>QRDG01000356.1:1747754-2347754 GCA_012064385.1 Puccinellia tenuiflora
GCAAAGAGGAATGCTTGCAGGTATTCTATACTAAATATTTCCCTGCTGACAAGGTCCACGGGTTAATTATTGAGATTAGCAAATTTTCACAAAAAGAGAAGGAGGATTTACCCCAAGCTTGGGGGAGGTACAGTAAGATGGTTAGGAAATGTCCTACCCATGGCTTCAAGAGTATTGAGATCCTTGATATATTTTACAATGAACTAACTGAAAATACTAGAAGCTATCTTGATAGTATTGCAGGTAATGTTTTCAGGGAAAGGACCGTTGATGAAGCTACTGAGTTATTGGAAACTATCTCCAGAAATTATGAAGACTGGAATATTGAAGAGTTTGATGGAAGAGAGATATTCCCGGAGAAGAAAGGAGGCATTCTTCAATTAAATGAAGAAGGAATGAAAGGAGCTTCCAAGGATATGAAAGAGAAGGGAATTAAAACCTCTCACCTCAAGTAATTATCTGAATTGGGTGTTAAACTTCCTACTGATCAACCTTGCTTCCCTATTCAAGTTAATGTTGTAAGCTCTATGGAAGGTAATGAAGAGGTAACACCTCCTGTTGAAGTATCTTATGTTGATGATTTTGCTTATCATAATAATCCTGAAAGAGCATGATATTAGAATGAAAATTATGGAAAACTCTCATAAGATTAAATTTCTTCGGGAAAATTTAAATGCTAGTGTGGGAGAGTTTAAAAGAATTATTAAACATTGTGAGATGTTGAATAATCCAGTTGAACAAATGGTTTCTCTTCAAAATCAATTGTATGCAAATCTTACTGAGAAGAAACAGGTTTGTGGAGTTAATACTAGAGGTGGTGCAAGTACTCAGGATCCTGACTATCATGAAGACCATCCCAAGAGGCTCTCAAGAAGAAATCTTCTGCAGGAAAATCTCCCAATGAAAACAAAGATAATGTCAATTCTCAAGAACAAGACAAGGATATTTCTATTTCTGATGCTGAGACTGAAGATGATGATAATGAAGAAGAGGAATCATCTCCACCTGAAGAAGAGCAACATGAAGCTGAAAATATTGAAGAACCTGAACCTCCTGAAAAAGAAGACCCTCAGCCATCTATTGAGAAGAATAAAAAGAAGAAGCATCCAAATCAACAAAAAGGTAAAGAGAGGGATCCATGGGTGCAAAGACCCATACCATATTCCCAAGAGGTAATGAAATCCTTGGATGATGCTAGATTTGAGAAGTTTCTCGAATTAATTAAAACCTTATATCTACAAATTCCTCTTGTTTATGCTATTAAAATTCCTCCATATTCAAAATATATGAAAGATATTGTCACTAATAAAAGGAAGATACCTAATGAAGAAATTACTGCTATGCTTGCTAATTATTCATTTAAAGGGAAAATGCCTGAAAAGCGTGGAGATCCCGATATTCCAACTATTCCTTGTCATATTAAAGAAACCTATGTGAAATATGCCTTATGTGATTTAGGAGCTGGTGTTAGTGTTATGCCTTTTTCTTTGTATAAGAAACTTAACCTAAACAAATTGATTCCAACTGAAGTTTCATTGCAAATGGCTGACAAATCAACTGCTGTGCCCATAGGTATATGTGAGGATGTTCCCATCTCTATTGCTAATGTTTTAATACCTACAGACTTTGTCATATTAGAAATGCCTGAGGATGATAATCTATCTATTATTCTTGGAAGACCTTTTTTATACACTGCAGGAGCTGTTATAAATTGCACTGAGAGCAAAGTGACATTTAATGTCAAAGGAAATGAGCATACTATTTATTTTCCCAAGAAGAATCCTGTCACAATGGTAAACAAGAGTGTGAATTCTATTCAAAGAAATACTCTTTTAGTTGGAAGCTTTGAATTTGCACTACCACCTCCTGAACCAAAATATGCTACCTTGATGATTGGAACTATTCCGATCAAATATGAGGTAACTTGAATTTCTTATTTAAATATAAAATAAGAATCATGTATTATATCTTTTGCATATTATTAATGAGACTTGATCAACCTCATTACTAATGTGGAAATGATGAAAACTTGATTCCCATAAAAATTGTGTTGCATTTAAATTTTGTTTATCTTAAATTTTAGAATATATGCATAGATATAATTATTTCAGAGTTCAGAAAATTCTAGAATATAAAGTTTTAAAAATTCTCTTCAGAAAATTTTCTCGAAAAATTCCAGAAAAATTTGGGGGTAAGTTATTTTACCAGAGGGACCAACAGCCAGAAGGGGGACACCAGGAGGCCACCAGGGACCAGAATAGGGTGTCCCACGCGGCCAGATTCTTTGGCCGCATGAGACCCACTAACTTGGCCCCCAGGGGGAGTTAGGTGGGGAGCAAGTGCTCATCTCCTTCCCCTCGACAGAAAACCACCTCCAGGTATTTTCCCAAAATTTTCCCATGCTCGTTCTTCCTGGTATCCTTCGATCTCCAAGTTTAGGGCAGATTTTTCAAATCTGTTTGGTGGGATTACTCCTTGGTATGTGACTCCTCCACCCATCCAGTTACTTTTTGTTCTTATGCTTTATATATGAAGTATTTTGCTGCACTAGGTGTCACCGAAAATGCTTCAGAAGTCCATTGATTTAAGTTCTCTAGTTGATATTGATGCATGATATTGATGTGGGGACTAGTTATGGAGGGCTCAATGTTGTTTTAGAGTGTTGCATCTTAATTTTTGTTGGGTGTTATTTTCGGACAGCAAGGTACCATGATGAACAAGGGGAAAGGGTTGTTAGGAATGACTTCAAGACCTAAGAGAAGAGCATCAAGAGTCTCAGATAATTATGATGATAACCACCTATGGGAAGATAGTGTGGTGTATGCGGGAGAAAGGTTGCGGATTCATGCAACCAAATGGCAAGACCCCGTGGTTCTTGATCATTGGGGGATAGGAGAAGACTTCAACGCCTTTGCCGCTGCAACCGGCCTACTTGAGTTCTCCCGTCATCTGAGGGAGACATACGAGGAACTCTCGCAGGAATTCCTCTCTACATTCCGGTTCGAGGGCCCCGACAACTACAAACTCAGTAAGAAAAGTAAGCCACCGCCTCCCACCTTTGTAATAAAATTTACTATGAGAGGGCAACGCCTTGTTATGTCATTAGATGAATTCTGCAAAGCTATTCGCGTAGTGAACACGGGTAGTTGGGATGAAACCCGTGCTGATTCTAATCAAGAACTTGTTGCTTTCTGGCATAGTATTTCTATGAATGTTCCTGAGAGACTTAATAGGGGTAAATTCACTCACATACAGCACCCCGGTTTGAGATACTTTGCTTTGTTCCTTGCAAGAGGATTTCTTGCTAGAGATAACACTTCTGCTTGAACTGGACCAATGGTCTATTTACTTAAATGTGCAAAAGAGGGAACACCGTGTGAGTATAACTTGGGAGTAATTCTTGCTAGGACTTTACACTTGGCTGTGATAAGGAATAATACTGATTACACTCCTATTTATGCTGGTGCCATTGCTACTTTAGTATATGAGCACAGTAAGGAAGAGAGGGGTTTTGGTGATGACATGGGTAGGCTTGTGAGAGAGTCTAATTTACTTGATTTTACTTTGACTTCTTGCATGGAAATGAGTGAAAGGCATGGGGATCATTATATGTATAGCTATAAGAGTTCTAATGGACAAAATGTGTCCATTAGGCTCCCTCGTGCTGACCTTTTTGACAGGACTACCGGGAAGTGGATAGTGGAAGAAGTGCAACCTCAAGAGGAGCCCCAAAACCCAGGGATGCAAGGCTACCATTATGGGTACTTCCCTGGAGATGGAAGTGGTGGGTGCAGTTACCCTCCGGCATACTAGCTTGATCTCAAGCTTGGGGGAGTACTTCTCTCCCTTTCATTTCATTGTTTTAGCTTCTTGTTCTGAAAATCACAAAAACACAAAAAATATTTTATTTTTTTCTTTTGCTTGTTTACTTCTGATCATTTACTTTATGCATCGTAAAATCAAAAAGAACAAAAATATTTTCGTTTTCTTGAACCAAATGCAAAAACAAAGGTGCAGGATTTCTGAAATCTGCTCACTGTTTTATTTTACATTTTTATTCTGTAATCCCAAATGAGCTAAGATTTTAACCACTACTGCAACTTTTTATAACCTACACACCTGTAAATTATGAGATTTTTTTGAGGTGTTTAGGTAGGGTAGAAACAGTACTATATGCAGTAACATTTTTCTGGCAGACTTGAGTTTTATTGCGCAGTTCAAGTTGGGAGAGGAGAACAACGATGATGAGTTGATGTGCATGATATGGATGAAAGGTATGACACCTTTGATGTGCTTATGTGGACTTTTTTAATAACAGCAAGTGTGCACATTATAGATTCTTTAGCGTCTAAGGAAGTGGTAGCAAATGTGTATCTTCTCCGTGTTCTAGTATGTTATATGTTGATGCAAGTGAAATATTATTTAGTGACATCACTTGGCTGTGGATTGAGTAACTGTGGCTCTAAACGAAGGTCTGTGCATTCCATTGTGCTTACTAAACTTGCCAACCAAAGAGAAAGTAAAAGAGTTTTTCAAATGTTAAAAACATGAAGTCATATGCTTGACAAGCTTAGTGGTTGCTAGTTAGCCCAAATGTGCTGTCACATGGCAAGCTTTCAACATTGCACTAAATTATATCTAGTTGATATCATGTACTTTTGTTTATGGATGCTTATCACGGTGCCAAATAAATGTGGAAATTTAGCAGGTTTAAGTAGTTGTATAAATGGCTAGAGAGATACCTGGGCCGCTAATCTAAGCCATGCTATCATGGTGGAAATTTACTTACATGTTGTGTGAACCTTCGGTGATGCACCCCACAATAAAAAGCTATACCAATAGTAAATAAAAAGGGTGTTGAGATTGTTCCTTATGTTTGTTTGTCTTGTCATTTTGACATGGGCGTGTTCCATGTCCTGGGACAAGAGGTACCCCAGTTGATCCTCTTGATGACGCTATTATACAATGACTTTTGCTTGAACTTGCTTTGCATCCCAAGTTGAGTAACACCGTGGTGTAGGCACTCGTATTCACGGGGCATGAGGCTCTCAACCATAAGTTGGTCAGGCATATGAGTCATGAGAGGAACACAAAATAATTTGATAAATCTGAGAGCAAGTTTGTAAGCACAATGAGTTCACTAGTCAATAAAAGAAAGAATCAAAAGATCTCAAAAATCTTGACATGATTCGATCTAAAGCAATGCAAGAACCTTTGTTTGTTTTGACAGTTGGGCAAACTCATCCAAGTATTGACACTTCATGTTATTTCACCTGCAACAAATATAAACGCTTTAACACTGATTATATGCACCTTTGCTAACGTTTTGTTATTTGTTTAGGAAGTTATGTTGTGAATATTTGTTGGTATTAAATGGTGTTAAATATGCAAAGCAAAGTTCTTGTCAAAGTCTTTTCATCGCTTCTGCACTACGTTTGAGTTGTTTGAGGACAAACAACGAGCTAAGCTTGGGGGAGCTGATGCACCTAAAATGCATCTACTTTTCCAAGCACTTTGCTTCATAATTTGCTCCAGAATCCTCCCATATTTGAATAAAACTGCTGAATCTGACGCTGTTTTTAGCAAAGTCTCTTTTCTGGTTGTTTTTGCAGAAATTAAATCGGAGAAAAATACCCCGTCAATTTTTATGGAAAAGAAGGGCAATGTGCAAAAGATGGACACGAGGAAGCGTCCGAGGGCCAAAAGAGGGGGGGGCACGCGGCCAGATTCCTTGGCCGCGTGGGCCCACCTATCTGGCGCCTCGGGGCATCGCCTCTCCTTCGGCTTTCGCGTACCCCCTCATATATATGAAAAAGTGGCTAACCTAGGAGGAGGGGTCGATTCGCGAAACAGAGTGCCGCCGCCACCACGATCTTCGTTTTCGGAGTCAGATTGATCCAGGATTTCTCCCCCGGAGGAGGGATCCGGAGGCCGTCTTCACCACCATCTTCACCGCCTTCATCTCCATCGACCATGAGCTCCCTCACCATCACCATGTGTGAGTAGTCCGCTGTAGGCATATGAGGTGGATGGGGATTGGATGAGATTGATCATGTAATGATACCCGTTGTCCGAGATCTTAGGGGTTTATCTTGAGGATATTTTTGTATTGTGTTGATGCACTTATGCTATGTTTAATGCTTGCTACTAGGGCCCGAGTGGCATGATTTCAGTACTAAACTTATTTTGCCCCATCATATAATTGAGTTTGGTATTTATGTGCAAAGTGTATCACCTGCTATTATGTTGAACCTGCGAACCCTAAATGTGACATATAGGGAAAACAAGGGGGAGATGTTTTAGTTTGAGGATTCTATGTGTTCATGAAGTGTTAATGCGTTGTTCCGGGCTATTCGAAAGGGTAGACCTTAATTACCTGTAGTTCCAAGTTGGCCCCGGTGAAATGGGCAGGTAGGGCAATAGATGTTTTGCAAATTCTCTTGGTTAGTGCGCACAACTAATTATGGAACACATACCTACATATATCGGAGTTAGAGATAAGTCCCATTGCTACATGAATCTTATTATATGATCAATCTTATTCATGCAACACCCCGCTGTCACCTCATGCCTACGTTTTAAATCTCTGAGTTACACTTTCACTTTTCCGGTGAAAACTGGGAAACCCCTTGTTTACTACTGCTGTTTCATTTTGTTTGCTTGAATCATTCTGCTGACATCACTATTACTGCTGCAAGTTTATTGATATACAGGTGTGGTTGAGAGTGACGCCTCAATTGCTAAAGTCTTATTGGTATTCTTGTGTTCCCATCGAGTCGAACTATAAATTTGGGTAATACTTCTCAACGAAGATTTCAGCGATCCCCTATACTTGTGGGTATCCGTAGCTCAAGGGGTATCTCAAGTTGAAGGCATTGATTTTGGTGAGACCTATGCTCCCGTTGATCGCCTTGAGTCCATCCTGTAGGTTTCGCAGCATAGAAAACAAAAAATTTCCTATGCAAAGAGGCGGAATAAAACCCAACAAGATCACGATCTACTAGATGGTGGTAGCAAGAAGGAGATTGAATCTCACCCTCGAAGAAAACCGAGTGTGTTTTATCGAGGCAGGGGTTGGCTAGTCGATCCCCGCGATGTATTATCTGATCTGAAGCACCGCATTGTCGGCACAGTGGAAACCAGGGTACCACGGGCCGGCCTGCCAGGGCCCACAACATTCTTCAGAAGATTTCGCTAAGGACCAGGCTCTCCAAGCCTGGCGAGCCTCGCGAGGGTTTTTCCTCGCGAGGGATCTCTCCTCCTCGCCGAGGGTTTTTCCTCGGCGAGGGACCTCTCCTCGAGAGGGCATCTCGGATGCCACCTGCAAATTCTGCTAAGGACCAAGCCGAAAGGCTCGGCGAGGCCTTCAGCCTTGCGAGGGTTCCTTCCTCTCGAAGCCATCCCTGCCTCCGTGGTAGAGCGCACATGGGCTGTGCACCCTCCGCAGAGTGACGACCGCGCCAGCGTGCGGTGACGGTAGCGCCACAGTTGCCGTTCTTATGTATAAAGGAGTCAACAAAGCTGCACCAAGCAAAGGAGCCCCAAGGATTGCCACTTTGGTGATAAGGGAACCGTCTGCAGCTACCCTCCAAGGGCGACGCCACCGTGGGACCCGTCCCACCTCCGCAGCGCCAGCCCACCGTCCTGGTTGGACGGTGGCTTTTCCAGCTTTGGTGACACCGCCCCTGCCATGGACCGCGTCCATGGACTCCACCTTTATTGTGCACCTGTCCTCCTCCTTCGTCGCCATGTGGTGACCCTTCCCGCCAAGATATTTGGGGTAAGAGGTCCGAGACACCTATAAAAGGAGGGGGAGCACGTTCGGGCAAAGGGTTCTCTTCTTCCCCGGTTCACGTTTTGGAAGCTTAGACAAAACCCTAGGTTCGACTCTTGGTTGGAAGTTCTGAGTTCTAGGGTTAGCCATTGTAGCCACCTTGAGCTCGCCAAGCTCGCTCTGTACTGAAACCTCTCCAAGCAAGTGCAATACACCAGAAGCAGGACGTAGGGGTTCTACCTCACCTAGAGGGCCCTGAACATGGGTAATACTGTGCGTTCATCTCTGCAGTGCTGTCCCACAGCGAGCTCGACGAGCATCATCGCCGAGGCATGTTGAGGGTTGTTTGATTCCGTGTTCAGCCCCTTACTCGATCCTTGTGAGACACACCCAGTTCCTGGGACAGATCTCCGACACGCATGAGCGGCACCTTCGCGGTATCCACACGTTCAGCTCGATGAAGACTCCACGATCTTGATCCCGGAAGAGGTGGTGGAGAGGCTTGTGAGATTTCAGCAGCACGGCGATGGTGTGGTGGTTGATATGATGGAGACCCCGACAGGGCTTCGCCAAGCGGCTGCAGGAGAGAAGGTAGAGGAGGAGGCGTGGCAGGGAGGGGGCGGCGGCTTGGGAGGAGCAGGGTGCGGCACCCCCTGCCCTAGACCTCCTTATATAGGTCCCTAGGGTTTGGTTCGGCCCCCAAAAACCCTAGCCCGCATGGGCCTTTGTGGGGCTGGTGCGACCAGCCCAAGTTGGCAGCCGCACCACTCCTTGGTCCATGTGGGCCCCACATGCAGGTGGGTCCCACTTCTAGAATCTTCTCGAACCTTGTAGAATCTTCCGGTACCCTGCCGGAAAATTCCCGGACTTCTCCGATACCTCCGGAAACCACTTTTCTTATATGAATCTTATTCTCCGGACTCTTTTCGGATCTCCTCGTGATTTCTAGGATCGCATCCGAGACTCCGAATCGATATTCGTTCACACCATCATTTATCTCGATCCCTAACTACATCGAACGTTAAGTGTGTGACCCTGCGGGTTCGAGAACATGCAGACATGATCCAATCAATAATTAATAGCAGGACCGGGATGTCCATATTAATTCCTACATATTCAAACAAGTACTTTATCGGTTGAACCACATTGTCCGGGATTCAATTAATCCATATACGATTCCTTTTGTCTCATGATATTTTACTTGCCCGAGATTTAATCACCGATATCTCCATATCTGATTATTCTCGTTTCCGACAAGTTCTCTTTACTCGTTCCACAGGATAGGATCCCTATGACTAGGTACTTAGTCATATGCTTGCAACCTTTTGGATGCTATGCTACCGAGAGGGCCCAGATATATCTATCCACTGCTTGGATGGACAAATCCCAATCTTGATTCATGTGACCCAACAAACTACTATTGGAGATACCTGAAAGACACCTTTATAATCACCCAGTTACGAATTGACGTTTGATGTCCACAAAGTATTCCTCCAGTAGACGGGAGTGACATAATCTCATGGTCTAAGGAAACTATATTTGACATATATAAAATGGGTTTGTCCATTATATCATCTCCTATGATACAACTTTGTTTATCAAGTGATTCATTAATCCTTGGTTAGGAAACTTCTAATCAACACTTGATCAAATGAACTAGTTATGAGAGGCTGTAACATCCCAATTTTCAAAAATTGCATGAGCATGCATCCATGTCATCATATGCATTTGTTTGTGCATTTAATTTAGGTGGCTTGATTTGATTTTGTTTTTATTTATTCAAATAATGGAATAAAGGGTGCTAAGTAACCCTAGCCATGTTTCAAATATTTTATTTTATTTTGGTGGCAAGATAAGTGCCAAAATATCCTATATTTGAAATACTCTCTGAAAAGTATTTTTATAAATTTGTACAAAAGGTTTTATCAAATATGTTTTAAAAACAGGGAAAAGAAAAAGGGAAAAGGTTTGTTAAAAAAAGGAGAGAGCCCGAGCCAGCCCAGCAGGCCAGCCCAAGCCAGCCCAGCACCATCCCGCACGGCCCCTCTCCCCTCGCTCTCCTTTTCCTCGTCGACGTCGTGTTCTTCACGAACACAAACCGAAACCGAATCCAAATCCCGCGGAAATCGCAACAAAATCGAGTCTATCCGCAGCCCCGAGCCCCTCTACTTAAACCCCACCTCCTCCGCTTTGCTTTGCCCCAAAAACCCTAGCAGACCGCCGCCAGGCTGCCCGTGCTCGAGCTCGAGCCGCTGCTGCACCCGTCGCCGGTAAATCTCGCCTCCGGCCGTACTCCGACGACCCCGGCCTCCCTCTTCTCCCCCTCTCGCTTTCCCTCTTCGTGGCGCACCTAATGGACATCTTCCCCTTCTTTTTCTGTCGCCAGAACGACGCCACCGTGATCAACCGACGCCATCCGCCGCCACTGCCATCTCCGGCGAGCAATCACCGGAGGAGGAGAAGATCACCGACCGCGCCACCTCGCCATCGTGTCCATCTCGCCGTGCTGATCACAAAGGTAAGATCCGAGCGTCCTGGAGCGTCCTGGAACACTAGGAACGCGTGATGCCGCACCGTCACCGCCGTCCGCCGCCGCTCGCCGTAACCCTAGGCGTCGCCGGCCGCCGTGCCCCAGATCGATTTGATCTAGATCGTTAGATCCCGATCCAACGGTCCTGTTTTAATTAACTTAACCGAACCGGTATAAGCCAATTAGATCGCGCCGTGTCAGCGCACAGTCAGCGCCTAGTCAGCGTCCACGTCAGCCCCATTTTCTGTAATTTCGGCCGAATTGATTTAATTTGGCAGATTTGCAGAAAAACCCCTGCACCTTAGAACCTTCATATCTTTTTAATGGCTCGGCCAAATTTAATGAACTTTATATTTTTGAAAACCTTATGACCTGTAGAATATTTCAGAACCATTAGTTTACTGTTTTGCCAACTTTAAAATTATTCAAATTTCAAATGAGAGGTTTGAGTAATTTTGGCATAACTTTAAATCTATAAATTATTCTAAATTGTTTTCTTCTGCAAAAGTGTGTCTTTTAGTGTGCTCTGTCCAGCAGATATTTTAGTTTGCACTTGTGCATCATGCATTGACAATGTTTTGTAAAAACTCAAATAGTGGCATTTTGACTATAGTAATTGTTTTTAAATTATTAAAGCCACCAAAAATATGAATCATGAGCATCATGCATATAGTAAATAACAGAAAATAATAACTTTATTAATTGTTTAACTTGGACTTGTGTTGTTAGCAAATCATCATGCATGCATATTTTATTGTATTGCCTTTTGCTTGTGTATTGAATTGTTGCAATTTGCTTGTTTAGATTGTGAAGAGTGCCAGGAGTGCTGTGAGTGTTGCTGCAACCTGAACAACTGTCAAGGCAAGTACACACACCAATTCATGAAGAACCTACTATTTTGTTATATTATGCACTGCAGATTATTTCAGTAGCTTTGCATGATAGGCTTACCACTACTATTATATATATGCTATGCAAACCTGTTAGGATAGCCACATGACTAGTTGATTTAGTGACCTATGAAATTTAGTGGAATTGCTTGCTGCAAAACTGAAGTGTTTTATTGTAGTTGAGTTAAGGAAAATTCTACTGAATTAATGAATTACCTAGGTGGTATTGGTCCGTATGATGGAGGCGAAGTTGAGTGGCTATTCAGGGCCATTTCCATGGTTTTACCTGAATATGTGCACTTGTGAAAGGCCACCTAGGGTTTGAGATTAATGTCACACCGTGTTTGTTTGCCCGACCGTGCAACCACTAGTCATATGGGCTCTGTCTTGACGGAGTACGTTGTGTGGACCTGGGTCAGTGAGATCTGATGATGTAGAGGGGTAGGACGGCAGTGATCTCGCTAGAGTACCATGGGAAAACACTTCTGAAAAGTCTCGTCTTGATCTTCTCCTTTCCTTTTCACTAAATGAGGGTTAAGGATAGAATGGGTTGATCGAGTCTAGTGGGGAAAGTGCCACAAACTCTCGAGAGTTATATTAAAACTAAGATCTTAGCCGTGTCCCCGGTAATGGACAATCACGAGTGACCAAATAAGGATGTTGACAGAAGATCTCACTCATTCCAATTTCAGTAATAAAACTTGTTGGGTGAACTCGGGTAAATGAGACATTGGATGCGTTCCATGGGAGTGTCTCATAATGTTAAGTCGAAATTGAAAAAGGTTTTATGAAAAGTAGGATAAAATTTGCTTTCTGCAATAGCCTTGAACACCACCAGCCAAATAAGCATGTAGTGGTAGTCTTTGCCATTTATATACCACCATAGTGTGATACTTGCCAGCCTGTCACAAGGTATTGACCCAAATTCCCTGGGCTGCAACGTTAATGTTGCAGGTTGTTCAGATGAGGAGTGAGGACGTGGTTTGTCTCGAGCTTACAACCAACATGTTCGCCAGTGGCACATGGAGATGATGGAGCTCAGTGCTACCTTATATTGCTGCTTGAACTCTGAATAATAATTGTGGAACTATATTTTATTTTAAGCTAGCTTCGGCTATGCAAAGTTGTAATAAAGTACTTTATTTCTGGATCATACGTACTTGCGATGTAATAACGTTTAACATTTATGCATGATATTACATCCTGTTGGTGAATGCTAGCCATACTCGATCCAGGGCCTAGCAATTCACGAGGTATTCTTACTTTTCAAAGTGAGGGTGCTACAGAGGCATACTAGGGACACTTTGTCGTTTATATTCCACACATGTATTTGTTTCTGATTAATACAATTATAGCATGGAGGATAAACATTTATCATGAACAGGAAATATGATAAATAATATTCTTTATTATTGCCACTTGGGCATATCTCCAACACATCCGTATCCTTCTTGCATATGCATCCTATTATAACTTTAAATTGCAACAAATTGATGTAAAAAAGTGCATTTCTTAATGGTCCTTTAAAGGAGTTCGTTTTCGTTAAGTAACCCCCGGGGTTCGAGGACCCCAACTTCCCTAACAATGTATACAAGCTTGATAAGGCGCTCTATGGACTTAAACAAGCACCACATGCGTGGTATGTGCACCTTAGAGAGTTATTGTTAGAGTGTGGATTTGAAGTTGGACAAATTGATCCCACTCTTTTTACTAAGAGGGTTAATGGGGAGCTTTTCGTTTGCCAACTATGTGTTGATGATATTATCTTTGGCTCATGTAACAAAGCTTTTAATGATGAATTTTCAAAGCTTATGACCGATAGGTTTGAGATGTCCATGATGGGTGAGTTGAAGTTCTTCCTTGGATTTGAGATCAAGAAATTGAGAGGAGGGACCTTGATGATCGGTGATGGTAGCGTTGGGTTGTGCCCCAAGCGAAGGCGTGGATGTAGTAAGTAGCAGTTTTCCCTCGTTAACAAACCGAGGTTTATCGAACCAGTAGGACTTTGAAATCAACAACAAAGTGAATGTTGAAGATCTCTGGTGCTTAATCTTCAACAGACGTGGACCTACACACACTCAACCAATTACTTTGCCCCCAATGGCGGAAAGGTTGTCAATCTTTTCGGTCTCGCAGAAAACAAAGCGGTTAATTGTATAGTGAAATAGATGAAAATATGAAAATGGACCAGAGGAGTAATGATGATGAAAAGTGATGAATAAAGGTTGCAATCAATGTAAAAAGATGGACCGGGGGCCATGGGTTCACTAGTGGAGTCTCTCAAGTAAATAAAACACTCATATGATGGGTAAACAAATTACAGCTAGGCAATTGACAAGATTATACCACAAACTTAATCTAGCTATGACATAGAGAACACGATAATATTTATGTAGGGATCATGACAATGAACAAAGACCGTTGAGTCCAACTGCATCTTTGTCTAAAAAGTCCACCGTGGGATCGCTATCTAGCCTGTCACCCAACGGTTTTAAGTTGCAAGCAACAGACATTTGCATTAAGTAAAGTGCATGAAGTAAGCAATACTAATATCAAAAGAGACATTAACACCACTTTTTACCCTTAGTAGCAACAGCACACCCTCGCCCTTAGACGTTTCTGTCACTCGTGCCCAGGAATAAAAAGGGGCATGAACCCACTATCTAGCATAAATACTCCCTCTTGGAGATACACACAATCACTTGGCCAAAGTAACTACTGATTGCTACTGATGAAGAGTTGGGTGGTGCCCCAAGCGAAGGTGGAGATGTAGCAAGCAGCAGTTTTTCCTCAATAATGAATCGAGGTTTATTGAACCAGTAGGACCTTGAAATCAAAAACAAAGTGAATGTTGAAGATCTCTGGCGCTTAATCTTCAACAGACGTGGACCTGCACACACTCAACCAAAATACTTTTGCCCCAACGGCGGAAAGGTTATCAATCTTTCTGGTCTCGTAGTAAACAAAGCGGTTAATTTTATGGTGAAATAGATGAAATATGAAAAGTGACCAGAGGAGTAATGATGGTGAAAAATGATGAATAAAGGTTGCAATCAATATAAAAAGATGGAACGGGGGCCATGGGTTCACTAGTGGAGTCTCTCAAGTAAATAGAACATTCATATGATGGGTAAACAAATTACAGCTGGGCAATTGACAAGATTATAACACAAACTTAATCTAGCTATGACAAAGAGAACATGATAGTATTTAAGTAGGCATCACAACAATGAACAAATACCGTTGAGTCCAACTGCATCTTTGTCTAAAAAGTCCACCGTGGGATCGCTATCCAGCCTGTCACCCATCGGTATTAAGTTGCAAGCAACAGACATTTGCATTAAGTAAAGCGCATGAAGTAAGCAATATTAAATATCAAAATAGACATTAACACCGCTATTTTACCCTTAGTAGCAACAGCACACCCTCGCCCTTAGACGTTTCTGTCACTCGTGCCCAGGAACAAAAGGGGGCATGAACCCACTATGTAGCATAAATACTCTCTCTTGGAGATACACACAATCACTTGGCCAAAGTAACTACGCACATCGGAGAGCATGCAAGAACATAAATCAACATATAAGAATCATGCACAATATGATCATAACTTTGTAATCCATCGGATCCCAGCAAACACATCACATAGCATTACAATAATCGATCTTGATCATGTTAGGCAGCTCACATGATCATAAGACATGAAGCACAAGAGAGAGAGACTACCATCTAGCTACTGCCATGGACCCAAGGTCCAAGGTGGGACTACTCAATAATCATCCCGGAGGAAGGCATGGCGATGAAGAGCCCTCCGGGATCGATCTCCCTTCCGGCAGGGTGCCGGGATTTGCTTCAGAATCACCCCCGAATTAGGGTTTGAGCTGACGGCGCCTCGGGATGACTTTTCTGGAAAATAATGGTCGCCCCGTCGTTTTCAGGTTAATTGGGATTTTATAGGCGTCGGAGGGGGCCGAGGCGGTGCCCAGGGGGTAGGGACGGGACCCACCCGCAGGTCTAGGAGGGACCGCGGCAGGGGGGCGCCTGTGCCTTGTGGGTGGCCCCTCAGGCTCCCCTTTGGTCTTCGGGTGTCTTATTTCGTATAAAAAATCTCCGTAAATTTTCGTCCAATTCCGAGAATATTTCCAGAAGTGATTTTCTGAAATACAAAAACATCAAAAACAGGGAACTGGCACTGGGCATCTTGTCAATAGGTTAGTCCAACAAAATGCATAAAAATGATGTGATATGATAATAGAAACATGTGACAACATCACAAAATTAGCATGGATCACTCAAAAATTATAGATACGTTTGACACGTATCAGCATCCCCAAGCTTAACTCCTACTCGTCCTCGAGTAGGTAAGTGATAACAAAATAATTTTTGATGAGACATGCAACCAGCATAATCTTGATCAAGATAGTAATGCGAAGCAATTGATGTGAATAAGGTGATCCAAAACAATTGTCTATAGTTGACATTAAGCAAACAATGATCAACAAATGCTAGCTAACACATGCTAGAAGCTTTTCATGAATAAGTGCATTGGAGACATGGAACCATACACAAGGTTTAGAAAGAAGAATTGCAAATTATGTCTCCAATGTAAAGTATCAATCATTCTTCAAAGCATCTAATTAGTCATTCATGAAAATAGCCAAGCTCAAGTCAAGTGTCCTAATCCATCTACTTCACAAATCAACTGTTTCGAAGTCTACTCAACTAGTGCAAGTAAGAAGTGTCTTTCGCACCAAGATGTTATGGCAAAGAGAACAATGATGGAGGTTTGGAAGGTCAAAAAGAAAGGCTCAAACAGTGGAGAAGGTAACTACAAGACAGAAGGAAGTCCCGTAGTTGACACTGTATGAGGAGTAGTGATTGCCATGCAACGGATGCACATAGAGCTATAAGTGTATGAAAGCTCTCCAATGGAACTAGTGGGGGTGCATCCAACTTGCTTGCTCATGAAGACCTAGAGCTCATTTGAGGAGGCTCATCTTTGGAATATACAAGCCAAGTTCTATAACGTTAGTTCCCCACTTAGTTATACTACTAAAACAACATGAGAACTCTCTACAATGAAGTGTAGGTGCTACTAGCACAAGTGTGGTAAAAAGGATAGTAGTGTTGCTCCCTCTCTCTTTTTCTATTTGTTTTTTGGATTTTGGGTGGACTCCTTGGATCTTTTAAATGCTCTCTCATTTGGCGTCCTTTGGGCTCTTTTATTCTTCTCTTTTTTTTATACCTCACTGTAGGAGCAACACTCTATATTACAATTGGATCATCACACATTTTGGTACTCATAACTCATAAGAATAATACATGATGTATAAAAGGAGATATGCATGATCGAGCGTAGTGTGGAAAAAATGTAGAACATGTGGCAAGCCACGCAACACACTAACTCAATGATCAAGCAAACTATATGGTAATGAAGAAAGACATCAAGTCATGTAATGTAATGATGGATGTTGCATGGCAATGTATCTCGGAACGGCTATGGAAATGCCGTGATAGGTAGGTATGGTGGCTGTTTTGAGAGAGATAGTTGGCTTATGTGTAGGAGAACAGGATGAAGTTCTCCCACGGAGTTGGATGTACTCGTGAAGTATGCACCAATCTCAATGTGAGAGAGGGCATTGCGCAGCACCGAAGAGGCTAGCAAAATATGGAAGTGGAAGTGCCAAAAAAAACCAAAACTTACAATGCATTTCGTATATTGCAAACAACTAGCAGTTTCAATGTTCCACAAATGGTTAGAGACACCCCGAGAGGGATCGTGGCGGCGACACAAGTGCCCCGTTGGCTTCCCCGACCGTTGCAGTAACTACCCACTAGGAACTTATTTTCAACTGAGGAGAATTCATGATACATCAGCATTGTTGACTTAGGTTGTTTAGTTGAGAAAACTATGGCTCCATGCTTTACTAACACATCTCCACTAATCAGCTCTAACACCATTAACCAACACGTTTTAACCATTAGTTATTTTAATGTCTCAAAACAATTGAAAAGTACCAAATTATCCACATAGTGATCTACAAGACTATACAAGTTTTTTCTACTTCATACCACTAACACATGCATAGCATTTTACCGATCTAACACATTAACCAAGCAACCAAAACAACTCTCTAACAAATATAAGTGAAGACCAAGAGAGTTTAATAACAACTACTATGTAGCGCCCCGACCCCAGAACTATACAGTGGAACGTTGTGTAACCGGTCATGCTACACAATTGAGGGTTACTGGGTTTACCAATCCCAGGCCAATACTCCTTGGCAGGTGTGCTCGGAATGGATCATCGGCACAGAACACCTCAATCATGCCATAAGCTCAGACATCGCTTCCATATATAGTAAAGAGACCGAGACTTGTGGAACGAACTGGCACATCACAGACTCTACGACACAAAGATATCATAGTTCAACTCATATAATTGAGAAAGATAGCAAATGACACATCAGAGGTCACTGACCCATCATTACAACAAGCGGAAGCAAATTAAAGTTGTCTAAACAACAAGATCCAAATTATGGCCTAAGAGGCCTACAGATAAACATCCCGTGCCAGCCTGTTCCATGACGTCCCAAGCTGCCACCTGGGAACCCCAGACTACTCGTCGAAGTCAACGTAGAACCCACCTTCCAGTTCGGTGGCGTCCTCCTCTGAAACAAATAATAATCAACAAAGCAAGGCTGAGTACGACGTACTCGCAAGAATTAGTAGGGCGATATAGGCCCGATGCTGACGGAGGCTCTAATGCTGTATAAGTAGTTGTTTTTGCAGAAAGCTAGTTTTTATCCTTCCGAAGACTAAGACTCATGGCACCGTCTACTCAGATGTTTTCACAAGGGGATAAGATAGTAAACTTTTCTTCTTCGGTTCCCATGGAACCTACTTTCATCAGAATCACCACTTAACTCCACCAAGGCACTCCCTCGAATCTCCCTCGAGGAAATGAACCTTTTATCACACGTTGATTATGCAACCTCTAGCTGCCATATCAATTAGGTTAATGTTATCTATGAGCTAATCCGCCTTTCCCAAGAGTTCGTCCATAACCGCGGACACGGCTTTTCGAAAATATTTACCCTGCAGGGGTGTACTAATTTACCCATTGGTACCGTCCGACTCACCTAGTTGGCCCTCTTCCGGGGAAGGCCGGCAAGCAGGCGCGGTTAAACCTTTACCTCGCGTGAGACTATCCAAGAGTCATCTGTGGCCACAGGGCAAGTTTACCCAGCCTCAGCCCCTGCCCCATCGCCACATTCTAAACACCACCATCCTCATCATTTCTTTTTCCGCTCACACACACGGCAAATGGAAATAGCAAACTAGAGGACCCTTGGATACGCCCGCACAAGTTATTCAGTTAGTGAGGCGCCCATACACCCACCAATGGCAGCACGCTCATTTCTTGGTTCTAGCTAAAAGCACTCTCAGCCTAGGCGGCAGGAATGAGGCAAAACACCATCCCCAATGGCAACTCATCCAAGCCTTTTAGCAAATTAATTGTCCACCACAAGTAACCATCATATCCGACCATTCCTCCACCATTCATAATAATGGATTTAAATCACCGGACAACATATATTATTTGACTAGCATGGCTAAGCATAGCTAAGCATATATAACAACAAATATATCTTTGTCTCCGGCCAACACATCAAACCTAGGGTTTATAGGAGGGGAAGCATGTGATGGTTCAGGGGATAAACATGCATTCATAGGATACTCTACATCTTGATCAAAAGAGACATTTGAATCGCATGCAATATTCTGGTGGATAAAATAAGTTTGTAAAACAATAGGATGCTAGATGCCAAGAAGGTTAGGTTAGCTCTTGCCTTGTTGATAACGATGGTCGCACTGGTTGTCGAGGTATTGTGGTGGAACCTCGACTCCTGAATCTACCGAAACACAAACAATACAGGAAAGGAAATAAATAACACGAATACAAAGTGCAATGCACAATCATGATGAAATGGTCATATTATGCAATGAAAAGTATTTGGGCATCTCCCACAAGTTAAATGGAACCCCTAAAATAATTATTGCGATTAACGGGTCAAAACTCCATCTTTAACTTAGTGAATTAGGTGAATATCCAAAATGTCCAGTACTGAAATATGAGGTAAATATGCATGAAAATGACATTATTTGATAGATATTAACCCACTGATCGTTTTGGTACCTTGTTTGCATTTTTCCGATTAACGGTGAGGAAATAGTGATTTAAACGGTTAAGCAATTGAAATCATTTTAACCAATTCGAAAATGACATCAAAGTAAAAGTTATTTGCATGCTGTGATATTAACATAGGTAGATAGCATTTACTTTGCTGGTCATTTTGGTATATCATTTGCAATTTTTGAAGTAATATTCACCAAGTTATGATTTATTCAAAAATGAGATTTAAATCTGCCATTTTAATAAATTTAGTTAAACAGCAATTTAAATGTTCATTATTGCATGGAAAATGGAACTAGCATGTAGATGTTGTTTTCCTGAACATTGTGAGAGCTTAACCATAATTTTTGGACAATTATCCATAAAGTTATGGAATTTACAAATTCAACATTATTTCTGCCATTTTAGTATTCAGCAATTAAAGGCAATTTATTTTGATCAATTAAATTAACCAATGGTACCAAGAGGTAGACATTTTGTTGCTGAGCATTTTGACATATTATTTGCAATTTTTGGACAAGTGGTTCAAAAGATATGCAATTTCCAAAATTTGAAGAATTAACCGATGATTTGCATTTCACGTTTTAATTTCAAATTCAAAATTCATTTGCATGTGTGAGTGACATATTTGAATAGGTTATGAAATTATAAACTCTCTGATACTTTGTTTGAATTTTTCTGAGCTACCAATTAAAAGATATTGCAATTTCTATTTTCTGTAATTTTCTGAAATTCATAAAACAGGAACTGCTGACGTCAGCACACGTCATCGGCAGGGCAGCGGCTGTGTCGATCAAGAATCCGTCGATTTGGCTCGAATTGGACGCGGGCAGTGGTGCTACTAGACAAAGGAGATGGAGAGGAGAACGGGGGAGCGGCGTGTTGGACCAAATGGTCACCGGAGACTCGCCGGCGGCGAGCTGTGGCGGCGGCAGAGAAGGGTCCATGACGCGGGAACGGCAGAGAGCGAGAGGGAGAGGGAAAAAGGGACGGGGAGGTGCGCACGCTCACCCTGAGCACGATGGAGTGGCCGGCAAGGTCGGAGGAGGGACGGCGGCGACGGAATGGTGCCCGGCGTCTCGGTCGGCCGCGGGGAAGACGCGGTCGCCGGCGGGGATTCCGGCCCTCCCGGGTCGATTCCTCGCACGGGGAGGACAAGGGGACCACGGCGCGTCTGGTGGCGGTGTCGGCGCGAGCTCGGGCGGCCGGAGTCATCGGCGGCGCGACGGCAGAGGCGAGCGGCGGCGGCGGACAGAGCAAGAGCTAGGGTTAGGGTTCGTGGGGAGGAGAGAGCAGGGGAGCAGGGAGAGCAGCAGGGGGCTCGGGGACGTCCACTTATCGACCAGGGGGGAGGGGGGCCGGCAACACGCGCGGCAGCTCGGCCACGGCGGCATGGCGCCAGGGAAATCCCTGTGGCGACAGGGAAGAGGGAGAACTGACAGTGGGGGCCCACTGTCAGTTATTTAAACTTTTCCTTTTTCTTTTCCATTTTCTTTAAAACCAGAGGCTTTGGCAATTTAATTGAGGCATATAAACCTTTTCAAAAATTCTGAAATTATTCAGTGGGGTTCAGAATAACTTAAGGGAGCTCACCATATTTTTGTTCTGAATTTTTGAAAGGTTTAAGTTGGTGTCAAAATTCAAAGTTGATTTGCAACTATTTGATGTTCTCATTTTTAATTGAAGCATTTAAACCTTTTTATAAAACCTGCAAAAATTCATGTAGCCTCCCCATGACATGTAGAAGCTTAAAAAAAATTGGTGTTGCAGAATAAAAATCTTTGCATCACATTTGTTCATAGGGTTTACTTAATGCAATTTGCTCAATTCCAACTATCAATTTTATAGTCTTATAAAAGCACAAAGCAAGAATATTATTTTGCACTCTTGGAACTTCTTGGACAAATATGGAAACTGAAGAATATTTTGTTTTGCCACTTTGAGCAATTGCATTTGGTTTGGGAATTTTTAGGAAGTGTTTTGTTTCCCTTTAATGTTTTCCATTGGTTGCTTTGATTAAATTTAGCAATTTAATAATGTATGCCATGATGCAATGTAAAGCAAAAAGTGAAAATTTGGCCCATATTTTAGGGTATCAAATCTGGGCTGTTACAATTCTATCCCCCTTACAAGAATCTCGCCCCGAGATTCCTAGAGTAGGAAGAGGGAGAGGAGGGAAACATGACAACTCTTAACTTCAATGATCTTCTGGATCCCACGTTCATCTTCCTTGTTGCAGAGAGTAAGGTAGCAAGCATGACGTGCCGACGAGAAAGTCAGAAGATGGCTCAAGGTGATAGACAAATTTTCTCCAAGGTTGGAAATATGAACTTTGCACAAGACCATACGTCTTTGAGAAAGATGACTGAATCCGGGCATACCCAAGAATTACCCACGATCCTCAGGCATAGTGGTTGAGGTTAAAGACTTAAGAGATTTCGTCAACGGGCCTTCCGGTGAGGTGCGTGAGCTACAACACCGACCTTGTCAGGACTCCTAGCAGGCTTAGGTCATGCTCTCGACGAACCCCAATCATCATTTCTGCTTGAGGTTCTGAGTTGGTTAGGTGTGCGGACACTTCAGGCCTTGCAGGTCTGAAGGGGAAGGTTGCGTCAGTGACAGAAGGTAGGGGCACTAATTTTTCAAGACATAGGCATTCATTGCCCAGCTCCAGAGCACGAGCTAGATTGGGAGACACCGGTAAGATGATAAGAATTGACCACTAGAGGGGAGTCCATATCCTCAAAGGGTATTTGATGGTTGTGTGCAAATGACATGAATATGAAAGGATGCGATGCTCCAGAATCGAATAAAACTTAAGCTGGATATGTAATGACTCGAAACGTACCCATGAGAACACGGGGGTCCTCTTTAGCGGCTTCAGCAGAGATGTGGGTTAGACGACCACGGTTAACAGTCGCAGCCTTGGCAACTGGTGTAGAGGGAGCCGGTGCAGGTGATGAGGTAGCCGGTGCCTTCTGGGGACACTCCCTGGAGAAATGCCCCGGCTGGCCACAGCTGAAACAAGTGGGCCTCGGCGATGGTGGAGGCAGCTGAGGGTGGTACCCACTTCCAGCCGCACCCAAGGTCGAAGTAGCTGGGCGAGACGGAGGTGGCATGTACCCTGAGGGCTTTGGCGCGAAGGGAGCGCGAGGCACCTCACTAAAAGGCACAAAGACCCTGCGCTTCTTGCCCTCAGAAGAAGTGGAGCTCTGGTGGTCAGTGGGAGCTGGCCTCTTGGAAGCCTCCAGCTCATGCCTACCTTGCTCCATGGTGAGAGCCTGGTTGTAGAGATCCTGAAAGGACTAGAACTTGAATGGCAGGAGCACGTATCGGAGCCGAGGTGCGAGCCCCTTGCGGAAGAGGTACTGCTTGTCCTCATCATTCGTTACGTCCCGAGGGGCGTAACGGGAGAGGTGGTTGAACTCCCGCCCATAGGCTTGGATGTCCATGTGTCCCTGGGTCAGCTCCAGGAACTCCCTCCTTTTCAGATCCATGATGGGCTGGGGAATGTAAGCCGCACGGAAGGCAGTGCGGAATTCAGTCCAGGTGAAGGTATGGCCAGCAGCAACCATGGACACATGGCTTTCCCACCAGGACCCTGCGGCTCCAGTCAGCAGGTAGGTGGCGAAGTTCACTTGTTCCGCCACTGGAACATGCAAGGCAGTGAACTTGCGCTCGAGAGCACGAAGCCAGTCATCAGCATCCAGGGGCTCTTTAGCATAAGAGAAAGTGGGAGGCTGGGACTTCAGGAATCCAGTGAGGGTGTTGAATTCAGTGTTCCTGCGTGCACCCTGCTGCACCAACTGCGCGAGCAGATTCTCATTGCGCACGCGGCCCTCTTCAATGATCATTAGAACCTCCGCCATAGTGGGTGGCGGCGGTGGATCAAGATTGCTTTGTTCACCACGACGGGTAGGAGCCATTCTGGAGATATGAACAAGGACACAGTTAGTAACCATAACTAGTCACTTAGGATAGATCATTAGACTTCTTCCTGATATAGAGATTTGAGATGGCACAAAACAAATCAAGGCAACCACGATATTGCAGAAACCTTTGTTAGCACTCTTCCGACAACTAGTGCCGAAAGGGTTTCAGGAATCGGTGTTACCAGAGGAATCACAAAGATAGCTGGGAAACTCGCGATGAGCACTCTTATCTTGATCTAGATGGTTTCATGACAGAAAGTCCAGGTACGGCTAGTGACAGAGAAGAGCATTGCTGAGCAGGTCAATTACGGCGGCAACCTCGAGTTTGAAGACTAACTTCAAATTTTGCCAACATGATGTAGGGTTTGACCACTAATATCAGGATTCGACGAAAAGATCTTAGGTTAAAGATCAGCTTCATGCACTGGGACTCACGAATAGTATATTGCTCACATGGGTGACAACCCTCATAAATCATTACACCTGAGCCCTAGCACAATCCGGGACCTTCGGTTTAAGATCTTGGGCTAAAGCAAGGGAATTTCTTGACGATCCGCAACATTTCCTTTCTTCGGGCTTTAGAATTGGTAGACGAGCAAAGTTAACCAGTGACTAAAGGTAGAACCCAACCCGGTGATCCTAAAGATTTGAATTTGCCGACGATCAGGAGAACCGTCAAATCAAATAGAGGTAAGATTGCACCGAGATCAGAGTGAATTGGGTAAGGAGTAAAAAGAATCCTAAGATGGTTTTCACAACTCCTTTTTAGGTTATAAATAATTTTCACGCACTAGACTCGACATCGACCAGTAGAACGGGTTTCCTACAGGCAGTCCTGCTCTGATACCAATTTGTAGCGCCCCGACCCCAGAACTATACAGTGGAACGTTGTGTAACCGGTCATGCTACACAATTGAGGGTTACTGGGTTTACCAATCCCAGGCCAATACTCCTTGGCAGGTGTGCTCGGAATGGATCATCGGCACACAACACCTCAATCATGCCATAAGCTCAGACATCGCTTCCATGTATAGTAAAGAGACCGAGACTTGTGGAACGAACTGGCACATCACAGACTCTACGACACAAAGATATCATAGTTCAACTCATATAATTGAGAAAGATAGCAAATGACACATCAGAGGTCACTGACCCATCATTACAACAAGCGGAAGCAAATTAAAGTTGTCTAAACAACAAGATCCAAATTATGGCCTAAGAGGCCTACAGATAAACATCCCGTGCCAGCCTGTTCCATGACGTCCCAAGCTGCCACCTGGGAACCCCAGACTACTCGTCGAAGTCAACGTAGAACCCACCTTCCAGTTCGGTGGCGTCCTCCTCTGAAACAAATAATAATCAACAAAACAAGGCTGAGTACGACGTACTCGCAAGAATTAGTAGGGCGATATAGGCCCGATGCTGACGGAGGCTCTAATGCTGTAAAAGTAGTTGTTTTTGCAGAAAGCTAGTTTTTATCCTTCCGAAGACTAAGACTCATGGCACCGTCTACTCAGATGTTTTCACAAGGGGATAAGATAGTAAACTTTTCTTCTTCGGTTCCCATGGAACCTACTTTCATCAGAATCACCACTTAACTCCACCAAGGCACTCCCTCGAATCTCCCTCGAGGAAATGAACCTTTTATCACACGTTGATTATGCAACCTCTAGCTGCCATATCAATTAGGTTAATGTTATCTATGAGCTAATCCGCCTTTCCCAAGAGTTCGTCCATAACCGCGGACACGGCTTTTCGAAAAGATTATACCCTGCAGGGGTGTACTAATTTACCCATTGGTACCGTCCGGCTCACCTAGTTGGCCCTCTTCCGGGAAGGCCGGCAAGCAGGCGCGGTTAAACCTTTACCTCGCGTGAGACTATCCAAGAGTCATCTGTGGCCACAGGGCAAGTTTACCCAGCCTCAGCCCCTGCCCCATCGCCACGTCCTAAACACCACCATCCTCATCATTTCTTTTTCCGCTCACACACACGGCAAATGGAAATAGCAAACTAGAGGACCCTTGGATACGCCCGCACAAGTTATTCAGTTAGTGAGGCGCCCATACACCCACCAATGGAAGCACGCTCGTTTCTTGGTTCTAGCTAAAAGCACTCTCAGCCTAGGCGGCAGGAATGAGGCAAAACACCATCCCCAATGGCAACTCATCCAAGCCTTTTAGCAAATTAATTATCCACCACTAGTAACCATCATATCCGACCATTCCTCCACCATTCATAATAATGGATTTAAATCACCGGACAACATATATTATTTGACTAGCATGGCTAAGCATAGCTAAGCATATATAACAACAAATATATCTTTGTCTCCGGCCAACACATCAAACCTAGGGTTTATAGGAGGGGAAGCATGTGATGGTTCAGGGGATAAACATGCATTCATAGGATACTCTACATCTTGATCAAAAGAGACATTTGAATCGCATGCAATATTCCGGTGGATAAAATAAGTTTGTAAAACAATAGGATGCTAGATGCCAAGAAGGTTAGGTTAGCTCTTGCCTTGTTGATAACGATGGTCGCACTGGTTGTCGAGGTATTGTGGTGGAACCTCGACTCCTGAATCTACCGAAACACAAACAATACAGGAAAGGAAATAAATAACACGAATACAAAGTGCAATGCACAATCATGATAAAATGGTCATATTATGCAATGAAAAGTATTTGGGCATCTCCCACAAGTTAAATGGAACCCCTAAAATAATTATTGCGATTAACGGGTCAAAACTCCATCTTTAACTTAGTGAATTAGGTGAATATCCAAAATGTCCAGTACTGAAATATGAGGTAAATATGCATGAAAATGACATTATTTGATAGATATTAACCCACTGATCTTTTTGGTACCTTGTTTGCATTTTTCCGATTAACGGTGAGGAAATAGTGATTTAAACGATTAAGCAATTGAAATCATTTTAACCAATTCGAAAATTACATCAAAGTAAAAGTTATTTGCATGCTGTGATATTAACATAGGTAGATAGCATTTACTTTGCTGGTCATTTTGGTATATCATTTGCAATTTTTGAAGTAATATTCACCAAGTTATGATTTATTCAAAAATGAGATTTAAATCTGCCATTTTAATAAATTTAGTTAAACAGCAATTTAAATGTTCATTATTGCATGGAAAATGGAACTAGCATGTAGATGTTGTTTTCCTGAACATTGTGAGAGCTTAACCATAATTTTTGGACAATTATCCATAAAGTTATGGAATTTACAAATTCAACATTATTTCTGCCATTTTAGTATTCAGCAATTAAAGGCAATTTATTTTGATCAATTAAATTAACCAATGGTACCAACAGGTAGACATTTTGTTGCTGAGCATTTTGACATATTATTTGCAATTTTTGGACAAGTGGTTCAAAAGATATGCAATTTCCAAAATTTGAAGAATTAACCGATGATTTGCATTTCACGTTTTAATTTCAAATTCAAAATTCATTTGCATGTGTGAGTGACATATTTGAATAGGTTATGAAATTATAAACTCTCTGATACTTTGTTTGAATTTTTCTGAGCTACCAATTAAAAGATATTGCAATTTCTATTTTCTGTAATTTTCTGAAATTCATAAAACAGGAACTGCTGACGTCAGCACACGTCATCGGCAGGGCAGCGGCTGTGTCGATCAAGAATCCGTCGATTTGGCTCGAATTGGACGCGGGCAGTGGTGCTACTAGACAGAGGAGACGGAGAGGAGAACAGGGGAGCGGCGTGTTGGACCAAATGGTCACCGGAGACTCGCCGGCGGCGAGCTGTGGCGGCGGCAGAGAAGGGTCCATGATGCGGGAACGGCAGAGAGCGAGAGGGAGAGGGAAAAAGGGACGGGGAGGTGCGCACGCTCACCCTGAGCACGATGGAGTGGCCGGCAAGGTCGGAGGAGGGACGGCGGCGACGGAATGGTGCCCGGCGTCTCGGTCGGCCGCGGGGAAGACGCGGTCGCCGGCGGGGATTCCGGCCCTCCCGGGTCGATTCCTCGCACGGGGAGGACAAGGGGACCACGGCGCGTCTGGTGGCGGTGTCGGCGCGAGCTCGGGCGGCCGGAGTCATCGGCGGCGCGACGGCAGAGGCGAGCGGCGGCGGCGGACAGAGCAAGAGCTAGGGTTAGGGTTCGTGGGGAGGAGAGAGCAGGGGAGCAGGGAGAGCAGCAGGGGGCTCGGGGACGTCCACTTATCGACCAGGGGGGAGGGGGGCCGGCAACACGCGCGGCAGCTCGGCCACGGCGGCATGGCGCCAGGGAAATCCCTGTGGCGACAGGGAAGAGGGAGAACTGACAGTGGGGGCCCACTGTCAGTTATTTAAACTTTTCCTTTTTCTTTTCCATTTTCTTTAAAACCAGAGGCTTTGGCAATTTAATTGAGGCATATAAACCTTTTCAAAAATTCTGAAATTATTCAGTGGGGTTCAGAATAACTTAAGGGAGCTCACCATATTTTTGTTCTGAATTTTGAAAGGTTTAACTTGGTGTCAAAATTCAAAGTTGATTTGCAACTATTTGATGTTCTCATTTTTAATTGAAGCATTTAAACCTTTTTATAAAACCTGCAAAAATTCATGTAGCCTCCCCATGACATGTAGAAGCTTAAAAAAAATTGGTGTTGCAGAATAAAAATCTTTGCATCACATTTGTTCATAGGGTTTACTTAATGCAATTTGCTCAATTCCAACTATCAATTTTATAGTCTTATAAAAGCACAAAGCAAGAATATTATTTTGCACTCTTGGAACTTCTTGGACAAATATGGAAACTGAAGAATATTTTGTTTTGCCACTTTGAGCAATTGCATTTGGTTTGGGAATTTTTAGGAAGTGTTTTGTTTCCCTTTAATGTTTTCCATTGGTTGCTTTGATTAAATTTAGCAATTTAATAATGTATGCCATGATGCAATGCAAAGCAAAAAGTGAAAATTTGGCCCATATTTTAGGGTATCAAATCTGGGCTGTTACATACTAGCAGCTCTAAATAAGATAAAAGCTAAAAACGAGAGCTTACTAGCAAACAAACAGTAGCTAAGAATACTCAACAAAATATAAGCGAAGCACAGGAGTATTCAAATGAAAAAGCGGAGCGTGTCTCTCTCCCACACAAATAAAGCAAGGATCAAACAAGCATATGACCAGCAAAATAACAAACAAAACTGAAAGTAAAAACACACTCCAAGTATAGCACATAATATGTAAAGTGATAAAAACTTAGTTCAACGAAGATGACCTCATGATAGTCGATGAAGAAGAGGGGATGCCTTGGGCATCCCCAAGCTTTGACGCTTGATAGTTCTTGATATTCAGAGGGGGTGCCATGGGGGCATCCCCAAGCTTGATCTCTGATCCATCTTCAATTTTTCATTATCCTCTCCTTTGGAACTTAAAAACTCCCTTCACACAAAACTTCTCATAAACTGATTAGAGGGTTAGTGCTCATAAATTAAAATGCACATGTGTTCAACTCAAGACAAATTGAAAAAAACTTTATTAGGCATTAGCTACTGTTCAATAAGTCTCAATTTGGCACTCCACCTCTACAGTATCACATTTAACGATAGTAAAGAGACAAATGCAAAATAAAAGCAGAATCTGTCAAAATCTGAACAGTCTGTAAAGATCGAATTTTTCGAGGCACTTCTGTAACTCAAATTAGAAAACTCAAAACTAATGCAAGATAGAAAAAGGTATCAGCCTTGCTGTCTAAAAATTTCAGAAAAAGATAAAATTCAAAGATTTTATGGATTTTCGAACAGTGAAGGACAGAAATCTGTTTCTGGACAGCAAAACAACACCTCGCACTTTCAATGCATTAGAGGCTAAAATTGGCACAAAAAACCAAAAGAGAAAAAAAGATACAATGAAGTTGCTACAGAGGCAACAACTTCAAGACTCAAGAAAAGTAAAAAGAAAACTGAAAGTAAAAGATGGGTTGCCTCCCAACAAGCGCTTTTCTTTAACGCCTTTTAGCTAGGCGCAATGCCAAATATCAAGTCTTTTCAAAATCAAGGGCATCATCATTCTTCAAATGAACACTAGCAAATTTATCACAAATGCATTGGATATTACCAATATGGGGTTGAGAATCACCCTTCTCCCTTCTCTTTGGTTGACTACTCTCATCAAATAGATTTTGAGGAGCAATTCAACCAAAATTGTCTTCCAAAGCATCGGATATCTCAAGACGAGCTACCAAACAGGATATAGCAGAATCACAACTATTAGTTAGTTCTACTATTGACCTTTTATCATGAGTATAGAGTTTGCTAACGAAAGTGAGGAATTCTTCAATATTATCCTCTCCAACAACATCCCCACTTCCTACTTTAACATCTTTCATACCAAACTTTGGAGAAAATATGGCTACTAGATAAAAGATAAACAAAACTGAAATAAAGATTACACTAATTTTTTTGGGTTTTAAAATTTTGCAACAAGAAAAATAAGCTAACGAGAAATAAAACAAGCAAGACAAAAACAAAGTAAACTGATTGAGAGTGTGAGACTCCCCTTGCTGTAGCTCCAAGATCCCTGGCAACGGCGCCAGAAAAGAGCTTGATTGCTACTGATGAAGAGTTGGGTGGTGCCCCAAGCGAAGGCGGAGATGTAGCAAGCAACAGTTTGCCCACGATAATGAACCGAGCTTTATCGAACCAGTAGGACCTTCAAATCAACAACAAAGTAAATGTTGAAGATCTCTAGCGCTTAGTCTTCAACAGATGTGGACCTGCACAAACTCAACCAAAATACTTTGCCCCCAACGGCGGAAAGGTTGTCAATCTTTCCGGTCTCGCAGAAAACAAAGCGGTTAATTGTATGGTGAAATAGATGAAATATGAAAAGTGACCAGAGGAGTAATGATGGTGAAAAGTGATGAATAAAGGTTGCAATCAATGTAAAAAGATGGACCGGGGGCCATGGGTTCACTAGTGGAGTCTCTCAAGTAAATAGAACATTCATATGATGGGTAAACGTACAAATTACAGCTGGGCAATTGACAAGATTATAACACAAACTTAATCTAGCTATGGCAAAGAGAACATGATAATATTTAAGTAGGTATCACGACAATGAACAAAGACCGTTGAGTCCAACTGCATCTTTGTCTAAAATGTCCACCATGGGATCGCTATCCAGCATGTCACCCATCGGTATTAAGTTGCAAGCAACAGACATTTGCATTAAGTAAAGCGCATGAAGTAAGCAATATTAAATATCAAAATAGACTTTAACACCGCTTTTTTACCCTTAGTAGCAATAGCACACCCTCGCCCTTAGACGTTTCTGTCACTCGTGTCCAGGAACAAAAGGGGGCATGAACCCACTATCTAGCATAAATACTCTCTCTTGGAGATACACACAATCACTTGGCCAAAGTAACTACGCACATCGGAGAGCATGCAAGAACATAAATCAACATATAAGAATCATGCACAATCTGATCATAAATTTATAATCCATCGGATCCCAGCAAACACATCACATAGCATTACAATAATCGATCTTGATCATGTTAGGCAGCTCACATGATCATAAGACATGAAGCACAAGAGAGAGAGACTACCATCTAGCTATTGCCATGGACCCAAGCTCCAAGGTGGGACTACTCACAAATCATCCCGGAGGAAGGCATGGCGATGAAGAGCCCTACGGGATCAATCTCCCCTCCGGCAGGTTGTCGGGATTTGCTTCAGAATCACCCCGGAATTAGGGTTTGAGGTGACGGCACCTCGGGATGACTTTTCTGGAAAATAATGACCGCCCCGTCATTTTTAGGTTAATTGGGATTTTATAGGCGTCGGAGGGGGCCAAGGCGGTGCCCGGGGGCAGGGGCGGGCCCCACCCGCGGGTCCAGGGGGCCGCGGAAGGGGGGCGTCTGTGCCCTGTGGGTGGCCCCTCAGGCTCCCCTTTGGTCTTCGGGTGTCTTATTTCGCATAAAAAATCTCCGTAAATTTTTGTCCAATTCAGAGAATATTTCCAGAAGTGATTTTCTGAAATACAAAAACAACAAAAACAGGGAACTGGCACTGGGCATCTTGTCAATAGGTTAGTCCAACAAAATGCATAAAAATGATGTGATATGATAATAGAAACATCTGACAACATCACAAAATTAGCATGGATCACTCAAAAATTATAGATACATTTGACACATATCAACTACGCACATCGGAGAGCATGCAAGAACATAAATCAACAAATAAGAATCATGCACAATCTGATCATAACTTCATAATCCACCAGATCCCAGCAAACACATCGCATAGCATTACCACTACAAGAAATATGTCAACTAGTGACCTTTTGATAGTGACTTTCAAAATATTGGTCATAGATCTATGACCATTTTAACCCACTATTTCATGAGCTGGTTTGTAGGGTCCTGATCCAAAAAATTAACGACCAATTTGGTCAAAAAAGTCATAATCTATTTACACAAATTGGTCATAATGTAGACAGCAGTTGCGTATGACCTTATTTACGACCATTCTGATTGGTCATGAGGAACGACTGGACAGCCACCTCATCAATCATGCCCACGTGGCAGCCATATGTCGCTTACGTGTCCATTTTCAGTCATGGTGAACTCGCTGACAGGTGGGAGCCATTACCAGGATGTGTTGGTATGACTGGACTGACACCTCAGCGGTCTCGCCTACATGTCACTTCATCGCGCCTACATGTCACCGCCTATGTGTCATTTGTGCTTACGTGTCACCACACTGACATGTGGGACATGTTGACAGGAGGTGTTGACTGTTGACAAAACTGTCAAGTGGGACCCGCAAATATGACATGTGGGACCCACCAAAACTGACGTGCGGTCCCACAACCCAGACATGACACGTGGGACCCACCGGCGACCTCACATGTGTACACCACAGTCCCTGTCAGGGATATGAACCCCGGATACCCCTAAGAGGTCCATTTCTTCAAGAACTACATGGGCCGGCTACGCAGGTGCCGGCTGCAGCATGCCGCCTGGAGCCAGCCAAATGAAGCAAGCCGCTTCGTCTACCCGGAGGCGGATGGCCGATTAGGCTCAAGTCGGCCTCTACCCACCGACCGGTCCGTACTAGTGGGCTCGGATCGTCCAGCCCCTGTCGGGCGTTACCGTTACAATGTAATGATGAGATAGCTCCAGCCGGCTCCAGAGTAGTGATGTCATAGGGGCAATCGTGTAATCTCCTTGTAACCCAAAACCCTAGCCGCTGCCTATATAAGGCATGCATGGGCCTCCTGCGCGAGGCAAGCAATAGGCAAGCAGACGTCGGACAGACACACAGAGATACGTAGATCATCGTCTTCCACCTCCAGCTGGCTTGACAGCTCAAGCCGGCGCCACCGCCATACAGCTCCAGTAGCAAGCTTTGTAACCCAATTGGTGATCAATCAATAAGAACAAGAAGAGCAGGACGTAGGGGTGTTACCTCCACAAGGAGGGCCCCGAACCTGGGTAACTAGCGTGTGTTTTGCATGTTTGTTGCCCAATCCCGCGCGAGCATCCGATCGTCGCCTGCCCCAAACTCTTTTCCGTCTATGATGGATATGCCGTGCTACCCACCACGAAATTTGGCGCCCACCGTGGGGCTCGCGGCGAACGGAGTCACGTTCTGCGCGGGATCCCGGACTGTGGATGGTCGGCGGATCGTCTCCGGCCTCGTGCTCTCCATCGGCTCCGTCGGCTGCGTCCTCGACAACACCAACAGCTTCGCCGACGTGGACGTCGCCAGCGGAGGAGCGGTCGTCACCCTTGGCGATTTCCACGTCTACGTCGCCGTCGCCGCTCAGGAGTACCCGGAGGTGGTCTACTCGAGCTTGGCTCCTTCGATCTTCGACGCCAGCACCTGCAACGACGACTCCGCCTTCGGCTACCTCAACTCCGGCGACGCGGACCGCGACGTCACCAAGCTCAACGTCTACGCCGAGGTGCACATGGTCGAGCACGCGGCGGCAGGAGGCCCCGTCACCACTACCGTCCATGAAGCTGGCGAACCTTCGCGCTACCAGCGCAACCTGGAGGCCGACTTCGAGCTGCTGAGCACCCCCATCGCGCCGAGTGCCGATCCAGTCAAGGCGGCGGCTGAACTCGAGAGGATGCGGCAGCAGATCTATGACAAGGCGCTAAACCTCGCGTCGACGCAGCGCCGGCTCAGCGCCACAATTCGCGAGTACAATTCCGCACACGGCATCGAGCAGGCGGACCGCAACGCGGAGAAGCTGAATGAAGTTAGGCGCAAAGGAGGAGATCTTGGTGGCGCCATGAACCGTGCCGGCCAGGCGCATGAGCTCACCGACCTCAGCTTCCCCGAGTACAGCTGTCCTACGCAAAACATGAGGGCGGCGGAAGCAGCGGCCGCCGAGCTACCCTATCTCCAAGGCGAAGAACTACATCAACAAATGCGCCGGGTTCGACAACTCATCAACACGGCCAACCGGCAGCAGCGAGAAACGGAGGGCAACGGCGAGCAAGGGGCACCATGAGCCGCCTCCAGGCTACGATGCCGCCGGCAAGTCTAAGCAAGAAGCAGAGGCGTCATCCACGAGCCGCGGAAGGGCGAAGGACAAGCAACCACGAGTTCATCGCGAGGGGAGCGCGAGCTCACATCCACGTGATCACGGCCGTGATCCGGCTGGACGACGCGAAGACGGCAACCGGAGCGAGCCTCGAGCCGGACGGAACGTCAAGGAGCGAGTCGGCCACAAAGTCACCATCGACGAACGCCTGGGGCCGCTGGGACCTGAGACCAGCGACGACGCACGCCACCGCATCGACGTGCTCAAGCTGTCAAGCATCATCGAGGAAGAGGACATCGCTGCTCATCGCTGTTTCGGACCCCGCATCCGGAGCGAGCGATTCCCGAAGGGATTCACTCTCCCTAGAGACACACCCAAGTACAACGGCACCGCGAAGCCGGAAGACTGGCTCGCCGACTACGTCACGGCGGTCAACATCGCAGGCGGCAACAAGCGGGTAGCCGTGCGCTACGTGCCGCTCATGCTCCAGGGATCGGCACGGACTTGGCTCAACAGCCTTCCGAAGGAGAGCGTCAACAGCTGGCTGGACTTCGAGGAAGTGTTCAACCGCAATTTCACCGGCACCTACTTGCGCCCTGGCAACGCACAGCTGCTCGCGCTGTGCAAGCAGAAGGACGGCGAGTCGGACCGAGCCTACCTCACCCGGTGGACAAGCCTTCGCAACTCCTGCGAGGGAGTACTCGAACTCCAAGCCGTCCAATACTTCATCCAAGGCTGCCGAGACCAGACGCTGCTCAAGCACCGGCTCCTGAGGAAGAGCCCGAAGACCATGGCGGAGCTCATGGCAATCGCCGACGAGTACGCTACCGCCGACGCGGGCATGACCAACCCGATCCGACTCGATGAAGCCGGAAGAATCATCACGACGGAGCCGGCTGCACGCCGCAGCCGGACGGAGAACCAAGATGGAGGAAAATCAACCCGGCGAGATTCCGACGCGGCCGGCAAACGCAAGTCTGCAGACAACCGTGTCGAGTCCAAGGTCGTCGCTACGACCGAAGGAAGGCCGGCAGGAGGCTTCGACAACCGCCGCATGAGGACGAGCGGCGACATGCGCCGGACAAGGGCGAGGAACAACTACGACTACATGCTCGATCAACCGTGCCGGAACCATGGCGACCGGCCAGCAAACCACACCGTCAGGCAATGCACTCTCGGCCGCCCAAGGCCACCACCATACGAGCGGCGAAACCCGCCTCCGCCTCGGGATGAAGCCGGACGGGACGATCGAGGACGCGACGACAGACGGCGCGAAGACAGGAATCGCGATGATCGCCAACGCGAAGAAGAAAGGGAGCGCCTTCCGGCTCCGCCTCCAAGGGGTCCAGACGGCTACCAGAATCCGGATGCCACCTATATCGTATTTGTCAGCGAGCGCGACGACAAGCGAAGCCGGCGCGAACGGTTCAAGGAGGTGAACGCGGTGGTTCCACCTGTCCCCCAGTACCTCAACTGGTCGCAGGACCCGATCACGTGGGACCGCCGCGACCACCCGGAACTGATGCCCAACCCAGGCGGCTATGCTCTAGTCCTGGAACCCATGATCATCTCCACCAAGCGCGCTTGCACCTTCTCACGCGTCCTCATCGACGGGGGCAGCAGCATCAACATCCTCTACCGTGACACGCTGGAGAAGCTGGGCGTCTCCGAGTCCAGCTTGACGCCGAGCCAGACGGTCTTCCACGGCATCGTGCCGGGGCGAGCCGGCTCGTCCATGGGCCTCATTCGGCTGGACGTCCTATTCGGCACCAAGAGCAACCATCGTCGCGAGACCATCTCCTTCGAGGTGGTCAACCACTCCAGTGCCTACCACGCCATCCTCGGGCGGCCGACGCTCGCCAAGTTCATGGCGGTACCCCACTACGCTTACCTCAAGATGAAGCTACCATGCCCACGCGGGATCATCACCATCGCCGGAGACTATAAACGCTCCATCGCATGCGCCTCCGATAGCGCAAAAGTGGCCGAGACCATGGTCTGCAATGAGGAGATGAAGCAGTTCAAGCGCAAGGCTAGCGAGGAAAAGCTGGAGATCCCGGAATCGGCCAAGCCGGCTGGCGAATCGAACTTCCAGGCAGCCCGGGACACAAAGAAGATCTACTTCGACGACAGCGACAAGTCCAAGTTCGTCTCCGTGGGGCGAGCCTGGACCCCAAATAGGAAAGCGCGCTCGTCGAGTTCCTCCGTGAGAACCGGGACATCTTCGCGTGGTCCCCCAAGGACATGCCAGGTGTGCCGAGGGAACTCGCCGAGCACTCTCTCCACGTCCGGCCAGATGCCAAGCCGGTAAAACAGTCCCTGCGACGTTTCGCGGAAGGAAGAAGACAGCTTATAGGAGAAGAGATAGCCCGGCTACTCGCGGCCGGGTTCATCAAAGAAGTGCAACACACGGAGTGGCTAGCCAATCCGGTAATGGTGGAAAAGAAGAACAAGAAATGGCGGATGTGTATCGACTACACCCACCTCAACAAGGCTTGCCCTAAAGACCCCTTCGCATTGCCGCGCATCGACCAAGTGATCGACTCCACGGCCGGCTGCGACCTCCTCTCCCTCCTCGACGCCTACTCCGGCTACCACCAAATTCCGCTGAATCCGGACGATCAGCTCAAGACCGCCTTCATCACCCCATACGGCCCGTACTGCTACACCACTATGCCGTTCGGCTTGAAGAACGCGGGAGCAACATACCAGCGCTGCATGCAGAAATGCTTGCACGACCAGATCGGTCGCAACGCGCACGCCTACGTCGACGACGTCGTCATCAAGACCAAGGAGAAGCAAACCCTCCTCCTCGACCTCAAGGAAACCTTCGACAACCTCCGCCACTTCCAGATGAAGCTCAACCCGGAGAAATGCGTGTTCGGCGTTCCAGCCGGACAGCTACTCGGCTACCTTGTGTCGGCACGAGGGATCGAGGCCAACCCGGAGAAAATCGCCGCCATCGACAACATGCGACAACCAAGAAGCGTCAAGGACATCCAGAAGTTCGCCGGGTGCCTAGCTTCCCTCAGCCGTTTCATCAGCCGGCTCGGGAGAAGGCACTCCCGCTCTACCACTTACTGAAGAAAACGGACAAGTTCGCCTGGAGCGACGCGGCCGACGCCGCCTTCAAGGAACTCAGCGGGCGATGGCCACCACCCCAGTCCTAGCACCTCCGACTCCAAAGGAGCCCATGCTCATGTACATCGCCGCCTCCAATCGAGTCGTCAGCGTGGTCCTAGTGGTGGAACGAGACGAACCCGGCAAGCAGCGGCCGGTTCAGCGGCCAGTCTACTACCTCAGCGAAGTGCTCTCGCAGTCAAAGCAAAACTACCCGCACTACCAGAAGCTCGTATACGGCGTGTACATGGCAACGAAGAAGCTGAAGCATTACTTTCAAGAGCACCCGATCAAAGTGATAAGCGACGCACCGCTTGCCGAGATCATAGGCAACAAGGACGCAACCGGCAGAGTTGCGAAGTGGGCGATCAACCTGACGGCGCACGGAGTCGAGTACAACAGAGAACAGCGATCAAGTCGCAGGAGCTGGCGGACTTTCTTGCCGATTGGACGGAGACGGACCACGTACCGCCGCCACCCGGCTCCGGCGAGCATTGGCTCATGCATTTCGATGGATCCAAAATATACTGGGGACTCGGCGCCGGAGTCGTCCTCACCTCACCCAAGGGTGGCCGACTCGAATATGTGCTACAGATCCACTTCACGGCGTCCAACAACGTAGCCGAGTATGAAGCCCTCGCACACGGCCTCAAGCTCGCCAAGGCTATGAACATCAAGCGAATCCTCTACTACGGCGACTCCGACTTGGTGGTCCAGCAGACCACTGGTCATTGGGACGCCAAGGACCCCAACATGGCCGCCTACCGCTTCTTCGTCCAGCAGCTCGCGGGATACTTCGAGGGATGCGAGTTCCACCACATCCACCGCTCCAACAACGAGGCGGCCGACACCCTGGCGAACATTGGCTCTCTTCGCGAGGAAATCCCACCCGGCGTCGCCCTCGAGAAGCTCTACAAACCTTCCATCACGCCGTGTCCCGGCTCCGATTCCATCCGGATGCCGCCGGACACGGAGTCGGCTGGGCCGGCTCCAGGCGAGACGGAGCCCGTCGAGGTCCTCGTCATCAAGCGGCTCCACCATGGACCCAACCCTTCCTCGCCTACCTCGCCAACAACGAGCTCCCGGCGGACGAGCTCATCGCCAGGCAAATCAAACGCCGGGCAAGTGCTTACACCATCATCAACANTGCATTTAATTCTTTGTGTTCAGCAAGCCGGAGAGATTGACAACCTCTCTGTTTCGTTGGGGCAAAATAGTTTGTTTGTGATTGTGTGCAGGTCCACGTCAATTATCGTAAACGACGCCATTGACACCTTGCTAAGCCTTCTCCAAGTCCTACTGGATTCGATAACCTTGGTTTTGTAATCAAGGGAAAACTTCTGCTATGCTGCATCATACCTTCCTCTTGGGGTTCCCCAGCGAACGTGTGATCCACGTCAAACAAGACTTTTTCTGGCGCCGTTGCCGGGGACTTGGAAGCTTCAACTAGGGGAGTTTCACACGTCCTTTCACTTTACTTTGTTATTGTCTTTCTTAGTATATTTTTGTTAGTCTCGTTTTGCTTTTTGTTTGCTCAAAAACACAAAAAAATTAAAAATTTCAGCACTAGTCTTTTTATCGTTTTGCTTGATATTTTGTCTAGTTCCTTACTTGCTATCAATGGTTACTTTGTTTGAGACTAGATCTTATTGGCAAGGTGAGTTCACGGAGGAAAACAAAATTATTATAAGGAATACGGCTTGTCTGAAAAAGGGAAACACTTATGGGCACAAATAAATAAATTGAATAGTCTTGCTAAAAACTTTTGCTCTACATATGATGAATCCTGGTGCTTTAATAAATCTTTTTTGCTTTAGGAGGCATAAACACCTCCCTTTCCAATGTGATTATAATGATAATGAAATATTGTCTTCTTATGCTAAAGGAAACTATGATTTTGATAATCTTGAACAAATTGAAGAATTTGTTGTTTTTATGAGTGCCTATGGAATTACTTTTGTGCTTAAAGATATTGATGATGCTTCTTACAAATCTACAAAAATTGTTATACTTGGATATTGCCTTGAGTATTACAATGATAATCCTTATATTAATGAATTTCTTGAGAGAACTTATCCTCCAAAAGAAGAGATTGTTGCCTTGCAGGAAACCATGGAAGAAGAAATTGCTGGAACTGCAAGCTCATTGGATGAAAAAGAGGAAGAGGGTGACAAACAAAAGGAGGAAGAATGGAGTAGCTACCCATTCTCACCTTCTAATGATAGTAACTCCTCAACTCTTAAACTATTTAATTGCCCTCCATGCTTTCCAAAGGAGGATGAATGTTATGTTCCTATGGATTCTCTTGAAATATCCCTTTTTGAGGAAATTGATGCTTGCTACACTTATGACCACGATTCCCCTATTAAACATCACCCAAAACACAACCAAACAAAAAGCAAACTGAAGGTAAAAATGGGTTGTCCTACAATTGTTTATGATTATTTATGCTACTACTGAAAATGGGATTGGAAAGGTCATGACTTCTGTTTATTTTGATCATACTATTTTGTAGCTTAATAAAAATTATGTGTTTGTAGATCATGAAAAGCATGTTTTATGTGATAGTTATATTGTTGAGTTTGTTCATGATGCTACTGGAAATTATTTTGAGAGAGGGAAATATGGTTATAAAAAATTTCATGTCACTAAAACACCTCTCTTTATGTCGAAAGTTTTGAAATTGCTCTTGTTTTATCTTCCTATGCTTATCACTATGTTCTTCATGGATTTATTTGATTACAAGATTCCTATGCATAGGAAGTGGGTTAGGCTTAAATGTGTTTGATATTTGCTTCCTGATGTTGTCTTTTGTTTCAACTCTTATTCTTATGATAGCATCATTAAAATCATTGCGCCTAGCTAAAAGGCGTTAAAGAAAAGCGCCTATGTTGAATTTTTGGGTGATATTACCTCTTTAACAACTCCCTTGTATCTTTTTGTTTTGATTTTTTGTGCTAATAATAGCCTCTAAAGAGAGGGAGACTAATTTGTGAGTTTGCTGTCCAGAAACAGATTTCTGTTCTTCACTATTCGAAATTCCAAAACATCACAGAGCGTCATCTGTGGCTGCAATTTTTTTACAGCAAGCATCAGAGTTTTGTCTACCTTTCTCTAGTTTTACGTTTTCTGATTTGAGGTCCAGAAGTACCCCGAAAAAATTCATCTTTACAGTCTGTTCTGTTTTTTGACAGATTCTGTCTTAGTTTTGCATTGCTTATTTTACGGGCAAAGTGAAGTTCTTTTGAGGCCAAGAGCTTTACTTAGACCTTGGTGACAGTAGCTAATGTTTAAAAATAAGTTCATGATATGTGCTTTGTAACTGAAGGAAGATTTTATTTTTGTGGACTAACCCCTCTAATGAAGTTGCGATAAGTTTTGTGTGAAGGAAGTTTTCAAGTATTCAAGAGCGAGGTGATGAATGAAGATCAAGAAGGGATAAAAGCTCAAGCATGGGGAGGCTCCCCATGGACCCTCCTCTGCAATATTCAAAAATTCACAAGCATCTAAGCTTGGGGATGCCCAAGGCATCCCCTTCTTCATCAACAATCATCAGTTTTACTCGTGGTACTATGTTTTTATTCCTTTACTCATTATGTGTTATTCTTGGAGCATCGGTTTGTTTTTACTTTCAGTTTGTTTATGTTTGTTTCTCTGGTCATTGCAATAATTTGGATCCTTGCATGCTTGTTTCGGAGAGAGACACGCTCCGCTTTTTCATAAAACACTCATGTTCTTCACTTATATGTGTTGAGTGTTTAGCTTTTATTATTCTTGCTGCTAGCTCTTGTTTTTCGTGTATCTCTTGTTCAGAGCTATTATATTTTGTAGTTAGAAAGTACTCTCTTGTGTTTTCACTTATAGTTGTTTCAAATAAGTTGATTGGTGTTTGGTTGAAAGGAAATTATCATGTAGGAAGTGGTGAAGAGAAGTGCTTGCATAATCTTGTAGATCGTTGTATTGAATATTTGCTACTTGTAAAATGTTTAGAGATATGAAGTATTAATGCTTAAACTTGTGGATCATTTGCTTAAGAATGGATTAGTGAAAAACTACCTTAAAGCTTAAAATTATGGCATTTGTCCTGCTTGGTAGTCCTCAAAGTCTAGATGTTCTTTTTGCAAAGGGATAGTTTGACTAACAAGGGAGACGGTGTGGAGTCTAATGGTTATGCTTAAAGTATGTCATGTAGTCGTTCATTGAACTATGTTGGTGTTATGTGTTTGCTTGATATCTTGCTAAGCCTAAAAATTCCGTACTGAGAGAGAATACTTCTCGTGCATCCAAATCCCTGAGCAAAATATCTTTGCCATTTGTGTCCACCATACCTTCCTACATGTGGTATTTCCTTGCCACTTGAAGTAATTTTTTCATGTGCTACCTTTAAACCTTCAAAATATTCCAATTTGTGTCTCAGTTTTTAGCTCATGAGGAAGTAGTAAGGAAGTTAGATATATTCTGTGTCAAGCAAGGTTATTTCCCCCCTTTCACCTGGTGAGCGTGGATTACGTGCTCACTAAATTTGCCGAGAGCTCGCCAAGGGTTCCCAACCCGAAAAATATAATTTCAACATCATTAATCTCTCCTTCACACAGTGCAACCTGAGAAATCAGTCAAACATTGGCTAGTGATAAACAAAGGAGAAAGAGGAATGTTCTCATTCCTCTATGGGAGCCGCTCTCACAAGTCTAAAACCTTGATTCGTGTGGGGGACTAGCAGATTTCTTCGTTGTGGAGTCGTTGACGAAAGCATGCATACCTCAAAACCGTTTTACTTCTGTTTCATAAAAAATTAAAAAGCTCTAGCACATGACTAATCTCTGCTTCCCTCTTCGAAGGGTATTTCTTTTACTTTTATGTTGAGTAAGTTTTCCTTTCCATCTTTACCTCTCAAGCAAACACATAGTATCAACTTTGGTGCAAGTCTTACTACATGTTATCTTTATGTCTAACCATGAAAACTCTGTATTGACTTTATCATGAGATAAATATGTTGCAAGTTGAAGCTTTTTGCTGAAAACTTAAATCTTCCTTTGTGTTGGTCAAACACCTTTGTCGAAAGAATGTTGCTTTGTGAGATATCAATCATGTCAGGATTCATACTTTTGAGTCTCCAAAGTACTATTTGCGAAAAGTTCTTGCATAGATGTCACACTGGGTTAATCATTGTTTATTTTATTTAATAGACCATTGTCTTGGATCACTTCATTCAGATCACGTGCTTTACGTTATTACTTGATCAAGATTTTATTGGTAGCATATCACTTAAAAAATTATTTTGTTATCATTTACCTACTCGAGGACAAGCAGTAATTAAGCTTGGGGATGCTGATACGTCTCTGTCGTATCTATAATTTTTTATGTTCCATGTTTGATTATATATCACTGCCACATGTTTTTATAATGTTTTTATGTCATTTTGCCATAATTCATGGAACTAACCTATTGACAAGATGCCCTATGCTAGTTCCTGTTTTCTGCTGTCTTTTTTGTTTCAGAAAAGTTGTTCGGGGAAGTTTCTCGGAATCAGCTGAAATTTACATGAAATATTTTTACTAAGAAACAAAGACGGACCTAAAAGGGGGCCTGCAGGGGGGCCCACAGGCCCCATACGCCCCCAGGCGCGGCCAACACCTGGGCCGCGCCTGGGTCCCACCTGGGTGTCTCGGGCGCCTCCCCGAGCTGCCCTTTCGCCTATTAATCGTCTTCGTCTCAGAAACCCTCGATACCCCGATCATATTTTCCAGAAAACATCCGAGGCCGCCGCCGTCACCAAACCTAGATCGGGTGGGTCCCGAAGCTCTTCTCGGCACCCTGCTGAAGGGGGAGATCGTCATCGGAGCCATCTACACCACCATGCCTGCCTCCGGAGTGATGCGTGAGTAGTCCACCACGGGACTACGGGTCCATGGCAGTAGCTAGATGGTTGTCTCTTCTCCTTGTACTCCATTGTTTAGATCTTGTGCGCTGCCCTACATGATCAAGGTCATATTATCTGTAATTGCAACATGATGTTTTTGCCTGGATCCGATGAATTTTGGAAATCATTACTCTTGTTCATCTATGTGTTATGTTTTATCTATGATCTTGCATGCTCTCTAATGGGGGGATACTTTACAGGTAGGCCCATGGACCCGGAAAGTAGACCCGCCAAGACCAAGAAGGCCAAAGCCGAGTCACGCATCAAGTCACATGGGCTGGGCTGGAGACAAGCCGACCAAGGCCCATGACGGAAAAGGGACCCGCCAGGAAGGAGTCCAAGTACAACCCGGAGCTCTAACTTGGAAGGCCAAGACGTAGAGTAGGACTCCGTGTTCATGTATGACTCGGTGTAAGTTGTAAGTCCAGGGACCCGGCCACCTTTATAAGCGGGGTCCTAGACCTTAGATCGGGGGGCCTAAGCAATTCATAGTCGCCGACTCCCCAGAGAGGAGCCGGAGCCTTGTAATCGAGAATCCATCCAATCAATAAAGAGAAGCAGGAAGTAGGTCTTTACCTCAACAAAGAGGGGCCGAACCTGGGTAAATCTGTGTCCCTTAGCGAGATTAACCTCTCCTACGTACTTCGTTCACCAATGGCCCTAGAACTCACCTTCCCAGAGGAAGGACTTGCCGTGACAACACCACGACAGTTGGCGCCCACCGTGGGGTAGGTGATGAGAGGAGTCGAGATCGTGGGAGCCGCTCGTCGGGCCATGGAGAAACTTGCCATCGGGCGAGTCTACACTGATGAGCACAGAGAAACGAAGATCGATGACTCCGGCTGGACTCCAGAGATGGAGGAAGTCGACGAGGGTTATCAGCTTGTCTTTGGAGGGATCAGCGTGTTCGTCAGCATGGTTTGCGCATCAGGACTTCACGCTAACTCGGCGGAATCAGTATCAGAGCCTACAGTTGTTGTCGAGTCCGACAGCGAGGAGTCGGTCGGCACATCAGAAGTTAGCATCATCGCCGAGCCAGAGAAACAACTTGCTGTCAACCATGAAGAGGAGTCGCTGGCGGAGCCATGTATGGAGCCAGATTACGATGCCGATTCAGAGTCTATTTTGCCCTTGTTCGAGGATCGGCTTGGGTATGGAATTGAGGAGGAAGATTATGCGGAGTCGCTAGTACGCGCCCGCGTCGTTGGAGTCTATATGTCTGGAAACGGCGGAAATCAGTTTGATCCAAGTCTACTGACAAAGGAAATCAATGCAAGCAATGCAGCAGAGCGGGCGGCTGAATTAGCCAGTGCTCGTGCTGTGTTAGAGAGGCAGCTAGCGGAAATCACAGAGGCAAATCGCAGATTGGCAGAAGAGCGGGCCCGGGTCCAAACTGAGGCCCAGGTTGTGCGGAGTCGCCAGGAAGAACTTACCTCAATTCAGCATCGCAGAGCGAGGAGTCGTCTGCGTGGCGGAGTCATTGTCAATCCAACTGCTTTGTTCAACACACCCAATGGTCCAGGCGCAGGAGCCGGGCTAGGGAGTTCATCAGCTGCAGGAGGCGGCGCAGGAGGAGGAGCAACACCACCGCCACCACCACCACCACCACCTCCAGAAGGACCCGGCGGCAACGGTACCAACGGACCGCCACCTGAAGGAGGAGTCGGAGGAGGATCAACAGGTGGTATGGGACCTCCACCTGGCAGGTTTCGTACTCCAGAGGGGCATTACTCTAACCCAATGGACAACGTTCATGCGGCAACTATGAGACTAGAGAACATTGAGATACCAGAAGGACCAGCGGGACAGGAGACCCGCCGTGCTATTGAGATGCTAAAGACAACAATGACTCAGCAAGCTCTTTATCCAGCGTTTCCAGATGCGAGTAGGTTGCACTCGACACCGTTCAACTCTGGCACGAGGAGTCGGCATGACGAGTCTCACCCGGCCAACTCTACAAGCGCAAGGCGCCGTGAACAAGAGAGGAACAGGGCAAACATACCAGAGAGGGAGGCGGCCAGGGCTCGGGAGGCTGAGAGGGACAGAGCCCTAGCTGGTGCAGATAACCAGCCTCAGCCAACCCGGGCGCACACAGAGGTGACTTTTCCTGGTACCTCTCCTTCACTAACAGGACCAGAGTGCCTGTCAAATACCATCAGGTCCGAGTCCTTCCCCAGCGACTTCAAGGAGCCGCGCAAAGTCCCCAATTACGAGCCCAACATGGACCCGACTTCTTGGTTGGGCACATATGAGATGGCGATGAGTATCCGCAATGCCACAGGTAATCTGTGTGCTAAATTCATGTATCTTATGATGGAGGGAGCAGCCAAGGTTTGGATGCGCAACTTGCCTCCTAGATCAATCAAATCTTGGGAGCAGTTGAAGTCGGCTTTCGTACAGAACTTCCAGGGAACATGCAAAAAGCTTAGTACCATAGAGGACTTGGAGCGGTGTGTTCAGAGAAAGGCGAGTCTGCAAGGCATTGGATGAAGCGGGTGTCGGAGATCATCAACTCATCTCAAGGACTCCCAACAATTTCAGTGCTAATGGCAATGGAGAGAAATTATAGCTACAATCCCTTGAGCTGGAAGCTGGGTCGTATGAAGGAGAGTCCGAATCAAGGTATTCCCCTCACTATCGGCGAGATCATGGCAGGTGCTAATAAGCACGCTGCCACAGACAAAACAAAGGATCAGGAGGAAGGGCTTAAAGGACATGGTGGCAATGGTCAGAACCAGAATCCAAATCAGAATCAGAACCAGGGAAGTAACAAGCGGCCATATGGGGACAACTCTGACCTAGTGGCTAACACAAACACTGGGGTCAGACGCAAGGACAACAATTCTCAAGGGTATCAGGGGCGTAGGCCAACCACAGAGGAGGTTTTGGCGAGTCCATGCCCTAAATACGCCAGAAACGGGAAGTGTGGTCACACCTTGGGACAGTGCGTGGATCTGCAGCGTGCCAGGTTCCCAGGACCAGGAAATAGAGGCAACAATAATGGATACAGAGGAAACAATGATGGTGGAGGACCCGGCAACCACGGTGGAGGAGCCGGCAATAACCCTAACCAACCCCAAGGAGGAGGTAACCAACAGGGCGGGTTCCAGCAGAACCCGAAGCAGCTTCATGAGGACAATGGGCAGTATTATGTCACAACTCGGCCACAGAACTCGAGTCATGGCAATTACCATGTCTTTACAACAAGCACGTCCAAGCGTGCCAAGAAATTAAAGGTTAGAGCCGTCAATGCAGTGGAGCCGGCAATCCCACAGTGGCTCAGGTGGTCAGAGCAAACCATCACATGGAGTCAAGCCGATCATCCACCAAGAGTCGACGACCCAGGGCAGCTAGCCTTGGTGGTGGCACCTCAAGTTGGGGACTACACATTGAACAAAGTGCTCATGGATGGTGGAAGTAGTATCAATATCTTATATTATGACACATTCAAGAGGATGCAACTGCAAGATAGGCAGCTAATACCCACTGAGACAGTTTTTCATAGAATCGTACCGGGGAAGTCAGCCAAGCCAATCGGTAAGATTTATCTTGAGGTTGCTTTTGGCACAGTGGAGAATTTTCGTTCAGAGATTATGCCTTTTGAGGTAGTGGATCTCAAGAGTCCATACCATGCTCTCTTTGGTCGACCAACATACTTTAAGTTTATGGCCAGACCATGCTATGTTTACTTGAAGCTCAAGATGCCAGGTCCAGCAGGAGTCATTACAGTCAATGGCAGCAGACAGATGGCATTGGAGTGTGAACTAGGAGATGCGGCTATGGCCGAGTCAGCTTGTGCTCAAGAGGAGCTGAAATTTTACAAGGCGAACGTGGACCCGGAGGACAACTCGGTCCTCAAGAAGCCGGCCACAGAGGAGAAGATGAAATTCAAGTCAGCTCAGGACACAAAGCAAGTCGACTTTATCCCTGGTGATTCTTCCAAGCAGTTCACCATTGGGACACACCTCTCTGATAAATAGGAAAGCGCGCTTGTCGAGTTCATCCGTGAGAACCGGGACGTCTTTGCATGGAAGCCATCGGACATGCCAGGAGTCCCGAGAGAACTCGCCGAGCACAGCTTACATGTTAACCCTAATGCAAGACCAGTTAAGCAAGGTCTGCGCAAGTTTCACGATGACAGGAGGAAAGCCATTGGAGAAGAGGTGGCTCGGCTCCTTGCAGCCGAGTTCATCAAGGAAGTCTTTCACCCAGAGTGGGTAGCCAATCCAGTGCTAGTGCCAAAGAAAACAGGAGAGTTGCGGATGTGCATCGACTTCACGGGTCTTAACAAGCATTGCCCTAAGGACCCGTTTGCGTTGCCTCGTATTGACCAGATAATCGACTCCACAGCGGGGTCAGAGTTACTTTGTTTCCTGGATGCCTACTCAGGGTACCATCAGATCAGACTCAACATAGAGGATGAGCTGAAGACATCTTTCATCACGCCCTTTGGAGCATTTTGTTATACAACAATGCCCTTTGGACTCAAGAACGCAGGAGCTACATATCAGAGGTGTATCCAGAATTGTTTCAAAAAACAGATTGGAAGGAATATTCACGCTTATGTGGATGATGTAGTTGTCAAGTCTCAGAAAGCCGACTCTCTGATAGCAGACCTGACAGAAACCTTTGATAACCTGCGCAAGTACAAGATGAAGCTCAACCCAACCAAGTGTGTTTTTGGAGTCCCTGCAGGCAAACTCCTAGGCTTCATTGTGTCAGAGAGAAGCATTGAAGCAAACCCAGAGAAAATCAAGGCTATTCACAACCTGCAGAAGCCGACTTGTCTAAAGGACATTCAGAAACTCGCTGGTTGTGTAGCAGCTCTAAGCAGATTCATCTCAAGACTCAGAGAGAAGGCGGGTCCTCTCTACCGGCTCTTGAAGAAGTCGGACAAATTCATATGGGACAAAGAAGCCGATGATGCTTTTGAGGGCTTGAAGAAAACCCTATCGTCAGCACCAGTACTTGCAGCTCCTACAGATAAGGAGCCCATGCTATTATATGTGGCTGCCAATGAAAGGGTGGTCAGTGCAGTAGTAGTTGTGGAACGATCAGAGGAAGGAAAAGAGTATAAAGTACAGAGGCCTGTCTACTACATCAGTGAAGTCCTCACAGAGTCAAAGCAAAGGTACCCTCAATGGCAAAAGTTCTTAAGCATTATTTTCAAGAGCATCCAATCAAAGTGGTGAGTTCAGCACTGCTAGCCGATATCATACGCAACAGAGATGCAACAGGTCGAGTCGCCAAGTGGGCAATCGAGTTGGGTCCTTATCATATCACATATGTGTTGGGATACGCGTAGGCTACGCTAGCACAAAATCAAAATTTTCCTACCGCATCAACCAAGGAACTGCTGCAGTTATAGATCACGGGATTACCACTAGACGCGTTGTGCCGTGCCGAAGGCGGTGAAGCGAGTCGGGGCAGGGTAGACGTACAATCCTCTCCGGTCCAGTCGCTCCCACGAACAGCTTCTCTCGGTGGTTCGTCCAAGTGCTCCAAGCGTAGCACCTCTATCGGTATCCACACGTACGGCGTGGAGGCGCCGCTCGCCGGACTGCTAGGTCCGCGCGGGCAGCAGGGGCTTGGGGAGACGGTGGCTGGGTGGATTGTGGTGCGGAAATCGGCAACCCTAAAACGTTCAGCCTCCTCTCCTAATATAGACCTCCCCATACTGGGCTGCCTCAACCGAAGCCCATCCTGGAGTCTATTCCAGCCCAACTCGGATCCAATCCGAACTCTGCCTCCACTGCCTTAAGTGTGTGACCCTATAGGTTCACGCACGTTCAGACATGACACGAGTACACTTACTCGTCCAATAGTTGGTAGCGGCTTCTAGCAAAACATGCCAACTCCCAAACGCGCATAAAGATCGTATCGGACGAACCATCACAATGTTTATGCCATTCCCTTTGCCTCACGATATTAGGTCAAGCTCCTAGCTTACCACTCTTTCTCGATCCTGTGATTCGGAATCCCAAACTAGGTTAACCATTAACCTTATGTAGCACGGCCATGCATTTCTGGATCCGATCACTCGAGGGGCCCAGAGAAATATCTCTCTCAAGTAGAGAGGGGCAAATCCCATCTTGATTGACTATGTCTTGCAGCATGTTTCATGACAAACCTGTAAGCTACCTTTATGGCTACCCTTTCACGGTGTAGCGTTGGATAGCCCCAAAGTAGGTCAATTCACATCTCAAGTACATACGACAATCTCAGGTCTAGGGACAAAACAAACACATCATGTAGAGAGAGAGCTATGAACGTTTGCTTCATTGTCTCAAGGTGGGTCAGTCCAACTCTATGTTCACAACATAAGTCCACATTATTAGTTTGACATCTCCATGTCTATGACTTGTGAAACATAGTCATCTACTAATACATGTGCTAGTCTAATATTCAAGTGTGTCCTCACATGAACTCCGACTAGAGACATATTTAGAATAACCATACAAGTAATGAGTTTCACAGACAAGTCCTCAACTTGACAACCATTACAAAGACATTATTCAAGGCACATTATTACAAATCATGGATACATCGAAATATCATCATCTCTATGATTGCCTCTTGGGCATATTTCCTACAATATGAGCCTAGGACATCAATCAAATCTCAAGCTTTGGTCGACTTCGTCAATGACTGGACTGATTGCACATCCTCACCAAGTTCACCTTGCACAAAATATTGGACAATGCACTTCGACGGGTCCAGACTGCTAGAGGGCTCAGGAGCCGGCGTGGTTCTAACTTCACCAAAAGGAGATAAGTTGGCATATGTCCTTCAGTTGCATTTTGACTGTACAAACAACATGGCAGAGTATGAGGCTTTGCTACATGGCCTGCGTTTGGCCAAGGAGATGAACATCAAGCATATCAGGTGCTTTGGAGACTCGGATCTTGTAGCTCAGCAAGTATCTGGAACCTGGGACTCGAAGGATGCAAACATGGCGGCTTATAGAAGAGCAGTCGAACAGATAGCCGGGTTCTTTTTTGGTTATCAAGTGGAGCATATTGACAGACACAAGAACGAGGCCGCAAATGTGTTATCACGACTCGGCTCTCGTCGAGAGAAAGTACCCCCAAATGTATTTGTGGATGAACTTCACCACCCATCAGTCAAGTTGCCCTCAGAAGAGGAGTTAGCTTTCCCAGATCCAGAGTCAGCACTTGTGGCAGCAGTACGGGCAATCCCAGCATGGACAGAGCCCCACCTGGCATACCTCCTACGGGGTGAGCTCCCAAAGGATGAAGTCAAACGGAAACAACTCATCAGACGATGCAAGTCCTACACAGTCATTGATGGCGAGTTGTACAGAAGGAGTGTCACTGGAGTCTACCAGAGGTGTGTGTCTCCAGAGGAGGGCAGGCAAATATTGCAAGAGATTCATGCAGGTGATTGTGGTCATCATGCATCCACTAGATCCTTGGTGTCAAAAGCTTTCAGGCACGGGTTCTTTTGGTTAACAGCACATCTGGACGCAGAAAAGATAGTGCGAGTTTGTGACGGATGTCAAAGGTACACAAGGCAAGACCACGTGCCAGCCCAATAACTCAGAACTATTCCTATCACTTGGCCGTTTGCAGTTTGGGGGCTTGACATGGTGGGTCGTTTCTCAAAGTCACCCTGTCAGAAGACCCATCTGCTAGTAGCAGTCGACAAGTTCACCAAGTGGGTGGAAGTCGAACCCGTCAGCAGAGTCGACGGAGCATCAGCAGTGAGATTTTTCAAGAAAATAGCAACACGCTTTGGATATCCTCACAGCATCATTACAGATAATGGTACCAACTTATCAGTTGGAGAGATGGCTAAGTTCTGCGGTGAGAACAACATCAGACTCGACCTAGCCTCAGTGGCACACCCACAGTCCAATGGACAAGCAGAGAGGGCAAATCAGGAGTTGCTGAAGGGAGTTAAACCTCGGCTCCAAGTCCCCTTGCTAAGAGCCGCCGGGTGTTGGGTTGAGGAGCTGCCAGCAGTACTCTGGAGTATAAGGACGACTCCTAACAGATCCACTGGGTTCACACCTTTCTTTATGGTGTATGGAGCATAAGCTGTCTTGCCTAGCGACTTGCTACATGATTCACCACGGGTCGCCAATTATGTCGAGACAGAGAATGAACTCGCTCGCCAGGACTCGGTGGACGCACTCGAGGAAGCAAGGGAGTTAGCCCTTGAGAGATCAGCAGTTTATCAGCAGGACTTGCGGCGATATCACGCATGCAAAATCAAGACTCGGATTTTCCAGGAAGGTGACTTAGTGCTTCGCCTTGTCCAAAACAGGGAAGGGATGCACAAGTTATCTCCACCATGGGAAGGACCGTTCGTCATAAGCAAGAACTTGCACAATGGGTCGTACTATCTAATGGATGTGCGAGAGCCGGCAAGTGAAAGTAAAGGAGCTGACACAGCTCATACGCTAGATCCCTATGCAGAGGCAAAGAGGCCATGGAACATAGCTCAGTTACGTCCTTATTATACTTAAGTTGTAATAGTTTTATGAGTTGAAAGGCAAAGAGCCCAATGAGCCATGCCTAGATGTAAGCAAATTATTATGATCAAAGGAAATAAAGCCGGCTTCTGTGAATATGAGTTCTTTTAGTTGAGTCACCCAGTGAGTGCACTTTATTTTTTAACTTTGATCATCAGGTTCTTGGGGGCTTGCTTTTCAGTGAAAAAAGTCAAGCTTAGACTCTCGAACCTGGCACAGTAGCCGAACTTTTCCTAATTTTCTCACTGGTAAGTCAGATGCATCCTGCGCAATATGGCTAATCTACAGGCATGACTCGTCTCCAGCTCTCATGAACCCTAAAGGACATAAGAAGTTGGGAGCTCGTCAGCACAAGCTGTAAGAGAAGTCATGCATGGCCTACTTATTCATCAGTGGACAATTAGACGGGTTATAAGAACCAACCAATGACTTGCATAGATAAGACATATCAATGTCACAGAAAGTTAAGCAAGTCATTACAAGCCGATTGGCACAAATTAAAAATAGCTAACAAGCTAAAAGTTTTAACACCAGTAGTACATCATTACACAATGATCAAAAATCATCAAGGGAATCATCCTTTGAGGAGTCGACTTCTTGGCTGGAGCTGAGGAGTCCTTGGCTGGAGACTTGTCCTTTGTTTGAGCAGCAGAGACAGGAGCCGGCTTCACAGGAGGCTTGGTGGCGACTCTCTTCATTTGAAAACCGGTGCCTCTGGGACTCTTCATGTGCTTAGCCAGCTCTTCTTGTTTCTGGGCATCACCAGAGATAGCTCTTGAAGGAGTGGGCGCAGCAGGAGTCTTCAATACAGGCTCGGCACCAGGAACAGGAGCCGCTGGGGAAGAAGAACTCGGCGCAACAGAAGAAGAGGGGGCACCAGCTGAGTCCTGTGAGGGACGGCCAAATTTTACAATTTCAGGAGTCTCTGGAGCAACCCTTTTGTTCTCCAAGTCATAATGATGAACCCATACCTCGGGGTCCATCTTGTTGGCAATCGCACAAGCGTATGGGCGCACCAGCTTCTCCTCAGCCTTGAAGTCGTCTTGGGTGAAGGGTTTGCCATCCTCATGTTGTTCTGGCTTTCCCATAGTAAGCAGTGCTGGCTCTAAGACAGTGGGATAATAGCTGTGGGCCAAGGCAAGGATTCTTGTAGAGGCTCTCCTCAAAGAAGATTGCTTCCACAGTCGCATATACCCTGGTGCCCTAGACAACTCGTCCACCAGATGTTCAGGCTCTTTTGGGCACTTGCCCTTGGCATTCAGATATTTCACCACAGCACGGGCTCCTTCTTGCAGCCCATGACAGTGGTCCAGCATCTCATGAAGTTGCTTGCTAGTGGGAAGCTTGAGTTTTGGGGAGTCAGCACCTGCAGAAGGAAATCAGTCATTATCGGTCTAAAAGTAGTTCAGAAAAGTGCAAAGAAGGAGTAAGCAAAGGCACAAACTTACCAAATATATGTTGGCACATGGCCCCATTGCCTTTGCGGCAGGTGTCAAAGACAACTTTCAGATCATTGTGTGCCTTTTGAGCAGTTCTCTTGGCATCTGCGGACTCTCTCTTCACTTGCTCCAGTTGAGCAGACAAAACCTTCAGGTCCTTCTCAAGTTGAAGGGAGTGCTCTTTTTCAGCTTGAGCAGACCTGGCACTAGCAGCTGCCTGGTCTTCCAGCTCCTTCATATCCCTCTTCATCTTGGAGATAAGGCTATGTAATCATAAGGCAAAAAATTTACAAGTCAGAATTGACAAGTCATAGTGTACAAGTCAGAATTGATAAGTCATAGTGTACAAGTCAGAATTGATGAGTCAGATTTTATAAGTCAGCTTTACAAGTCAAGCAGAGAACTCATGAGCTCCAAGTCGTCACAAGTCAACAACTTGGCGCTTGGTGGCTACTCAGGAGTCAAGTTTTTCTTTAAACCGATATGGTATGAGTCCCAGTCAACAAGTCATCAGCTCCAAGTCGTCACAAGTTAACAACTTGGCGCTTGGGGGCTACTCGCAGAGCAGAATTTTTTTCTATAAGCTAAGTACCAGTAAATTACATGAAATTGTAGCTCCAAGTTGTCGCAGGCTGACAACTCGGCGCTTGGGGGCTACTCGTGGAAAAGTTTTTGGTCCAAGGACCCGACAGCCAGTAAATCAGCAGCCCCGAGTCCTAGTAGAGCTAAGGACTCAGTGCTTGGGGGCTACAGTGTGCAAATTTTTTCTACACAGCAATTGAGTTCAATTTCAAAGCAAAGCACCTATCTTAGTCACAAGTCACCGCAGACAGGTGCTTGGGGGCTACTGCAATAGGGGGCTATCAGAAAGCATAAAGGATAAAAGTCATAGAGCTTATGTTATGAATCATATGAAGAGACCTAAGAGCCACTTGCTCATCATCCTTTAGTCTGGCGGATTGGTCATTCAAGCCGACTGCTCGAGCATAAGCCTCAGAGAAAGACATATTGTCAGCCACTCGAAGTCGACTGTAGTCAGTAGAGGAATTGGCCGGCTTGTCGTTTGGTTGAGCTGCAGGAGTCGCCTTCGGAGGAGGCGGAGGAGCTTGAGGCACGGCGTCAGGGGTCCCAGTCCCAGAGGTGGGCTGGGCCACCAGTGGAGTCACTTCCCGAGTCCTTGAAGGGGACTCGGGGATAGTGGGAGCTGTAGTGGCACCTACAGATGTAGGTGTGGAGGGACCTGTCCTCGTGCTTGTTGTCTGAGAAGCCGAAGGAGGGACAGGCCCACGAGCCGATGTGACATCAGTCATGCTTGGGAGTTTGGCGACCTTGACACAAGGCCGAGCCCTGAAATAGATAAAGTCAGAAGTCAGCAATAAATCTAGTGAAAAAGAAAAGCAAAAGTCATTTGAATGCAAGCAAAGTAAGCAGAGAAGTCATACCCAGCGTTAGTCTCCAGGTCCAAAGAGGCCTGAGAGTCTGAAGAGGGCATAGACATGCCAGAGTGGTAGGAGTCGTCTTTGCTAGGAGGAGAAGTCGACTTCCGTTGGTGCGAAAATGGCAAAGGGTCAGGAGCTTCTGCAGGCCCATCGGAGCGCAATTTCCTCTTCCTAGCAGCAATCACACTCTGCACGCATTCTTCAGGCTTAGCAGGCGAATGGGTTGATCCAAGGACTCGTGAAAGGGGTACCTTGGGGACAGCCTCTCGAGACCTATTGTTGTTGGAAGCCGGGGATGAAGAGGAGTGACTTTTCGCAGCCGAGGACTCTTCAGATGAGGTTGGCTGAGCAGCCGCAGTGTTTGAAGTCGTGTGAACCTGCTCAGTAACAGGAGCCTCCGGGGAGGACTTGCCCTCATCAGTATCATCTATAATAGGAGAGGACTCCTCCTCCTCCTCCTCATCATCATCATTTGCAGCAGGAGCCTCCTGTGAGGACTCCTCGTCTGCATCATCATCAGCGTCCTCTGCCATGGTAGTTTGCTTTGTGACAGGAGTCTCCTCTTCAACCTCAGCCTCAGCTTCAGTTTTAGTTCTAGTACCAGCTCCAGAGGCCGGCTGCAAGAGAGAGTCAGAGAAAATGAGTTAGCAAGTGATACAGGGAAAAGAAAGTTAAAGATGCAACAAAGTAGAAAGCTTACAGCAGGAGCCGGATTGGTGGAGCAGAAGGGCTGGAGCCCAAAATGCGCTTGGCCCTTCACTGGCTTCCCGGTCAGCTTTTTGATGAGCCGACCAAGTTCTCGGGACCATCTGACAACTTGTCTGTTGTTCGGAGGTCATCGGTCAAGCAGTGAGTATATGTGTGAATAAGCCGGGTCCTAGGACTCAGCGGCTGAATTCTCCAAGTAGTCCAGCAGCGCACAAGGTCCATGTTCTCCAGGTTGTGAGACAGAAGAGCTTGAACCCGGATAATCAAAGACTCCACTTTTGGCCGGGCGGCCTCTGAGCACCTAGCCTTCATCAGAGGAGTCGCCTCTAGGCGATCCTCAGAGAATAGAGGGAGTTTAGGTTCATCTGCAGGAGATGTGTCCTTGCAGTAGAAGAAAGTTTGTGCCAGTCCTTGACACGGTTGGGGAAGACAGGTTTTGGGAAGACAGAGTGGAGGCGGCGCTGAAGAGCGACAGCGCCGCATTGAAGGAGAGGGCCCCCAGAGGTTTCGGGCTGGGGGTTGCAATAGAAAAGTTCAAGCCAGAGGTCAAGATCGGGCTTGATTTGGAGGTAATCCTCACAAAGAGTCACAAAATTGGATAGAGTGAGGACGGAATTGGGAGCCAAATCATGGATGCGCAGCTTGTAAAAGTCGAGGAGCTGGCGGAAGAATAGGTTACCTGGGGGTGTGAATCCACGGAACAGATGCTCGGAGAAGATTACGATCTCGTCCTTCGTGGGAGCGGGCACCACCTCATTCCCCGGGGCTCGAGCCTTGACGTTGGAAGGAAGAAGGCCAGCAAGCCAATGCCCCTTGAGCTGCTCGGCAGTAACAGTAGATCCGCCCAAATCGGCGGAGATCGAGCGCTTGGATGAGGGATCTCTAGCGGCGGCGGCGGCCGCGGCGGCGATGTCAACCGTCCTGCTTGACGAGGAGGCCTTGGCCTTGGAGGCTACCTTGGCGCGCTTGGGTGCCATGGTGAGCGGGCGGTGCGTGCTATGCGCGGGAAAGAAAGGAGCAGAGAGAAAGGGGAATTTGGTGGCGAAAGGGACAAATGAGGGTTTTAGATCCTACCCTTTGCAATTTATAAGAGGGGAAAAACCCTAGACAGTTACAATAACGGTCCATGGCAGATACGTGGATAACGGTTTAGTGGTTAAAAATCACACTGGAAATGGCTGAGAAAGTAAAGTCACAGAAGTGGAAGGAGCCGGCTTGTCTCAGAATGGCGAGTCCTGTGACAGTGAGAGTTAAGAAGAGTCAAGTTCTTCAGTCCTTGTTCACAAGAGTCATAACAAACTCGGCCAGCTAATACAAAGGCAAGAGTGGTGACTTGAACAAGGAGTGAGGATAGACTCATTTTATATGTGTGTTATATTTTTATGCAGGAATTCATCTTGGAGCTAGCAGCAAGCGACTTCTGAGCCTGTGACTCAAATTGGAGAAGTCAAATCAAGAAGTCGAACCAAGGAGTCGGAGGAAGCCGTCAAAGTTGTGCCCAAGATAAATTCGGGGGCTACTGATGGGGGGATACTTTACAGGTAGGCCCATGGACCCGGAAAGTAGACCCACCAAGACCAAGAAGGCCAAAGCCGAGTCACGCATCAAGTCGCATGGGCTGGGCTAGAGACAAGCCGACCAAGGCCCATGACGGAAAAGGGACCCGCCAGGAAGGAGTCCAAATACAACCCGGAGCTCTAACTTGGAAGGCCAAGACGTAGAGTAGGACTCCGTGTTCATGTATGACTCGGTGTAAGTTGTAAGTCCAGGGACCCGGCCACCTTTATAAGCGGGGTCCTAGACCTTAGATCGGGGGGCCTAAGCAATTCATAGTCGCCGACTCCCCAGAGAGGAGCCGGAGCCTTGTAATCGAGAATCCATCCAATCAATAAAGAGAAGCAGGAAGTAGGTCTTTACCTCAACAAAGAGGGGCCGAACCTGGGTAAATCTGTGTCCCTTAGCGAGATTAACCTCTCCTACGTACTTCGTTCAGCAATGGCCCCAGAACTCACCTTCCCAGAGGATGGACTTGCCGTGACAACACCACGACACTCTCCGATGCTAGTGGATGCTTTCGCCAAGTAATTGTTATTATTCTTTAGAGAGAGTATTTATGCTAGATAGTGGGTTCATGCCTTTTTTGCGCAGAGTGTGACTGACAGAAACACTCATGCCAAGATTGTGCTGTTGCCACTAGGGAGAAAACAACGGTGCTATTTCCTTGTGTTATTACATTGCTTACATTATACACCGTGCTTATTGCGATGATCTGTTGCTTGCAACTTAATACTTCTGGGAGACATGCTGTATAGCGATCTCGAAGGTGGATTATTAGTCATAGACGCAGTTGGATAATGGTGTATGTATTTTGACGTAATTACCATATTAGATGAAACGGTGAACTATATTGTTTTATGATTGCATTGTTATGCGTCCACAATTTGTCAATTGCCTTGCTGTAATTTGTTTGCCCATCTTGCATATCTTCTGGAGAGACAACATTAGTTATCTGTGGACCCCGGTCCTATTTTCCTACACCGTTTACAACCGTTTTAATAGCTTTCCGTACTCATTTGCTCGCTGCTCATATTTTACTCTCATCATATTTTACACTTGCATTTAGTTCTTTGTGTTAAGCAAGCCGAAGAGATTGACAACCTCTCTATTTCATTGGGGCAAAGTAGTTTGTTTGTGATTGTGTGGAGGTCCACGTCAATTATCGTAAACGGCGCCGTTGAGACCTTGCTAAGACTTCTCCAAGTTCTACTGGATGCGATAACCTTGGTTTTGTAATCAAGGGAAAAACTTCTGCTACGCTACATCATACCTTCCTCTTGGGGTTCCCCAGCGAACATGTGATCCACGTCAAGCAGAATCTCAGGGTTGGAAACCAAATTCAACCATTATGAGAGTGAAATTTGTCGACTCTTGATGCCAAATCCTCCTTCTCATTATAGGAATTGATATACGCCTGGACACAACTATGAGCCTCTCAGTGAAAGTGCGAAGCCACAAAACTCTGTTAGTGGGGGTGGATTACACTCCGGATGGTCTAAAGATTCACACCCTAATACTGAATGGTCATTCGTTATGGTAGGTTTGCATACTAGGGTTAACAAGTGAAAATTATCGATCGATTGCTTAACTTCGCACACCTCATATGAGATGACATGACTGACATGATAAGCATATCGAATCTTGTGGGTAAAGTGTATAACCTGTCCAGAGTGTCAAACTATTCGAATAGCCATGTCCATTGTCATTTACATCTAGTAAGGCCACAATGAACATGAAAATGAGTTTTGATTCTAATTTTTGCTCTTCAAAATGGAGAATTTGGCATCGTACCACAATTGTGTTAGGAGGGGTCGATGATGGATTCGTGAAAGAAGTGACAGTACCCATTCTTGGCATAAGCCATGATGTTATAACATAGTTTCTAATTGGTGATGGTTTCTAAAAAAACATGTTTTTTTATATTTCTAATCTATGTTAAGCTATATCTACATGAGAAACTACGCTTCACACACAAAAGAAACCTAGTATAGTAGCCTTCCCACTAAACTAAACCGTTACATGAATATCCTATACCATTTTTTTGGTGGCTTGCGAGTACATTCAAGCATATTCACCTTGCTTAATGACTTGGTCAAACATCGAAGAGAAGAATATGCAAGATATATATGACCATGTCCTTGCAAAGTAGGTTGTTTTTGAGTCAGCTGCCTGTAGGGTTTAAGGCATGATGCCTTGGGTCCTAAGATTTGGACAAATGGCATTATTTGTGTAAGACTGTTGGTAATGCATGGATGATGTAAACATTTATCAATTCAAATTGTACATAATGATAAACTAATAATGGGATCGTTGTAATAAGCATAATGGGTATTTCGGACAACTACTCTGGGATCCCCACAGAGATAGATATGCCATGTTTGATCATTATTGTTGTAGTTGATTGATCATCGCGTTAATTCATGTAAGTGAGGGAAAGTACAAGATTGAACAATCAATTAGGTGCAAAGATGTGCGAATTGATAGTGATAAATTTTAAATCGCAATTAACTATTAATTATGTGTTAAGAACAATGACAACACATGCATATTGTGACCAAGTGACAACACTACAGGAAATGCCAGCTACGCCGACGACCCATTGCCGTCGGCACAGCCTACGCCGACGGCAGCCGTCGGCGTAGGTACGTCGGCGTACCACCCCGTAGGCGTAGCCTAAACTACCGTCGGCGTAGTAAATGCCGTCGGCGTAGGACACGCGCTGACGGCCAGCAGGAGCCGTCGGCGTAGCTCTTGTGGGCCCGCGGCTCGTCTGGTTTTGGGGGCCATCGGCGTAGCTTCAGACGGCCGTCGGCGTAGGGTTAGCCACATGGCGGCTCCTTGTGCAGAGGGCTACGCCGACGGCATTGTCGTCGACACAACCCTGACCATCTGGTCACTACTATGGCTGTGCCGACGGCATTGCCGTCGGCGTAGCTCTCTGCGTCAGTTTTTTTAGCCTATACCGACGACAATGCTGTCGGCGTAGATACTGCCAGTTTTGTTTTTTTTTTCTGAATTCCAGAGCACATTTCAAAGCACAAAAATCACAACAAAAATTCATAAATTGAACCCAAAATTCATCGGAATGGTAACAACAATAATGTCATCAAGTGCCAATCATCATACACACATCAATCTGATACATCAATTCCAAAAGCCCTACATATTTGGAGGAGACGGGGTGAACCCGAGATCTCCTCGGGTGAGGATAGGCGACGGTTGGCGCGACGTAGCCGCAGTAGAACCAACAGCAGAGCCTGGAGAAGCATCATGAGAAAACTATCGGGGCGATTTGGTGTTGTGATCTCACGCGAACCCGAGGGACGAGGAGAAGCCCGACCAAACTGTGGGTTCTCCGAACATCCCGTTCCCTACATGTTTGAGATGGACTTAGCAATTTGCGAGGCAAAGGAAATTGGTAACCAGTTGTTTGGCAAAGAACTTACCGGGGTTGTTGCGTAGTATGTGAAAGCGAATTCGTCCTTCGATGGGAACAATGGCGGCGGCCCCGGCATAGGAGGCGTCTCTCCTACCGGCTCCACCCTCTCTCCAGTGGTCATGAACCTCATCATCACCTGCAAGATAGCTTAGATGTCAGGCAAAAAATAAAGTAGGGGAAGTGGGACTTGTCATCTTCTGCAAGAAATAAAGATTGAAACTTACAACGTGGTAGTACGAGTTGTAGGCATCACTCCTCTGCAGCCACTCCTGATAGTCCGCCTTGTATTTCGAATGTAAGTCAGCGTAGGCCGCCTCGAAATCAGGCTGCAATTTCAAAAAATAGTGAATCTCATAAACTTAGCCATGCCGGAACGAATGTTTGAAAGAGGATGAAAATGAGGAAAACTTACATCGGTGGAAGTGGATCGACGAGGTTGTCGACGATGCGGGATAGGGGTGTCGGGGGGGGGGGGGTGTAGCTTTGACACGCGAGAGGTTCATGTCAGGCCTGGCCACCTTGTCAAGAACACGCCCGCGGCCATGCGGCCTTCCACCTGACGCGAGGACCAAGGCTCTCTCGTCCACGTCCTCCTGGAGGGGGTCATCCACCTCCGGGTAGAAGGCCTGGACCGTGTCGCAGTAGGTGCGCAAGTCCTCTTTTGCAGACCCGTAGTACTCGGGAAGCGAAGGCTGAGGCTGCGTCAGATCATGCTTCTTCTGCTTCATCCTCTTCCACGTTGTCAAGTCAGTAAAAGTCTCCCCCATATCAGACTCCTGCATCGCGAAAAGAAATGTTATGCATATCAAGTAGGAACATGACGGGAAATAAATGCAGGTTGTTCCATGTATATATACCAGCTTTTCCTTGAAGCGGCCATGGTTGTGGTTTCCCCCACTGTGTGTTCCCCCGTGGCCTCGGCTTGCCTTGTTCCGCTTGCTCACGGCGTCGAACTCGGGGTCTTCCCCGACCCACCTCCTAGCCAACGCCTCCCATGCGTCTTCTTTGTCATCGGCCCAGTCGGGGATAACCTGAAAATGCAATACTCAAGTAAAGAACAGATAATGCAATGCCAACTTAGCAGCAATATAGAACCCCATTGACAGTTTACTTACCGACATGTAATCACTGACTGTCATCTGCGGCGGCTCCTTGACATTGTCCTCCTTCTTGGCCCTCTTGCCCCTCTCAGACATGAAGTGATTGGCGGCCGTGTGCTTTTGGTTGTACCACTCTGGCGTGTCAACCTCACACAAGCCGCACGCAAAGTCTTGTCCATCTCCATGTTGTCCTCCGGCACCCGAAAAAAGTGCTTCAATCATGCATACAAATATTGTGAGAGTCATGAGTTAGCACGGTGGGTTCATTCAACTATGAACGGAACTCGAGAAATATTTCTTACCCAAAACTTGGTGATCACAGCGTCAGAAGCTCTCCTAAAGCCCGGGCAATCGACAGCCTCATAGTCAAGCCAAGTAGTGGCTAGCTTCCTCTCGCCGCCCGGGGTCGGAGTGTAGAAGCCCGACCAAAACTTCCTAATGAGAGCTCCAAGCAAGCTCGAAGGTTGGCGGGTCCCCCGAGAATAGGTCCAATTGCTGCACAATAATCAGACATTAGTACATATAAAATTGTTATGACCAAAATGAAATTAAATGTTCAAAATTACAAAAATAGTACACTTACTCAATGCCGTTAGAACGAATGAGGGCCTTCCCCTCCTCAGTAGTAGGCTCCTTTTCCTCACTGGGGACTCCCGCTTCCCCACGAATCGGCAACCGCTTCGGCGCCGCCTCCTCCTCCGCCTCCGCCTCCGGCTCCTATCTAGACTCCGCCTCGTCTCTAGACTCCATCTCCACCTCCAACTCCAGCTGCAACTGGGAAGCCACGTTGCCAGAAGCGGAGGGTGGTGGCTCCAAGTCTACTCCACCTCTCCCGCCACCTCCACCTCATCCTCGTCCTCATCCTCCAGCTTGTCCTCATCGTCCTCGTCCTTCCGCACCATTGTTCTCGTAACGCGAATTGGGAATTGACGATCTTCCACTTCGCGTAAGCTTCCTTTGCCCAACGTATCAAGCAAGGACGACGTCGACTCCTTGCCTTGGCTCATATTGTTCAATCACCTGCATTGAGAAAGAGAAAACAATTAAGCATAAAGACATAATAAAATGTAGACAATAAGCAAAAAGACATAAAAGAAGCATGTTAAGACATAAAAACTAAGCATAAAAGACTAAGCATAAAGACTAAGCATGAAAGACCCTCACCTCGAATCATCACTCTCATAATTAGGTGGGTTCTCTTTCTCACTATCACTATCGCTATCACGTGAGTAGTAAGTTGGAGGCTCATCGCACGGTGGAGGTTCATTATTGTTGACTTTGCCCGCATGAAACTTCTCGAGCATATCTATGTCCTTTAGATCCTGCACTGACTCACCATGAGTTTGTGCATCATTCTCGAGGTCCTCAAGACCACCCGTTTGTAAGTCAAAGTCTCCGAAGTCCTCTTGCTCTTGATATCGTATGTTACCGGGTCAATGTTGTTGTAATCGTCGGCATTGGGCATGGGTAGCTTACCATGTGGGGATACCTGGAACACGACTTCCCAACCCTTGAGTTCCTCTTTCTGGCATGGGTAGGGCAAATAATAAACTTGCTTGGTTTGGTGAGCCACAATAAAGACATCGGCTCCGCTATAAGTGGTTGAAGGCCTAACTTCGACTAACCCAATGGAAGGGGTACTTTCGTCTGCTTCATCTGACCATCGGCTCCCGGTACCTCATGATACCTAGAGGCCCCACAAAGGCTACAGTACTTGTCATCCGCAAACTGTTTCCAAAACAGAAGGCAACCTTTTGGACAACAATCTATCTATTCATAATCCATGTTAAGCGATCCGATGAGTTTCTTCGCTTCGTGCATGGTTTTAGGCAGACAATGCCCTTCGGGTAACATGTTACTAATTGTTTTCAGATTAGCTTCAAAGCTTGCACGGGTGGTGGAGTACCGGGCCTTTTCACGTAGTGCTTGAGAGATGGCATCGAGCTGAGAAATCTTTGCACCCTCGTATAGAAGCCTCTTAGCCGAGGCCATAATATCAAGGAAGGCCTTCGCGGTTGGCTCTGGTTCATCTGGTTCACCCGGTTTCGACGATTCTGGCGATTCCTCCTGTGGAGGTGGAGAATATGGCATGTCGGCATCGCGGAGATCATCTAGCAAGTATCTAATCCCATCGTGCTCATTGCCATCGATCCGCTGCCGTATCACCTCACCTCTGTCACGCTCGTACTGAGCAAAGTCGACCAACGTGACGTAGTTAGGCATATATCCATGCAACCAAAGGTGTTTAGTCATTTCATCCTTTCCCTGACGATGACGCCTCTTGCAATTAGTGCAAGGGCACTGTGGACGAACCCCTGCCTTTGAACCACGCGCTAACTCCTTCACTAGCAAATTAGTCTTCCATGCCCACTCATCTGTTCTTTCAGTCGCAGAAACACGGCCACTGTACATCCACCCATTATCAGCCATCCTCTGCTTTATTGGGAGCCAAACAACAACGCATTTCATACTATGCAGCAAGTAATAACAAATTTATTAAATGACACCAAGATTAATTACGGCCAAATTTTATCTTTTACATCATGCAAGGGTTCACCTACACTTCTAATAGGTAGGGGCCTATCCCGCCCGAGTACGTGTAGATCGAGTCGTGTCCCATGTTCTACCCCGACCCGAGACATAATTTCAATAGCACCTCCCTGCTGTTCTTCAGAATACACGTCTCGAGCTTGTCAAGCCGAGAGGGTGTGCATCCGAAGAACAATGGGGAGGTGCTGCCGAAATTCGTCTCAGGAAGGGGTAGAACATGGGACACGACCCGATCTACACGTACTCGGACTATCCAACATGGACAATCCAGAAGTGTTACGGTTATAAATATGCAAAGATGGACAATCCTGCATATTTATAAATTTGTAACCCTTCCGGATGGGATCTGACTCGGGTTACGCGACTGACTTGGTGATCTAGACCAAAATAAACCTATGCAGCAAGAGATGCGAAAGATTTATACCCTCGAAGCGTGATTGGTGGCCGGAGAAGGTCGAGGACGTGCTCTAGAAGCAGGTCGACGAAGGGGCACCGAGGCGGCCCCTCCTCAGCTGGAGAAGAAGCCCCGCAACAATGCGCGGGACCGACGGTGGTGTGGGACAACGAAAGAACGGCAACCTCTAGGAGAGTGATGGAATCGGATCAGCGAGGTGGTCACGACGGGGCCTAGTGTACAAAATTAACAAAGGTTAGCAATTATTGTTCTTACACAAATTCACAAGTGTGACTAGTAGCTAAACAACCGAAAATAAAAAAATAGTGGTCATGATTTTTTGTCTAGTGTGACTAGTAGCTAAACCACCGAAAATGAACAAAGGTTAGCAATTATCGGATCAGCGAGGTGGTCATGATTTTTTGTCCCAATCTAACTATATTGCTTAACTAACATGGTTTATAGTCTGCAACAAGTAGTACATTAAAGAAAAAAATGTTGCTTACCGAGCTGAAGGGAGTAGCCATGGGGCGCTCCTGCGAGGTGGAGATGCTGCTCCGGCGGCTGGGCGTGCTCCTCGTCGGTACAGTGGTGGCGACGGCGGGAGGAGGCGAGGGCGCGGGCTGGTGGGAGGGAGAAGAGGCGCGGGGTTGGGGACGACGGCCGCGACGTGTTGGGCGGAGAGGGTGGGGAGGGGAGCACGGTGGCGGCGTGTCGTCGACGGGCGGCACGGCGGACCTTCGGTGGGGAGGGGAGGACAGCGGCGGTGGAGCTCCGGCCGGGTGGAGGGTGCGGGGAGGCACCGCGGAGCTTCGGTGGGGAGGGGAGGACGGCGCCGCGGAGCTTCGGTGGGGAGGGGAGCACGATGGCGGCGGGTCCTCGACGGGCGGCGCGACGTGGGGAGGGGAGGACAGCGGCGGCGGAGCTCCGGCCGGGTGGAGGGTGCGGGGCGGCGGCGGGGAGGCGGTGGTCGATTTGGGGAGGAGTTAGGCGATTTGGGGAGGACGGGCGCGCGCGCTCTAACCTAACGACTGGATAGGGCCAACTGGATTGGACCTATGCCGATGGATTTGCCGTCGGCACAGGTATTTTCTTTTTTTCCTATTATTAGATATTTTATTAATATTTTAAACATTATAATTTATTCCATTATAAATTTATACAGTTTTATCAATATCTTAAACATTATAATTTAGACACACGCAAATTATTCCGGCGCTCCGGCTATCCTTTTCTAGCGAAACCCTAGTCCGGTGGGTCTTGCATATCTACCCCGAGCTTTTCTCCATACAATTGTTGATCTTGGACATTTACACATACGTTAGGACACCACCTACGGTTTGGTGTGATTCGGACACTCCGGAGCGCCTCTCCGTCGAAACCCTAGACCCGCTGGAGAAAATACCAGCTTTTCTCGTCTACCCCATAGACGTGCGTCGAAAGGGGGTAGCCCAGTGGAATTTTTTGCTTGGATGTGCTGGGTTAGTACCTAGGAACACCCAAAACCTAGATCCACCCCAACTCTTGCATAGATTCTCTCCGTTTTGCCCGAAGTGGGGGTTTCGAGTTGTAAGTTCACGAATTCGGTATGGAGAAAGTGATGTCGGTGAACCCGCTCACACCCCGGAGTGGGAACCTGGACATCCACAACACCCAACACACTTATACACACATGGTATGTCACCACCTTGGTTTTGGTGTGATTCCGAAGCCCCTCTCCGGCGAAACCCTAAACAGGTGACCGAAAGTCAGCCGTGTCGTCTACCCCTTCCACGATCGTCGAAACGGGGTAGCTCAATGGACTTTTATACTTGGTTGTGTTAGGGTGTGCCATATGATCATATTAAGCCCACTTTGGGCCCATGTTATCACATGAGTCCACCCGTTGCACCCGAAATGGGAGTTCCGACTTAGAAGAGCAGAAACTTCGTGCGGGATAAGTGTGGTGTGTGAAGCCGGACACACCTAGGAGTTTGGTGTTGGCTATTCCAATATCCCACCACACTCTTACACATATGTTAGGACACCACCTCGGGTTTGGTGTGATTCGGACGCTCCGGAGCGCCTCTCCGTCGAAACCCTAGACCCCCCCGCTGGAGAAAATACCAGCTTTTCTCGTCTACCCCATAGACGTGCGTCAAAAGGGGGTAGCCTAGTGGAATTTTTTGCTTGGTTGTGCTGGGTTAGTACCTAGGAACACCCAAAACCTAGATCCACCCCAACTCTTGCATAGATTCTCTCCGTTTCGCCCGAAGTGGGGGTTTCGATCTGTAAGTCGTCCACGAAATCGGTACGGAGAAAGTGATGCTGGTGAACCCGCTCACACCCCGGAGTGGGAACCTGGACATCCACGGCACCCAACACACTTGTACACATGGTATGTCACCACCTTGGTTTTGGTGTGATTCCGACGCTCCGGAGCCCCTCTCCGGCGAAACCCTAAACAGGTGACCGAAAGTCAACCGTGTCGTCTACCCCTTCCACGATCGTCGAAACGGGGTAGCTCAGTGGACTTTTATACTTGGTTGTGTTAGGGTGTGTCATATGATCATTTTAAACCCACTTTGGGCCCATGTTATCACATGAGTCCATCCGTTGCACCCGAAATGGGAGTTCCGACTTAGAAGAGCAGAAACTTCGTGCGGGATAAGTGTGGTGTGTGTAGCCGGACACACCTAGGATTTTGGTGTTGGCTATTCCAATCTCCAAACACACTCTTACACATATGTTAGGACACCACCTTGGTAGTTGTGTGATTCGGATGCTCCCGAGCGCCTCTCCGTCAAAACCCTAGACCCCCGCTGGAGAAAATACCAGCTTTTCTCGTCTACCCCATAGACGTGCGTCGAAAGGGGGTAGCCCAGTGGAATTTTTTGCTTGGTTGTGCTGGGTTAGTACCTAGGAACACCCAAAACCTGGATCCACCCCAACTCTTGCATAGATTCTCTCCGTTTCGCCCCGAAGTGGGGGTTTCGAGCTGTAAGTCCACGAAATCGGTATCGAGAAAGTGATGCCGGTGAACCCGCTCACACCCCGGAGTGGGAACCTGGACATCCACAGCACCCAACACACTTGTACACACATTTAATGTCACCACGTTGGTGTTGGTGTGATTCCGACGCTCCGGAGCCCCTCTCCGGCGAAACCCTAAACAGGTGACCGAAAGTCAACCGTGTCGTCTACCCCTTCCACGGTCGTCGAAATAGGGTAGCTCAGTGGAATTTTATACTTCGTTGTGTTAGGGTGTGTCATATTATCATTTTAAACCCACTTTTGGCCCATGTTATCACATGAGTCCATTTGTTGCACCAGAAATGGGAGTTCCGACTTTGAAGAGTAGAAACTTCGTGCGGGATAAGTGTGGTGTGTTAAGCCGGACACACCTACAAGTTTGGTGTTGGCTATTCCAATCTCCCACCACACTCTTACACATATTTTAGGACACCACCTTGGGTTTGGTGTGATTCGGACGCTCCGGAGCGCCTCTCCGTCGAAACCCTAGACCCCCGCTGGAGAAAATACCAGCTTTTCTCGTCTACCCCATAGACGTGCGTCGAAAGGGGGTAGCCCAGTGGAATTTTTTGCTTGGTTGTGCTGGGTTAGTACCTAGGAACACCCAAAACCTAGATCCACCCCAACTCTTGCATAGATTCTCTTCGTTTCACCCGAAGTGGGGGTTTCGAGCTGTAAGTCGTCCACGAAATCGGTATGGAGAAAGTGATGCCGGTGAACCCGGTCACACCCCGGAGTGGGATCTTGGCCATCTACAACCCCCAACACACTTGTACACACATGGTATGCCACCACCTAGCTTTTGGTGGGATTCCGACGCTCCGGAGCCCCTCTCCGGCGAAACCCTAAACAAGTGACCGAAAATCAACCGTGTCGTCTACCCCTTCCACGATCGTCGAAACAGGGTAGCTCAGTGGACTTTTATATCTGGTTGTGTTAGGGTGTGTCATATGATCATTTTAAGCCCACTTTGGGCCCATGTTATCACATGAGTCCATCCGTTGCACCCGAAATGGGAGTTCCGACTTAGAAGAGCAGAAACTTCGTGCGGGATAAGTGTGGTGTGTGAAGCCGGACACACCTAGGAGTTTGGTGTTGGCTATTCCAATCTCCCACCACACTCTTACACATATGTTAGGACACCACCTTGGGTTTGGTGTGATTCGGACGCTCCGGAGCGCCTCTCCGTCGAAACCCTAGACCCCCGCTGGAGAAAATACCAGCTTTTCTCGTCTACCCCATAGACGTGCGTCGAAAGGGGGTAGCCCAGTGGAATTTTTTGCTTGGTTGTGCTGGGTTAGTACCTAGGAACACCCAAAACCTAGATCCACCCCAACTCTTGCATAGATTCTCTCTGTTTCGCCCGAAGTGGGGGTTTTGATCTGTAAGTTGTCCACGAAATCGGTATGGAGAAAGTGATGCCGGGGAACCCGCTCACACCCCGGAGTGGGAACCTGGACATCCACGGCACCCAACACACTTGTACACATGGTATGTCACCACCTTGGTTTTGGTGTGATTCCGACGCTCCGGAGCCCCTCTCCGGCGAAACCCTAAACAGGTGACCGAAAGTCAACTGTGTCGTCTACCCCTTCCACGATCGTCGAAACAGGGTAGCTCAGTAGACTTTTATACTTGGTTGTGTTAGGGTGTGCCATATGATCATTTTAAACCCACTTTGGGCCCATGTTATCACATGAGTCCATCCGTTGCACCCGAAATGGGAGTTCCGACTTAGAAGAGCAGAAACTTCGTGCGGGATAAGTGTGGTGTGTGAAGCCGGACACACCTAGGAGTTTGGTGTTGGCTATTCCAATCTCCAAACACACTCTTACACATATGTTAGGACACCACGTTTGGTTTGGTGTGATTCGGACGCTCCCGAGCGCCTCTCCGTCGAAACCCTAGACCCCCGCTGGAGAAAATACTAGCTTTTCTCGTCTACCCCATAGACGTGCGTCGAAAGGGGGTAGCCCAGTGGAATTTTTTGCTTGGTTGTGCTGGGTTAGTACCTAGGAACACCCAAAACCTGGATCCACCCCAACTCTTGCATAGATTCTCTCCGTTTCGCCCCGAAGTGGGGGTTTCGAGCTGTAAGTCCACGAAATCGGTATCGAGAAAGTGATGCCGGTGAACCCGCTCACACCCCGGAGTGGGAACCTGGAAATCCACGGCACCCAACACACTTCTACACACATGGTATGTCACCACGTTGGTGTTGGTGTGATTCCGACGCTCCGGAGCCCCTCTCCGGCGAAACCCTAAACAGGTGACCGAAAGTCAACCGTGTCGTCTACCCCTTCCACGGTCGTCGAAACGGGGTAGCTCAGTGGACTTTTATACTTCGTTGTGTTAGGGTGTGTCATATTATCCTTTTAAACCCACTTTGGGCCCATGTTATCACATGAGTCCATTCGTTGCACCAGAAATGGGAGTTCCGACTTTGAAGAGTAGAAACTTCGTGCGGGATAAGTGTGGTGTGTTAAGCCGGACACACCTAGGAGTTTGGTGTTGGATATTCAATATCCCACCACACTCTTACACATATTTTAGGACACCACCTTGGGTTTGGTGTGATTCGGACGCTCCGGAGCGCCTCTCCGTCGAAACCCTAGACCCCACTGGAGAAAATACCAGCTTTTCTCGTCTACCCCATAGACGTGCGTCGAAAGGGGGTAGCCCAGTGGAATTTTTTGCTTGGTTGTGCTGGGTTAGTACCTAGGAACACCCAAAACCTAGATCCACCCCAACTCTTGCATAGATTCTCTCCGTTTCGCCCGAAGTGGGGGTTTCGAGCTGTAAGTCGTCCACGAAATCGGTATGGAGAAAGTGATGCCGGTGAACCCGCTCACACCCCGGAGTGGGAAGCTGGACATCCACAGCACCCAACACACTTGTACACACATGGTATGTCACCACCTTGGTTTTGGTGTGATTCCGATGCTCCGGAGGCCCTCTCCGGCGAAACCCTAAACAGGTGACCGAAAGTCAACCGTGTCGTCTACCCCTTCCACGATCGTCGAAACGGGGTAGCTCAGTGGACTTTTATACTTGGTTGTGTTAGGGTGTGTCATATGATCATTTTAAGCCCACTTTGGGCCCATGTTATCACATGAGTCCATCCGTTGCACCCGAAATGGGAGTTCCGACTTAGAAGAGCAGAAACTTCGTGCGGGATAAGTGTGGTGTGTGAAGCCGGACACACCTAGGAGTTTGGTGTTGGCTATTCCAATCTCCCACCACACTCTTACACATATGTTAGGACACCACCTTGGGTTTGGTGTGATTCGGACGCTCACTACAACCGAAATGACCTTTAGTGACAAAGTACTTTTGTCACTCATTAGCCCATTTTTGTCACTGATTAGTTGTGGATGACAAAAATGGTGCGTCATTAGGTGTGTCATTGATTGACCGTCATAGATTCATGGGGATCACGAGATGAAATTTTTTGTCACTGATTTAGATGAATCCGTGACGGTGGGAATTTTTGTCAATGATCATGTTTAATCCGTGACAGCCTGATTTGTCATCGTTTGTATGCAAATTTGTCACTAATTGGTTGAATTTGAGTGTACGACTGGTCAACATTAGCTGACGTGGCTTCTTACATGTGGGTCCAGCTGTGGTGACGTGGATGCTGATGAGTGGGTCCAGATGCTGTGACGTCAAATGATGTCATGTGGGCTAGATCCAGACAGGTGGGACACATATTTTCTGGCTAGTGGGACCCACTTATTCGTGACATGTGGGACCAATTTTTTCTGGTATGTGGGACCCACAAATGCTGACGTGTGGGACCATTTCGTTTTTCGAGAAGTGGGACCCACATTTTAGGATTTTGGGACCATACGTTGCTGTTTGGTGGGCCCGGAATGTGGTGACGGTGTCACATTTTCCGTCATTGTTGGAACGGAAAATTATTTTGTAAAAATGTAATTTTCTGGCAATTTTGAGTAGAGAAATACAATTGAAAACAAATATATAATTGGAACCGAATCAATATTATAGGAATTATAGTGGCACACATACTATAAGTCTGAAAGACACAAACATTTGTAAGACACTGAGGTGAATAAAAGAGGAAATAGTAGTATCTAGCATTGTTCTTTATTCAAAAGATGCATCAGGATGGTGGTCATCAGTTGGGCTGCGATGATTGCTGTGACGTCCTTAAGAGCAAACTAAGCAGCGCATCCATTTCTTGTTGCCTCATTTCATAAGCTAGACTCTTCTCTTCCTGAGATTTCTTGAGAGCCGCAAGTTCTTCATCTTGCTTTCTTCTCATTTCTTCAAATTTCTGTTCCTGGGCTTGCATCCTTGACTCCAGATCGTTTTTATACCTTTCAGCTGCAAGTACTGATTGTTGCTCCTGATCAGCAAGCCTCTCTTCTAGCTCTCTAATGCGCTCTTTGGAAATGGTGTATCTCTGGGAGCATGATGAGACGCCCAATCTTGACAAGAATGTGCTAGAGCTGGAGGAGCTCTGTTCCTTGAGGACTTGTTGAACAATCATCACATCTGTTTCTTCAGGATGATCCTCTGGATGTGGTCCCATCTTTCTTAGCAGCATTTGTTCCTGCAATTAGATTCAAATGTTTCAAATGCTAGTATGCCGAGACAGTAATAATAAATTTGTGTTGTTGTTAAATATTTCGTATATAAGCCTCTTGTGCTTCCTGAGGCATCACACCATCCTTGCTAGTGTGGGTAATTCTGTAAAATTCAATTGGTGATGTTTCCTCCTCGTTGTTCAGAGCCTTCTACAAGGTTTAGTACATTTTGAGTATCAGTTCTATAAATTATATATTTGCAGTACAAGTAGCTAAGTAATTGCGTATACCTAGTTGAAATACTTACAACATGCTCGTAGTGGGCAATGTAGCTTCTTGATCCAGTGGTATGGTGCTGCTTCACATTTTCTCTGTTCTTTACATTCTTCATACACATTTCCTGTATTAAGCAGGTGGGATCTAATTAGGTGATGCAAAAAATAAAATATGTATGAATTAAGTTGCTAGCTGTAGGTGAAAGAAATATGAATTATGTACCTGGTAGTGGTCATCAAACCATCTGTTCACAAGTTCTTTCCAACTATTCTCGTCTACAGTACTTGGCTTCATCAAATAAGCTTGCTCAGGAGTAAGCTTTTGAATCTTGGGCTAGTACACCTTCTTAAGCCTATAGCGTTGTTGTCGAACACTATTTTGTATCATGTCTGTGCGCACAGATTTGGCCACATCATCATTTGTGTCCATCACAAACTTTTCCTGCAAAAGAGGGTTGGCATATGCACAAATTAGGTTGTTAACCATGTTACAGTCTGAATAATATAGATGAAGAGAGTAGACTCACCGCAACTTTTTTAATCGCAGAAGGAACAGCATCTTGTAGACTCTTATCTTTGTCGTAGAGCTTCCAGTGCGTTGCAAGGGGCATCTTATCGCTGCGGATGTGTATACCAACCTCAGAGCTTAGTTTTGCTGCATGTAGAGGATTTTTGGGTCTTCTCACGCCTGCAGTGAAGTCAATTTGCATTTTATTGCCACCATTTTTTTTGTCCATTCATGGAGTGAATGCCCCATGGTAGGTCTCCGTCCAAGTCCTTTCTGCTTTGACTTGACAGAGACTGACAATGCATCTGAAATTCAGACAAAAAATAGGTTAAACTTGTCCAAATATTAACAAATAAGTACAAGTAGAACATGTAAAGTATCCATGGTCGTACCTTTGCGTTGGAACGGAACTAGTTGATTGTCATCAGGTGATGAGTTGCTGCCATCAGAAGTATGAATCTGCGTCGTAGGTGTGGTTTGCTCTTCAACGTCGGCGTCTTCTGTCATCGTAGGCGTATCTGAGGCTGCAGGTTCAGTGAAAGCAGGTACTCTTGATCTTGTTGAAATGGTGGATGAAGGTGCTACTATCTGTTTGACACTCTTATTATATGCCGCAGATGCCGTTTCATCCACTGCCTGTTTGATAATGCATGAAGACATAAGTATGAATGCAGTACCACTACCATGAATCAGATAACCAATTTGCGAATTAATAAACATGTTAGACCTGAGACGGCCGCTTTGAGGCATTGCGCTCGTCATCTGTATGCAAATCATCATCTTCATTGGCAAGGTCTTCATCATCTGGTTCATATGCAGGGTCAGCTTCCTTGTCTTGAGGTTCTGGCTCCTTTTCTTCGTCATTAATCCCGCCTTGTGCCCGACCAAACACGAAGGTACGTGCAACCTCTCTGAAATCTTGTGGATCAAGACCTCCAGCAAGAAATTTGGCTTCCATGGCTTGCTGTAGACGAGTTGCATTTTCCTCCATTTGTTTTCTCCTTTCTAACTATATTGTAGTTAGTACCTCTTTTTGTTTAGCAGCTGAGAAAAGAAGGAAAAGATTTGTGTGTATTAGCGTGTAGGAATTCGTGACCGCAAATTCAGAATTATGTGGTACGTTCCATAAATAATGAAGTGGCCTAATTTAGAGTATACATGACAAGTTTGTTTTTCACGTAAATGTTGCAGATCTCAGCGAGTATATGATTTCCCGTAAGTAATGGACATAACAAATATATGATCTCATTCATCTAACTTAAAAGTTCATGCAATGTTTCAGATCTAAGATTGATAAATATGGCAGATCCTCTTCTGTAGTACATGAAGATATAACGTGAAGAATTCCTTTTCTTAAACCCTAGATGCGATCGTGGTAAGAACAAAAATCAAATGTTCGTAGAACCCTAGATGTGATCATGTAAATTAGTACACCATACGTAAACCTAACAATTCTAGTCTAACTATTGAACGATCGATCTAGTACGTACTGAAATGTGGGATAGATTTATCACCTTGGCGTTTGTGATTGACCTTCTTCGGCGTAGGTTTGGGCGGATCGCGAGCCTTGGGTGGTTTCCGGTGACCGGTCATGGCGGCCGCCGGATAGCCTGCCGGAGCGAGGGTACGAACTGCCGGCGGAGAGTGGATCTGGCGAGGTAGAGAGCGATGAGGGAGGGAATGAATTTGTACGTGCGAATTAAGAGGGAACGGAATTAAGGGGTTGGGTAGCACGATGTATTTATAATATCGCGGGCGAAAAAAATGAGTTGCGTGCGGCGGGGAAAAGTGGAGGGAACGAAATTTTCCCAAAGTTAGGAGGGAAGTTCGACTACCGGGTCAGAAGTGGGGGGAAAAATTAATATTTAAGCGTAGGTTACATGTTTTAATTATTTAATGTCGTATATAATCCCTTTTAATGATTTGAATCATTAAAAGTTTAAAACTATATATGTTCCTACAATCATGTTAGTAATACGGGACAACCAAATTGCACATGTTTCGTTTGATTCATATTTATGTGTCGAAGTTTCATCTATGAGTTCATATTGTTACAAATTAATGGTGAAACCTTGGGTTATGACATGAACGAACACCAAAAGTTGCAAGTAAATTTGGGGCTTCAAAATTCTTGTCTCATAGACAAAGATTGTTTGCTTGGTGTACTATGTACATAACTCACCTTCAACCTCAATGATTATAGAGATGTGTCACATATATATGAAAAAGGCTAGAAAATCATTTGAATGAATCAAAATTGGACTAAATGGTTCAAGGAAGATGAATGAAAAGAGGTGAAACTTTGTGTTTGTGCTTACATAGCCCTAATAACTTGTTATGGTCATTTGACAATATTTTTTACCTAGTTTAGGTGCCACAACCATTTTTTGAAAGAAAAAGGCTAGAAAATCATTTGAATGAATCAAAATTGGACTAAATGGTTCAAGGAAGATGAATGAAGGGAGGTGAAACTTTTTTGTGTGTGTGCTTACATAGCCCTAATAACTTGTTATGGTCATTTGACAAAAAAATTTACCTAGTTAAGGTGGCCCAACCATTTTTTGTAAGAAAAAGGCTAGAAAATCATTTGAATGAATCAAAATTGGACTAAATGGTTCAAGGAAGATGAATGAAAAGAGGTGAAACTTTGTGTTTGTGCTTACATAGCCCTAATAACTTGTTATGGTCATTTGACAATATTTTTTACCTAGTTTAGGTGCCACAACCATTTTTTGAAAGAAAAATGCTAGAAAATCATTTGAATGAATCAAAATTGGACTAAATGGTTCAAGGAAGATGAATGAAGGGAGGTGAAACTTTTTTGTGTGTGCTTACATAGCCCTAATAACTTGTTATGGTCATTTGACAAAAAAATTACCTAGTTAAGGTGGCCCAACCATTTTGGAAAGAAAAAGGCTAGAAAATCATTTGAATGAATCAAAATTGGACTAAATGGTTCAAGGAAGATGAATGAAGGGAGGTGAAACTTTTTTGTGTGTGCTTATAGCCCTAATAACTTGTTATGGTCATTTGACAAAAAAAATTACCTAGTTAAGGTGGCCCAACCATTTTTTGAAAGAAAAAGGGTAGAAAATCATTTGAATGAATCAAAATTGGACAAAATGATTGAAGGAAGGTGAATGAAGAGGTGAAATTCTTTGTGTGTGCTTACATAGCCCTAATAACATGTCATGGTCATTCCCAATAGTTTTTACCATGTTTTAGGTGTCTCTACCATTTTTTATAAAGAAATATGCTATAAAATCATTTGAATGAATCATAAATGGACAAAATGGTTCAAGGAAGATGAATGAAGAGGTGAAACTTTTTGTGTGTGCTTGGATAGTCTTAATAACTTGTTATGGTCATTGACAATATTTTTTACCAACTATAGGTGTCCCTACCATTATTTTTGAAAGAAAAGGTTAGAAAATCATTTGAATGAATCAAAATTGGACAAAATGGTTCAAGGAAGATGAATGAGGAGGTGAAACTTTTTGTGTGTGCTTACATAGGCCTAATAACATGTCATGGTCATTCACAATAGTTTTTACCATGTTTTAGGTGTCCCTACCATTTTTTATAAAGAAAAATGCTATAAAATCATTTGAATGAATCATAAATGGACAAAATGGTTCAAGGAAGTTGAATGAGGAGGTGAAACTTTTTGTGTGTGTACATAGCCATAATAACATGTCATGGTCATTCACCATAGTTTGTGTCATCTTCCTCTTCTAGTCGACGCATAATGCGAGCATCAACAAGTTCCACATCATCAGATCGATCAGCGTCCTCATCTTCCAACTCAACATCCTGGTCTTCACCCTCAACATTGATAAATATATGATCAGATGAACCTATCTCATCCTGGTACGCGTCTTCGTTCCCTATATATGCGTCGTCATCGCCACTCTCTTTTTCTGGAACATCATATACATGTCTGTGACTGAAAGTCTGGACAACTTTCCAAGGGTTGTCAAACTTTGTGTCATCCAAGTAGAAGCATGTTTCCGCTTGGCTTGCCAATATGAAGGGGGAATCCTTGTACCAAAGTGTGGAAGTATTAACGCTTTTAAAATATCCATCATCTTTCATCTTGGAATTCCTGCTCGCAAGGTCAAACCAATCACAACGAAACAAGTAGACAGATCTATCGCCGTGCTTGTTACTCCCATACTGCAACTCCAGAACTTCCTGTAGAACACCATAGAACTCAGTTTCTTCTTCATCACCAAAAGATGCCTTCGTCATTACGCCAGAATTTTGAGTCTTTAGATTCTTCTCACGCGTCACAGTTCGAAACCTAGCACCCTTTACATTGCAGCCAGAGTGTACCACTACACGTCTGTCTGGCCCATCAGCAAGCAACTTCAAATCTTCAGATACATTATTCAAATGTCTCACATGTTTTTTAAACCATGATGGGAACTCTTTCTGCATCGCCTCGTCGATGTTATTCACACCCCTATCCATCAATTCTTCCCGGCAAACATTAAAAAAAACATTACCAATCAAAATTCGCATACAGATTAAATTATGACTCATAAGGTGAAGCAAACTTACTTTATATAGGACTCTGCCTTTTCGCAATTGTTCAGCACATACCAAACCATTTTGTCAAATTCCTTTTCAAAAAGCTTCAAAATGGACTTCCCAAACCCTTTCGCTCCGTCTGAAAAAATGTCCAACTCATTTGGACCAGGTTTTCGATGGTTATCTTGGTTCCTATCTTTTTTATGAAATCTCGTTTCTATGTCATCCTTGAAAAATCTAGAGCAAAAGGTCAAGCACTCATCAACGATGTAGCCCTCGGCAATTGAACCTTCTGGCCTAGCTTTGTTACGAACAGTGGACTTAAGGTATCCAGTCTTCTCTCCACTGGATACATCCAGCCGTAGTGAACAGGACCCCTTTGAATAGCCTCATCAGGAAGATGGATAGCTAAGTGCACCATTACATCAAAAAAAGCAGGGGGGAAGATCTTCTCTAGTTTGCATAGAATTATAACAATGTCAACCTTCAATCTTTGAAGCACATCAACTCTTAGGGTTTTCGCACACAACTCCCTAAAAAATCTCCCCAATTCGGCAATGGCCTCATACATTTCCTTTCCTGCAATTCCTCTAAGGCCAGCTGGCAAAACACGCTGCAGAAGTATGTTGTAGGGCCCTGACCCCAGAGTTATACAGTGAAACGTTGTGCAACCGGTCCTGCTACACAATCAAGGGTTACTGGGGTTACCAATCCCAGGCCAAAACACATTGGCAGGCGTGCTCGGAATACATCATCGGCACACAACACCTCGATCATGCCATAAGCTCCGACATCGCTTTCACGTATAACAAAGAGACCAAGACTGCGGAACAAGTGGCACATCACAGACTCTACGACACAAAGATATCATAGTTCAACTCATATAATTGAGAAAGATAGCAAATGACACATCAGAGGTCACTGACCCATCATTACAACAAGCGGAAGCAAATTAAAGTTGTCTAAACAACAAGATCCAATTTATGGCCTAAGAGGCCTACAGATAAATATCCCGTGCCAGCCTGTTCCATGACGTCCCAATCTGCCACCTGGGAACCCCAGACTACTCGTCGAAGTCAACGTAGAACCCACCTTCCAGTTCGGTGGCATCCTCCTCTGAAACAAATAATAAGCAACAAAGCAAGGCTGAGTACGACGTACTCGCAAGAATTAGTAGGGCGATATAGGCCCGATGCTGACGGAGGCTTCAAAGTTATATAAGTGGTTGTTTTGCATAAAGCTAGTTTTTCCTTCTGAAGACTAGGACTAATGGAATCGTCTAATCAGAAGGTTTTCATAAGGGGATAAGAGGGTAACACTTTTCTCTTCGGTTCACGGGGAACCTACTGTATTCAGAAACACTACTTATCTCCACCAAGGCACTCCCTCGAATCTCCCTCGAGGAAATGAACCTTTTAGCACACGTTGATTATGCAACCTCTAGCTGCCATTTGATTAAAGGTTCAGGTTATCTATGATCTTATCGTCTATTCCCAAGTTGTCCATAACCGCAGACACGGCTTTTCGAAAAGATTAAACCCTGCAGGGGTGTACTGTTTTTACCATTGGTACCGTCCGACCCCTTGCCTGATCATTTAGCTCTCTTCCGGGGAAAGTTGGCAGGGCAGGCGCGGTTAAACCTTTACAAAGCATGAGACTATCCAAGGGTCATCGTGACGACATGACAAGTTCAACGCCTATTTCAACACCCTGCCCCATCGCCACTCCTATCACATCCATCATCATCTTCATCATCATCATCAGCCACACACTCGCAAATGGAAAGCGCAAACTAGAGGACCCTTGGATACGCCCGCACTAATTATTCGGTTAGTAAGGAGCCCATACTCCCACCTTTGGAAGCACACTAGTCTTGGTTCAAGAGGTAAAGAACTCGCACCTAGGGGCCAGAACGAGACAAAACACCATCCCCGATGGCAACTCATCCCAGCCTTCTTAGCAATTAATTATCAACACAAGTCTCCACCACTGTCCGAACATTCCATTCATTTCACAATTATGGAAATAATCAACGGACAACTTAAGCATTCGACTAAGCATGGCTAGGCATATCTAAGCATGACATACAACAGATATGAGTTATCTCAGGCCAACACTTCAATCTATGGTTCATAGGTGGGGAAACAGATAATGGTTCAGGGAACATGCAATTGATAGGATATTATATACACTGACCAAACTTGTCACCAGAATCGAATGCAATAATATGGTGGATAAAATACTTGGGTAATATGAGATATGCCAAGAAGGTTAGGTTAGCTCTTGCCTTGCTGGTAGTACTGGTCGCGCTGGTTGTCAAGGTATTGTGGTGGAACCTCGACTCCAGAATCTACCGAAACACAAACAATACAAGAAAGGAATAAATAACACGAATACACGGTGCAATGCACAATCATGATGATATGGTCATATTATGCATTGGAAAGGTATTGGGCATGTCCCACAAGTTAAATGGAACCCCTAAATTAAATATCACAATTAATGGGTTAAAACTCCATCTTTAACTTAGTGATTTGCATTATTTATCAAAACGTCCAGTACTGAAATATGGGTCCTAAATGCATGAAAATGACATTATTAGATAGGCCTTGTTCCACTGATCATTTTGGTACTTCGTTTGCAATTTTCCGATCAACGACGAATAAATGGTGATTTAAACGGTTAAGCGATTTAAATCATTTTAACCATTTCGAAATTAACATCAAAGGAAAATTTGTTTGCATGCTGTGATATTAACATAGGTAGATGGCATTTGCTTTGCTGGTCATTTTGGTATATCATTTGCAATTTTTGAAGTAATATTCACCAAGTTATGATTTATTCAAAATGGGATTTAAATCTGCCATTTTAATAAATTTAGTTAAACAGCAATTTAAATGTTCATTATTGCATGGAAAATGGAACTAGCATTTAGATGTTGTTTTCCTGAACATTTTGAGAGCTTAAACATAATTTTTGGACAAATATTCATAAAGTTATGGAATTTCCAAATTCAACATTTTTTCTGCCATTTTAGTATTCAGCAAATAAAGGCAATTTATTTCGACCAATTAGTTTATCCAAAGGTACTAACAGATAGGCATTTTATTGCTGAGTATTTTGACATATTATTTGTAATTTTTGGACAAGTGGTTCAAAAGTTATGCCAATTCAAAGTTCATATTAATTTTCAGCCATTTTAACATTTTCCAGAAATTGGGGGCCGACGTTTTGTACCCGGGCTGGGCTAGCCCGTGAGGCTGACCGGTGGGGCAGCGGCCACGGTGGCAGCCACGTAGGCGCCACGTCGGTGCTGACGCACGACAACATCATCCGCCGGCCGGAGCGGCTCGGCGACGACGGCGCCGCCGATTTAAGGCTCGCCGGAGCTAACCGGTGGCACGGATCTAACCTACGCATCGAGGGCTACACGTGGGTGGGTTTGGCTCCACCGGAATCCCACCGGAGCATCGCCGGCGTGAGGCACGGCGGCAGCCCGAAGCAAGGAGAGCATCGCGGCGGCGATCTACGGCGCAAACGAGAGGGGAGAAGGCATGGGGAGGTCGTCCAGCTCACCCCGAGAACGTTGGAGTGGACAGCGAGGCCTGAGGAGGCCGGAGTCGATGGCGATGGTGGTCGGAGCGTGTCGGCCGTGGTCGGGGAAGAAGGCGTGGCGACGGCGATCCGCAGCTGCCTGGCTCGATTCCTAGTACGGAGATGAAGAGGAGGATGCGGCGGAGCTCGTGGCGCTCTCCGATCTACACGGGATGGTCTCTACCAGCGGTGAGCTTGCTCGGCGGTGGCGTCCATGTCGGACTGGCGGCTAGGGTTTCGGAGCGAGGGGAAAAAGAGGGGGAGGAGAAGCAGGCGGTCGTGGGGGAGCTCCTCATGCTCCAGGGGGGGGGGGGGCAGTGGACGTGAGGAGGAGCGGTGGAGGCCAGGGCGACACGGCGACGGCGCTCGTGGCGGCAGTGTCTTCACTGTCGCCACAGGAAGACGATGCTGACAGGGAGGGCCCCCTGTCAGGGATTTACCCTTTTCCCAACTTCTTTAATTCCAGCAACTTTAGACATTTAATTGAGGCCCTCAACCATTTTGTAAAATTCTGGAAAAATTCACAGAGCCATCATATATTATTTAGAACCTGTGGTAAAATTTGCAGCCCATTTGGAAAATATTTCATGTGGTAACATTTCAGAATTTGCCCTCTTGCATTTTAGGGTTTTATCCAAATATTTGAATTTGATAAAGCACTAAATTTGGCAACAATTATATTTGTTGTTGTAGGAACTTCCTGGACAAATATGAGAATTTGATTTGAGAGTTTGTTCAACATTCACACTATCATATTTGGTTTCTCAATTGTTGCCTCCTTATTATTTCATGTGAAGCAATTTGAATAAATATGCCATGATGCAAATGAGATGCAAAAGTGAAAATTTTACTCATATTTTCAGGGTCCAAAAGTGGGGCTGTTACATATGTGGCAATCATGTGTCTTCATTCCAGTCACTTTACCACCATCGATATCAACACATCTTTCCCAGTTTGCACAATAACCATCTGGGAATCGAATTTTGGCCAAATATCTGCACAGTTGTTTCTTTTTTTCCTTCACAAGAGTCCACGGTGCTGGGGGCTTCACATATTTTTCTCCCTGTTCTTCCATCCAGTAATTCTTCCTAATGTTCAATTTCTTTAAATCAAGTCTAGAATTAATAGTGTCCTTATTCTTTCCCTCAATTTCAAGAAGGGTACCAAGGATATTGTCGCATATGTTCTTCTCAATGTGCATCACATCGAGGTTGTGAGCCAATTTCAGTTCTGACCAATATGGCAGATAATGTAAGCTGACCTTGAGATGCCAAGTTGGTTCACCTTGTGGAACACGCTTTCGCTTTCTCAAATTAGGATTTTTGCCCGGTATAAAATCATTAACCCTTTCTACCTTCTCCTTTATTTCTTCCACTGTGAACTTCCTTGGTGGTCCTCTGTCCTCATCTTTTCCATTAAAAAGTTTGCTTCTCCTATAAGGGTGATCCGTCCGAAGGAATCAACGATGACCAATATATCCAATCTTATTTTTTAAAGACTCATAGCAAGGTTCTTTGTCGCAATGCACGCATGCGAAAAATCCTCTAGTACTACGCCCAGACATGGTGGCATATCCAGGATAATCATGAATCGACCAAAGGAACACAGCATGCAATTTGAATTCTCTATTTGTGCATGCATCATACGTGTCCACGCCTTTCCATAGCAGCATCATATCTTTTATCAGTGGCTGCATAAATACATGAAAATCCTTCCCGGGTGAGTACTTTCCCGGGATTAGCAACGACATCATGAAGTTGGATTGATGCATGCACATCCATGGTGGGAAGTTGTACGGAATGACGAAAACAGGCCACATACTATATGCATTTGTCATACTACCAAAGGGATTGAATCCATCTGTAGCAAATCCTAGCTTTATGTTACGAGGATCTTCAGCAAACCAACCAAACTTTTCATCAAAGTGCTTCCAAGCCTCACCGTCTGCTGGGTGCCTTAGAATATTTTTCTCAGCAACCCTCTTTTCTTTTTGCCACCTTGTGTGCGTTGACATTTCCTCTTTAACAAAAAATCTTTGTAAACGCAGAATTATCGGAAAATACCGAAGCACCTTATGAGGAACCTTCTTCCTTCCACTTGGATCTTTCCATCTTGATATTCCACACACAGGAAAATGTGTATTGTCCTTGTGCTCTCCCCAGAAAAGAGCACAATCAAACTTGCAAACATGAATTGTCTCATAACCAAGCCCAACATCTGAAAGAACACTTTTACCATGAGCAAAAGATTTAGGAAAGTCCACGTTTGGCAAAGCTGTACATAAAGTCTCAAGAAGTAGATCAAATGCTCTGTTTGTGATCCGGTTGTATGATTTCACATGAAGTAGCCTTATAATGAAGGCCAACCTAGTGAAAGTGTCACATCCCTCATGAAGCTCCTTCTTTGCTTCTTCTACTAATTTTGCATACAAATTTCGGTTACTAGGACCTTGATCTCCAGACTTGTGCATATCATGTACCAGATCAGATGCGTCGTCAACGTAATTATCTTCAACATAATTATCTTCAGCTTCTTCCTCAAAATCAGCATCGTCGTCGCTTTGATACGAACCATCATGGGTACTATGGCTTTGCTGATCACTGAAATCTTCCCCATGAAAAAAACACCTAGTATAAGTAATGGACATACCTCTGCAATTCACATGACGCTCAACCTCAACTTGATCCTGCTGTATCAGATTAAGGCAGTCAATGCATGGGCATAATATTGGTTCATCAGAGCCCAATCTTTCTCCATTATGCCCCCCTTTTTCTCGCACAAACTCCATAAACTCACTAACACCTTTCATGTAGCGAGGTGTCATCTTTTTCCCCTGAGTTATCCAACTGCGATCCATCACCTACAATTCATCGCAATGTCCACCAGAATATATCTTAAGAACGAAAATAATTTGAATTGCAGATAGATCTAGTCCCAAACAAATTACAAGAAACTCACCGCTACTGCGCCTACAAACGTGATCCCCCAACGTATGTGGTTGACTCGTCGGTGACCACGATCGTGTACGATGATCACCAGATCGCCTCGACGATGACCATGGACTCCTCGCCCCGACCTGTCCCGTAGCACGCGATCTGATCGAGAAAAGACAGTACGATCTATATCTATACATAGTCATAAGAGTCCTAACCGGACACGATTACAAATTTGTGTGCGATGGAATATAACTACAAAAATAACTAATACGATTGCTAAGACAACAACACACGATTATCCCAGCGGTACCACCTTGCACGCGCATTACATACGTCGCGGGTTCGACATGCGTAAGACCCAAATTTTTACCAATAATTCCTTTACCTGACAAGTGGGGTCCGCACTGTACAAACCTGACTGCTGGGTCCCACAATGTATAACAATATTTAAAATAGCACAAATTCTTCCTATTAAACCTGACTAGTGGGTCTAGCATGAAATTCAGTGACAGTTTATAACAACCACGGTCTCAATTTTGTCATCTATTCTAATGCCCAGCTCCGCCGGTTAATCCATGACAGTTTGCCATGACAAAATAAGCATTTGTCAATAATTATTGTACATCTGTGACAAAATAACTAATTTGTCATCGATCAAGCCGGATCAATGAAGGTTTGGAACTTTGTCATCAGGCGTTTTGTCATTAAAAGTCATTTCTCTTGTAGTGGCTCCGGAGCGCCTCTCTGTCGAAACCCTAGACCCCCGCTGGAGAAAATACCAGCTTTTCTCGTCTACCCCATAGACGTGCGTCAAAAGGGGGTAGCCCAGTGGAATTTTTTGCTTGGTTGTGATGGGTTAGTACCTAGGAACACCCAAAACCTAGATCCACCCCAACTCTTACATAGATTCTCTCCGTTTCACCCGAAGTGGGGGTTTCGATCTGTAAGTCGTCCACGAAATCGGTACGGAGAAAGTGATGCCGGTGAACCCGCTCACACCCCGAAGAGCAGAAACTTCGTGCGGGATAAGTGTGGTGTGTGAAGCCGGACACACCTAGGAGTTTGGTGTTGGCTATTCCAATCTCCAAACACACTCTTACACATATGTTAGGACACCACGTTTGGTTTGGTGTGATTCGGACGCTACCGAGCGCCTCTCCGTCGAAACCCTAGACCCCCGCTGGAGAAAATACTAGCTTTTCTCGTCTACCCCATAGACGTGCGTCGAAAGGGGGTAGCCCAGTGGAATTTTTTGCTTGGTTGTGCTGGGTTAGTACCTAGGAACACCCAAAACCTATATCCACGCCAACTCTTGCATAGATTCTCTCCGTTTCGCCCGAAGTGGGGGTTTCGAGCTGTAAGTCGTCCACGAAATCGGTATGGAGAAAGTGATGCCGGTGAACCCGCTCACACCCCGGAGTTGGAACCTGGACATCCACAGCACACAACACACTTGTACACACATGGTATGTCACCACCTTGGTTTTGGTGTGATTCCGACGCTCCGGAGGCCCTCTCCGGCGAAACCCTAAACAGGTGACCGAAAGTCAACCGTGTCGTCTACCCCTTCCACGATCGTCGAAACGGGGTAGCTCAGTGGAATTTTATACTTGGTTGTGTTAGGGTGTGTCATATGATCATTTTAAGCCCACTTTGGGCCCATGTTATCACATGAGTCCATCCGTTGCACCCGAAATGGGAGTTCCGACTTAGAAGAGCAGAAACTTCGTGCGGGATAAGTGTGGTGTGTGAAGCCGGACACACCTAGGAGTTTGGTGTTGGCTATTACAATCTCCCACCACACTCTTACACATATGTTAGGACACCACCTTGGGTTTGGTGTGATTCGGACGCTCCGGAGCGCCTCTCCGTCGAAACCCTAGACCCCCGCTGGAGAAAATACCAGCTTTTCTCGTCTACCCCATAGACGTGCGTCGAAAGGGGGTAGCCCAGTGGAATTTTTTGCTTGGTTGTGCTGGGTTAGTACCTTGGAACACCCAAAACCTAGATCCACGCTAACTCTTGCATAGATTCTCTCCGTTTCACCCAAAGTGGGGGTTTCGAGCTGTAAGTCATCCACGAAATCGGTATGGAGAAAGTGATGCCGGTGAACCCGCTCACACCCCGGAGTTGGAACCTGGACATCCGCAGCACACAACACACTTGTACACACATGGTATGTCACCACCTTGGTTTTGATGTGATTCCGACGCTCCGGAGGCCCTCTCCAGCGAAACCCTAAACAGGTAACCAAAAGTCAACCGTGTCGTCTACCCCTTCCACGATCGTCGAAACGGGGTAGCTCAGTGGAATTTTATACTTGGTTGTGTTAGGGTGTGTCATATGATCATTTTAAGCCCACTTTGGGCCCATGTTATCACATGAGTCCATCCGTTGCACCCGAAATGGGAGTTCCGACTTAGAAGAGCAGAAACTTCGTGCGGGATAAGTGTGGTGTGTGAAGCCGGACACACCTAGGAGTTTGGTGTTGGCTATTACAATATCCCACCACACTCTTACACATATGTTAGGACACCACCTTGGGTTTGGTGTGATTCGGACGCTCCGGAGCGCCTCTCCGTCGAAACCCTAGACCCCCGCTGGAGAAAATACCAGCTTTTCTCGTCTACCCCATAGACGTGCGTCGAAAGGGGGTAGCCCAGTGGAATTTTTTGCTTGGTTGTGCTGGGTTAGTACCTAGGAACACCCAAAACCTAGATCCACCCCAACTCTTGCATAGATTCTCTCCGTTTCGCCCCTAAGTGGGGGTTTTGAGCTGTAAGTCCACGAAATCGGTATGGAGAAAGTGATGCCGGTGAACCCGCTCACACCCCGGAGTGGGAACCTGGACATCCACAGCACCCAACACACTTGTACACACATGTTATGTCACCACCTTGGTTTTGGTGTGATTCCGACGCTCCGGAGCCCCTCTCCGGCGAAACCCTAAACAGGTGACCGAAAGTCAACCGTGTCGTCTACCCCTTCCACGGTCATCGAAACGGGGTCACTCAGTGGACTTTTATACTTGGTTGTGTTAGGGTGTGTAATATGATCATTTTAAACCCACTTTGTGCCCATGTTATCACATTAGTCCATCCGTTGCACCCGAAATGGGAGTTTCGACTTCGAAGAGCAGAAACTTCGTGCGGGATAAGTGTGGTGTGTGAAGCCGGACACACCTAGGAGTTTGGTGTTGGCTATTCCAATCTCCCACCACTCTCTTACACATATTTTAGGACACCACCTTGGGTTTGGTGTCATTCGGACGCTCCGGAGTGCCTCTACGTCGAAACCCTAGACCCCCGCTGGAGAAAATACCAGCTTTTCTCGTCTACCCCATAGACGTGCGTCGAAAGGGGGTAGCCCAGTGGAATTTTTTGCTTGGTTGTGCTGGGTTAGTACCTAGGAACACCCAAAACCTATATCCACGCCAACTCTTGCATAGATTCTCTCCGTTTCGCCCGAAGTGGGGGTTTCGAGCTGTAAGTCGTCCACGAAATCGGTATGGAGAAAGTGATGCCGGTGAACCCGCTCACACCCCGGAGTTGGAACCTGGACATCCACAGCACACAACACACTTGTACACACATGGTATGTCACCACCTTGGTTTTGGTGTGATTCCGACGCTCCGGAGCCCCTCTCCGGCGAAACCCTAAACAGGTGACCGAAAGTCAACCGTGTCGTCTACCCCTTCCACGATCGTCGAAACGGGGTAGCTCAGTGGACTTTTATACTTGGTTGTGTTAGGGTGTGTCATATGATCATTTTAAGCCCACTTTGGGCCCATGTTATCACATGAGTCCATCCGTTGCACCCGAAATGGGAGTTTCAACTTCGAAGAGCAGAAACTTCGTGCAGGATAAGAGTGGTGTGTGAAGCCAGACACACCTAGGAGTTTGGTGTTGGCTATTCCAATCTCCCACCACTCTCTTACACATATGTTAGGACACCACCTTGGGTTTGGTGTGATTCGGACGCTTCGGAGCGCCTCTCTGTCGAAACCCTAGACCCCCGCTGGAGAAAATACCAGCTTTTCTCGTCTACCCCATAGACGTGCGTCGAAAGGGGGTAGCCCAGTGGAATTTTTTGCTTGGTTGTGCTGGGTTAGTACCTAGGAACACCCAAAACCTATATCCACGCCAACTCTTGCATAGATTCTCTCCGTTTCGCCCGAAGTGGGGGTTTCGAGCTGTAAGTCGTCCACGAAATCGGTATGGAGAAAGTGATGCCGGTGAACCCGCTCACACCCCGGAGTTGGAACCTGGACATCCACAGCACACAACACACTTGTACACACATGGTATGTCACCACCTTGGTTTTGGTGTGATTACGACGCTCCGGAGGCCCTCTCCGGCGAAACCCTAAACAGGTGACCGAAAGTCAACCGTGTCGTCTACACCTTCCACGATCGTCGAAACGGGGTAGCTCAGTGGAATTTTATACTTGGTTGTGTTAGGGTGTGCCATATGATCATCTTAAACCCACTTTGGGCCCATGTTATCACATGAGTCCACCCGTTGCACCCGAAATGGGAGTTCCGACTTAGAAGAGCAGAAACTTCGTGCGGGATAAGTGTGGTGTGTGAAGCCGGACACACCTAGGAGTTTGGTGTTGGCTATTCCAATCTCCCACCACACTCTTACACATATGTTAGGACACCACCTTGGGTTTGGTGTGATTCGGACGCTCCGGAGCGCCTCTCCGTCGAAACCCTAGACCCCCGCTGGAGAAAATACCAGCTTTTCTCGTCTACCCCATAGACGTGCGTCGAAAGGGGGTAGCCCAGTGGAATTTTTTGCTTGGTTGTGCTGGGTTAGTACCTAGGAACACCCAAAACCTATATCCACGCCAACTCTTGCATAGATTCTCTCCGTTTCGCCCGAAGTGGGGGTTTCGAGCTGTAAGTCGTCCACGAAATCGGTATGGAGAAAGTGATGCCGGTGAACCCGCTCACACCCCGGAGTTGGAACCTGGACATCCACAGCACACAACACACTTGTACACACATGGTATGTCACCACCTTGGTTTTGGTGTGATTCCGACGCTCCGGAGGCCCTCTCCGGCGAAACACTAAACCGGTGACCGAAAGTCAACCGTGTCGTCTACACCTTCCACGATCGTCGAAACGGGGTAGCTCAGTGAAATTTTATACTTGGTTGTGTTAGGGTGTGGCATATGATCATTTTAAGCCCACTTTGGGCCCATGTTATCACATGAGTCCATCCGTTGCACCCCGAAATGGGAGTTCCGACTTAGAAGAGCAGAAACTTCGTGCGGGATAAGTGTGGTGTGTGAAGCCGGACACACCTAGGAGTTTGGTGTTGGCTATTACAATCTCCCACCACACTCTTACACATATGTTAGGACACCACCTTGGGTTTGGTGTGATTCGGACGCTCCGAAGCGCCTCTCCGTCGAAACCCTAGACCCCCGCTGGAGAAAATACCAGCTTTTCTCGTCTACCCCATAGACGTGCGTCGAAATGGGGTAGCCCAATGGAATTTTTTGCTTGGTTGTGCTGGGTTAGTTCCTAGGAACACCCAAAACCTAGATCCACCCCAACTCTTTGATAGATTCTCTCCGTTTCACCGGAACTGGGGGTTTCGAGCTGTAAGTCGTCCACGAAATCGGTATGGAGAAAGTGATGCCGGTGAACCCGCTCACACCCCGGAGTTGGAACCTGGACATCCGCAGCACACAACACACTTGTACACACATGGTATGTCACCACCTTGGTTTTGGTGTGATTCCGACGCTCCGGAGGCCCTCTCCGGCGAAACACTAAACAGTTGACCGAAAGTCAACCGTGTCGTCTACCCCTTCCACGATCGTCGAAACGGGGTAGCTCAGTGGAATTTTATACTTGGTTGTGTTAGGGTGTGTCATATGATCATTTTAAGCCCACTTTGGGCCCATGTTATCACATGAGTCCATCCGTTGCACCCGAAATGGGAGTTTCGACTTAGAAGAGCAGAAACTTCGTGCGGGATAAGTGTGGTGTGTGAAGCCGGACACACCTAGGAGTTTGGTGTTGGCTATTCCAATCTCCCACCACTCTCTTACACATATGTTAGGACACCACCTTGGGTTTGGTGTGATTCGGACGCTCCGGAGCGCCTCTCCGTCGAAACCCTAGACCCCCGCTGGAGAAAATACCAGCTTTTCTCGTCTACCCCATAGACGTGCGTCGAAATGGGGTAGCCCAATGGAATTTTTTGCTTGGTTGTGCTGGGTTAGTTCCTAGGAACACCCAAAACCTAGATCCACCCCAACTCTTTGATAGATTCTCTCCGTTTCACCGGAACTGGGGGTTTCGAGCTGTAAGTCGTCCACGAAATCGGTATGGAGAAAGTGATGCCGGTGAACCCGCTCACACCCCGGAGTGGGAACCTGGACATCCATAACACCCAACACACTTGTACACACATGGTATGTCACTACCTTGGTTTTGGTGTGATTCCGACGCTCCGGAGCCCCTCTCCGGCAAAACCCTAAACAGGTGACTGAAAGTCAACCGTGTCGTCTACCCCTTCCACGATCGTCGAATCGGGGTAACTCAGTGGACTTTTATACTTGGTTGTGTTAGGGTGTGTCATATGATCATTTTAAGCCCACTTTGGGCCCATGTTATCACATGAGTCCATCCGTTGCACCCGAAATGGGAGTTCCGACTTAGAAGAGCAGAAACTTCGTGCGGGATAAGTGTGGTGTGTGAAGCCGGACACACCTAGGAGTTTGGTGTTGGCTATTCCAATCTCCCACCACACTCTTACACATATTTTAGGACACCACCTTGGGTTTGGTGTGATTCGGACGCTCCGGAGCGCCTCTCCGTCGAAACCCTAGAACCCCGCTGGAGAAAATACCAGCTTTTCTCGTCTACCCCATAGACGTGCATCGAAAGGGGGTAGCCCAGTGGAATTTTTTGCTTGGTTGTGCTGGGTTAGTACCTAGGAACACAGAAAACCTAGATCCACGCCAACTCTTGCATAGATTCTCTCCGTTTCGCCCGAAGTGGGGGTTTCGAGCTGTAAGTCGTCCACGAAATCGGTATGGAGAAAGTGATGCCGGTGAACCCGCTCACACCCCGGAGTTGGAACCTGGACATCCACAGCACACAACACACTTGTACACACATGGTATGTCACCACCTTGGTTTTGGTGTGATTCCGACGCTCCGGAGGCCCTCTCCGGCGAAACCCTAAACAGGTGACCGAAAGTCAACTGTGTCGTCTACCCCTTCCACGATGGTCGAAACGGGGTAGCTCAGTGGAATTTTATAGTTGGTTGTGTTAGGGTGTGTCATATGATCATTTTAAGCCCACTTTGGGCCCATGTTATCACATGAGTCCATCCGTTGCACCCGAAATGGGAGTTCCGACTTAGAAGAGCAGAAACTTCGTGCGGGATAAGTGTGGTGTGTGAAGCCGGACACACCTAGGAGTTTGGTGTTGGCTATTACAATATCCCACCACACTCTTACACATATGTTAGGACACCACCTTGGGTTTGGTGTGATTCGGACGCTCCGGAGCGCCTCTCCGTCGAAACCCTAGACCCCCGCTGGAGAAAATACCAGCTTTTCTCGTCTACCCCATAGACGTGCATCGAAAGGGGGTAGCCCAGTGGAATTTTTTGCTTGGTTGTGCTGGGTTAGTACCTAGGAACACCCAAAACCTAGATCCACGCTAACTCTTGCATATATTCTCTCCGTTTCACCCAAAGTGGGGGTTTCGAGCTGTAAGTCATCCACGAAATCGGTATGGAGAAAGTGATGCCGGTGAACCCGCTCACACCCCGGAGTTGGAACCTGGACATCCACAGCACACAACACACTTGTACACACATGGTATGTCACCACCTTGGTTTTGGTGTGATTCCGACGCTCCGGAGGCCCTCTCCGGCGAAACCCTAAACAGGTGACCGAAAGTCAACCGTGTCGTCTACCCCTTCCACGATCGTCGAAACGGGGTAGCTCAGTGGAATTTTATACTTGGTTGTGTTAGGGTGTGTCATATGATCATTTTAAGCCCACTTTGGGCCCATGTTATCACATGAGTCCATCCGTTGCACCCGAAATGGGAGTTCCGACTTAGAAGAGCAGAAACTTCGTGCGGGATAAGTGTGGTGTGTGAAGCCGGACACACCTAGGACTTTGGTGTTGGCTATTCCAATCCCTCACCGCACTCTTACACATATGTTAGGACACCACCTTGGGTTTGGTGTGATTCGGACGCTACGGAGCGCCTCTCCGTCGAAACCCTAGACCCCCGCTGGAGAAAATACCAGCTTTTCTCGTCTACCCCATAGATGTGCGTCGAAAGGGGGTAGACCAGTGGAATTTTTTGCTTGGTTGTGCTGGGTTAGTACCTAGGAACACCCAAAACCTAGATCCACCCCAACTCTTGCATCGATTCTCTCCGTTTCGCTCGAAGTGGGGGTTTCGAGCTGTAAGTCGTCCACGAAATCGGTATGGAGAAAGTGATGCCGGTGAACCCGCTCACACCCCGGAGTGGGAACCTGGACATCCACAGCACCCAACACACTTGTACACACATGGTATGTCACCACCTTGGTTTTGGTGTGATTCCGACGCTCCGGAGCCCCTCTCCGGCAAAACCCTAAACAGGTGACTGAAAGTCAACCGTGTCGTCTACCCCTTCCACGATCGTCGAAACGGGGTAACTCAGTGGACTTTTATACTTGGTTGTGTTAGGGTGTGTCATATGATCATTTTAAGCCCACTTTGGGCCCATGTTATCACATGAGTCCATCCGTTGCACCCGAAATGGGAGTTCCGACTTAGAAGAGCAGAAACTTCGTGCGGGATAAGTGTGGTGTGTGAAGCCGGACACACCTAGGACTTTGGTGTTGGCTATTCCAATCCCTCACCGCACTCTTACACATATGTTAGGACACCACCTTGGGTTTGGTGTGATTCGGACGCTCCGGAGCGCCTCTCCGTCGAAACCCTAGACCCCCGCTGGAGAATTAAATACCAGCTTTTCTCGTCTACCCCATAGACCAGTGGAATTTTTTTGCTTGGTTGTGCGGGGTTAGTACCTAGGAACACCCAAAACCTAGATCCACCCCAACTCTTGCATAGATTCTCTCCGTTTCGCCCGAAGTGGGGGTTTCGACGGTGTGTGAGAGAGAATATTCGCGACGTCATTTTATGCGGGTGGAGACCGCTATTCTACGTAGCTATATACATAAAAATGAATTAAAAACATATTAAACATAGTTGAGAGTAATAAATAAATAAACAAAAATGAAAATTTTAAAAAAATCCTGGACCTGTGCCGACGGCAGGCGGCATAAAACGACAGCCGTAAAAAAAACCCTGTGCCTGTGCCGACGGCACTACCGTCGGCGTAGGTATGAACCCTAACATCATTCTCCCTATGCTGACGGCCCTTTGGACGCCGACGGTGGCCGTCGGCCTCTCTGGCATTACGCCGATGGCCATGGGTACGCCGACGGCCGGCTCGTCGGGCTGGCCTGGGCCGCACCTACGCCGACGGCCCTGACAAAAGGCCGTCGGCGTAGGTTTTGGCCGTCGGCGCATCTAGGCTTTCCTGTAGTGCAACGGCTGTGAGTCTAGTCGGATGAAAAGAAAAACACTTAAAACTTTATTTACCTGGGTGCAAATGAAAATAAAATAAAACACACGGTACAACAAATCTTCTATGCCTCTCGTACTGGTGTCGAAAATCAAGGAGGAGGGACGTGCTTTGGATCGCTGTTGGTGCTGAACACCTTGCACAACTCATCCCTTAGTCTGTTTCTGATATGTGTGGCAGCGCTGTGTGGTGTGGCCTTGTTGTGATGTAACATTTTTCTGTTTGTCCAAGAGCGTCCTCTTTTCTCCTTCTTAATTAATGAAAAGGTAGAGCTCATGCCCCATTAAAAAATACACCTATATTTGTTTGAAATACTACTACCTGCAAAAAAAAAGGCATAGATTTAGTATATAAAGTATTGGGTGTGACTATATCGCAGTCGCCTGAGAACTTGTTACGTCTCAGTCGACGCTGTACCTACGCGCATGCCATTGTGCTTGTTGGATAGCTAGTTGACTGCCATGCTTAACAACACGTTTTAGCATCATTTTAATTGAGAGCATGAGGAGGCGAGGTAGCTAGCAACAGTCCAGGTTCCTTACTAGCCAGCTACTGCTGCTGATCTGTACGTACTCCGTACATGATAAATGATTTGTCGATGAAAAATGCAAGCCGGCTTCTTGCATTTGTTGAATAAGATGTGCATATTTAAAATCGAAAGAATAGGCAATAAAAAGTGCAACTATGGTGTTGTGAAAAGTGGATCCAAAAATAACAAAGACATCCAATAAATCTCACATAATTGTGTAACTGGTTAGTTAGTTGCACAAAATTAAGATAAATATGCATCGAATTAAGGTAACCAGTTGCACAAATGTCGAAGAAATGTGCAACCGATTAATTTAGTTGCAAATATCTATATCTTACAGAAATGTACAACTTAGCTAACCAGTTGCATAAATCTTAATGAAATGTACAACTGGTTAGTTCAGTTACACAAATCTGTCGGAGAAACTGCCCCAGGAACTGGGTGTGTCTCATGAAGGATTGAGTAAGGGGCTGAACACGGAATCAAGCAACCCTCAACGTGCCTCGACGACGGTGCTCGCCTAGGATCGCTGCGGGGAAACACTGCAGAGAGGAACGCGCGGTATTACCCAGGTTCAGGGCCCTCTAGGTGAGGTAAAACCCCTACGTCCTGCCTCGAGTTGTATTGCACTTGCTTGGAGAGGTTTGTGTACAGAGTGAGCTTGGCGAGCTCGAAGGTGGCTACAATGGCTAGGGTTTCTCCTGAGCTCCAAGATGGTGAACTTGTGAACCCAGAGTGCCTACCAAAGATCGAACCCTTTGCCCGAACGGGCTCCTCCCCCTTTTATAGGTGTCTCGGGCCTCTTCCGCCCAAACATTTGGGCGGGAAGGGCTACCACATGACGACGAAGGAGGAGGCGCGGTGCACCAAAAAGGTGGAGTCTACCATAAAGGAGAAGGCCGTGGACGCGGTCCACGGCAGGAGAGCAGCGTCACCAAAGCTGAAAAGGGGCACCGGCCAACCAGGACGGTGGCCTGGCGCTGAGGAGGTGGAACGGGTCCCACGGTGATGCCACCCTTGGAGTGTAGCTGCAGACAGTTCCCTTATCACCAAAGCGGCAATACTCGTTGTCCGCTTTGCTTGGCGCTGCTTTATTGACTCCTTTATACATGGAAACGGCAACTGCGGCGTCGTCGTCACCGCGCGCTGGCGCGGTCGTCACTCTGCACATGGGCGCAGAACCCATGTGCACTCTGCCGCAGGGGCAGAACTGGCTTCGAGAGGAAGGAAGCCTTGGCGAGGCAAAAAGCCTCGCCGAGCCTTTCGGCGTGATCCTTAGCAGAATCGTTGGGGGCGTCCGGGGCGCCCTCTCGAGGAGAGGTCCCTCGCCAAGGGAGAAAACCCTCGGCGAGGAGAAAAGGTCCCTCGCGAGGCAAAACCCTCGCGAGGCTCGCCAGGCTTGGAGAGCCTGGTCCTTAGCGAAATCTTCTGAAGAATCTTGTGGGCCCTGGCAGGCCGGCCCGTGGTACCCTGATTTCCACTGTGTCGACAGTAGCCCCCGGGCCCACGACGGGCACGCCGAGGTCCACGGATGAAGGCGAAGCGTCGAGGGCCCAAAAGAGCCTGCCAGGGCCGTGACACGTGGGGCGCAGCGATTGCGCCCGCGGCCACGACCTCCTCGGCTCCAACGGGCGACGTGGCGGGGCCAGCCACGACTCGAGAGTTGGTCAATAAAGTCTGGGCGCGCAGACTGCGCCCCTCACTTCTCCCATAACTCCTCCGCATTCTTCTCCCAACACCTCCAAAACTCTTCCTTCTTCCCAGAGCGCTCCAAATCCAGAGTCTTCATCTCCTTCTCCGGCGACCAATGGCGCCCAAGAAAAGCTACGTCGACCCGAAGGGCAAGGCCGCGATGCAGGCCGGCACGTCGGCGGCGATGGCGCACGCTGCTGCCCTCGAGGGGGCGCTACCATGGACCCGCGTCACCGCGGCGGGGATAGCCAAGGTGCGCCACCTGCGGCGGCGAGCACCAATGAGCATGGTTCACCGAGGGGTTCTACCCCATCTTCCTCCACACTCTCTACGCCGGTCTGGTTCCTCCCTTCTCTGAGTTCCTCCTGTCGATTCTGGAGGTGTACCAGATCCATCTGCTTCATCTTCATCCCAACTCCATTCTCATCCTTGCCATCTTCGCCCACCTCTGCGAGGCCTACATCGGCATCCGTCCCTCGGTGGTGCTCTTTCGTAGTTTCTACTCCCTCCGGAACACCGCCTCCAACGAGCGGCTCGGCTGCATTTCCTTTCGCATCGCCGCCGCCAGGAGCGAGAACTACACTCCCATCGCCTGGTGCGGTGAGAACGCCATCACCAAGGTGATGAAGAAGGTGGAGAAGTTCCGCGAACGGTGGCTCTTTGTCGATGCCAAGAAGACAAACCATCTCCTCGAGGTGCCCGAGGGGCCCCCGAGGAAGTGGGCACGCTGGGCGAGCGCGGACTTCAGGGGCTTGAACCTTGACGCGGTGTACGAGTGCATCCGACGCATCCGCGAGGCAGGGGTCACCGGCCAGATGGTGGCAAAAGACTTCACGAGGCGCCGGATCGCTCCCCTGCAGTGGCACTCCGAGCCAGTGTGGCGATACACACGCAAGGATGACGCGATGCGGCTGAGCAAGGATGGCTTCGAGCCCGAGGTGCTGCGCGAGGTGATGGGGGTCCTCTTCGTGACGACGGAGATTCCTTCTCCTACCAGCGAGGCGGCCCGGCCGCTCATCTGCTTCGCCGAGGAGAGCATCGTGGAGCAATGCCAATGCATGCCCGTGTTCGACGAGTGGGGAATAGTGCCCGCGGGGCACCGCGGGCCTCGCCCTAACCCGTGGGCAGCGGAGCCGGAGTACATGGATGAGTCTCCGGAGCCGGAGGAGGCCGAAGAATCTGGCGAGGAAGAAACCTCGTGAGGCGGGGATCCCCTCGGCGAGGACGAGGCCTCGAGAGACGCCGACCCCTCGAGAGGCTCCGCTGGCTCCTGAAGGAGCGTTCCTGCCGAGGTGGACCTCCAGGTGCTCTCCTCCAGCGACGAGGAGGGTGCCTTCCGCGTCGCCCGCTCCCAGCGCGTCGAAGAGGAGGAGGGGACAAGCGGCGGTGGGGGAGGGCGCTGCGAACCCCGCTCCAAGGCCGTCCACGACAGGAGGGCCGCGGCCGCGAGAGACGCTTCTCGCGCGGAGGCAGGAGCGCCTCAGGAGGAGGCCGGAGCAAGAAACACCCAGCCGCCCAAGGCGAAGAAGAGGGTGTGGGTGATGGCCGATGAGTAAGCCTTGATTCTTCTTCCCCTTTTATCGTTTTGCTTCTGGGAAACCTTCTTGAAGGGTCTTGTACCTGTTTTTCTTTCAGGCAGCCCGCGGCGCCAAAGAGGCGGCGGCTCCGCAGGCTTGGAGAGACCGCCAACGTCGTCGCGGAGACGCCTGCGGCCGACGAGCCGCAGCAGGCAGCTGTCCCTCCCGCGGTCGAGCACCGCGCGGAGGTGGTGGTGGTTGAGGAGGCCACGCCGTCGCCGGTTCGCGCGGCCACTCCTCCCGCGGTGGAGCACCGCGAGGAGGAGGTGACCGAAGAGGTGGCGCCGTCCTCGGCTCGAGCGGTGACTCCTCCCGTGGTCGAGCACCGCGCGGAGGAGGTGGTAGAAGAGGTGGCGCCGCCGTCGCCAACAAGGACGGCCACTCCTCCCGTCCAGACCGAGATGGAGGAGGAGAGGGTGGACGAGGAGATCGTCATGGAGCCGCCTCCAACGGAGGGGGAGGCTCCCCCACAAGGGGCCGATGTGCCCGAGGCCGCGGCGGACGCGGCCGTCACAGAGGGGGCCGGAGGCGCCCCTGAGGAGCAGGAGGCGGAGGCACCTCCGGAGCCCACTGGCGCTGGAGCTGAGCGCGAGAGGGCGCCCAGCCCCCAGAGGGCAACCGAAGCGAGCATCGAGGGAGGCGCCCCCACAAGCCCCCGGACCGCACCAGAGGCGGTCGTGGGCCCGAGGCAGGAGGCCCCGGGCGCCTCGACAAGGATCGAGGACTCCGCACCCAGCGGTGGTGCGGGAGCCTTGGCGCTGCAGGAGCCGCGACGCCAAGCAATTCGTCACCGGGTCGTCCTCAACCAAGCGCGGTGGGCGCTCGACGGGCTGGAGGAGCAGCTCACCGAAGAAGAAGGCGCCCTGGCGGAGGAAAGGGCAAGGTTCAGCGAGGCCTGGGCCCTTCTTCACGAGAGGGTGGAGATGTGCCGCCGGCAGGATGCGGCGGCCCAGGCGGAGCGCCAAGAGGCCCTCCGCTTCGCCAAAGAGACCCGTGACAGCGTCAAGCGGGAGGCGCAGGAGGTGATGGAAGAGCTCGATGCCGCCAGGGAAGCGCTCGAGGTGGAGACCGCCTCCAAGCATGACGAGCTAGCGGCCGCGGAGCAGAAGTTCGCTGCTGACTCCGAGGTCGCCAGGGCCAGCCTGAAGGAGCTCCGCGAGCTGCTGGATGCTCGCGAGGAGCAGCTGGCGCCGCGCGAGGCGGAGCTGGCGCGGCGCGAGGGAGAGCTCTCCTTCCGCGAGAAGGAGTTGTGCCAGCGCGAGGAGCAGGCCCGACTGCTCGAGGAGGCCCAGGCCACCCGCGAGGGGCAGCCGCAGGAGCGCGAGGGCGTGCTGGCCCAGGGCGAGGCCACCTACGCGGAACGCCACGAGAAGGCCAACGCTGACTTCACGACGAAGACGAAAAGAATCCAGGATGAGGCCGACACCAGGGTCCAGCTCTTCCGCGAGATCCTCGCCAAAGAATATGACGAGAAGGCCACGAAGCAGGAGGACCGCTTCAAGGCGAAGCGCAAGGAGTTCGAAGACCGCATCCAGGCGCTTGAGCGAGAGGAGAGGCGGTTGACCTCCTACCTTGAGGCCGCCAGGGAGGCCCAGGTTCGCGCAGAGGGGAACGCCATCGCCCTGGAGAGAGACCTGGATGAGCTCCCACAGCAGGTGGGGCCGGTCGTGGCTCTGGTGGAGCAGGCACGAGACCAGCGCCAGGTTAACCGGTCCATGACGTGCCAGCGCCAGAGCATTCTCAAAGCTTGGTGAGCCGTGCGCACGCGGTCGGGGATGATCTGAGGATCGACGTCCCCTCCTTCTCCGCAGCGACCGACGATGAAGCCACGTATTCGATCTTCTTCGAGCAATTCCTCGGGAGGCTTGAAGGGGTCGCGAAGGGCTTTGACGAGCGCGTCATGGAGGAGAGCCGCGAGCTCCTCGTCGTCGCCGTCACCAACATCTTCAGCAACCTCGTGAGGCTCTAGCCCTCACTTGACCTTAAGACGTGATGGCACCGCCGAGCGCCATCAGCAACAAGGCGCGGGAGACCGCCACGCAGGCCACCATCGCGTTCGCCAAGAAGTTTGACCAAGTCGTGATCGAAGGCGATGACAAGGAGGATGCTCTGGAGGAGGAGGCGGAAACCGTCGTGGACAAGACAGGCACCTCGGGGGGCGCGACGGCCTGAACTCCTGCATCTGGACGTGCAGAGGCACAGACTATCTTAGCATTCATTTTGTAATTGCTTTTGTAAAGACTTGCTTCAAGCTGTGTTTGTTTGGTGAACATCCCTCGTGATGCTTTTGTCTTCCCTTTCATGTCTTTTTTGCTCTGCGTCTTAGGACCCTCTCTTAGCGCTACACCACCGCCGCTTCGGTATGCGAGAGTCAGGGCTCCACAAGGCCGGGGGGTGTGTGAGGCCTCAAGAGGTAAGAGCCTCCAAGTCGCGATGCTTGGGGCTCCCCTTCAACGCGCAAGCAGCCCATGAGGCACGGGAGAGAGAAAAGAGGCTCGGGGGGTGAAAACCAACGAGGAAAAATAACCAAGTGTTAGGACTTAGCTTCGCGAGGCGTTTTGGCCTTGGAGAGGGTGTTGGTTCCCTGGCGAGGTGTTTTCGTCTTGGAGAGGGTGTTGGTTCCCTGGCGAGGTGTTTTGGGCCTGCTTCCTGCGTTTTGACAGATAGGCGTGCCCACAAGCAATACATAGCTAGATAACTTATGCGCGCTCGTAGGTTCCTTCATGTGTGTCTCGCGAGGAGAACAGGCACCAAGGTCCTTGGTGAGTTGACGTGCACGGGAGCCGGCTCATGAGTTCAGAGCTCCTTGGGAGTTGACATGCATGAAAGCTGACCCGTGAGTTCAGAGCTCGGATCCCTTGGGTTTGAGGCGCTGCCGGGATGCTCCCGTGGCATGGCACCATGCTAGCCCCCACTCGTGAGATACACAGGAGGGATCATACGAGCAAGGATAAAAACGCAACAACATAAAAGCTTACCAAAGCAAAACATATGCAGGCGCGAAGCGCAAAGGTTCAAAGTGACCTGAAACAGAGGTTCATTACACTGGCGTGGCCAGAAACACAAAAATCCGCCATGTCAGGCATGGGGTTCCACATGCTGTGGCTGAGGCTCTCGAGGGGGCGTGCTCGGGGCGACGCATGTAGAGAGAGCTCAGAGGGGGCCCCTATGCGGGGGTGGCTTGTAGAGCCTGCGGTCCACCATGGCGGGCATGGGGATCCACCTCGCCAAGGCATGGTGCTTGAAGAAGTCACCCTGCCGAGGTGCGGTGGCTTGGGAGTCTTCTCGAACGGCCCGCGGCAGCGTGTAGTAGAGAGGGGAGCCCGAAACTTTCCTCGTGGAGGATGACGGCGTGTGGCTCTCCCTTGATGCAAAAAGTTGCTCGTCGAGGACGATCAGGGGTAGAACTTGCGCAGGTGCTGGATGTTCCAGGGGTTGGCGACAGGTATGCCGTCCTCCGTCTCGAGCCGCGCGGAGCCAGGCCTGGCGATGTGCACGACTCTGTAGGGGCCTTCCCATATTGGCGAGAGCTTGTGGAGGCCTGCCCTCGAGAGGATTCTCCTCAGGACAAGGTCTCCTGCTTCGAGAGTGCGCGGGCGGATGTGGCGGCTGTGGTAGCGACGGAGATCTTGCTGGTACCTTGCCGCTCTCAGGGCCGCATTGCGGCGGAGCCCTTCAAGCAGCAGGAGGTCGTCGTTGCGGAGCTCGTCCAGCTCGGCCTCCTTGAAGGCCAAGACTCGGGGAGAGCCATGAGTGATCTCGCTGGGGAGGACGGCTTCAGCACCATAGACGAGGGAGAACGGCGTCTCACCAGTGGGCTTTGTTGGCGTGGTGCGGATGGACCAGAGCACCGAGGGGAGCTCGTCGATCCAGTGCTTGCCGCTGGCCTTGAGGCGGTTGAAGCTTCTCGTCTTGAGGCCCTTGAGCACCTCGGCGTTGGCTCTTTCAGCCTGTCCGTTGCTTCGTGGGTGCGCCACCGAGGCGTAGCAGATTTGGGCGCCGAGGCTGCCGCAGTAGGACTTGAAGGCGCCGCTGATGAACTGCGAGCCGTTGTCGGTGATGATGCGGTTGGGCACGCCGAAGCGGCAGACCAGGCTCCTTATGAATTTCACCGCCGATTTCGCTGGATGGTGTGCACGGGTTCCACCTCAGGCCACTTGGTGAATTTGTCGATGGCAACGTAGAGGTAGCGGTAGCCCCCAAGCGCTCGCGGGAAGGGTCCCAGCAGATCCAGCCCCCAGACCGCAAACGGCCAGGAGAGCGGGATGGTCTGGAGTCCTTGCGCGGGCTGGTGAATTTGCTTGGCGTGGAATTGGCAGGCGTCGTAGGATTGGACGATGGCAGCTGCATCTTGAAGCACCAAGGGCCAGTAGAAGCCACTCCGGAAGACCTTGCCTGCAAGGGTGCGCGAGGAAGAATGGTGGCCGCACTCGCCGCTGTGGATGTCGTTGATGAGCTGGCGGCCTTCCTCGGCAGGGACGCACCGCAACGCAACCCCATTGGGGCGCTTACGGTACATGTCTCCGTCGTGGAGGCAGTAGGACTTGGCCTGGCGAGCAATTCTTTCGGCTTCAGCGTCGTCTTCGGGGAGGGCTTGGTTTTGCAGGTAATTCTTGATCTCGTCGATCCAGCCAGTGTCTTGGCGTACCAGAGTCAGCAGCAATCGATCGCCCGAGGGCAACCCATAGTTTGGTGCTCCGCTTGACTGGGGCTGGTGGGAGCTCCTCGTCGATGCTGATATTGGCCGCTGGCTGCTTGACAGAGGCCTTGGTGAGCCTCTCCTCGAATACTCCAGGCTTCTGGGCTTCTCTTCTTGCTGCTCGCCTGGCGAGGTCATCTGCCTCTTGGTTTTCTGCTCGCGGATGTGCTTGAGCTCCATGCCCCTGAAGTGCTTCTCCAGCTTGCGTACCTCTTCAAGGTAGGCCACCATGTAGGTGTCCTTAGGCGTGTAGCTTTTGTTGCAGAAGTTGACGAGGAGCTGGGAGTCGCCCTTGATGAGGATATGCTTGATGCCGAGGGCGATGGCGGCTCTGAGCCCGGCGAGGAGGCCTTCATATTCAGCAATGTTGTTGGAGACCTTGTCGTTGTCCTTGAAGCACAGCTGGACGGCGTAGTAGAGCTTGTCGCCTGTTGGTGAGGTGAGGACGGCACCAGCCCCTGCACTCCTGGCCGCGAAGGCGCCGTCGAAGTGCATGGTCCAGTGGCCTGGTGTCGTCCCTCCTGAGGCTGTGACCTCCTCCTCTTGAGGCTCCTCTTCACGCGTGTCCGTCCATTCGGCCATGAAATCAGCCAGCGCCCTGCCCTTGATGACCCTGGTGGTGTCAAACTCCAGCTCGAAGGGTTGTAGCTCTATGCCCCAGCTTGCGACGCGATCTGTCGCGTTTGGGTTGCGCAGGACCTGCTCCAGGGGATATGAGGTGACCACCTTGATGGGGTGGCCCTGGAAGTAGTGGCGTAGCTTTCTGGAGGCGCTGAGGAGCGAGAAGAGGAGCTTTTGCTGCATGGGGTAGCGCTCGCGAGCATCTCGCAGCACTGTGCTGACGAAGTAGACGGGATGCTCGACGAGGGTAGTCGTTGGCGTAGCAGCGGCTGGCTCCTCTCCAGGCTTGGTGGAGTCCTTGGCGAGGGTTTCTTGAGGTCCCGCCTGTGGTGGCTCGGCATGAGGCTGGAGGCTTGACGAGGGTGCTTCCTTGTCGGGTGGCTCTGGGCTTGGCGAGGCAGAGGTCTGCTTGGCGAGGACTGGCTCTTCCCTTTCAGCCACCAAGACCGCGCTCGCCGTCTGAGGAGTGGCTGCAAGGTATAGCTTCAGAGGCTCGCGAGGGCGTGGGGCAACCATGATGGGTGGGCTCGCCAGGTATTTCTTCAGGTCCTCGAAGGCCTTTGCTGCTTCAGGGGTCCACTTGAAGGGACCGGACCTCTTCATGATCTTGAAAAATGGCAGCGCCCTCTCGCCAAACTTGGAGATGAAACGGCCAAGGCTGGCCATACATCCCGCTAGGCGTTGCATGTCCTTGAGGCGACGAGGAGGCTGCATCTGCTCTATGGCCTTGATCTTGTCGGGGTTGGCCTCGATGCCGCGGTGGGATACCAGGAACCCGAGGAGCTTGCCTGAAGGGACCCCGAAGACGCACTTGGCGGGGTTCAGCTTGATGTTGACCTTGCGCAGGTTGGCAAAGGTCTCCTCGAGGTCCTGGATGAGCGTGCTTTCTTCGCGAGTCTTGACGACGATGTCATCGACGTAGGCCTCTGCATTCTTCCCCATTTGAGCCCCCAAGGCGATTCTCATGAGGCGCTGGAAAGTGGCGCCGGCGTTCTTCAGGCCGAAGGGCATGCAGACGTAGCAAAACACACCACAAGGGGTGAGAAATGCTGTCTTCTCCTCGTCTTCCTTCGCCATCTTGATCTGGTGGTAACCAGAGAAGGCATCCAGAAAACAGAGGAGTGCGCAGCCGGCGGTGGAGTCCACGATCTGGTCGATCCTCGGGAGGGGATAGGGGTCCTTGGGGCAGGCCTTGTTGAGGTCGGTGAAGTCGATGCAGAGGCGGCTTCCTCCGGTGTGCTTGGGGACGACCACACCGTTGGCGAGCCAAGTGGGATGGACCACTTCCTTGATGATGCTGGCCTTCTTCAGTTTCTCTACTTCCTTGACGATGAAGTCTTGCTTCTCTGGCGCCTGGCGCCGCGCTTTTTGCTTGACAGGGCGTGCGTTTGGACACACGGCTAAGTGGTGCTCGATCACCTCCCTCGGTACTCCGGACATATCTGATGGTGTCCATACGAACATGTCAAAGTTTGCCCTGAGGAAGGCGATGAGCGCGCTTTCCTATTTGGGAGGCAGGTTGGCGCCGATGGTGACGCTAGCCCCCGAGCCGCTTGCCCCAAGAGACACTTGCTTTGTCGCGGCCTTCTCTTGATAGAAAAGCTGCTTCTTCTTGACGGGGGGCCTCGGCAAGGGATCCTCATCCTCATCAGCAGGTGACGCCACCGCGGCAGCCTTGTAGGCCGCTTGTGCAGCGTACAAAGCGTCCGAGACCACGCCGCGGATGACGATGGTGCCACCCGAGCCAGGGAGCTTGACGGGGTTGTAGGCATGGTGGGTCACCGCCATGAACTTGGCGAGGGCGGGGTAGCCGAGGATGGCATTGTAGGGCAGGCCGATGTGCGCGACGTCGAAATCGATCAGCTCGGTGCGGTTGTTGGCCTGGGTGCCGAAAGTGACGGCGAGCCTCACCTGCCCCAAAGGGGTGGTGAGACCCTCGGTCACCCCCGAGAAGGGCCTGGAGGGCATGAGCCGCTCGTAGGGCACCTGCAGCTTCTCGAACGTCTCGACGGAGATGACGTTGAGGCCTGCACCCCCATCAATGAGCGTCTTAGAGACAGCGATGTTGTTGATGGTGGGGGTGCAGACCAACGGGATGGTGCCGACGGTTGAGGTGGACTTGGGGTGGTCGGTGGAGTCAAAGGTGATGGGGCACTGGGACCACTTGAGGGGCCTGGAGGCCTCGACGCCAGGGAGGGCTGCCGCGACCTCGCGAGCGAATTGCTTGAAGTGGTGGTTGGAGCTGGGGGCCTGAGCCCCGCCAAAGATGCAAGCGGCTCCACGAGGCACCTGGTAGCCTTCAGGAGTCTCGTCGGGGAGGTTGTCGTTCATGGGCTGGGCAGCATTGGCCTGGGGGTTCTGCTGGTAGTTGTCATCGTAGTTGTTGTTCCAGCGTCGCCCCCCGCGGCCGCCGCGGCCTCCGCCGCCTTGCGGCCGACCGTTTGCCTCACGAGTCTCGCGAAGCCTCTTGATGTCGTAGCAGTCCTCGGTGGCGTGGGAATGCCTGTTGTGGTAGATGCAGAAAGGGCGATCATCCTTCTTCTCGGGTCCCGTGGCTGGAGTGGCAGCTTGGCGAGGCTGCTTGGCGTCAGGTTCAGCCGCGAGGACCGCAGTGGTCTTGCGCTTCTCGGTGGATTTCTTCTTCTTGGACCCCTCGGCGGGGTCCCCTGGCTCGTTCTTGACGAACAAGCGGCCCTCCTCGGCCTTGGCGCACTTGTCCACCAAGTCGAAAAGCTTGACGACGGTGGTGATGTTGTCGTGGATGCCAAGCTTCTCGAGCATCCGTACGTCCGTGACCCCAGCCTGGAAGGCCGAAATGACCTGGGCGTCGGTGGCATTGGGGATTTTGTTGCGCTCTTGGCTGAAGCACTGGATGTACTTGCGGAGGGTCTCGCCAGGCTTCTGACGCACGGCGCGGAGGTCGTTGTACGTGAGGCCGCGCTCGTACGTGCACTTGAAGTTGGCGACGAAGCACCGGCAGAGGTCCTCCCAAGTGTTGATGGACTCAGCGGGGAGGTTGGTGAGCCATGAGGACGCTGAGTCCTTGAGGGCCATGGGGAACCAGTTCGCCATGACCTTGTCGTCGCCCCCGGCGGCCTGGACGGCCAGAGTGTAGAGCTGCAGGAACTCCAGGGGGTTGTTCTTGCCGTCGTAGCGCGGAGGAAGATCCGGGCGGAACTTGACTGGCCAGACGACGCGACGGAGGCTGCGAGTGAACGCGACCATCGTGCCGAAGGTGACCGTGCCGTTGGCGAGGGTGGCACGGAGATGGCGCCCTGCGGCGGCGACGTCATGGACGGCGCGGTTGTGGCGATCTTGGTTGCGCTCGATGCTCACACGTGCGTCCTCTGGGGCTCGCTGCACGATCCGGCAGTCGTGCGACGACGACGCGTGCGACGCGGCGCGGTTGCCGCGAGGAGGAGCCCCAGGAGCAGGCTGCGGTGGAGCCGGTGGAGCTGGAGCGGGAGCAGGCGCGGGGTGACGAGGAGGATTGGGGGGAGCATGAGGCGCGCCGTGCGCCACGTCTCCCGCGAGGGCAGAGAGGACCAGCGAGCGAGACGGTGCAGGAGCGGCAGCGCGAGCGGCGCCAATGAGCTCGGAGACGCGGTTGAGCCAGGCCTCCTGGGCCTCCGGCGTGGGACGGTACTGCAGCAGCTCCTGCGCCATGAGAAGCGCAGTTGCCGGGCTGGGCGCAGGGCGGCCCAGCGAGGAGGCAGCACGGTCCCGCGACGGGTGCAGGGAGGAAGCCTCCTCTTCGCCGAGGTCATCCTCAGCGTGGTCGATGTCGTCGTCCTCCGGGTGCTCGATGCGGGGCTCGGGGTCGACGTGGCGCTCCGGAGCAGCACTCCCACATGGGCGGCCGCGCGGGCGGCTGGCGGGAGGAGCGGTGGCGGCGCTAGCCGTCCGGCGAGCGAGTCGTTCGGCGCGAGAGCCGGCCATGGCGGTGTCGAGGTTGAAGATGCGCCTCAGCCCCCTACCTGGCGCACCAAATGTCGGAGAACTGTCCCAGGAACTGGGTGTGTCTCGAGAAGGATCGAGTAAGGGGCTGAACACGGAATCAAACAACCCTCAACGTGCTCCGGCGACGGTGCTCGTCGGACTCGCTGCGGGACAGCACTGCAGAGATGGAACACTCGGTCTTACCCAGGTTCAGGGCCCTCTTGTGGAGGTAAAACCCCTACGTCCTGCTTTGGTGTATTGCACTGCTTGGAGAGTTTACAGTACAAGGAGAGCTTGTCGAGCTCGAGGTGGCTAACAATGGCTAACCCTAGATCTTGAGCTAGGATGCGAACCAGCGTCGAGCTCTCCAGGGAATCGAACCCTTTGCACGGGCGTGCCTCCCTTCCTTTTATAGGCGTCTCGGACCTCTTCCGCCCAAACATTTGGGCGGGAAGGGTTACCACACGGCGACGAAGGAAGGAGGCGCGGTGCACAATAAAGGTGAAGTCCACCAGAAAGGTGAAGGCCATGGACGCGGTCCATGGCAGGGACGGCGTCACCAAAGCTGGAAAAGGCCACCGTCCAACGGGCGGCGGGCTGGCGCTGCGGAGGTGGAACGGGTCCCACGGTGACGTCGCCCTTGGAGCGTAGCTGCAGACGGTTCCCTTATCACCAAAGTGGCAATACTCGTTGTCCGCTTTGCTTGGTGCTGCTTTGTTGACTCCTTTATACATGGAAACGGCAACTGCGGCGTCGTCGTCATCGCGCGCAGGCGCGCACGTCACTCTGCACATGGCGCAGTGCCCATGTGCGCTCTGCCGCGGAGGCAGAAATGGCTTCGTGGGGAAGGAGCCTCGCGAGGCAAAAAGCCTCGCCGAGCTCCTCGGCTTGGTCCCTAGCAGAATTGCGGGTGGCGTCGGAGACACCTTGCCGAGTTGCGATCCCTCGCCAAGGGAGAGAACCCTCGGCGAGGAGAAAAGACCCCTCGCGAGGGAAAAACCCTCGTGAGGCTCGCCACGCTTGGAGAGCCTGGTCCTTAGCGAAAATCATCCAAAGAATCTTGTGGGCCCTGGCAGGCCGGCCCGTGGTACCCTGGTTTCCACTGTGCCGACAATTGCGAAGGCGAGAGCTCAAGGAAGAACTGGGGCGACGGAAGCCGAAGACGGTAGCCCAGTTGATGGATGTCGCTAATGACTGGGCAAACGGTGAGGATTACATGCGCAACGACCGGCCCAGGGGGCACGATGATCGTGACTATCAGCAAGACTCGGGGCGAAGCCGCGGCTACGACCCCAGGAAAAAGAGGAAGTTTCCCAACTTCGACCCGAATGAGCTAGCCGAAATGGTAGCGGCAGGTTTTCACAACGATCGAGAAGGGAATCGCCGCAAGAGGGAATGGCGGCAGCGACAGCCCGAGCAGGACGGAGAGCAAATGCTCACAGGTCCATGCCCTTTCCACCCGTACAAGGATGAACACGGCAACATTAGTTCGGGTCATCAACTGAAAGAATGCCGCAAGTTTGAGAAGTTACTAGCGGCATACAGGCGGATCCATCAAGCCGCGCAGAACAAAGGGTATTCAACAATCCCGGGAGTGATGGTGCAAGACGCACCCGAGGCATTACCACTCCCCCCGCCACAACTGGCATCCGTAATCCAGCGGGTGCCACCACCTCAGTAATTACTACCACCCCCGGCTGCGGCAGAACTTTTCCCCGCCCCGGTTGGTCATGTAGGAATGATACAAAAGGGACGTCCCTCGAACAGGACCCAAAAGTTGATAACCCGACAGGTCAATCTAGCGGTGTCGGCACCCCCAGCCACTCCTGACTACCTCAATTGGTCCGAGTGCAGGATCACATTCTCAAGAGAAGACCACCCACCCCAGCCCCAGGTGCCACGACCAGGTCACGCCGCCTTAGTACTCGGAGCCCAAATCGGTGGGTACGTCATGAGTAAGGTCTTCATGGACGGCGGAAGCGGCATTAACATCATCTACGCCAGCACACTGCGCCGCATGAAGATCTCGCTCGCAGCTAGCCTTGTAGACTCTGACACTTCGTTTCATGGAATAGTACCCGGGAAGGCTGTATATCCCCTGGGAAAAATCCATATGGACGTAGTTTTCGGAGACCCCGCGAACTTCCGAAAAGAGAAAATCGAGTTCGAAGTCGTCGACTGGCCCTCACAGTACCACGCCATCCTGGGCCGCCCGACATTCGCAAGGTTCATGGCCGTGCCACACTACGCATACCTTTTACTCAAAAGGCCAGGACCAAATGGCACAATTACCGTTCGAGGAGACTACCGGACGTCGGACAGCTGCGACAGAGATTTTAGCAAGATCTCCGGGTCGTTCGGGATGCACGAAGAACTCTCACAGTTGAGCTCTTCGACCGATTACAACCTTCCACCCGTAACTCAGTCAACAGCACCCGACAGAGAGTTCAACAAAAGCAGCGACACGAGAACCCATCAGGTGCACCCAACAGATCCAACCAAAACAGCAATCATATCCGCCAATCTACCCTCCGCATAGGAAAGCGCGCTCGTCGAGTTCCTCCGTGAGCACTGGGAAATATTCGCTTGGTGTCCTGCGGACATGCCAGGCATCTCTAGAGAACTCGCCGAGCACGCACTTGAGATACGCCTTGAGGCCAGACCTATCAAACAGTTCCTCCGGCGTTTTGCAGAACCGAAGCGCAGAGCCATTGGCGAAGAAATCAACCGGCTCCTCGCAGCCAAGTTTATCCGGGAAATAAAACAAGCCACCTGGGTAGCAAACCCCGTCCTTGTCCCGAAGAAGAACTCGAAAGTACTACGCATGTGTGTAGACTTCACGGCTCTCAACAAGCATTGTCCCAAGGACCACTTTCCCCTCCCACGCATCGATCAAATCATTGACTCGACCGCGGGATGTGCTCGTCTGTCCTTCCTGGACGCCTACTCAGGCTACAATCAGATCCGCATGAAGGAAGAAGACGAAGAGAAGACAACATTCATCACACCCTATGGTGTATACTGCTACACCACGATGCCCTTTGGTCTCAAAAACGCGGGTGCAACTTACCAAAGGTGCATGCAAGCCTGCCTTAAGGACCAGATCGGCAAAAACGTCCAAGTATATGTGGACGACATTGTCATCAAGACAAAAAATGAGGCCACGCTCCTCGACGACATAGCCGAAACCTTCGCAGCACTCAACAAGTATCACATCAAGCTCAACCCAACGAAGTGTGTGTTCAGGGTACCCGCCGGGCAACTGCTCGGGTTCCTCGTATCCGCCAGGGGCATTGAGGCGAACCCTGAAAAGATACAAGCAATCCTGTCAATGGAGGAGCCAACCAACCTCAAGGGAGTCCAGCGCCTAGCGGGGCGAGTCGCAGCCTTGAGCAGATTTATCAGCAGATTAGGAGAAAAAGCCCTCCCGTTCTACCATCTGCTGAAAAAAGAAGACAACTTCGAGTGGACAGAGGAGGCTCGCAAAGCATTTGCTGAACTCAAGCAGACATTGTCAACGAAACCAGTTCTGGTGGCACCCCAGGAACGGGAACCTCTATACCTGTACCTGGCTGCAACCAAACAAGTAGTCAGTACGGCGCTCGTAGTCGAACGAGCAGAAGAAGGAAAGATACATGGTGTCTAGCGCCCAATCTACTACGTCAGCGAGATACTCTCGGTGTCAAAGCAACGGTACCCGCACTACCAGAAACTCGCATATGGAGTATTCATGACGGCGCGAAAGCTAACGCACTACTTCTCCGAGCACCCTATCACGGTGCTGACAAATGCGCCCCTGTCGGATATACTCAACAACCCGGAGGCAACAGGTCGAGTAGCAAAGTGGGGAATCGAGTTGTCGCCCAGATACATCACATACCGACCCAGAGACGCACTCAAGTCCAAGGCCTTGGCAGATTTCCTCGCATAATGGACAGAGATTCAGACTCCAGGTCCCCCGGACCTATCCAATCCTGGATCATGTATTTCGATGGGTCGAAGAGGCACGAAGGAGCCGGAGCAGGGGTTATCTTGATTTCACCCAAAAGAGACAAGCTAAAATATATACTGCAGATGAATTTCAAGAAAGCATCTAACAACGAGGCAGAATACGAGGGCCTACTGCACGGCATGTGGATGGCAAAGGCCTGCGGGGCAACGAGACTCATGATCTATGGGGACTCGAACCTCGTAGTCCAACAGATGATGAAGGAATGCGATGCAATATCTTCCAACATGGCAGCTTACAGGGACCTCTACAATGCCCTGGAAGGAGCTTCGACGGGTGCGAGTTGTGTTACATCGCGCGAGGAAGCAATGAGGAGGCTGACAGGCTAGCCAACATTGGCTCCACCACGCACCCGTACCCGCTGGAGTCTTCCTTGAGCAGATAAGCAAACGTTCCGTAGAGTACAAGGACCCCGACGCTCCGGCAGCAGCAGCCCCGGCCGTCGGCTCCGAGCAGCCAGCCGAACAAAAGAACGAGCCAACAGAAGCCAATTCTTATGAGGTCTTCCTCGTGGAACCTTCCTGGACTCAGCCGTACATAGCGTACCTGCTACGCCAAGAGTTACCAGAGGACCCAGTCGAAGCCCGCCGAGTCACTCGGCGCAGCAAAGCATTCGTCACGGTCAAGGGGGAGCTGTACAAGAAAAGCGCATCAGGGATACTACTACGATGTGTTGAACCAGAAGAAGGGAGGAAAATTCTACTCGATATTCATGAAGGTATATGTGGACATCACGCGAGTAGTCGGGCACTCGCAGCCAAACGCGACGAGCAGGATTCTACTGATTATCCATCATGCAGGACGCCAAGGAGATAGTCCGCCGATGCGCTGGGTGTCAACGGTTTGCAACCAAACCGCACACCCCCGCAACGGAGCTAAACATGATACCAATTGCATGGCCCTTCGCACAATGGGGAGTCGACATGGTAGGCCCGCTGAGAAAATCTTCTCCCGGGGGACACACTTTCCTTCTGGTGGCAGTAGACAAATTCTCCAAATGGATCGAAGCCAAACCGGTCACCAACGCGGGTGCAACCGCAGCACTAAATTTCGTCAAGTCCATTGTCTTCCGTTTCGGAGTGCCCCACAGCATCATCACGGACAACGGGTCCAATTTCATCGCCGATGAAGTCCAGACATAGCTGGGGATAAAGCTCAACTTTGCCTCCGTCGCGCACCCGCAAACCAACGGACAAGTCGAGCGTGCAAACGGGCTCGTCAGTAGTGATATCAAGAAACGCCTTCTCACGCCCTTGGAGAGAGCTGCTGGCGCATGGGTCGAAGAGCTATCATCGGTATTATGGGGCCTGCACACAACGCCAAACTATTCAACAGGGTTCACCCCCTTCTTCCTGATACATGGAGCCGAAGCAGTACTACCTGCCGAGGTTCGACACAACTCGCCTCGGGTAGCAGCCTATACAGAAGCTGGGTCGAACAAAGCACTCGAAGATGGCATAGATGAAGTCGATGAGGCACGGGACACCTCACTCTCGAGATCGGCGGTCTATCAGCAGAGCTTGCGCAACTACCACAGCCGACGAGTGCGGGACAGATCCTTCGCCGTAGGCGATTTGGTACTGCGGTTAAAACAGAAGAAAGGCCACAAGCTATCTCCTCCCTGGGAAGGACCATACGCCATCGTCGAGATCGTTGCAAAGGAGCATACAGGCTAAAGGACTTGGCAACGGGCATCATCTACTCCAACCCGTGGAACGTTGCGCATCTACGACGCTTCTACCCCTAGATATTATCTCTTTTTTTTGTGACTACCACATCTTGTGAAATAAGGTCCCTTGGCCATCTTGCTAATTTTTCTCACCGACAAGCATCAATAAAGTGGGTATGCGCATATGTTTAGATTTCAAACCAGCAGAACCTATACTAAGAGTCGACTTAGCTTGGGCCGCACCCGACACTCGGGGGCTGCGCCCCACAAGCTACTCGAAGAAATCACTTAGCTCTACCAAGAGTCGACTTAGCTTGGGCCGCACCCGACACTCGGGGGCTCCACCCCACAAGCTACTCGAAAAAATCACTTAGCTCTACCAAGAGTCGACTTAGCTTGGGCCGCACCCGACACTCGGGGGCTGCACCCCACAAGCTACTCGAAAAAATCACTTAGCTCTACTAAGAGTCGACTTAGCTTGGGCCGCACCCGACACTCGGGGGCTGCGCCCCACAAGCTACTCGAAAAAATCACTTAGCTCTACTAAGAGTCGACTTAGCTTGGGCCGCACCCGACACTCGGGGGCTGCGCCCCACAAGCTACTCGAAGAAATCACTTAGCTCTACTAAGAGTCGACTTAGCTTGGGCCGCACCCGACACTCGGGGGCTACGCCCCACAAGCTACTCGAAGAAATCACTTAGCTCTACTAAGAGTCGACTTAGCTTGGGCCGCACCCGACACTCGGGGGTTGCGCCCCTCAAGCTACTCGAAAAAATCACTTAAGAATCGACTTAGCTTGGGCCGCACCCGACACTCGGGGGCTGCGCCCTTCAAGCTACTCAAAAAATTCATCTAACTCTACTATGAGTCGACCTGTCTCGGGCCGCACCCGACGCTCGGGGGCTGCGCCCCACAAACTACTCGAAAAATTCATCTAACTCTACTACGAGTCGACCTGTCTCAGGCCGCACCCGACGCTCGGGGCTGCGCCCCATAATTTACTCGAAGAGTTCACCTAACTCTTCTTGGGCTCAACCCACGCTACCCCCGATGCAGGATCAACAATAGCAGGAACAAGCTCGTCAAAGTAGACAAATCTTGGGTCGATTCGCCGTACAGCAGACAAGAAAAATCACACAAATCATCGCAACTACACAAAGGCACATGGATTTACATGAGACAATTCGGGCTACAAATCAGCATGCGGACGACGGAGAGTTGCAGCAGTTTCCCATTCAAGGAGAGCAACCGCATTTTTCGCGGGTCCATCAGCAGCCGCATAAAATGGATCCAGGACTGTATTTTCCCAGTTAAACCAGCAGGTGGCCCTCTTAAAATATTTTCCAAATCCAGATGCGGATCTTGGATAAGGACAAGTGCAAAAGCAAAACGGGCACCCGCCTCCAATTGCTCCCGCACAAATCCTTCAATAGCCTCGCCACAACGAAATTTCTTCAACAAGTCAGCCAAACTATGAGGCGCCGGGTTAAGAGGAAACAAGGCCTTGTAAACCAATTCCAAGGCAGAACGGCAAGACTCAACGAAGGAATCAACCTGATCGACCCGATCCTGCAGAGTAACAAGTACGTGACCTCTATCTCGATCCGACCAGAAGCTGGGAGCGCCACGAGCAACAAGATCCGCAACCGCATTAAGTTTAAGCCGGACCCGCCGAACCTCTTCGCCGGAATCAAGTTGAACACCTGTCATAGAAGCTCAGTTACGCAAGGCTACAGCAAAACCGCTAAGGGACGAGCAGAGGCAAAACTTACAAAGGAGATGGTCGCTCAGCGTCGCAACTCGAAAAGGATAAAATTCTCCCGTTCAACAACAGCGGCCTGCTTCGACTTCAGCACAGCCAGATTTGCTTCGACTACCCGAAGACGACGTTCGGCCTCTTCAGCCTGTACCCGCAAGCGGTTGACCCGAAAGGTTTCTTCTTCTGGCGGCGCAGAAATGGGGGAGGCGTGTGGTTGTTTATCACAGTTCGGCGAAATGGACGAAGAATTGGAACCACCAGCCTGACGAACAAACATAGCAAAACCAAGCAAAAACGTTAGATCTCCCGTCTGGCCTGGTAAAGCCCGGGTTAGTTGCTGCTCCTAAGGACACAGCAATACACTCGCACGCGACAACCCGCCAAGAGACAACACAGACTCATATACAGGCAAAAGTAGAATTGATTCCCAAGTTCAACACAGCTTACAAATACAAAGCATAGCAGGAACATTACAAGACCAACAACTAAGAAGAGGGAGCAGCAGGCGTATCAAAGGTACAGGCCTGCCACTCCAGCATCTGCGACAGCTGCTCCACAAGTTTACGCGCACGTGGTTGGAGGGGTCGAAGGTCTACCTCCACGCCGTCGGGTCCCTTTGGAAACTCCGAGGTAACTTTGTCGAGGTCACCTTGCACTCCATGCCCCATCGCGAGCGACAGCACGGTCTCCGCACCACAGATGGTCTGTTCACGACTGAACTCGCCAAGCGGGTCGCCCTCTACACCGAAGGACTCAACAAGGTCATTGAAAGTTTCGGGTGCGTCCTCTTCCTCAGGATACATACTTTTCCTGATTGAGGAGAGCACACCCGTGGCTTTCACCACAAGATCGCGAGCGCGATTGCCATAGTCCCACGCCAGAGATATGGCATCCGACAGACAGTCCACGTGCTCGCGACCCGCAAGATTGAGCTCCACACCAAGAGCACCTGCGCAGGAAGCCGAGTTAGCCAATTACATAGGTCAAAGCAATATAAGCATCGTAGCTAAACTTACTCAACAAGGAAGTCGCCAACAGAGTCGCCTGGCCAGACAAGTCTTCATCACGCTTGAAGTTTTCCCAGGATTCTCTTCCCGCTGACCTTCAACTCCTCTAGCTCCTTCTCAAGTGCGGTAACCCGAGTATCCAGATCGGTAGCACGGCGAACAAGGTTCTGGTTCTCGGTAACCGCAGCATCGAGTGCTCCTGTGCAGAGCCGCAAAGTTTAGAGGGAATCGACACGGTCAAAATAGATGACAAAGACATACACAGCAAGGAAGGAGAAAGCATACCTTGCAAGTTCGCAAACTTCTCCCGCAAATCATTCCTCTCTGTCTCCACATGCACATATTCGGAGGCCAGGTCCAGCATCTTATGGATATAGGGCTGCGAAGAAAAAGGTCAATAAAAAGTTAGAAGGCAAGGCAAGAGCCCACGCCCAATTGCACACAATTGCGCCCGGCCTCGGGGGCTACTGAGGGTAAACCCAGCAATTCGATGGCAACTCACGTGTCCTTCGCGCCTCGGGAGCAGACTCAAAGAACTATCAGCGGGAGGAGCCGAACCGCCAGCATGAGGAGGAGAACCGCTAGCACGAGGAGGAGAGCCGCTGGCAGGATCGTCCCTGACAGAGAAGTAGATGACTAAGCAAGACACAATAAAGGAGAAAAGTATCAGGGTTAAGGACAAAAGTTCCTCACCTGTCGCACTCGACATTAATCACGGGCACCTTGTTATAGATGTTCCACCGTGTCAACATCCGAGGTTTCTTCGCCGGTGGAGGAGGTTTGTATGCCAGAGGAGTCGCGTTTATCACTTCCGTGCCCTCCAAAATAGGCGGATCCGGAGCAGGAGAAGAACCCGAGGTAACTGCAGGAGCACCGGGTACGTGGAAGGGTCGTCCGTCCCCGCATTCGTGCTCTCGCGGCAAACTCGAGTTTTCATTTTCGACGACTCTCTCGTTAGCTTCGAGGGGAGGAGTTGTTTTCTTCATCATCGGAAGACTCCTCGGCAAGAGCCTCAGACACAGAACCCGAAGGCTCATCTGTCTCCACCGGAGCTTTATCCGAAGGAATTGTCGAGTAGGAAGTCAAGATAACATGCCCCTGCAAGGAAAAGGATGTTAGCCAAAGAGTTCATAAAATGGAGAGAAGTGCCAAGTAGATTTAAAACTTCGATTACCTCGGGAAGGGGATTTTTGTTGCTAAAAGGAGTCGCGGCAGTGGACTCGACGAAGGAGTCATCTCTCTTGAGGTGAGTGATCTGGCGCACCCGTGCCTCCAGCTCCTCACCCGAAATTTCTTCGGATGACGTTCTTGACGGGTCCTGAATCCCGAGTACTCCCACATACCGCGGACTCTTGCCTGAAGTGGTTGGATGCGTCGTTTCAGAAAAGTGCAGATAAGCTGCATTCCAGCAACTCCTTGCCAGGTGCGGAACGGAGAGAAGCGACTCGGGATAAGAGGTCGTTGGCCTCTGCTTCTTCCGTGGGACTCAGGTCATGCCTCCAGGTCCTTTTTGATTTCACCTGAGCCTCGAGGGAGAAGTTGGGCACCCCCGCTTCTCCTTCGACTGCGAAGTAAAACCAGCGTTTCCTCCATCCTTGCACGGATTCGCTAAGTTGATGTCAAAGTAGGGGACATCGTTGCGAGTCTGAATGCCAAAGCCTCCAGTCGCCAAGCTACGTCGAGCAACCGTGTGTTTCTTCACGAAGAAAATGCGACGCCACAATCCCCAATGGGGATGCACGCCCAGGAAACACTCACAAAGCACAATGAAGCATGCGATGTGGAGGACGCCGTTCGGGGTAAGGTCATGCAGTTGCACGCCATAAGCATACAGGAGGCCTCGGACGAAATCATGGAGGGGAAAGGACAGGCCCCGCGTCAGGAAATCCATGAAGACGACGCGCTCGCCGGCGCGAGGAGAAGGAGTTACCTCGTTCCCGGCGCAGCGCACTCTGCCGCTCGCCGCCGCCGGCAAGCGGCCGTCGGCCCTCAGAGTGGAGAGTTGGCGGTCGCTGACGGTGGATGCCTCCCAGTCTCCCTTCATTCTCTTCGGCGGCGCGGTGACGTTGCCGGAGAGATTCTTGCTCTTCTTGCCCATGGCGAAGGAGTGGGGGAGAAAAGCAGATCGGTGAATGCGAGGAAGAGGAACGAGAAAAAGGAGAATGGCAGCGGAGGTGAACTACATTGAGAGATTCTGCCCCTTATCAAGGCTCACGGTGGCGATCGTAGCCGTCGGACGTGCTTGCGTTTTCCAGCCCTGCATCGAGCCGTCCACGTGTCTGCCAGGAAATGAACTGACACCCCCCACACACACCCGGGCGCGGGAATCGAGGGTGTCGTTCCGTATTTCGTGCCACGGGCAGTCAATGAGCCACTGAACCGGTGTGCGAAGCGGCCTTGCTCTGGCAACTGTCGCAGAGTTCGTCAAATCAAGTGCTCAGAGGCGATGTCATCCATGACGTCATAAGATTTCGGCTCCTTTCTAGCGAACCGTACTCGCGGTCATTTGACTAAGCCCCAGTCGATCGCATCCTGGGCAAATTATTATTTCCCAGATTGCCTCCGCGGCAACAGATCTCTGGATGCCGCGTCCATGATGTGAAGGTAAGACCAACGGATCCGTTCCGTTGGCCTGGGACTCGCCTCAGACTGTGAAGTACCCAGTAAATATCCACGCCTACGGTGTGAAGAAAACCCTGACGGACGCGTTGGGTACCCATCACATTGCAAGAGTCGAGATTTTGTAAGACCTCAAACGACAAAAATCTGCCTACGCTTGCCTTATCCGGGTTCGGGTCCGGGGCCCCGAATCTGAAGTAGTTTAGTGTTGTTTTGCCCGAGTGCAGTTAACTGGACCCGATCTGTCGTGTGTTCCAGGCTCGCTAAACGTCATCCCCACAATCCTCCTGCTCCGATGCTCTCTCCACTCGGGCTTCAGTTTGCTTACCTATAGGCAGACCCGGGCCAGTGCTCAAGTCAGGGAACCCGAACTCGAGGCAACCTGTCAAGCACAGTTAGCTGAATTCGAACTGTCAAGTTTTCTAGACTTGTTGAAGTGATATCTCCGCGAATCTCCTTGTTCCGATGTTATTTCCGGACTCGAGTAATGGCTTCTCAGTAAAAGAATTATGTAACGGTCGGGTACTCGAACTAGAGTCTCCACCCGATCTGCGAATCACCTGAAGACTCGGGGGCTACTGACATGGTTATGATCATCGGGTCCCACCTGTCGGGTACCTGGTAACCATTACTGAAAGGACTCATCAGCAAGCACGTCTGGAAGAAGGCCCAGGCCCATGTAAAGGGCAGGCGGGGTCCCTTGGGCCGGATTAGGGTTAGGGTTACGCTCTAGACCTTGTAAACCTACCCGGATACGGATACCCGAGACCCAGCCTACTATAAAGGCTGGGAGGAGCCGCCGGGTAGAGGGACCTAGATTGCATCGCCACCATAAGCCCTTACGGTGACGCTGTAACACAAACCAGCAAGAGAATACATATCGTTTACCTCACCGGGGATCCAAACCCCGGCGATTTCCTGCGTTCCTTGTTAGCCGCCGGTGTCACCCACGTCATGAAGTTCTCCATAAACCCAAGTCCCTCAAGGAGGGACACTGCCGAGTTGATCCCTTGACAACATACCTGCAGGCTACACAGCCGCCAGAGAGCGATCTGCGGGCAGCCCTGCATCGCCAGCAAATCAAGTTCCTCAGTACCATGGGGACGACATTGATACCTGAGGAGCCACAACCAGCTGCAATAATAGCAGCTGGCAACAACACGGTTAATCTCCGTCAGTCGAGTCCGCGGCGGGAGACAAGAACCCGAGAATCGGGCGACCGTACCCGAGATCGAGAAAACCGCGTCACACGCGGCAACAATGAGCGAGCAGCTCCAGAAGAAGACAATCGCGTCACCCACGACCGGCGAAACCGCGGTAATCGTGGGCACGAGGGACGCTACCAACTCACCGAGGGCGAAGATGCGCGCAATGCCATCACGCATAACAAGGTCACCAGGAACCGCTCCAGGCGAGTAGTTCAAGAGGAAGAAAGCGACAGGTCATCGTCCGATGACGACTTCGAGCCCTGCAGTGCACTATGCTTCAGTCGACGCATCCGGGAGACCAGAATGCCGAAAGGATTCAGGTTAACGTCGGAAACCCCAAGTATGATGGCTTGCAAGAACCGTNAATCACAATCATGATCAACTAATCATGTAAAGCATATGAACTGAATGCAATGATCCAAAACAAAGGTTCATTGAATGAAACAAACAATGATTAACCAGGTAAAACATCTAAGCAAGAAGTAACTTAGAAAAGAACACTTTCAAGATTTAAAAGCATAACACTTGACAATGATTGATAACTCACAAAGCAATATTGATTCAACAAAAGAGTTTGTCCAACACAAAGGAAGATTTAAGTTTTCAGCAAAAGCTTAAACTTGCAACTTGTTTATCTCAAGATAAAGTCAATACAAAGTTTTCACAGTTAGACACAAAGATAACATGAAGTAAAACATGAACCGAAGTTGATACCAAGTGAACCGAAGTTGATACCAAGTGATTGCTTGAGGAGTTTAGAAGGAAGAGGAAGACTGACTCAACATAAAAGTAAAAGAAAGTCTCTTCCTAGAGGGAAGCAGGGATTAGTCATGTGCTAGAGCTTCTTATTTTTTATAGAACGGAAGTAAAACGGTTTTGAGATATGCATGCTTTCGTCAACGACTTCATAGCAGAGAAGCTATCTAGTCCCCCATAACAAGCAAGGCTTTTAGACTTTTGAGAGCGGTTGGTAATTAGAGGAATGAGATCACTCCTCATTCTCCTTTGTTTTACCACTAACCAATGTTTGACTGATTTCTCAGGTTTGCACCGTGCGGAGGAGAATGGTGGGTTATATTTATATTTTGATTGAGACGCGGAGTCTCTTGCCAGCTCTCGGGTTGATTCAAGTGAGGACGCAAACCATCAACACCGGGTGAAAGGGGGAAATTACCTTGCTTGTCACAACTTATATCTAGCCCTCTACTGCTCCTCATGAGCTTAAAAACAGAGACACAAAAAGGAGTATTTTGAAGGTTTTAAAGATAGCACATGACAAATTTACTTGGAGTGGCAGGGAAATACCACATGTAGGTAGGTATGGTGGACACGAATGGCAAAGATTTTTGACTCAGGGAGTTGGATGCACGAGAAGTATTCCCTCTCAGTACTGAAAGAACAAACGATGCCGAGATGTCGCCTAGAGGGGGGGGGGGATAGGCGATTAAAACTTTTCCGGTTTAAGGCTTGATAATTGCGGAATAAAACTATGTGTTTAAATTAACAAGCCAACAACCTAATATACTAGGTTCACCTATGTGCACCAACAACTTATGCTAAGCAATATATCAACAAGGTGATAGCAAGATATAGAACTTCAAGCACGAAGGCTATCACAATATAAATTGCATAAGTAAAGAGCTCGGGTATAGAGATAACCGAGGCACGCGGAGACGAGGATGTATTCCCGAGCTCCTCCTTGTTAAGAGAGTACGTCTCGTTGGAGGGGTGTGAGCTCGCCACAAGAGGCCTACTCAAGATGCCACAAAGGCCTCACCCTATTCTCCGATGAACCGCACCCAAGGGTTTGGTTCACCTTCCACTATCGGAATCCTTCAAGGCGGAATCCGGAGCCTTTACACCGTTCTTGGGGCACACACCCACAACTCAATTGGGGGCTCCCAAATCTTGCCGAAGCTTCACAACTCGAAGGCTTCGCGGCACACCAACCGTCTAGGGTACACAATGCACCCAAGAGGCACAAGCTCTTTGGAACACAATGCACCCAAGAGTAACAAGCTTCTCAACTTCGATCCCACGAATCTTCGTGGAGAGCACAACCCGATGCAACAAATGCAAAAGGCAAGAACACACTAACTGGTCAAATCCTTTTCTCCAAAATCCAACCAAAGCAACTAATTCTATGGAGGGATTTAGGAGGAAGAACAAAGAGGAGAAACACTAAGAACTCCAAAATCTGGATCTACTAGGTTCCCCTCACTAAGAGGAGGAATGGATTGGTGGAATGGTAGATCTAGATCTCCTCTATTGTTTCCCTAAAAACGGGCAAGAATCATTGGAGGGAAATGGAGGAAGCAAGATCTTTGTGCAACAATGGAGGAGAGAGAGAGAGCAAAGGGGTCAAAAGGTTCTAAGTACCATTGGGGAAGAGAGCCCCCTTAAATAGGTTCCCTGAAAAATCTGGCCGTTGGGCTCAGATTCGCGTAGGGCCGGTAGTACCGGCCCAAAGGGCGGTACTACCGCCCTACAGAAAGCTGCTCCCACTGGGCCGGTAGTACCGCCCCAAGGGCCGGTACTTCCGCCCCCACCAAAAAAGCCTACCAACGGCTAGATGAGAAAACCCGCATGGCCGGAACTTCCGGTAAATGGACCGGAACTTCCGGTTGGCCCGGTAGTTCCGCTTCCACTTCCGGTTAAAAACAAGAGGGTCCAGTACCAAAAAACCTAAGCGGAAGTAGCCTCCGGAAGTTGCTCCGGAACTTTCCAGCGGTACTTCCGGGATTACTTCCGGCCACAAAAAAAAACAGCAGAACACCCGGAACGAGAAAAAACATAACTTAATCATCCGGACTCTGTTTTCGATGATCTTGGGCTCGTTGGATTCGTAACGAATAGTTCTACAAGATCATGCAGAGAAACGTCATGGTCCATCATGTGAGGAGGAAATCATAAGGAGAGAGTTTGACCTCTCTTAGAAGAGACAACCGGTAAAACCTCCAATATCAAAAACGCAAGAAGATATTCATGAAATCCGTTTTTGATGAACTAGAGCTTGGTATGGAGATGAACACAAGCTCTAAATTTTCACATGGATAAAAGCCAAATAAGAACCACTAAATATGATAGCAAGGATGCAAAGGTTTGAGCTCTCCACGAACGATACGATCAAGATACTCGGTCGAGAGCCCCTCTTGATAGTACGGTTAACTATCGTATAACCCGGTCTCTCCACTAACATCATGAGACCGGTAAAATAGAAACCCTATCAAGATCATACCTTTGCCTTGCGCATTAATCCACTTGAGGTCGATGAAGACGATCTTCATCTCCTGAAGACGCACCACCTTTCTTGATTGCGCTTCACTTGGTGAAGATTGACATGATGCTCCCCCATACACCAAGATGGGAGAAGCACCACATATGCAAATCTTCACATGGCCTTTATCTTCAAAAGGATGGCAAGTTCCAAGCATATGACATCTTCTTGTTGATCATCTTGAAATTGCACCACACCACTCGACACCGTCCTTCATGAGCTACACAGGATACCCCTTTTGTTGCATGCTCATGGAGAACTACCTAACCACACATAGAAATACAAGCACATAGATCATGGGTTAGTTCACAAGGCTATATTGACAATTGCTTACCATACCATGAGATCACATGATCCCTCATGGTACATTACTAGCCTTGTGTGTTGATCAACTTGCACTTAGCCTTGATCAACATATAATCTTCTTCTTCCCTTAGCCTTGATTCCAACACATGGAGATCAAACAATGCTTATGGACACACCTACAAGTAGCTCAATACAAACATTAGTCCATAGAGATTGTCATTAATTACCAAAACCACACATGGGGGCAACCATGCACTTTCAATCTCCCCCATTTTGGTAATTGATGACAATCCCTTTTTAAGAGGGTTTATATAATGAATAGAGCATCCTTGCACGACAAACAAGCAAGGATGCAAGCGCATTAAAGGCAAATGCAACAAAAGCATAAAACCCAAATTCCCTTAAACCCTCTAAACTTCTCACCCATTGGCATCGATTGCCGAAATGGGATGAAAAATTTAGAAAGCCAATATAATATGAGTTCCTCCATAAAGTGTGCATTTCTCAAGATATGAGTGAAATGAAATGCACATATCCATTGACGAATAATTAGAGCGAATCAAACTATATTGAGGATCCAAAGATTGCAAAAAGATGAAATCATTCTAAACATCTCCACAAAGGAGAAAAGCAATCGAGAAGATCCAAAGCGAGAGTTCTAAATAAAAATCGAGAAGCTCCCCAATGTTCATGCACTATTGAGGAGTGCACAAATATGGAATCCTCGCTCCCCCAAAAACATCTAGAACACGCAACAAGTGCAAGAGTGCATAAAGCAAAAGAAAATCATAGCACTTGCACCAAAGATATTGTTGAGCCATAAGGAGATACCAAACATAAGATAGGCCCAACCGAGATAAAAGGAAGATCTTTAAAAGAGTATGTTCACAAGCTTAGGGATACCAATTGGAAATTAAAACCAATTGAACATGCCAAAAGCTAGTGAGAGCGTTTAGCCAATAAAAATTCAACATGCTCACCATGGTAAGCATGAGGTAAAAGATCTTCAATAAAACTTGAGTGCGCAAAGATGCAAATAAAATTAAGATAGAGACTCATGAAACAAATTTGGAGCCACCAAAGAAATAGGATACCAACTAAAAGGTGACCTCTCTCATATGTATAGGTTTCTAAGTAGACAAATCATTGATGATATACATCCACAAAGAAACTTGCACATATGAAATGGTCGATGAAGGGGAGACCACTGTATCCAAAAGGGAAGTCATGAATATACAAAATATATTATTGCTTAAAAGCATAGCACATAGCTCAAATTTATCTCATTGTATATAAATGAACTTCAAAAATATCAAAGACATCACACATATCACTAAGGGAACAAGAGATAGTGGAGATGCTTTGAGATAGGCAACAAGTATCATAAAGAAACAATATTAATTGAAGAAAAAGGTTTTTGCAATTTCATCACAAAGATATACCAAGTGAAGAAAAAAGCCAAAACCACAACAATTGCACAAAAAGCTTTCATGCCAAGAAGCAACCTACAGAAGGTTGAGATTAGAAAGGTATGCATGGGATAGATACTTGTTACCGAGATGCATTGGCGATGAAGAAGATGAGAGTTTGTTTATCATCAAACCTTGACTCCGATAATCACACGGTGAGAACACCTTCCTTATGAATGAGGCAAGCATCCAATGCATCTCCATTGTACCTAAAACAAAATTCAAGCACAAAATGGTTCCCAAACTCATTGGGTCCCATAGTAGTTAGATAAACTACAATATATAGGAAACACTCCACATAAATATGTGCATATAGATATGAAATTGAATTTCATGCACATCTTAGCCGATTTAGGATTCGGTGGAGTATACCCTATATATTGGATCAAGAAAGACTAGCATGCCATAAAATATATATACTAGTAAATATACATGCAAAGTCTCTCAAGAACCAAATGAGATACAATTTGGACGAAAACACCAAGTAAACCAAGAAGAGAGCACACCAAAGTGTGACCCAAAAAGGTTGTCCAAATTATATCAAAATCCAACTCAACACATGAAAGAGGAAAAAATCAAATCAACATATGATTGATTCCAAAACACATCAACACATGAAGTGTGATATCAATAGGAATCAAATCAAAACAACACATGATCGATAAGACACCAATTGAAAATAAGATACCAACTAGGAGAAAAGATACAAAGAAGAGGATAATACTTGACCGGAGCCAAGTAAAGTAAATTAAAGCAATAAGGTATCAAAACTCCCACAATAAATATCAATTGAAACAAATATCTATGGAGGAGATATTAAATTCCAATTAATACCAATTGAAGGTACCTAGGCAAGGCCAATGAGCATATAAGATAAAAGAAAGAGACATGCTCCAAGGATTTTCTCATTCTATAGGATAAACATAAAACAAGAAATGAGAAAGCAAGACTCCCAAGAGAGAGCAAGGTTACACAAAATAAACCAAACACCCTCTACACTTTTTATGATGGCACAAAGCATCAAGAGAAAAATATTTGTCTTCCATAAACACAAACGATAGAAATCAAATGCCAATTGAAAGGATCAAATATTGATAGATAGGATAGTGTTCTAAATAAAAAGGAATGCTCCCCCAAGATTCACGCATTATCTTTGATATTTGCATTTGAATACAAAATGCATGCTCAAGGGATCATTACTCTCCGTATTTTATTTCCAACACTAAACAATACCAATTGAAAATTAGGATCCATGCAAGAGGCAAGGAAGACAATGGGAGTCAAAATAAATACTTGGCAATAAATAAGGCAATTCCATGCAAGATCCAATGTGAAGATGATGTTGGGGTTATGCCAAACAGGGGTCCTCACAGAGAAGATTAGAAGCCAGCAGACCAGGGTGGCCCAAAGTGGTGGTAAGCCGAATCCGGCTTACCGGGCGGCCCAGTATGCTGAAGCACGGGAGGCCCATCCGGCTAAGGGGAAGACTCTAGAAGCCGGCCCGCGTTGCAGAAGACTTAGCCCACAAGGCAAGCCCCAAGCCGGGTTAGAGTAGGACTCAGTTCTTAGTCGGTTAGGTTTCCTCCTGTAAGCCCAGGGTCTGGACGCCTTTATAAGCCGGCCCCTGGGACGCCTAAGGGCACGTACAATCTCAACCTCAATCCACTGTAACTCGGCGATATTGCCATATAGTGAATTATAGCAGCACGTAGGATCTCGCCACCGACGTGAGATCCGAAGCTGGTAAACTCGCCTCTATGTCGCCAGATCACCCCACGACTCCAAAACCCCTCTCTCTACCTAGCTCGATGGCACCCCTGCCGCGGCTAGATTCGACAATACCACGACAGTTGGCGCCCACCGTGAGGCAGGAGACCTCTGGGGTTTCGATCTGTCCAGGAGCTGCAGGCGGAGTCGGCGACACCATCGCGGTCGGCATGGTGAGCTACTTCGACGAATCGGGAGCCGGCCACGTCTTCAACGACGGCCTCTGGACGCCGGCAAAGGAGGATCCCGCCGGCTGGTCCACTATCTCCATCGGCGGCTTCGACATCTTCGTCGGCTTCACCGCCCAGGCTTTGGACGATCTCGGTTTCACATCTAGTTTGCCCACCACCCACCCCTACAACATTGAAGACGGATCGGATCTAGACTCCGAAGAGCTAGCTGATCTGGATCTAGCGTTTGATGCTGACGATGAGGACTCCAAAGATGACGCAACCTCGGGGGCAGCGCCGGGTTACCACTTCGTCGGCATGGCTGGAGAATCCGGCTCAAACGAGTCGACGACATTACCTGAGTCAATCCTCGCTGCCTTGCAGATGGAGGCAGATTCAGAAGCCGGATCAGTGGACACCGCTCCTATGGAGCAAGACCCTGAATCCGAAGGAGAATCTGACGATTTCAGTCGGAAGGTTGCGTCCTGCATGGGACGCCCTGTCGAGGTCTTGATGGGAAACATCTCGGATCCTAATGCCGACCCCAACACCTCGAAAACCGCCAATGGCGAAGAAAAAAACTCCGCAAGCCGGAAATCTCAAGGTGGATTTCGTACCACCACTGGCTCCATCAAAGGGGGCAGACAGAAGGCCGGCCGGAGGAGACTGACATTGACATTAAGACCGGCGACGCGGCGCAGAGGGAACACGAAAGAAAGATGGCAAGCTGCAAGCAACTGTTGACGCCACTCCCTCCAAACGCATCACTGGACGACATTAAGAAGCGCCGCGCCCTACTGGAGGAGCAAGCCGCCCAGATAGTAGAGCGTGAAGTTGAGCTCACAAACAAGGAAACGGAGTTCATCCAAAAGCAGGGGGAAAAGGGGCTGACGATGTCTTCCGTCCGCCTCATGATAAGAACCTGCATAAGAGGCTGGATTTCCGTAGCAAGTGGGAAGCCGACCATGTAGATTCAGTCTGGAGGAAGTACCACCACCGACGTGACCCGGTGACAAATCTGTGTTACTTCAATACCCCAGCCAAAAATATGGAGGCTGCCCAGGAGGTCATGTTTGACAAATCTCTGGATCGTGACGCTCGGCTTAAATATTCGGCTTATCTACTGGAGGTTGCACAGCAGCAGCAGAATGATTCGCAAGTCAAAACAGGGCGGCTCGTTGATGATTCTCGCCTTTGCAAGTCAACCGCTAACAAGCCAATGGCTGCTGCCCCTGCCGACCCAGATGACGACCCGGCCGGCTCAAGTAGTCACAACAAAGGCAGCAAGGACCCGAAGGACAAGCAGCCCAGAGGCGCGGAATCCCGGACAGGTTCTTCACGCCATCGTGAAGCCGGTTAGGAAAGGCATCGGAGCCGAGAAAGAAAGGAGGATCCTCGCACGAAAGGTGGCTCCACCTCGTCAGGAGCGACGACGTGAAGGGGAAAATCAACCCCGAAGGGAGGGAAACAGAGGTCATATGCCGCCTCCACCGCCGCCTCCACCGCGCAAAGAGGGAGATAACACTTCAAATACATACCCCCTCCACGACGACAAAGGACTCCAAGCCCTCCACGTAATGCAAGCCGGGCGAGCCAAAGCCGTCACAGGGAAGAACCAAGACAAGAAAAGTCGGTTGCTAAACCGCCACCAGCCAATGATGTTTGAAGCCTAATCGAGGAGAGGAAGTCGGCCAGAGATGCCCAATACCTCGGCCCCAAGTGTTTTGGCAGAACAATCAGAGAGCAAATTCTACCTCCCACTTTGTCGAACGTAACAAAGATGGTTGAGAAGTACAGCGGTACGGCTAATCCTGAGACCTGGCTCTCAGATTATGTTAGTGCCTGCGACATATATCAAGGCAGCGCCGACTCGGCAGTGCGATTCTTGCCCCTGATGTTAACCGGGATGGCACGCATGTGGATTGAAGGCCTGCCCGAAAGGACAGTTCATACCTGGAGTGATATGAAGCGTGTTTTTATCCAACACTTCCAGGGCACATATAAGCGCCCAAAGTCGATTTTCGACTTACAGCGGTGCGTGCAGCAAAGGAACGAGTCTAGCCGTGAATTCGTCTCACGATGGAGTGAAATCAAGAACGCTTGCGAAGGCGTCTCAGAAACTCAGGCGATCCACGCCTTCAAGCAATCTCTGAGGAAGGGGACGACTTTCCGCTTCATGATCTACAGCGATGAGTCGGAAACTTTGGGGGGCTTGCTCGCTTGTGCAAACAAGTACGCCGCCGCTGATGATGACAACAGGGAGGATGCCGAAAACCGTCGACGCGAGTCCGGGAAAAAGAAGGTTGAAGATCAAGCCGGCCCTTCTCATGAGGTCGCTGCCGCCTTTGGAAAGGGTGGTTCAAGCAATGGCAAATGGCAAGGCAAGAAGCCGGCAAATAACCAATCATCTCGGCCACCGGCGGTGAAGTATGACGACATCAAGCACAACCCCTGTGTCCATCATCTAAGGCCAGATGGGACAAGTTCCCACACGCTCCAGCAATGTCACATTAATCGAGACATCGCTAAGGACCCCAAAGCCGGCAAGTCAAGGAACAAGCGCAAGTCCAGGAAGGACGACAAAGAGAAGGAAGAAGCTGCTTCAGAGTCGGATGACGCCGCCTCCAAAGAAAAGGCAGCAAATTCCCTAAGCATGCCGAAAGTCTCATCGTCAACCTGGCAACAGATTCTTCACGCAAAGAAAAGGCGGCTTGGCGAGAACTCAACGCTACGGTGCCCGCAGTCCCTCAATATCTGGATTGGTCCGACACACCCATCATATGGGATCGCAGCGATCACCCGGATAGAGTTCCTGCAAAGCGCACCTACGCCTTAGTCGGCAGCCCAATAGTCGACAAGTACAAGTTGACAAAGGTGCTCATGGATGGCGGCAGTAGTATCAACATACTTTACGTCGCAACGTTAAGGAGGATGCGTATTTCCGAGTCACAACTCACCCACAGTACTGTGAAGTTTCATGGGATTGTGCCAGGACGACAAGCTTCCTCCATGGGGCAAATTACTCTGAAGGTCACCTTTGGTGAAGCCGATAATTTTCGGACTGAGGACGTCTCTTTTGAGGTGGTTCCCTTCAGAAGTGCATACCATGCAATCTTTGGATGTCCGGCTTTCGCCAAGTTTATGGCTCGGCCCTGCTACATCTATAGCACGCTGAAAATGCCAGGACCCAATGGCGTCATCACAGTTAGGGGAGACTTCAAGAAAGCCAAGGAATGCGAGGCCTCCAATGCCGTCCATGCTGAACAAGCAATCTGCAGGGAAGAGTTGGAAGACCTCAAGAAAACAATTGGTCCCGATGAGATGCCGGCAACTGAAAAGCCGTCCTCTAAAGTCGACTCAAGCTTCAAGCCAAAGGATGACACCAAGAAAATCAAGCTCTCAAAGGAGGATCCGACAAAGGAGGCCATCATCGGAACCGGTCTCGACGACAAATAGGAAGGCGAGCTCGTCAAGTTTCTCCGTGAGAACCGGGACATATTTGCCTGGTCACCATCTGACATGCCAGGTGTCCCGAGGAAACTTGCCGAGCACTCCCTAAAAGTCAACAAAGACGCAAAGCCGGTCAAGCAAGGCCTTCGTCGGCTCGGAACTGAGAAGCGCAAGGCGGTTGGAAAAGAGATCCTAAGGCTCACAGCCGCCAAATTCATTCGTGAAGTTGTCCACACTGATTGGTTGGCAAATCCCGTGCTAGTCCCAAAGAAGAACACCTCGGAGCTGCGTATGTGCATTGATTTCACCGGCTTAAACAAAGCCTGCCCTAAAGATCCGTTCGCCTTACCGCGCATCGATCAGGTCATTGATTCAACTGCTGGCTCAGAGATGCTATGTTTTCTGGACGCTTATTCGGGTTACCATCAGATAAAGATGAAAGAGTCAGATCAAATCAAGACATCCTTCACTACGCCGTATGGCAATTATTGCTATGTCACAATGCCGTTCGGCTTAAAGAATGCCGGTGCTACTTACCAAAGGTGTATGAAGCGGTGTCTGGAGAAGCAAATTGGCCGCAATGTTCACGTCTATGTTGACGACATTGCAGTCATGTCGAAGAAGCGTGGCGATCTCATCGCCGATCGGTCGGAAACCTTTGCAAACCTAAGGGAGTACCAGATGAAGCTTAATCCGACAAAATGCGTCTTCGGTGTACCCGCAGGCAAGCTTCTGGGCTTCATTGTTTCTCAAAGAGGAATTGAAGTTAACCCGGAAAAGATAAAGGCGATTCAGAACATCGAGAAGCCGACTTGTCTAAAGGACATACAGCGGCTTACGGGTTCCGCCGCGGCTGTAAGCCGTTTCATCAGCCGGCTTGGAGATAAAGCTTTGCCTCTGTATAAACTCCTCAAAAAGTCGGATAGTTTCGTTGGGGTTATGCCGAACAGGGGTCCTCGCAGAGAAGATTAAAAGCCAGCAGACCAGGGTGGCCCAAAGTGGTGGTAAGCCGAATCCGGCTTACCGGGCGGCCCAGTATGCTGAAGCACGGGAGGCCCATCCGGCTAATGGAAGACTCTAGAAGCCGGCCCGCGATGCAGAAGACTTAGCCCACAAGGCAAGCCCCAAGCCGGGTTAGAGTAGGACTCAGTTATTAGTCGGTTAGGTTTCCTCCTGTAAGCCCAGGGTCTGGACGCCTTTATAAGCCGGCCCCTGGGACGCCTAAGGGCACGTACAATCTCAACCTCAATCCACTGTAACTCGGCGATATTGCCATATAGTGAATTATAGCAGCACGTAGGATCTCGCCACCGACGTGAGATCCGAAGCTGGGTAAACTCGCTTCTATGTCGCCGGATCACCCCACGACTCCAAAGCCCCTCTCTCTACCTAGCTCGATGGCACCCCTGCCGCGGCTAGATTCGACAATACCACGACAAGCTAAGTAGCAATAAAATGAGCTTAAGTAGCAACGTCGGAAGTGCTAACCCTTAGATAGATGAGGCGCCGTCAATCTTGACAAATGGTGGGAAAAAATAGGGACGAACTCGAGCTCGGGAGAGGAAATAGATGAGAAAATGGTGATGAACCCGAGCTCAAAAATGGCCATGGCCGGGTCGGGGGGTGGGGGATGATATAGGGGGCAAACATTAGTCCCGGTTCGTGTTATTAACTAGTACTAAAGGTTAACCTTTACTCCCGGTCCGTATGGCCAACCAGGACTATGGGTTGCTCGCGCTGGCCCCACCGCTGCGGCCGCCTGCCGCGACCCTTTAGTGCCGGTTCGTATCACGAACCAGGACTGCAGATCCCCTACGAACAGGGACTGGCCCTGGCCGGCGCCCTGGGCATTCGAACCGGGACTAGTGCCCCCATTGGTACCGGTTCGTAAGGGAACCGGGACGAAAGGGCCAAACCGAAGGCCATGTTTCCACTAGTGTTGAAAGACAAAAACGAAAAGATCTTTTTTGCAAGCTCGATGCATAGCGCTCTATATGATCGTCAACTCTACCGGCCTGTGAGATGGCATAAAAAAAACTCTACCTGTGAGATTGCTCTCGTGGGGCCTAGCCGGCCGGCAGGGAATCAGCAATGGCGGTGAAGTGCAAGAGATCGACGTTCGGATTGATCAGTTCGGTGGTGCGGCACGATTGGCGGCGGCGTGATGGAATTTGCGGCCGGTTTTTTTTGTTTTTCTTTTGCCGAGACGCCTCAAAGAGTTTGCTAAATATGCGTATATGTGGAGAGGTGGGACAACGGGCGAGGGACTCCCTGGGTCCTTAGACTGATCCCATGGCTGTAGATAACTAATAAGGAGATCGGATGGACAATATGCTTAGTTTCCGAGGATTAACATGGAGTCTCATACGGTGCCTCCAATTAATTAGTAAATCTATACCTAATAATAAAAGCAATAAGACTTCCGCGGTTTGGTTTGGTACGTCACATGAATTACCCCTGAAATTATAGATAATTACCCACCACTGCCACCCGTAAATCAGAAAAATGATTCGTCGGTCGATCCGTCTTTTTCTTCTTTTCTTCGCCTGTCCGTCCATCACGAGTGATCCGTTAGTTTCCTTCTCCCGATCGATCGTTGGTTAGTTTCCTTCTCCCGATCGATCGCTGGTTGTTTCCTACTAGGACGTGCACGCATCGTGATCCTCCCCAATTCCCAGCTCCAATCCGATCCAATCTCCTCCACCTGTTGCACGTCAATCACATCCTACTTATACTTGTGCCCGCGTCAATCTATCCCTCCGTTCTAATTTTTTCCTTTTTCTCGATTCGATTGGAATTTGTTCATCACCAGCCGGCCTCGGCTCGATGGCGTCCAAGCGGATTTCAGGGAGACAACCTGGGTCGATGGCTTGGAAGCATGCACGGGGTAGCAACGCACATATATACCTCCTCCTAAGTCTTCAACGGCATCACGACAGGGGAAACACAGATGCAACATTGACCCAGAGCTTGAGTCATGGCAGGCCAAGCATCGCCGGTGCGCGCCCTGGAAAGGCGGGACTGGGCCAGGGCGCCCATCCAAGCCCTACTGCGGATGCGCTGAACCGGGATGCAAGCACGACCGCGGAATGACGAGCAGGACGCAGCTCGCGCGCTGGTCGAAGTTAGAAATAGGACAGTGCCAGGGGCAGGAAACAACGCGCAACTCAATAGTCAATAGGATGGCCGATTATTGCCGGGACAGTCTCCACGCCGCGCTCTCTGAGGAGATGCTCGCAGAGCCAGCCCTGACGACCTGATGACCACCCTGGATTCCAAGAAGCAGTGCGAGAAGGCCTTTCTGGACTGTTTCTTCCCTCGACGCCAAGGTCGCGATGGCGCCGGACACGATGGTTGACACGGTATTCTGCTCGTCGCACGTCATCATCGCCAAAGGTGTGTATTGTTTGTGATCAACTCCGCATCAAAAGTTTGGAAGAAACTCCTGCACATGGAGTAGCTGGTGGAACTAGCGATGGTTCTACAAACTCGAAGGTTGTCTGTAGTCCTGTTTGTGGGATCATCACAGAGGAAGAACTCATTTAACAATATCAAGCTGCCATCCGTATGTGCCTAAATTATGCACAACTGATTCATGGTCCTTTGATTTTTAGAAATCGCAAATAATTTGTTGGCATTTACTACCCTGTAAGGATGTAATGTTTTCGTTCCCGCATGCAATTTGTTGGCAGGACTAGCTCGTCCGAAAGAATAAAAGAGTGGCCAAAGAGCGTATAGTTGTGTCCTGGTTTGTATGCGTGCGTACTTTGAACTATGTCATAATTAAAACTAATACTGCTAATTAAACATGTATACCTCCTTTCTGAATTGATTTTACCTCTGTCTAACAAGGGTGAGAAATACGGATGAAGGAAAATATTTGAGAGCAGCAATTGGCTATACAATTCAAGGAGGAAACTGGCTTGGCATCTACGAAAAATCATGGCAAAGGTAAGCTAGGACTCTTTCAGTTGGTCTCCATGTTCTTATGATCTGGATTGATTAGTTTTCTCATATTTTCGAAATTGATAATGTCAAGCTCTAGCTATTTTATTGAGTAAAATCAATGAGTTTCCCCCAAATACATATGTGATAAGGGTTCTCAAAATAGGTTGATCCGATATGTATATGCACAAATTATTTGTTTAACAACTTTACTAATAATGATCACTCACTATCAGAATTTTGCTTTGGGTTGGAAATATGGAGAGAGAACGCGTGATCGCGATGGTACCTGAGCAAGCAAAAATCTCGAAGGTTGTGGTTCACTTATTTTGAATCTACAAGTTCTTTCTTTTCTACATGAATATATATATCTTTATTTATGCACTCAGATTTATGTTGTGTGATTCTTCCTCCCAAAATTTCGTACGTATGTGGTTCGTTCGTCCGTCCGCGTTGGTTCATACGTCGTCCAATCTGCTCGTTCGCTTGCACGCCACGGTGGCCACCCAACCGACAGGCAGACGTGTGTTCGTCTCTGTTTCCTCCTCAAGTCCTCATCTCCCCACCTCTACGAGCGTCTACAAATTATTACTCATCTCCCCGTGTCAATCCAATCTTGCGTCGTGGCCCTCCCGCAAGCCCTCCCACAATTTCGTCGATTAGACAGCTCCGAATCGAGTCGAACGAGCCATCATCGACCTGCTCGAGGGAAGAGTGACATTGCTGAAGCCTGAAGGCATATCGACACCAAGGAAATCCGCCGCCCAAATCGTCGTTCATCCCGATGTTGAGAACTCACTTCGTCCATGACCGCGTTTTGCCGCCGCCTAAAGCTACCGCACCAGCCAGCGACGCTCTTGAACTGCACCTCAAGGTTTTTTTTAAGAGCAGGCGCGACGACATCATGAGCCTGGTGGAATGTGGACAACGCCGAGTGCAAGGTGATGGAGGCCACGAAACATGTCAAGTAGTTGCTTGAGTGCGTCGCCAATCTTGAGAACTCTGCCGCCAGGATCGACGGCGAGTCGATGATTAACAGGCACGCCTGTAGCTCCCGCCCGACCAAGCAGCCGGCGTCAGCTGGTGGCTGGGTTGTGACTTCAAAGCTCCATGATGTGAAATAAAGTGTAGGATTTCTAATTAATAATCCTAGCTGACACAAACCATAATGATGTTGATAAGCATGCCTCCTGCCGAGACGGTTGAGACGATGTGATGTTGAGTTTCTCCTTCCCGATGAAGATGCGAGCGGCTTTGCCCCAGCGTTCACTCGATGCTTTTTTTTTAACTCACAGATAGAGAGAATTGAGTACCAAGTTTAATTATATGGTCAGGCAATATCACAGACGAGGAGTTACTGTCACAACATTTGTTTCTTGTCATGGATGCATGGACGCACTCAAGGTCGAGAACCTCAGATCAGATGTTCAGATCATAAAAGCCTGATCGTGGATGATATGGGGATTTCTAATTAACAAGCCCAACTGGTTAGTTGTACTCATGACGGTGGATGTGTTTTACTCCTTCCTAACATCTCTCAAATTTCTAGAGCAAAATCAATGGTGAATTGCAAAATCCAAATAAAGATATAAATTGCTCTTCAAGGTCGTGTATCCGCAGTCCTGTTGTGGCAGTAAGGATAGAAAACATGACCAAAAGGGAATAAGACGGTGGCCTTCAGGATTCGTGCTACACATGTCAATGCTTCAAGTGGGTCTAATTTGGTACACACAAAAACCCGGCCTTATAGAATTTTGTTCGGGGATTCTTTGACGGATGCCTCGGCATCACTGGTGTTAGAGGGAGTGGATGATCGAACTGGTGAGGTGTTTCTGATCCCGACTCCCACCAATGATTTATCTACCTTCCTCTTCTTTCTATACTTCCTAACCCGAGGGAGGTAAATGCCTTCATAGAGTGGGGTGAGGTGTTGATTACGCATACGCACATGTACCAGGTGGTCTGGCTGAAGGGGTCGCCACATGGAGCAGTTGTGGCGCGCCTAACCATGGAGCACCCTGGAGCTAGCTGGTTTCCGTGACATGACGTGGATATACTAACAACAAATTGCTTTGTGTGCTTCCATGATGAATATTTTTCCCTTCTGTTGCAATGCACGGACATGATTGCTAGCTATACCTAATAATCTCCGGGACCGAGGACTGAATTCATCGGCGTTCGCATTGTAGGGGAATTACGCGAGCGACACAATGACAGCCGAGCTGAATAGGGTGCCAGCGCCGGGGAAGATGCTGCTAGCCCGGATTCCCCAAGGACAGGGTCGACGAGGACGTGCGCCTCGGCAAGGCGTCCGATTGTTATGTATCATCCTGGTAGTGTGTGTTGCTGGCGTTGGTCGCCGTTAGACCGTTTCTCCCCCGTTGCAACCATAGTTTAAAAAACCGGACCGGAAATCGAACCGATGAATCTCTCGGTTCAGGTTTTACCGGTCGGACCATCGGTTCATTGGTTCAATGGCGACAAAAAACCGGAAAATTTAAGCTAAATTGATGAAATATTGATCTCATATCAGAAGAATACATATATTATAGGATGTAATCCACTAGTAAATCACTAATTGTTGCTTGTCCAGTTGGTTTAAGGCCTTTAGCACACCTTTGCTATAGGTTATGGGTTTGATTTCTGGGTTATGCACCATTTTTTGAATATCTTCTTCGGTACTAAAAGATCATTGCACGTTAAAAACCGGACAAGGCACCGGTTCCGGTTTTTTCCGGTCGGACCGCCGGTCCGGTCCGGTTTTTAAAACTATGGTTGCAACGCACGGGCATGTTTACTAATATATATAAAATAAGGAGTCTTGCTTTAGTGGCCTCCCCCTGGAGGAAAACTGAGTAGATAAGTTTCCCTCAAAACCGTCCGATCAAAAGTTATGGGTAAATCACGGCCGTACGTAAGCCAAACTTTTGCTCGGGGGAGGCCATGGTGTAATATAAAAATACTGTATCTCGTTGCTGTCATGAGAAGCCAAAGTAAAATGATTCCAGTCCGAGTATATACTGCGTGTTGAGGAAACTTTCTAATTGAGACGTACTACGTGTTACCATTAATGCTAGTCCTGCTGAATCATTTTGTTTGTGCTGAATCGGGACAAATTTCTGTTGATAACTTGTTGCGGACAACTAGTCCTGCATATCCTGCTCAACCTGCAGTGTCCGCGTACGTCCGGTCGCGGGAACCTGCTAGTCCTGCCATTTGTGCTGGCGGCTTAGAGCAAGAACAATAGACTCTAAAGGCTATGCCATGTCACCTACCGTCGTCATATAGGTAGAACAATATATTAGACTAGTCACAATAGGGAGTAACATAAAGTAGTATCATGCATATGATACTAGTTTATGTTACTATCTCTATAGTGGGTAGTATCTTAGATGTGGTATCATAAAAGGTTTCATTTATTGCTTTGTAGGATCAATAATAGTATTTCAACTTTGTGATCTATTTGTGGCATGTATCATCACCAAATATATGAATCACACGACAAACAACTTTAAGCACATAATTGAAGTGGACTCGACAATCTTACGGTACTGATCGAGACCCAAGCACCAAACCATCAGGTCCACACAGCTGACCACCGAGACAACCATCAGGTTCACACAATTAACATCTAAAAGAAGTTCACACAGCTGACCCAGATAACAAACATCAGGTTCATAGATCACGCAGCAACTGAACCCATCTATCCTCTGTTATGTTTCATTCCTATTCCCCTTGATCACCTTGTCAAATTGTACACAAATAAAATAGTCAGTAGCTGAACCAGATGAAGTTGAGGTGAAGTCACTATGCTGTAACCTCTGTTTTTACAGCTTGATAGGAAATATGCTAGCTGAAATATGAACGACTTGCCTGGCAAAATTCAGTGAACTAGAATTTGGTGGAATGCACCTAGTTAGCTTATGTGTACTATCTCTTCTACACATTGTTCAGTTCTGTTCGTTTCCTAAATAACATGCCTTCAAATGAATGGAAGTATTTGTACTGACGGACTACAGAACAACATAACAGTACAGCTAAGTGCTAATAACCATTCTTCACTTGGATTAAAAAAAATCCAAAACAGATAAATTTTGATAATCAAATTGCAATCCGACATAATTATATATTCTATACATGGGCATGATAGATTGATTAGGACTGCAATGTACACCAGGGCATCCATATTGTTTACTAGAGTATTTCTTCACCAATGAAGTGCGGTGGGGGAGAGGGATTCACGCAGGAGCTCGTCAGGGCGTCGGTAAACTGCTCCGATGGCGTGGTGGCCGACGGCCGGACATCTGCCGTCGTGTTGCGGGCAGCCAGATCTCGCCATGATTCGTGTGGTGCTGCCGGCCGGCGCCGCCGGCGGCAAGAGGGGTGGAGAGCGGAGCTGAGAGATGGAGGTGGCTGGGCAGGATTGTAGGAGCGAGAGGTGGATGCGGGAGAAGCTGGAGCTGAGCATGAGATGGAGGGCGCTGTAAAGGACGAGGGGAGCGACATGGGATCAATTTGGCATTTGTTTTTCTCGTAATCCACGCTTTGTTACGGTATCTACTCTTGTTACCGTAAGCTTCTCTCTCTTCTTTAATTGTAAGCCATGTCAGCATTTTTGCCACGCTGGAGTGCATGATACCGGTTATGTTACCAGGAGTGGGGCCATTCTTAGACAAGCAGTTGGCTGGCTGTTAGGTTGGCCGTATATAACATGCATCTTTGTAGCCATTTCAAGCAACCAACAAGACATATCAGTATAATAGGCTGATTAGTAAGCAATGAACGATTAACTAAACATAATACCAGATTAGATCTCTAGTAAACAAGTCAATAATTTTGATCTTGATGACAATGAGCAACAAACAGGTCGCACATAGCACCATGATCACGACATTTAAACATTACACATGACTCTTTAGAGGAGAACAAACCGAGCAAACAAGCATTAGTTTGATCATGACGATGATAAATGCACACAACCATAGTTGGATATTCAGTATAAATGAGCAGCAAACCATTTGCATCAACAACCTTCGGCCCCTGTTTGGAAATATAAATATGCTTGTAAGATATCATAATATGAGAGGAAAAAAGAAATAGAAACATGCAGATATCAATATCCCACCATGATTAATTATGATGACTATTTTGAAACCTATGCCAAATATGCTGAATCAGATCACTTTTAAGCTTGGTATGTTGTGGACGAGCACGGATAGTAGCTTTTCTATGCAACACATCAGCAAAACAAAGATTACCACCAACATTCACTTCAGGAGGTAAAGCAAATGAAGCCCCTGGATTCTCATTCAAGTCAATATGAATGGTAACCTGCTCTTTCTCATCTTCGACTATCATATTGTGGAGAATCACACAAGCTAGCATGATCCTTCCAATACTCTTTCTCTTCCATAGGCGTGCAGGTCGGCGAACAATGCTAAAACGAGACTGCAATACACCAAAAGCTCGCTCGACATCTTTCCTTGCCCCTTCTTAGTGTTTAGCAAACAACTTGTGCTCATCTGTTTGGGGAAGTGGTATATTCTTCATGAAGGCAGCCCATTCTAGGTATATACCATCCGCAAGGTAATAGCCTGTGGTATACTCATTCCCATTGACAGAAAACTGAACTTGAGGGGCTTGACCTTTCAATGCATAAAAAACCGTGGGGACTGGTTGAGCACATTAAGGTCGTTGTTGGACCCAGCAATTCCAAAGAAAGCATGCCAAATATGAAGGTCCTGGGAAGCAACAGCTTCGAGGATCATGGTTGGTACTCCATAATCACCACGGGTGAATTGCCCCCTCCACGCTAAAGGACAATTCTCCCATCGCCAATGATCATGGTTCGGCGAAGTAGTCCTCCACTAGACGCTGATGAGCACCCGCATGATCTCTCCGAATGGTTTTCCTAGGACCGCATCGCCGCTGAGATAATCCATCTCCGAGCCTAGCCTTGATTTTCATCACCAGCCTCTCAACAAAGGAGTCTAGTACATTCTGCTCAATAATAGCACCACCGTTCTAACACAGTGTGTCTTCCCTTTCACTAATCATGCCCAATAATAGCACCACCGTTCTAACACTACAATGCTACAGAGTATACTTTGAATACTGTACTATTCATATGTATTAGGTTCAGTAAGCTTGCAGCCAATTAGTATTAAAGATTAACCAAGTAAGATGCGAACCGGTCGCACATACCATGCTTGCATATCGTGCTCCTCAAGATTCTCAGCTCTGTGTATTTTGTTTCGATGAATTGCCCGTACCTGTACCTGGCTGATGAACTCCAATTCCAGCGGGCGGTATCCACCAAGGGCCTTGAGCTGATGGACTGCCCGTACCTGATGGGATGGCTGGCGGAGGCATGGACTGAGCCGTCGGCCATGGAAACTCCAGAGGAGGTGCCGCTGTCCTCTTCGATTGGCCAGCCATCTCATGGAGGCGCCGACGGCGGCGGGCTTGGCGTCTAGGGTTTGCCGATTTGGGGGCGATTTCTCTGTTGCAGGAGAGGATTGGCGCGAGAGAGCTCGATTTCTAGGGAAGACGGAGAAGATTTGGCGCGGAGAGCTCAATTTTCCGCGGGAGAGGAGGCGGGAGCACGGGATCGAGAGGAAAAATCAAGCGCCGGCCTAGCGCTGGCTCGGGCTGCAAGCGGGCTCTGTTTCATCGTAGCCTGTGCTGGAGCCGGGCGCTAGACGAAGCGCTCGCTTCGCTCTCTCTCCTCGTTTCTCTCTCCTCCACGTAAGACTTCGATAACGTGGCAAACGCTGGAGCCGGCTGACTAGGCCTTATTGTACATGCTCTCATGCAGGCATTGCGGGCATGTCCGTGGACAAGTCCGCTACATCCTTATCCGTTAGGCACGTGCTCTCTAGTTACTAATCTGTGCACTCTATACATGATTCAATGGATGATGTGCATGCGTAGCTACCATCCTAAATAGCTTACTATTTCCCATGTAACATATGTGGTTACCTATTATAATCTTTCGTCATATAAACAAACTTCAGTTTTGTAGGAAGCAATGCACGGTGACATTGGAAATAAAATATGCTTCACATGGAAGCAAACTGTATCTTTTTCGCTAAACTAAAGCAAATTTCATCCACATGAAAGCACATTCTTCATCGTGAACAAATTTTTCTGCGTTTGAAACAAAATGTACTTCCATAGGAAGCAAAGTTGAGTGCAATCAGTTTGCTTAAAAAAATGTTTCCTAGAAATCAGGAACCGTGAGAGATTGGCGGGAGCACTCCAACCCACTTACGCTAATTAATTTCTGTTTTGAAAACCACCTCCGTTTTTTATTGTGGTATCACACGGGGATTCGATGATTTGCCACACGTTAGTTTGCAATTTAATCATTTGACGTTTTATGGTAAATAATCAAATTTTAATGAAAATGTGTGACAAATCATCAAATATCCTGTTATCACAAGGACCAGTTTAGAATGATCATGCGGTGCAACACTGGTCTGATGGGAAGATATAGATCGGGCTCCGATTCCTAGTGCTTGCCGGTAGTCCTTTTCACTCAAGCCTGCGGGAGACACCAATTGATGGGTCTTTTGATTTAAGCCCTGAAATCAAGTCGGACACTATATTCCTATCATTTGCTTACCTATTCTCCTTTGCTCCACTAAAAGTTTCAATCAGACTATCCATGTCATTGCTCCCATTCGGCCGTCGTAGGTAAGCTAGTGAGTAGGGTACCCTTGGCCTTGTTTGTTTGGGTTAAGACTGTAGCTGAAGCGGCTATAAGCTGGCTGTGGTGAGAAAGCTGCTGTGCCGCGAAAGCAGCTGTGATGAAGGTTGGTCGTTTGGCAATACAGCAGTAGATTGGCTGTGAGATGAAAAAATATCTGAAATATCCCTGCGATATCGAGACCACTCTTGTTTGTTATTTCTGAGTTAATGGTATGTTGTAATGCTAATTTTAGCTATAGTAAAGCATGTATTAATCTATTGAATTATTATAATTATATACATACGTGAATCATAACTCAAATTAACGCTTTTGTCACGACACATGAAGCTATACAAGAATAATAAAGTAGTTTATCATATGCAAATGTTCAATACAAGAATAATAAAGTAGTTTATCATATCCAGATGTTCAACAAAACCAAACGTGTCACACAAAATTAATTATTCCTCTGAATAAATGACTATTTATCTTTAACGCCCGACAATCAAAGAAATGGCGATCCTTTCACGTGTGATGTTCATTGTGTTCTCGTCAGCTGCAAGCGCGACGTCATGGCCAAGTAATGGTGTCGTCCGTCCACCTCCTGAGATGTAGTTTTCATCTGCATCACATTTGTCAAACTCTTTGTCGCGTAGCTTGCTGTCTAGAATGAAATTGTGAAGCGTCATACAAGCACTAATAATCATCGTTTGACTATTTCTGCTTGAGGACACCAAAACTTCGCTCAATGACATTCCGAAGAGAAGAGTGAGCATGATTGCCTTCTCCGTCTATTTCATTTGATCAACTAAATGAAATCAAATAAGTGCAAGCATGCAACAAAAACAGGTATATAAAAATCATAAACTGCAGTATTATCCATGCAGACTAGCACGCATGCATTTTATTACGAGTGTGTACGATACAGACTTGCAAAAATATATTTCGTACAGATGTATTCGCGTAGACGCAAGCTACCTGATGAATCTGGACACGGAGCCAGCTGGTGTACGTACTACTGATTAAACAACTAATGAAAAATTCTCTGTCTCGATCCAGCTCTCCGTACGTGAAGCATAAAACATCACATAACTGAAGGTAAATTACCGAGTAAAAGAGAAAGAGGGAGATTGAGGGCTGGCCGGAAACTACAGACTACTCAAAGATGAATAGAAACATCAATCAATCAACACGAGCAAGCATGATGAACAGGCTGTAAAGGGAGAGATTGGGAGTTCACCGATTGGTTCGTGATGTGGACTGGAGGCGTCAAGCGGGGGTTGCAGGCGGCGTCAACGGCGGCGAGTGGAGGCAGCGTCCGAGCGGCCGCAGCGCCGTCCGAGCCTGCAGTTGTGGCGGCCTCCGAGCGACGGCAACCCTGGCTATTTGTCTAGTATGAGAAACGATTCGATCGATTAGGAGATAATAACAGGAAAACGCTTCGACGGCGGTGGCAAAGTGAGGTAATTTCTTTAATTCGGCAGGGGTACAAGTTTGTAAAGCTGCAGCTTCGGTGGGAAAGTACCTCTCCACGCTGATTTGGTCCATTACACTAGAAGCGGCTTCGGGCTCTGAATCCACAGCATGTAAAAGCAGGCTGTTTGTTTGGGCTTCGACTTTCGGCTCCTCTAAAATCCCAAACAAACAAGGCCTAAGACTAGCCACAATGGGGGTATCATAAGTAGTATCATAGGTGCTATGTTGGCAAAAAGATGATGTGGCACAACAATAAATGAATAGAGAGGAGTTAGTGGTATCATGATATGATACCGTAACACAACGGATTTTAAGACACAATGAGTCTATAAGCTAATAAATGCAATGAATCATGATACTACAAATATGTTACTACGCACTATAGAGATAGTAACATAGACTAGTATCATATGCATGATACTTGTTTATGTTACTTCCCATTGTGACTAGTCTAATCTACATAGGAGACCTGGGGCGGCCAACCGTGCTCGCTCCTATGGTAGGTTCGTCACTGAATGCATAAGTATGGTGCTGTTTCGATTCTAAAAATAAATCCCACCTGTCGGGGAGATGAGGATGTTCTGGCGTGTCAACCAGAATCTGTTCGGATCTTCTCGGCGCGTATTTCATATTTACATAGAGAAACTAGCAGTCTAGCACTAGCTGAGAACCCGAGTGTAAGTTGGAAAAGAACGGGCTGCTGATCGCACTCCTCGTCCGTCTCATATTCAAGTATATAGAGTACGTACAGGATACCTAGTCGATTGGGATTACAATCACATTACACAACAGCTACCATGTATAGAAGATGGGAAAATCTAATCATAGGGCGCCCTATGGTTAGCAAATCTTCAGACGCAATGTGGATCGTAGATAAGCAAATCTATGGTTGAGATGCATGGAGACCAATTCAACTCAGCCTGCTCACGTTTGAGTGTTTGGGAAAGACAAAATTAATGATGTCATCCCGCATTAAATGCTAAATTCGATAATTCAAAAAGTTTTGTAGCTCAAACTGTTTATCCGATTTATAATCCGTTTTCACCGTTAGACTCCTCGCGTCGAGATCTTCGAAACTAGATCCCATGTCGATATGTTTCGACAAAAAATAATTCGGAAACAAAAGTTACCAACCACATAACATGTAAGTTACCAGCCTTTAATACATAAGTTACCAACCCGAAAAAAGTCTGTGTAGAGGCTATTGAGCATCCATGCAGAAAAAGACAAAACTGCTGACATCATCTGCATTAAATGTAAAATTCAAAATTTCAAAAACTTTCATAGCTCAAACCGTTTATCCGATTTACGATCAGTTTTCATCATTGGGATCGTCGCGTCGAGATCTTCGAAAATAGATCCCATATTGCTATGTTCTGATGAATTTTTTTCCGAACCCAAAAGTTACCAACCCCAGAACAAGTAAGTTACCAACCCCATAACATGTAAGTTACCCACCCTGTAGTTATAGAGTTACCACCCAGTACTAAAGATGTTACCAACTGTAAACTAATGGAGTTTTCACCCTAGATTGATGGAGTTACCACCCGGTATTGATGGAGTTATCACTCAGTAATGATGGAGTTATCCATCTAGACTGAAAAAGTTATCCACCAATATTAATAGAGTTACCCACCCAGTAATGATGGAGTTACTCATCCTAAACTGATAGAGTTACCCAACCGATAGTGATGGAGTTACCCACACATTAGTGATAGAGTTACCCACTCTAGACTGATTGAGGTACCATCCTATAATGAAGGAGCTACCCAACCTAAATCGATGGAGTTACCCACCCTAGACTGATTGAGTTACCATCACTACTAGGAAACTAGCTATAGGTGGAATGCTATTTGTGGCGCACCATTATTCCATGCGCCACTAAATTCTTTTTTTGTGGCGCACCACTTGGCATGCGCCACAGAAATATGTCTTTCTGTGGCGCATGCGTCTAGATGCGCCACAGAAATATGTCTTTCTGTGGCGCATGGGGTCACATGCGCCACAGAAAGACATATTTCTGTGGCGCATCTAGACGCATGCGCCACAGAAATATGGTGGCCCCGGCACCAATGATTGGGTGGGTGCCCTTTCTGTGGCGCATGGGGCCACATGCGCCACAAGAAATCACAATTCTGTGGCGCATGGGGCCACATGCGCCACAGAAAGTAACAATTTTGTGGCGCATGTGGCCCCATGCGCCACAGAATTGTGCCCGGATTTCAGATCCCACACCCCCCCCCCCCCCCCCCCCCCGTGGATCGCCTTTTTAGTTTTGCACGTAGTGAAAGAAAATGATAAAAAATTCAAAAAATAAAATCCTTTTAGATATATGGAAGGTTTAGGGTCTAGTTTGTAGGAAAAATTTGAAATACACATTTTGACCTTTTTTCCAATAGTAGGTGAAGAAATATTAAATTGGCCATAACTTTTGCATACGACGTCGAAAAAATGCGTATAATACCTTAAAAAAAACTAGAGAAAATTTCGAAACCGCCCTCACCGGGGTTTACCCGGTTGGACATTTCTCGGATTCTCAAAATTCCAAACGAAAAAAAAGTTATGGCCAACAGAAGAATTTTCCTAGCAAAATCAAAAAAAATTCAAAAAAAGGAAAAAAAAATTATGTGCCGCATGTCTAGCCCATGCGCCACAGAATTATGAGATTCAAAATTTGAATCCCGCCGCCGCCCCTCATCTCCCTCTCTTTCCCCTTTTCTCCTCATCTCCTCCAGTTCTCCCTCCACTTCTCTCTCCACTTCTCCTCTTTCTTTCTCCTCTTCCCTTCTCCTCTACACTTCTCTCCCCTTCTCCTCCCTCCTCCATCTCTTCTCCTCTACTCCACATCTTCTCTACTCCTCCTCCACCTCCACCTCCACCTCCACCTCCGGCGACCTCCTCCACAACTCCGGCGAGCTCCACAACTCCGGCGACCTCCTCACCACCCCGGCGACCACCTCCACAACCCCGACGACCTCAACCCCGACGACCTCCACCTTCGGTGACCTCCTCCTCCACCTCCGGCGACCTCCTCCACCACCGGCAACCTCCTCCTCCACTCCGGTGACCTCGGCCTCCACTCCGGCGACCTCCTCCTCCACTCCGGCGACCTCATCCGGCGACCTCCGACGACCCCTTCCTCCACCCACGGCAACACGGTCTCCGACGAGCTCCGACGAAATTCCGGCGAAATTCCGGCGGCCAGATCTAGATCCAGATCTGGATCTAGATCTGGCCGCCCTTTTTTTTGAAATTCAAAAAAAATTCTGTGGCGCACCAAGGTGGGATGCGCCACTAAAATATTTCTGTGGCGCACGGTGTTGGGATGCGCCACAGAATTTGGCATTTCTGTGGTGCACCACCGGCGTGCGCCACAGAAATATATTTTAGTGGCGAGGATTTAGTGGCGCATCCACTATTTCCAGGGATGCGCCACAGAATTGTGAAAAGGTGCGCCACTGATAGCCTGTTTCCTAGTAGTGCATCCTATACTGAAAGAGTTACCCAATCTAAATCGATGGAGTTACCCACCCTAAATTGATAGAGTTACCGCCCAATGGTGATGGATTTACACATCCTAGACCGATAGAGTAACCCTCTCTAGACCGATGAAGTTACCATCCATTGTATAGTGTACGGTGGTAACTTACGTACTACAGCCTGGTAACTTACGTGTTAAGTCGTTGGTAACTTTCGGGTCAAAAAAATATATCGCCGGAACATATCAATATGGGATCTAGTTTTTAAGATCTCGACGCGACTAGTATAACGGTGAAAACGGATCATAAATCAGATGAACGGTTTGAGCTACAAAACATTTTGGATTCTCGGATTTCGCATTAAATGCGGGATGATGTCATCAATTTCGTCATTTAGTTTATACATGCAAACATACGGTAGCATCCAGTGACTTTGGATGGATTATGATACAAAAATTAATGCCCTATGGTTATGCCAAATCTAGGGCGCCCTATACATAGTCGGGTCCATAGAAGATACCTTGCCATCTATATGAGTCTTGCATGGACGCCAAGATGAGCAGCAGCCAGCCAGCCAGCGCGGCTGAAGCGGAAGGATCGAAACGGCTGGACGACCGTGTTAGACTATATGTGTACGTACCGGTCACAATCATACTCTAACACGTTCCCGCAGTCTGAACCCGGGAGCGCAGCGACGTGAAGACTGGTCTGAAAGCCACCATAATGTTGTTCGGTAGATCTTTGGTGAAAATGTCCGCAAACTAAGAGGATGAAGGAATGTGAAGAACACGAACGGCACCCAGAGCGACCTTCTCACGAACAAAGTGAATGTCCAGCTCGATATGCTTCGTGCGACGATATTGAACCGGGTTGGCAGAAAGATAAACCGCACTGACGTTGTCGCAATAGACAATGGTAGCACTGTCAATAGGTCGATAAAGCTCATGTAGTAATTGGCGGACCCAACAAGATTTAGCCACCGCCGTCGCAATAGCTCTATACTCTGCCTCGACACTCGAGCGTGACACCGTCGATTGCCGACACGATGACCAGGAGATAAGGTTATCACCGAGAAACATGCAAAAACCTGACGTCCAACGTCTGGTATCCAGCCCAGTGGCGGAGCCAGCATGTAATGGTTGGGTTCAAATGAACCGAATGAATTTATGCTAATCAAGCCTAAACTACTGCTTTGCATCTTATATCACTTACTTGGTACTATAGTTTTATATCGATGAACCAAATACTTAATTTATGTAGCTTCACCCCTGATCCAGCCCGACCGGCATCTGAGTAGGTAGTGAGAGAATGATAGGAAGAAGAGTGTATGAGAAGACCATGATCGAGAGTACCTTTAAGGTATCGAAGAATACGTTTAATTAGATGAAAGTGAGGCTCTTTAGGATCATGCATATGAAGGCAAACTTGTTAAACGGCATAGGCTATTTCGAGGCGAGTGAGAGTGGTGCATTGGAGAGCCCTTACGAGACTCTGGTAGAGGGAAGGATCGGTTACGGGAGTGCCAACCGAACCGGATAATTTGGCCTTGGCATCGATAGGAGTTTGGACGGGATGACAGTCGCGCATATCCGTACGAGAGAGAATGTCGAGAATGTACTTGCGTTTGGTGTGCTGTTGATGCAAACAGAAGTGTCACAGTCCGTACGAGACAGGGAACTATGAGAAGGTGGTTCGGTTGCAGCTAGAAGTGGGCCGGTAGATAGAGGACCAGCTGGTGGTGGAGAGGCGGGGGTAGAAGAGCTAGTTGCGGCTGGTTGGATGCATGATGATGTGTGGACGGGAAATCCATGCTAATGTGACTTTGATGTTACGAGCTCAAAGCCTTATGGTCAAAACCAATGTTGGTCCAAAATTTCGATTTTTCTTAAATGGAGGTAAATTTTTTGTCTCATCCATTAATTAAGAAGAGAGTTTGAACGTTTAGCTCCGAAGACTTTGCTAGTGCCTTCCCATAAGAAAGTGCACTCGATCTTGTTCATGTTGTCAAGTAAGCCCTAGGCGATGGTGAGAGGTATGAGGTGGTAAATCGCTTGCAAGGTGACAATGAAATTGATGAGAGTCTCACTTTCGGATGTGTTGATATTTTTACCGGCCCAAGTACCAAGCTTCCCCGCCATCTTGTCTTCAAGTGGTTGAAAATCGACTCTTTTGAGTTGCCAAACCGAAAGAGGGAGACCCAAGTACTTCAAATGGAACAATGTTCTTTTAAACAGTTACTCAAGAAGCACCTCGTCGTTGTTAATGTTGCCGCACCGAATGAGAACCACCAAGTGTTTTTGTTGGACATTTTGTCTCTAGGCCGGTGACCTTAGTGAAGGTTGCAAGTATGGTGGAAAGGATTTGAATGTCCTTCATGTCTGGTCTCACGTAGACCTTCACATCATCTGCATGTAACGAGGTTCGAAGAATCGTGCCCCTGGAACCATTGTATCAGTGTAGAGCTTGTAGTATGATTACCATTGTATCAGTGTAGAGCTTGTTGTACTATGATTTCTAATGTACAGTGTTATTTGATGTAACACACTGAATCTTGATGTTATTTGAAGTATTAAGTGTGTTTTCTGTTTGTGCCAATTTAAATACTGCTTATTCAGAATCTGACAGTTGGACCCACTTACCAGAAGCTGACATTTGAGACCCACTTACCAGAAGCTGACATTTGGGACCCACTTACCAGAATGTGACAGTTGGGACCCATCTGACAAGTGGACCCATCTTCTATTAAATATCAAACTGTTGGGCAAAAAAGGCCACGGTCTAGAAATAGAAATGCTGAAATATTGGGCCTGGCCCATATAGCTGAAAAAATTAACAGGATTTTTTTGGGAAATATGTCGAATTGTTGGGCTCGGCCCATATAAAGTGCCGAACTGGACCAGGCTGAATCTGATCTACGACCATTTCGTTTGGTCACTATATTTCCATGCCAGCTATACCACGTTGGATCTGACGTGGTCTGGCCAGATTGTCAGTGACCAAAAAATTTGGTCATAAAATCTATGACCTTTTTTTGGTCATAGACGTCTATGACCAATTCCCAAAAAGGTCAAGTAGTTTCATTAGTGACGCTCATCTTTTGACCAACTGTTTTTTGTCACAAAAAGGTTACAAATAAAAAATCGTGACCTTTCAGTGACCAATATGGAGGGTCACTAGGTAGCATATTTCTTGTAGTGCTAGGTGACCAACTCGAGAATTTGTTGGAGCGGGTCAATAGAGAGGATAAAAAGGAACGGGAGAGAGGGTCCCCTTGTTGCAAGCCCCGACCATGGTTGATGGGCCAGCCGACCAAGCCGTTGAGGAGGACCTTGAGGAGGGAGAGGAGAGCAAAGTGGCGATCCAATCACGAAACTCGGGCTGGAATCCATGCTTCCTCCGAAGCTCTAAAATGAATTCCAATATCGCGGAGTCAAAGGCATGTCGAACGTCGGGCTTAAATGGGAGCATATGAATTTAGGTCTTGTGAAATATTCTTGCACTAGAAGTAAAAAGCGCGTTTTTGTAGCGACCTTGCTTGGAAAAGCTAGAACACATGTGAATTGAGCTAGTCCCTGGATCGAGTTTGGCTACCACTCACAATTTAAGATGTAATACCATGCATAAATATCAACGTTTATTACATCGCAAGATACATAATTAAAATAATTCAGTACAACTTCACATAGCCAAAGGCTAGCTTTAAAATTTAAAGTTCAACATAAATACTCAAAGTTCAAATAGTAGAATAGTAGATAACATTGAACCCCAACATCTTCATGTGCCGCTATCATACATGTTAGTTGTAGACTCGAAGATTCCTAACGTTCCTTACTCTTCATCAGAACATCCTGCAGCATAAAACGTTTTAGCCCAAAAGGGTCAGAACCATGTGGAATGGAACTAGCAAATGATAATGGTGGATGTATAAATGGAAAGTTCTATTATCTACATGTATATCTTGCTAGTGAAGTTCAAGGCTATTTGCATAAAGCCAATTTTATCCTATACTTTCGGAATCATTTTCTTTTCCATTAACTATGAGACATCTCTGGTTACTCTAGTTCCTCTTCCTTCCTTGTTAATCCATTAATTTTTTTATCAAATAAATTGGCATGATGAGATTCTCCATCAGTCCCTAGTCTAGTTGCTCAAATTTTCCATAACGGGGGACACAGCTAAGATCTTAGTTTAATACTCTCGAGAGCTGGTGCATGATACGTCCGTTTTGCATCACTATTTTACATCATAAATTGTTCTTATTCAGTGATATATTTTGTATTAGAATACTTTACTTATGTTATTTTACTTTGTTTTTGCATGTTTTGCAACTTTTTGGGGATTTATCTGCCGGACTTAGGATTCAGCTGGAAAAAGCACCGTCACGATACCCTATTTGCGGACTTAAAAAAATATGAAAAATTCAGAAATGCATTTTTATCAGAAATAATGCATGGAGCCAGAAGATGGGCTGGAGGGACGACCACATATAGGGGCGGCCTGCAGCCACGGGCCCACCCTGGGCCGCAGGTGGGGCCCGCCCCTGGCCCCTGTGGCGCCTCTCTGGCACCCCTTCGGCGTATACCTTCCTCTTGACCTAAAACTGAAGGGAGAGGCATCCAATTATTTTTCCGCAGCTTCTGCGAGGCGGAAACCAGACAGAGAGAAAAATTTCTTCGGCAGGGAGAAATCTGTCGGGGGAATTCCCTCCCGAAGGGGAGGTCATCTTCATCGTCATTGCCATCGTGCGGGGCATCATCGGGATCGTCATCAACATCATCTCCACCACCATCACCATCTCCACCATCATCACCCCATCTCATCTCGATGTAGCATTCGACGTTGTAGCTTGTTTAGTTCATTGGGATTGCTTTCTGGGTGTTGATTACTTTTTGTAGTTGATGCTTGTGAGTTTTATCGGTGAATTATTGTTTTGATCAGATTGTTAACCATATTTATATCACCTCTGATCATGATCCATATGATGTCTTGTTAGTAGTTCATTTAGTTCTTGAGGACATGGGGAAAGACTAGTTGTTAGTAATTGCATTATGTTGAGTAATATTTAATGGTTTGATAATTTATGTTGTGGTATCATTCTTCTAGTGCTATTGTGTGAACACCTTCTGCTCCTCGTTGGGTTCGCCACTCTTATTTATCGAAAGGAATATGATAGATCCCCTACACTTGTGGGTCATCAGTGCACTTTCCCCACTAGACTCAACTAACCCAAACTTCCCAATCACTCAATTAGTGAAAGGAAAGGAGAAAGTCAAGACGAGATCTTTTGGAGGAGCTTTCCCATACCAATGTCCGAACAAGACCAACCTACATCCCTCTACATCTGCTTGTTCGACCGGTCAAGTACACTCAACGTACTCAATCTAGATATAACCCATATGACTAGTGGCTGCATTGGTAGCAATCTAAAACATGGAGTGACTTTAAATCCCTTTTATCCTGGGTGGTCGTGCACAAATGAACAACTAAGGTACAACCATGGAAATGGCCCTGAGCACACACTCAACTCTCGTGAACCAATGGAAACCAATTGTACCCATGTGATTAATTAACTTAGTAGATTTTATCCTTTCACAACTACAAAACTTTCAGCATTGGAACTACGCATTCTACTAAGTTAATATGTCACTAATCAGATAGGTGAGAATGGCTATCCTAATTGGTTTGCATAGCATAGTAATAATCTTACACCTATACTACATACTACTGGAAACACTAAATGCAATAAGTAAAAGTAGTAGGTCATTCATGACGTGAAGCATCACTTGCCTTGATAGGTTGCTGGGTTTGAAAAGCACTCAGAAAATGCCTGGCACTCCGCACAATCTACACATTCACACAATGCAAACCATAAATAGACAAAACAAATAGTGGAAAAAAATAAACATGAAATGAATAAATGATGCAATGTGTCACACTCAAAATAATAAAATCATTTTAGTCAACTTTCTGGTTGCTAATGCATGCATGATGCTCATCTGAAAATTTTAATGTCATTAGATTAATAAAACTAGTTTCAATAGCTAAACACTAATTTTAGCAATATGTGAATAACATCAACATGCATGATTCAAAAGTTCAAGTTTAAATATCTAATGGACTAAGAACTTAATTTGTGACTAATTACAAAAAAGAATCAATTTAAAATAATTTATAAATTTTAGATATGTCAAAATTACTCGAATCACACATTTGTAATTTGAATAATTTTTAAATTGGAAAATAGAAAACTAATAGTATGAAAATGTTCCACAAGTCTAGAGCTTTTAAAAATATAAAATTTGATAAATTTGGGCCAAACAGAGAAAAAGTTATGATGGTATAAAGTTACAAGGGGTTTTCTGGAAAAATGCTATTTTAAATAAATTTAGGAAATAAATACAGAAAATAGGCTATGCTCGGCTTCGGCTCGGCTTGGCTTCATCTTCGGCTCGGCTCAGGCTCAGCTCATCTTGATTCAATCTGGATCGTTGGATCCAGATTTGACGGCTCTGGTTGAACCGTACTGAGTCGGCTTAAAGGATCTAATCTGGGGCGTCGATTTGAGATGGAATGGCTCAAAAGCATTGACCATTAGCTGGCGGCGCTAGGCCACCATAGTATCGCGGTGGAGATCGGCAACAACACGGCATCATGTGTTCCCAGAGTTCTACGGCGGTCGGGGAAGGATGGCTCATACCTAAATAAAGAGGAGGTCGAGGCGATCTCGTTGGCGAGGCGCACGGCTGTCGTTGGTGTGATCATCTTCATCTCCAATTGCTCGTTGGACTTGCGGGTGACGGCGAGTAGCTTCGGTAGCGGATGGACTCGACGATCTTGCACAAGGGAAAATACCACATAGTGTCAAAATGATGCGCAAAGGAAAAAGAAGATTGGAGCAGGTAGGAGGATTTGAGGTTGTCGAAGTCTACCAGAGTTCAAGGATTTTTCCGGTGGCACCAGAGACGGCGCGAGCTCGAATTGGAGCAGCCTGGCAACACTCTAGCTAGGGTTTTTTATGGGAAAAGGAGAGGGGTTGAGGGGTTTAAGTAGACACGGACGGGGACAACAAAATCCTCTGTATTCATTCGGATTTCTCACGAGTTTGGATTAGCCACAGCGCAAGGAAATTGGACAGAAAGATTGGGGATGGTGACGTTCACCGCTGGCGTCCTTGGTGGGTCCCAGCTATCGATCGGCGAGAGAAAAGAGAGAGGGTGAGCTACGACAGGTTGGCTGCTACTGGGCCGGAGCTGGGCTGGCTTGTGGGGTGTGCGCGACTGGTAGAGATAGGCCGGCTCGGCTGATCTCTCCTTATCTTTTTTAACCTTTTCCTTTTCTTTTTTATGTTTTCAAATTTGAATCTCAAACTGATTCAAATTTTTGATTTTTTTTTGAAATTTTACTTTTTAGAAAGCTTATACAAAATAGGATATATTGTTACTATTCTTGCCATCAAATAAAATCAAAATATTTGAAATATTGACTAGGGTTAATTTGCACCTTTTATGTGAATTACTAAAATAAATTTTCAAGTTTGATATATTTACTATTTCAAGTAACTAAAATGCAACAACACATGCTGACGATGAATGCTATGCTTGATTTTGAATTTTTGGAACTTAAAAATCTAGAAACTTCAAAAAGTTTTTTTACCCCTCGGAATTTTCATTTTTGTTTGAAAAACTTGAGATGTTACACTTTTATGAGCGTGAATTTCGTGGTAGAAGGAATTTTTTAGTGGATAAAAGGTTTTTTTATCACAGACGGGGTACAATGGAAAAACCCGCGTGGCTAAAAAATCTACCGCGGTTCGCGGAATTTTTTATAAATGGGTTGCGCATTAACCTCGGAAACAGGCGTGATGGTAGATGCATATAAGGGAGACGTGGAAAACTTTGTTAAGATCGCTTTCATATCGTCATCTCTTTCTACCACAGGTATAAGGTGTGCATGTAAGTCATGCTCCAGTTAAGTGGATCGTCTCGTTAATCTTAATTGGTTTGAACCATTAAGATTAAGTGGGCTGGACTGCTAAATTTAAGTAGGCTGGACCATTTAATATGACTGAAAACATGATCATAGAAAAGTATTATGTTACTATTTCGATCCATCAACGGTGCAATTTTTTATTTTTTTCAAAAAACCATACCGGTTTGTTTGTGGCCCATTAGTAGCCTAGGTCAGTTTTTTATATTAGGCCAACTTAAATTATGACCAGCTATCAGCTAGGTAGTGTTATATCATTTAATCCCGATGATAGGTGCATGACGGCCCCATAAACCCAGGCCTATTTCTAAGTCGCACTACAAGCTAATTCATTGTTAGATGGTGGTGGCGACTTTCAGAGAGTGTGCACAAGTCCCTATCTCTGGAGTTGGCCAATAAGCCGACGATGGTTGTGGCCGGGGCATAAGGCCCCGGGTTTGTCTATCAGTCGTGCTAGTTATGGTGTTTTTCACTGCTTGGTGGCTTCGTCTTGTATGTTCGTTCATTGTAAGGCTATTTGCCAGCTTATATTGAATAAATGAAATAAAGGTTGTATGCACCTCTTCGATGCAGAGGCCGGGTAACTCTCCTTTAAAAAAACTAATTCATAGATAGTTGCTTATATGTGAACTTGGATAGAAATTAAGAACCGCAACCAGAGTAATGCACAATTGATCTTGGCCAATTAATCAAATACTACATCAACTAGAATTTTTTTATCACTCACGTTGAAAATTTCAACGGTAATTAAATCAAGTACTCATATCACAATTGCATCCGAGAGTTTCCCTCGAATGATATACCAAGAATTGGTGTTTTATCGAGCATTCATGTAACATGCGGCTTACCATCAGAGTTGGTCATGAGATCCTTAAGTAGTTTCTCGGTCGAACCTTGCCTATTTTTCAATTCATGTACCTCATTGGAGTGTTATATATGGTGTTTATTGCATCTCTATGATGTTCAATCATACCAATTATATCATGAAGGGCAGAGGCAATATCTCTTTCATCTGAAATATCTTGAAAAGTTGAAGTCATAGGAAAATGCGAGCAATAGCGATTGTCACTTTTGCTATATGAATTGACCTGTATACTTGATGTATGGGTCCTCCATTCTGCATTCATTTTTTCTGACTGAAACTAATTAAAAAAAAACAAGTTACAACAACATACCAGGGAAACACGACACCATGCATGTTGTCAAAGAATTTTGAAAGTGCCATTTTCCTTATACAACAAAAAAGTAATCAACCATATTGTTTCATAGAGACTTAACCTAACTATGAGTGTATAAAAATTAATACAATGGAATCCATTAGGTAGACATGATGTGCCTCATAAAATAGCCAGAACACTGCATAACGGAAATTTATATATTCAAAAGAGACGCTCGCGCTTTCGTATCCTTCTTTACTAATAGATATTGTCGCAGTGGTGGGACCAGGGGATCCCTGCCAAAACGGGCCACCACCCAAGGATTGTCCATGGAGGCCCGACATGCGCGCCAGCATGCCCCGGCAATGGTGCCCCCCGGGGGGTGGGGGGCTACCTATTAAAGTCGTCATCAACCTGAGACAAGGCTCCATAGGAACGCGCCAGGAGGGCTTTTAGGGGCGCACGGGACTTAGCCACCGGAAGAGTCCTAGGCGGGCTTGCCAGGAATCACCCGGCACGGTGATCCCCCGAACCAGCCCCGAACACGCCTCAGCACCCGGGAAGAGGCGTACTCTCCATCAAGACGAAGAACCAGGACCAAGCAGGAGGCTTGGACGCCAAGTCTTCTCGTGGTGAAGCCACACTAGAGCGACATCAGCAAAGGACAACAGCTTAGGTGCTGTCAGAGCGACCTACAAGTCATCACGTGGTGCGCGGGAGAAGGAGGCCACGCCATCTACCGCCCCTTGATCCGAACCGTTAGGGTTTCTTCCCTCCTTTGCAGGGAGGGAAGCGTACTTCCCGAGGTGGGCTTCTGTGGTGACCTCCTAAGCTATAAAGGGAAGGCCAAGGCCATCGAGAAGAAAGGAGGAAAAGGGGGAGAGTGGAAGGAATAAAATAAGAGGATGAGAGAGAGAAAAGGATGAAGGAGGAAGAGAGGTGATCTTACCCTGAAGGATCTACTCTCCTTCTTCCTCCTTTGAACCACCAGATGTCCGCCGGAGAACTCCCTGTAGCCACCACCATCCCGCCACCAGGGGCCACCATATATTCAGACATGCAGGAGTAGGGTATTACGCTTCCGAGCGGCCCGGACCTGGTTAAACCAATGTGTCCCTCTTTGTGCTTGTGACATGTGAACAACTCCAATGATGAAAGTGAGATCGTGCAAAGCCTCCTTGCGCCCCGTGCCGAATCTCTAAACAGGCAGTTCGGGGAACCCTCGATGTCCGTGATCCAACACACGACAGATACAAGCATTTACTCATGAGCAATTAAACATTGTGTGCCTGATATGAAATAGCCACTAAGCCAAGTCATTGTAGAGTTGGAACAACAATAGTTGGACGCAACCAAAAAACTTGTTTATACTACCTACAACTATTGGATCTTCGACTATTGAAGGTGGCATTGATTTTATCATTGGCTGACTCAGATAGCGCCTCAGATAAATAATAAATGTAACCATTGCATTCAACATGTCGAGTAGCTAGCTAGATTATAAATGAAGCAATCAAACACTCTAAATGATATAAACTGCCAAATCATTACAATATAGATATCCAACACATATAGAGTGTATGCATTATATTGGATCCTATCGCATAATGTGACATTGTTCCAATCATCAGCCAATTTAGATAGTGCCCCAGGTACGAAAAACTGAACTAGCTAAGCACGTGGCACTAAAAACAAGGGACTTACAATAGATATTTATTGAGTCTCACTACAACTCATATTGACATCCACTACATCCCAGTACTTGGATCGATAATCGATATGCTTCATTGTTGCTCCTCTACCCATGATAAAAGTTCGCAAATAGAAATACCATCTTCTCACCCCTCCCTAAATCCTCTAAAATGCAGTTTCATGTAGATGACAAAAATGACTTCACGCCGCTAGTTTTATGATATATTTAGCAATCATGACATTTTTACTTTTTTTAATCACGTGTATGTTCTGTTAATGATAATCATTTGAGCTACTCCATCCATCCCGAAATATATAATTCTTTACCTTTTCTAAGTCGGATCTAACTAGACATATATTGACGACGTATCTACTTTTCCAAACACTTTTGCTGTTCTTTCTCCTCTAATTTGCATGATTTGAATGGAACAACACGGACTAACACGGACTGACGATATTTTTAGCAGAATTGTCTTGGTGTCTTATTTTTGTGCAGAAATCAAAGTTCTCGGAAAAATTTGGAAAATTTCCAGAAATCATATTTTTGCAGAAGACCCACGGAGCCAAAAGGGGGGCTACGGGGTCCAGACACAGCCCCCACATGCCACCTTGCCGCGGCCCAGGGCTGGCCGCGCCTGGGTCCCACCTGGCCAGGTGGTGGCGTGGGTGGTGACGGCCCTTTCGCCTATTTACTTCGTTCGACCTAAAAACCCCAGAACCCCCGATCGTTTTTCCAAAAAAGATACAGAGCGCCGCTGCCTCCTCGAAACCTAATTCGGGGACCAGCTGTTCCGGCAACCTGCTGAGATGGGGATTGAAGGGGAGATCGGCGCCATCGCTATCACCACCGCCCCTCCATCGACCATCCATGTTTCCCCCAGCCATGTGTGAGTAATTCCCCATTGTAGGTTGAGGGGATGTTAGGGATTGGATGAGATTGTTCATGTAATAAGATGCCGGATCGTTAGGGCATGATGCCTAGTATTTGTGAGAGTGCCTATTTATCGTTGTTGCAACTTGGTGTGCTTAATGCTTGACACTTAGGGCCCGAGTGCCATGTTTTCAGATCTGAACATATTATGATAAATGATGTTTTGGATCTTATCTACAAATTGTCTGCACCTGTTATTGTCCAGAACCCGAGGCCCCAAAGTGACAGCTTCTGGGATAACCAGAAGGGATGGTTTTGAGGATTACATGTATTCATTGAATGTTAATGCTTTGCTCCGATACTTTGTGAAATGAGTACCTTAATTACCTTTCGGTTCCTCATAAAGGCCGCGCTGACACGGGATGGTTGGACAAAAGATGTCGTGCAAGTTTCTCATTGCGAGCACGCACGACTACCTACGGAATACATGCCTATGTTTATTAGCACCTCGATACCATTTATTTGTTTATCTGCATATTGCCCACGGTAATTATTTCATGAACTATCTCATCCATGCAGTGCTCGTATTTACATCCCTATGCCTACGGTGTTTTAATCTTGTTGTCATTACAATTGCTAGTATTGTTGTTTTCATATTATTACTGCTGTTACTTTATTATTGTTGTTGTTATACTAATGTTGCTACTGATAATCTACACCCAGAGAGTTACTTTCCAGGTGTGGCTGATCTGACAAATCGGTTGCTAAGGCTTATAAATATTCTTTGGCTCCCCTTGTGTCAAATCAATAAATTTGGGTTTTACTTCCCTCGAAGACTGTTACGATCCCCTATACTTGTGGGTCATCAAGACTATTTTCTGTCACAATTGCCGGGGAGCATAGCTCTATTTATAAGTTCACTTGGGAGTTATTTTATCTGCTGCAATTTATTCTTCATCATGAAGGATAAGCGTGATCCCATGTTTCCAATACTACCTTCCACCACAACTAAAGGTACTTCTCTGAACTCTAAAGTTGCTCTTGATTCACCTATTGTTTTGAATAAGCTTGTTACACCACCACCACCACACACTTCACATGTTGCTTCTGCTAGTTCTGATACTGTGTATGATGAATTTGATGGTGCTTCTACTATACTAGATGAGTGTAGCTCTGTTAGCACCCGTTTCTGGAAGGTCCCGGGTTCAGGTTCACTCAAGAAAAGGAAGACCCGACAGAAGTTGACTCGGTGGGAGTTAACCCGGTTTTTGGTCAGAAACCGGGTCACAGGTTCAAGCTCACTCGGAAGGAAATGGACGACTCGGAGAAGACCTGGGATGACTACCCGGCATGCGTTAACTCGGCAGATAGAACCCGGCTTAATTAAACCCGAAGCTTCCTGAAGATTCCACAAGCTGCACCAGAGATGCCGGATGCGAGGTGACTTAATGCTTGCCAAGCCCAAAACAGAGGTTGGCGGCGCCAGAAGGAGTTCGGGATCAACCCGACAGAACAAAAGGTAGCTTTCCAAAACGACGCCGGAGACGACACTTGCAGTCCGGATCCAACATGACGCCGGCCAGGAATCCTACCTAGTTTAGAAGTAGAAACCGACCTATGCTATGAGTTCTAATCCTTGTAGAAGTACAATGCTTGTACGGGAAAGTCCAGCCGACTCGCTATATATATGTAGGAGGTGACGGCCGATTGAAATTAAGCAAACAATCGACAATCAATACGAACACTACTTTTTTACCCTCAAACCCTTGTTCTTGCTTCCGTTATTCAGCGACTTCGCGTGAGTTCATAGAATATCGACAATCGAGTTGAGAGCGGTCCAATCCGGCTTAACTTAGCCAATTGTCGCCGGCATCCTCCGACGGGGTCCCTCCCGAGGTGCTGGGGCATCTTGTTCAAAAGAACCGGCTTGTTGTCTTGCGTATCGCGCTGCAGGCCGGTCTCCCGCGGGGCGAGTTGCGGAGTATCTCCCCCGGCACTGCGGGTACATGAGGACGTGTTCTTGTGACGCGTTTTAATCGCAACACACTTTTGGCGACTCCACTAGGGACAGATTTCTAACCTTACTCGGACAACAATGACCGGCACTACCACAGAAAGGGCTATCAGTGGCGCACCAAATTGCAATTCTGTGGCGCACCCCCAGGTTTGCTGGGTGCGCCACAGAATTCTCGCCACAAAAATATTTTCTGTGGTGCACCTGGCTTGGTGCGCCACAGAATTCTCACATTTCTGTGGCGCACCAGGCCAGGTGCGCCACAGAATTCACATTTCTGTGGCGCACCCACCCACCGTGCGCCACAGAATCTAGATCTGGATCTGGCCAGATCTAGATCTGGTCGCCGGAATTTCGTTTCGTTTTTTTGGAGGCCGTAGATGGGTGGAGGAGGGAGTCGCCGGAGGTTGGTGGAGGATGGTGGTCGCCGGAGTTCGCCGGAGTTCGCCGGAGGTGGAGGAGGAGGTCGCCGGAGTGGAGGAGGAGGAGGTTGCCGGAGTGGAGGAGGAGGAGGAGGAGGTCGCCGGAGTGGAGGAGGAGGTTGCCGGAGTGGAGGAGGAGGTCGCCGGTGGTGGAGGAGGTCGCCGGAGGTGGAGGAGGTCGCCGGAGGTGGAGGTCGCCAGGGTGGAGGAGGAGGTCACCGGAGGTTGAGGTCGCCGGGGTTGTGGAGGTCGCTGGAGTTGTGGAGGAGGTCGCCGGAGGTGGAGGTGGAGGTGGAGGAGGAGTAGAGAAGATGTGGAGGAGAGGAGAAGAGATGGAGGAGGGAGGAGAAGGGGAGAGAAAGGAGAAAGGAAGAGGAGAAGTGGAGGGAAAAGTGGAGGAGAGAAGGAGAAAAGGGAAAAGAGAGGGAGAAGGGGGCTGGTGGGATTCAAATTTTGAATCCCGCCCAAAAATTCTGTGGCGCACCAATGCCAAGGATGCGCCACAGAATTATTGGGCGGGATTCAAAATTTCGAATCGCGCCCAATAATTCTGTGGCGCATCCTTGGCATTGGTGCGCCACAGAATTTTTTTCCCTTTTTTTGATTTTTTTTATTTTGCTGGGAAAATTCTTCTGTTGGCCATAACTTTTTTTTGGTTTGGAATTGAGGATTCTGTGAATTGCTGACCAGGTAAATCATGGTGCCATCGAATCCGAAATTTTCTCTAGTTTTTTTTAAGGTATTATTCGCATTTTTTCGACGTCGTATGCAAAAGTTATGCCCGTTTTAATATTTTTTCACCTACTTTTGGAAAAAAAGTCAAAATGTGTATTTCAATTTTTTCCTAACAAATAGAACCTAAACCTTCCCTATATCTGAAAGAATTTTATTTTTTGAATTTTTTATCATTTTGTTTCACTAGGTGCAAAACTGAAAAGGCGATCCACAGGGGGGGGGGGGCACTACAAGAATTCTGGTTTATTGCAACAAAATTTATCGCTACAGTATCTTTCGTTGCAATAAAATGCGATATTACCACAAAATTCTATTTCATCGTAATAGGATCAACATACTGCCACTGTTTTGTTTTGTCGCACTAAGTACTCCTTTTGTTGCAATAGAAGCCACGTATTGCCACAAGTTGTATCATCGTTGTAATATGGTAGTGATATTGCGACAATTGCGTCGTGTTGCGTGAATCAGCCATTTTGTTGCAATAGACACTAGGTATTGCAACAAAATAAATCTTTGTGGCAATATTGGGACATATATTGCAACAATTCTGACATGTGGCGCTAGTCATAGATATTGTTGCAAAAAAATGCCAGTGTATTGCAACAAAACATGTATTGGTTGTAATATGGCGATTTTTTGCCTCACCTTCATTGTGTTGCAATAACTATTACATATTGTGACAATTGTGCATGCATGGTAATATGTACAACATATTGCAACAATCCCCTTGTGTTGCGAAAAAGGTGCAACAAAACATATGCAGTTTCTATGACGATTCGAGTAAAAAACTTTGTAATTTTATCATATGAAATCGTCATAAACGATTATGACCTATTTCACCGACTCCGACCAATTCAAATCGTCCTGACATTGCAAATGTGGATGCATTGATATCACTGTATGGCCACATCATCAATTTTGTCTATGTGTCTTGTCTACTGGATGGCCACATCATCAATTTCGTCCATATGTCATATGTCTAGTTTCTATTTTCACATAGGTGTCACACCGACTTGTTGACTAAACTAGTATGTGGGACCCACACATGACCCTCCATGAACCAACACCGACCTAACAAATGGGACCCACACCGGACCCGCAGCGAGATGACAATCAACTCATTGTTTTTCTTTCCAATGCCCCCTCGGTTTCTCCATGGCCCCAAATGAGGAGCTTTAAAAGAACAAGATGACGGAGACACCGTGGAATAACTAGCGACAACGACAAGCGGGGGCGGCAGCACATGATGAGTACATAGTCTTATTTTTCAGGGTGAAAATCAATTGTTTGGCCTTAATTTGGTTGCGCGTGGCAATGAGCTTATGGAAGGCATTGTTTTGAGACCGCGGAATTTCTCCAGGGTGAATCTAAGATCTACGATCGGGAGGCGATGACGCTTGTGCACAGTTTCTTTCTTGGAGATGTCGCTTTTAGAGAATGTAGACTCCGGGTGTTGTATTGGTGATGGTTTGTGTTCTACAAGGAACTTATCATTGTAGTGGGATCTTTTTTTTTCTTTTTCTTCTTTTTGTTGTATAACTGTGTGTATCCCTAATGCCTTTAGGACATTTCGTTGTTTTATATCCTGGTTGTAATTGGCATCTCTTAATATCAGTATATTCCATTTATCAAAAAAGATTTAAATGAGATTAATGGTGTGATGTGCAATCATCTCTCGAATCTGGGTCAGCATATCTCCAGCCAATAGAATCACAGCAAGCTACCTCCTACGGATCTGACCTCATCTCCCGATCTCAGCCGTACACACCACATCGCCATCTCCCGTCCCGAGAAATCGCGTCGATCCCCTTTTTTCTCCCCGCTCCCCTCGATCTCCTTTCTCCTCGCTCCCCCCGATACATACGTACACACGATCGGCCTCCCTAGATCCCCATCCCCGGCCTCGCGATCTCGAGCCCGCCTGCGCTCCAGCTAGCCTCCGTGTGCGCCACCACTCCCCATCCTCGGACGTCGCTCCTGGCCGTCCCCGGTGCCGCCATCGAGGTCTCCCACCGGTCGCCGACCTGCCGAACTCCGGAACGGCCACCAGCCACGTTGGGGAGATTCGGGCAGGAGGAGACGACTCCCTCGCGCCGGTGGCCAGCAGATCCGGCGCCCTCCACCCCGAGGCCGGCAGCACCGCCTCGGCTCCGTCCCGGCCTCCAGACGCGAACCCTAGCGAGCGCCGGCGACGACACAGCCGCCGGTTTCCTTCCTATTACCCTGAACATTAATCTACTACCCTGGTGGTTTTCTTCCTTCAACTTCCCTGAAAGTATATTTAGTTACAAAAGTAAGGAATGGATTTCTGTTATTAATCAAGCTTTCAGATAAAAATTTACGGCATATGCATTGGTATGTGTATTGAGTTCGCAATGATTCATGGCGTAGAATATGCAATTTCTATATGGAAAACTCTCATCCCGTCAAAATAGACCTTCTATAGTCCCCTAGCTTGCAGCTGACTGTCGTGGGCGTGCTTGATCAATAATCTTGGACAGCTGGTGCTTGAATTAGCGGGGCTCTGATGCTTCGATTTACTGGGCTGCTGACAAGAAGAAGCAGACTGCCGATTTATGTTACGCAATCATTATCTAATATTCTGATTATTTCAGTTTGATGTTCTATGCATTTTATTATTGGTTTTGTCTCATCACTTTGTCGTTTCCTTTGATTTTAAGTGCAATTCATACTCTCAATTCTTTTCGCTTTATGTGAAACATGCTTGATATTGCCCAGGTCAGCAGGGAGTACTCCCACGTGCTGGTGGAAGCTTGAAGAATATGGGGATTTTGATGGTAAGAATGGTTTGTAGTTTTTCTACTTCATTTTAGTTCCCTATGAAATCACCAATACACATGATTGCTAGACAGCATGATATTCTACGGTATTGCTGCTGATTAATTATGAGATTGGAGATTAAGAAGATACACATATTTTTTGGTAATAGCCATAAATGATGTCAATTTTTTCCTTGGTATTAATAATTGATGTTTTAGCAGCCTCCTTTACAAACGACATATGTGTATACTATTTTTTCTCCCTTTTCATATTCAGTAATTTTAAATTAGCTTCAACAGTCTTTCTGCACTTAAATAGGACAAGGTATGACAGGTGGCACAGCTTATAGCCTTACTGACCTTATATAAACCATATTTATAAATGAAAAATTGTGCTTCATGTTTCATGTCACTTTAGCTTCAAGCATCTGGTCCTTTTATACAGATAAAAGAATCCACTTGCATGCTGACTTATTGGATTATCTCAGGGTTTATTGTTTTGCACATAATACAAACTCACACCGGCAATCTGCTTGAGGACCTCGACGGCCTCGCCATTGAGGTATCGTTGTGATCCATATCCTCCTTCTGTTGTGAGAATTGTGTTTGTAAATAATGACCTTATATCTAGACATGAACATAAGCCTCTTATCAAGTAATCGATTGCACTTCTGGACCTGGGATAATTTGTACCACACAAGAGTGTTATTCTCAGGAAAAGCTACTTCCCTCCAGTACCACATATTAGTTACCACACAAGAATGTCCATTAATTTCAGAGTAGCATATACCGCTATAGCATATAGGTGTGGTTCGAATTATATGTCACTCTCATTTGTTAGCTGCAAGTAAACAATGACCTTGCATTGTTGAACTACAGGGCACCTACGAGACTGGTTCAGAAAAACAGTAAGTTAAAGGACGAGGTGCGGTCACTGAAGGTACATTTTTTTACTGAAGGTACACTCATCTTGCTAACTGAGCTTTTCACTATTTGTGTGGAGTACGACTATGCATTGTAAATTTGTGATGTTTGCTCTATCTGAAGAAACTCCTTATATTGAAATTCCACCATACTTTACCTTGAATTAGGCATCGCAAAGTTAGCACCAATTTCATCTAATTTATGGCCTGAAATCATGCACGCCATTATTATTGCTTATTTCTTACTCTATTTTTGATCGATTCACTACTTAGTGCCCACTCTCTGTTGTTGGTCGATTCTATTGTGGCAGAGGCAACACGGTACTTGACGATGGGGTGCTGGGGCGGAAGCAATAGGATACTCTGAGCTGCAGATGGGATGCGGTGCTTGGCGGCCAGACGCCGGAGTGCGAGGGACTACCAGATGCTGGAGTAGAGACGATGCCAGATCATGGCTGTGGCGATTGATCAGCTTGATCAGAGCGGAGACGACATACTAGTTTAGCAGAATTCAAACTCATGTATCAAGGGTAGAAATGTCCGGTCATAACATTTGCTTGTCCGCTTTACTTTGGTGCAGGATCCAAAGAATTAGCTGGATTGGACTCTAGATCACAGACAGTTTAGTCTTGACACTTAATTAGGATGGCTAAATTATATTTGGATATTTGCTACGAGAATTATAATTTTTATTAATCTACATATTATACGTATGGTTTTGAATGTTGTAATTGAATGCTTGTATTTTTTTTTACGGTTACAGTAGGCTATTACCACAACCCACTTTCTTTTGCGATAACTGTTTGGTGCCACGAAAAGTAAAAATTGTTGCAATAGTTTCTGGCTATAAAAATTATGCCCGTTGTGATAACTATTTATCACCACCAAAACGAGTATGTTGCAATTTCCTGTTCCGATGAGTGAAATGTTTGTTGCCATAAGTTAATGCCACAAGTGTAGCGGTTCGTGGCAAAATGCCTAATGCCACAAAAATATGGATTGTTGTCATAGTTTCTTGCCACGATTGACTATTGCAACGGAAGAGTATACGCCACGAAATGAGGCATCGTTGGCATAGGTTGTTGCCACAAATGTCTATCGCCACAAGCTAGTAGTCGCCATGATTTGTTACATGTTGCATTAAAGCTATCTCCACAAACCAAATTGTGGCACCAGGTGAGTGCTGCCACGGGAAAAAAATGTGGCAACTTTCCGCATGGTTGTTGCAATAGCACACTTTTTATTTCCACAATTGTTTTTCCGTGGCAATAACCTATTACCATGCGTTTATTTGCAACGGCTGCCAACGAATTCGTTTCGTGGCAATAGGTACCTATTGCCACAAATCGGCATGTATTGCGACGAACGAGTTCGTTGCAATAGACCCGAATCCTTGTAGTGGGGGTGCGTGGGGTGAAAAAGTGCTGCACTATTCAGTGGCGCACCGTGGCTAGTGCGCCACAGAAATTCAACTTTCTGTGGCGCATCCTTCTCCATGCGCCACAGAAAGATGAATTTCTGTGGCGCACCAGCCACGGTGCGCCACAGAAAAGGCCGAGATGGACCACGGCCCACTGATTGAAGGTGGGGCCCACGCGTATTCTGTGGCGCATGAAGAGTGGTGCGCCACAGAAGTCTCTCTTTCTGTGGCGCATGGCGTACAGTGCGCCACAAAAAGTTGATATTCTGTGGCGCATGGGCTAAGGATGCGCCACAGAATGTTCAAATTTCAGTGGCGCATCGATAGCCATGCGCCACAGAATAATTTTTTGTGGCGCATAAATTAAGGGTGCGCCACAGATAGGCAACCTCCCTATAATGTTTTTCCTGGTAGTGCGGGTCTAAGGCTACAAATCCGTCCGGCATCACCACCGATAACATCATTAAGCCTACCATCAAGGATTTGTCGGAGGCACAACGCCAAGGCCTGGATGAGTGGAAGAACAAGAGAAGCGAGGAGTTCGAGGCACTGCGACTCAAGCAGGAGCGGGAAGATGAGGAGTTGTACTTCGCCAGCTTCAAGTTAGATCGGCAAGGCATAACCACGCCAATCAAGGAACCGGCATATGCACCTCTGAACGTCAACACCGACAAACCCGCTGTAAGTAACAGTATCTTTTCTCCTGAGCAGTTAGCCGAGATCCAGTATCATATTTCACAAAGTACAACCAATGTTTATGATCTTATGCTAGAGCATGAAAAGGCTAAGAGAAACACCATCCAAGCCCAAACATCGGACGCACGACCCATGAGCCCGAACAGGGAAAACCGGGTTGTTAGCGCATTGCCTTGTCCGACTCCGATCCGGAGTTCACCCTGCCCGGCAAGTCAGACGGGACCAGCGATGCAACTTCTGGGATGCGGGTCAATGCCGAATTCAGATTTGGCTCCTTGGATGCAACCTGGCCCTGCGACCAATTTTGCTCCTGTTCCGAATCAATCGGCCAATATGGACGATTTAGTGGTCGAGTTCAGGACGAAATTGGAACAGATAGCATACGACAAATTCGGGTATATGCCTAAACCTAGAACTTACGTTAAGCCCTATCCCGAATATTTTGATTTACAACCCTACCCACCTGGCTATAGAGTTCCCGAGTTTTCTAAATTCAATGGGGTGGATAATAAATCAACATGGGAGCATATTAGTCAATATCTGGCTCAATTAGGCTAGGCTAATCATGATCATATCAAAGTACGCTTGTTCTCTTTGTCGTTAACCGGGGTTGCTTTTTCTTGGTTTTCGGCTTTAGCTCCCAATTCTACACATACTTGGTTTCACTTGGAGCAAAAAATTCATGAGTACTTCTATGCCGGAGAGATCGAGTTAAAGTTGTCCCATCTTACGTCGGTTAGGCAGAAGCATGATGAATCGGTATCCGATTACATCAAGAGATTTAGAAACACTAGAAACCGATGTTATAGCTTGGTGATAACCGAGAGAGATATGGCCGACTTAGTTTTTAACGGGTTGAGGACGTATCTGAGAGAGAAGCTAGAAGGACACGAGTTCTCCTCTATCGGTCAGGTTCAGGAGAGAGCTCTAGCTCATGAAAGCTGAGTCAACGAGTCCAAAGACTCGCATCGGATGAATAGGGGTCGGCTTAATGCTACCGAATACGATGCCGACTCCGGTGATGAAACCGATGTCTACGTAGCCGAGTTTGTTTGGCCAAGTAAGGCCAAACCTTATACATGTAATGATTTAAAGCCGGTTCGTAAGAACCGGGAAGATGAGGTAAAGTGTAGCTTTGACGTAGGCAAATGTGACAGAATATTTGATGCCTTGTTAAAAGACAAAGTGATCCGAGTTAATCATGTTATGCCGTCTCCTGATGAATTAATGCGACGTGCTTATTGCAAGTATCACAATTATTTCTCTCATGCTACTAATGATTGCAATGTCTTTCGTCGACAGATTCAATCAGCCCTCAATGATGGACGATTAAGCTTTGCCGGTATGGCCATTGACACACAGCCGTTCCCATTGAACGTGCTAGATCTTGAGGGAAAGAAAGTCCTTCTTCGGCCGGAAGCAGTCAAAGGTGCTAACAAATCTAACGTGGTTGTTGGTGAGCCCAGGAAAGATGCCGGTGTCAAGGAAGCAAGGAGAGAGATCACATTGACCCGGCAACCCGGTGCACAGGAGGTTATCAAGATCATCGTTAAGAACTCCACACTCGGGGGGCAACAATCACGGGTAAGAGAATCCGGGATCCAGAATCCGGAGCTCGGGGGGCAACCTTGGTTCGTGAAGCCCAAGAACCCGGAAGTCGACAAATGGAAGAAAAATCAGGTTGACTACTGGCCAAAGAAAATCAAGCAGACTTTCGATATGTTGCTGAATAAGTATGTGCGCCAGGCCGGGTCTAAGATAACCCGGCAATATGGGAAGCGACCGAGGTCACCATCTACCGACAGAAGCTACCGGCATCAGGAGTCGGCTAGGGAGTTTAAGCGTCAAGCAACCCGGCGAAATGTGCAAAGCCGACTCGTGTATCCGGGTAATCCCTCCTATTGGTGAGTCAAGGAACAAGGAGCCAAAGCAGCCGACATAGAGAGGGGGTCGATCTCGGATGATTCATTGGTCATTGGGACGCACGTGTTGAAGCTAATTAAAGGACCCGGTTACGAAGCCGACAAATAATGGGCCGATACTTGCTATCGCGCCTAAGGTGATATCCAGTGACCATGAAGCCGGATCCAGCCGATCCGAGGTAGCTAAATCCCGGGATCCAAAGTACACCCAGCCAAAGTGGTGCCTGTCGGGTATAACGAAGACACAGAAGCGAAAACTACAAAGGGCAAGGAACCGGGAAAAGGTAGAAAAGGAGGCCGAGCAGGCCAGAGACGCTAAGTTCAACACCGAAAGACCAATGGTGTCGACTCAAGTGTGGGTGCCAAAGCCGAATCCTCCGACGATTCCTTTGATGATCACACCGAGTTCTGCTGTGGACAGTGAAGCAGGGCCGGTTTTTGTACCGGCCATTACTTATTCATCATGGGCGGATGAACTAGAAGCAGCAGATTTGGAAGCAAAGGATAAGCCGACATCAGGCGAGTCGGACACCGAGTCAGGGGACCCGGCAGATGAGCCGATGGGCAAGGAGCCGGCAGGAGACTCGGAGTTGGCGATGAAAGACTCGGAAAATCCACCAGATGGAGAGCTACTGGATTGAGAGAGCACGCCGACTCGGGCAGGTATGAATATTAACATGGTATATTATTTGCCTGCTGAGTTTCGTGCTTTAGAAGCAGAAGCCAAGGTAGCGCAGATTAACTTCGGACCCAAAAATGCTATCTTCGAGAAACCTGAGGAACCGGTTAAGCACCTTAAACCTTTGTACGTTAGAGGGCATATCAACGGGAAGCCGGTTACCAGGATGATGGTTGATGGAGGTGCTGTGATAAACCTAATGCCGTATTCTGTCTTCAAGAAATTACAACTGGATGATGATGACCTCATGAAGACGAACATGGTATTGAAAGGGTTCGAAGGAGGAGTTGGAGTAGAAGCCAAAGGAGTTATTAGTCTGGAGCTCACAGTGGGAAGCAAAACTTTGGCTACTGCATTCTTCGTTGCCGAGGTGCAAGGGAATTACAACGTATTACTCGGACGGGATTGGCTCCACGCGAATCAGTGTGTGCCATATACCATGCACCAGCAACTTATACAATGGATCGACGATGAGATTGAAATCGTTCATGCTGATAACTCGGCATGTATTGCTTTAGCCGAGTCCATTGTTGATTGGCAACACTCAAATACTACATGTCTCTCGTGGCGTGATTTATCCGGGTTCGATTTCCTGAGTGCTACCAGGGATGGATTCGTGCCAGTATCCTTAAAGCCGGTTGGGAGCAATCGGCTGTAGTTCAAATAAATAGATCCCAACAACAGTGAGTGGTTGCAGAAGCGTCTGGACAAGTATCGGGCAGAGAGGAACGATATATGTGAAGCAATTGAAGAACCAGACTGACATGGATAAGTTGGGACAAGGTTTTACGTCGGCCGACCCGCTCGAGGAAGTGGATATCGGGGATGGCACTGTTCCCAGGCCGGCATTCATAAGCCGGAATTTAGGATCCGATTATAAGTCCGAGTTAATCGTGCTAGTAAAGGAATACATGGATTGCTTTGCTTGGGAATATCATGAGATGCCCGGGTTAAGCCGAGAGCTCGTCGAGCATCGGTTATCGATAAAAGCCTGTTTCAGACCATATAAACAACTGGCTTGCAAATTTAATCTGACAATATATGACCGGATCAAAGAAGAGATTGGCCGGCTTCTAAAAGCCAATTTTATCCGGCCTTGCAAGTATGCCGAATGGATTTCCAACATTGTGCCGGTCGAGAAGAAAGGATCCAGTAAGATCAGAGCATGCATAGACTTCCGAGATCTAAACCGAGCTACACCCAAAGATGAATATCCTATGCCAATAGCCGACATGCTTATCAATGACGCCTCAGGACACCGAGTCATCAGCTTTCTGGACGGAAACGCGGGGTACAATCAAATATTCATGGCCGAAGAAGACTCGGCCAAGACAGCTTTTCGCTGCCCCGGGTTCGTTGGTTTATTCGAGTGGACGGTAATGACCTTTGAGTTGAAGAATGCCGGAGCCACATATCAGAGAGCGATGAACTTGATATTTCATGATCTTCTTGGAGTCATACTAGAAGTATACATTGATGATGTGGTTGTTAAATCGGACAGCGAGTTAAATCATTTGGCCGATTTACGGCTCGTGTTTGAAAGGATGAGGAAGTATGGGCTCAAGATGAATCCATTGAAGTGTGATTTTGGCGTGTCGGCTGGGAGGTTTCTCGGTTTTATCATACATGAGTCCGGCATAGAAATTGATCCGGCGAAGATTGAAGCTATCCAGAAAGTGCAGGCGCCGAGTTGTAAAAAGGACATGCAGAAATTGCTAGGCAAGGTAAATTATTTGAGAAGATTTATTACTAACTTGTCTGGAAAAGTTGATGCGTTCACACAGATACTTCGGCTCAAGAATGATGATGAGTTCAGCTGGGGGGCAAAGTAGCAAGAGGCATTTGATGGAATAAAAGCTTGCTTGTCCAAACCTCCGGTTCTGAGGAAACCGAGTTATGGTCTACCGTTCCGACTTTACATTGCTGCCGAGGAAAAGGTGATTGGAGCAGCTTTGACTCAAAAGGGCGAAGGACAGGAGTACGTCATCACATACCTAAGCCAGCGGCTGCTGGATGCCGAGTCAAGGTACAACTTTGTGGAAAGGTTGTGCTTGTCTCTTTATTTTGCTTCCACCAAATTGCGCCATTATCTCTTATCTAGTGATTGCAAAGTTTTTAGTCAAACTGATGTCATCAAACACATGATACATAGGCCGATTCTCAGGACGAATCGGCAAATGGGCGTATGGGTTAATCGAATACGATTTGGCTTATGAACCTCTCAAATCTGTGAAAGGCCAGGTTGTAGCTGATTTCATTGTTGAACATCGGATTGACCTAGAGCAAGAAGCCGACTTACATGTTGTGTCGGTTGTACCGTGGAAACTTTATTTTGACGGCTCAGCTTGCAGTAGTGGACAAGGGGTCGACATTGTGTATATTTCACCCCACGGTCGTCTCGATTATTTTTGCACTAACAACGAAGCCGAATACGAAGCTCTTCTATTCGGATTGGAAATCTTAAAAGATGCAGGGGTAACTCATGTCGAGGCATATGGCGATTCACTGTTGATCGTCCAGAGAGTGGCCAAGATTTTCCAATGCAACAGTGGATCACTCAACACATATCTCGACAGGTGCCTGGATATCATATCAACTCTGGATTACTTTTCTATATCTCATGTTTCTAGGCAAGACAACTAGCTCGCCAACGAGTTGGCACAACAGGTATCGGGTTATCATGTCAGTAGAGGAGTATTATTTACAGCAGAGAAGCCGATGCTAGCTATCGTCGATGACTCGGAAGCTGGAGGAAAAGCCGGGTCATCTAATTCGGACGATGGAGGAAAAGCCGGGTCATCTAACTCGGATGATGGAGGGTAAGTCGGGTTATCAAATTCGGCTCCGGAGGAATCTGGTGGAACCCGACTAGCTGATTGGAGGACAGCTATTATTGATTATCTGAAGAATCTGAGTCAGAAAACAGATAGGGCTGTTCGGCGGCTTGCTTTTAAGTATACCTTGATGGATGACTAGTTCTATCGCCGAACAGCTGATGGTCTTCTTCTTAAATGCTTGGATGAAGATCAATCCCGGGTTTCCATGGGAGAAGTTCATGATGGATTGTGCGGGACACATTACTCGGCTCACAAGATGAAGTGGATGCTCAGACGAGCCGGGTTCTATTGGCCGACGATGATTAATGACTGCTTCCGATACTACAAGGGATGCGAAGCGTGCCAGAAATTCGGAGATATTCAGTTAGTACCGGCTTCACTTCTTAACCCGGTAGTAAAGCCGTGGCCTTTTCGAGGATGGGCACTGGATTTCATTGGTATGATTAACCCGGCTTCATCCAAAGGGCATCGGTTTGTGCTGGTTGCTACTGATTATTTCACCAAGTGGTCTGAAGCAGTACCCCTCAGGAATATGACCCACAAAGAGGTAATTCAGTTCATTACTGAGCATATTGTTCACAGATTCGGTATCCCACAGACTCTCACTACAGATCAAGGTACCTCCTTCATGGCTAAAGAGGTGAAGCAATTTGCCGAATCACTCGGGATCAAGATGCTCTGTTCATCTCCATATTATGCTCAAGCCAATGGACAAGCCGAGTCAAGCAACAAAATTCTGAACAAGTTGATTAAGAAGAAAGTACAGGACTACCCGAGGAGGTGGCATGAGGTACTGTCCGAGGCATTGTGGGCTCACCGGATCTCAAGGAATGGTGCAACCAAGGTAACTCCCTTCGAGTTAGTTTATGGACAAGAAGCAGTTTTACCGGTAGAAGTAAATCTGGCTGCTTTGAGGTTCGCTAAGCAAAACGATTTTTCGGCTGAGGATTATCATAATTTGATTATGGATAACGTAGACGAGGTAGCCGACAAACGTATCAATGCTCTGAATGACATTGAGAAGGAAAAGTTGCAGGTAGCAAAATCTTACAACAAGAGAGTCCGGATCAAGGATTTTCAAATCGGCAACTTGGTCTGGAAAGTTATATTGCCAATCGGTTCAAAGAGCCGAAGATTCGGCAAATGGTCACCGAGTTGGGAAGGGCCACTCCGAGTCGTAAGGATTGTACCCGGTAACTCATATCTGGTGGAGACATTGGAGGGCAACATATTGCCTCGAGCTATCAATGGGAAATATTTGAAGAAATTCCACCCGAGCGTGTGGCAAACTGCATAAGCCGCACATATGGCCGATGAGCTTAAACATCGCCCTTAGACAAATCTTCTACATCGGATATTTTCTAGTACGCAAGCATTACTAGAAAACAGGGGGGCATGTGTTAGCACCCGTTTCTGGCAGGTCCCGGGTTCATGTTCACTCAATAAAAGGAAGACCCGACTGAAGTTGACTCGGTGGGAGTTAACCCGGTTTTTGGTCAGAAACCGGGTCATAGGTTCAAGCTCACTCGGAAGGAAATGGACGAATCGGAGAGGACCTGGGATGACGACCCGGCAGGCGTTAACTCGGCAGACAGAACCCGGCTTACTCGGAACTCGGTGCAGGTTAAACCCGAAGCTTCCTGAAGATTCCACAAGCTGCACCAGAGATGCCGGACGCAAAGTGACTTAATGCTTGCCAAGCCCAAAACAGAGGTTGGCGGCGCCAGAAGGAGTTCGGGATCAACCCGATAGAACAAAAGGTAGCTTTCCAAAACGACGCCGGAGACGACACTTGCAGTCCGGATCCAACACGACGCCGGCTAGGAATCCTACCTAGTTTAGAAGTAGAAACCGACCTATGCTATGAGTTGTAATCCTTGTAGAAGTACAATGCTTATATGGGAAAGTCCAGCCGCCTCGCTATATATATGTAGGAGGTGACGGCCGATTGAAATTAAGCAAACAATCGACAATCAATACGAACCCTACTTTTTTTACCCTCAAACCCTTGTTCTTTCTTCCGTTATTCGGCGACTTCGCGTGAGTTCATCGAATATCGACAATCGAGTTGAGAGCGGTCCAATCCAGCTTAACTCAGCCAATTGTAGCCGGCATCCTCCGACGGGGTCCCTCCCGAGGTGCTGGGGCATCTGGTTCAAAAGAACCGGCTTGCTGTCTTGCGTATCGTGTTGCAGGCCGGTCTCCCGTGGGGCGAGTTGCGGAGTATCTCCCCTGGCACCGCGGGTACATGAGGACGTGTTCGTGTGACGCGTTTTAATCGCAACAGGCTCTCTGGGTCTTTTTTTGGATTCTATGGTTGCTAAATCTAAAGAAATTGAATCTGATGAAATTCCTAATGAAAATGTCATTACACCTGTTGTCTCTCCTGAGAGAGGGAATTATGGTAGTAGTTATCCTGATGATGCTTATGTCGAAATGGATGACGAATTTATTAGAGCAAGTATGGATATTGACACTTCCGATCCTGAGATACGGAAGAAACTTCTTGAAAAACATGCTATGAATTATAAAACTGGTCATGATCCTGAGTTTGCTACATCTCGTATTAGAATTAAGAAAAAGGATTATGATTTTTCTGTTGATATGTCACTCATATCTATTGTTGAAAATGAACCTTTTTATGGAAAAGAAAATGATAGTGCTATAGAACACATGAGCAAACTCACTACTTTGATCAGGTTGTTTTCTGACGACAAGAAGAAACAAGGTTATTACATAACAAAGCTTTTCCCTTTTCATTGAAAAATGAAGCTAAAAATTGGCTTAACAATTTAGCTAGTGGATCTATCAAAAGCTTTGATGAATTAGTAAAAATCTTCTTTGAAAAATATTATCTTGCTCATGTGCAACACGCTGCTTTGCAAAGAATTTTCAATTTTAAACAAATTGAGAAAGAGTGTCTACCCGAAGCTTGGGGGAGGTTTTGTGCCTTGCTCAGGGCTCGGCCTAGACACATGATGCCTAAAATGAGCTCATGGATATCTTTTATAATGGACTAATAGATGAATCTAGAACATATCTAGATAGTTGTGCTAGTTGTGTTTTTAGGAAAAGGACTCCTAATGAAGCTAAAGAATTATTGGTTAAAATTAGCCGGAATCATGATGATTGGGCTACACCTGAGCCGCCATCAGTACCTCCACCAGCGCCAACCCAGACAACGAAGAAGAGGGGCATTCATGTGCTTAATTCTGAAACTATGCAGGAAGCTAAGAAATCTATTAATGAGAAAGGTATTAAAGCTGAAGAAGTTAAAAATGTACCACCTATTGAAGCATTGTGTGAACCTACCACTCACCCCCCTGTGGTGGAGGTACACCCTCTCCTTGATTTTAATGCCAGTGATGTTCCTCATAGTAAGACTCCTGATCAATGTTTAGATGAATTTGATAACTTTATTATTGAGCAAACTCATTTCAACACGCAAGTTCAAAATCAACTTCAAGAAAAAATTTATGTCATTAAAAATTTGCATGATGTTATAGAAAGAACTGCCAATGATGTTAAAGGACTTACCAAGCATTTTACAATGGTTCAAACTCAACTTGAACAAATTACTAAAGTGCAAAAAGATTTGCTTGCTGAAACCTTTAAAAAGGATGATAAGCATGCTTTTGGTATTGCAACCAGAGGTGGTGCTTCAACTTAGGATCCTTTATATCCTGAGGGACATCCTAAAAGAATTGAACAAGAGTCTCAATTAGCTGAAAATAACATTGCTAGTCCTCCTAAGAAGAAAAAGAAAAAGAAGAAGCATAAAGAAATAGGATAGACTAATGAATTGGAAAGTGATAAAGAATCTGTCTTAGAAAATCCTAATAATATTTCCATCTCTGATGCTGAAACTCAAGATGATAATGAACCTGTTAATGATATTGATAAAGACAATGAGCCTAATAAAGAAGAAAGTGATGAAGAACCTGAAAAGCCTCCTAAAACTAGGAAGTATAATAAGGAAGAACTTGTTGCTAGGAAACATGGTAGTGAAAGGGAACCTTGGGTGAAAAAGCCTATGCCTTTCCCCAACAAGAAATATAAATCAAAGGAAGAAGAGCATTATAATAAATGTTGTTAGTGGATGAAACCTCTCTCTTTGCAAATTACTTTGACTGATGCTATTAAATTGCCTCCTTATTCCAAATACATGAAGGATATTGTTTCTAACAAAAGGAAAATTCCTAATGAGGAAATTTCCACTATGCTTGCTAATTATTCTTTTAATGGTAAAATTCCAAAGAAGCTTGGAGACCCAGGTATTCCAACTATTCCTTGCTCGATTAAGAATAATTACGTTAGAACTGCTTTATGTGATCTTGGTGCAGGGATAAGTGTTATGCCCTTTTCTCTTTATAAGAGGCTTTACTTGGAAAAATTGATACCCACTGATATTTCTTTTCAAATGGCTGATAAATCAACTGTTGTTCCTATTGGCATTTGTGAAGATGTTTCCGTTCAAGTGACTAATAATTGTCTTATCTTAACTGATTTTGTGGTGCTTGATATGCCTGAAGATGACAATATGTCTATTATTCTTGGGAGACCTTTCTTAAATACTACAGGGGCTGTTATTGACTACAATAAAGGGAAGGTTACTTTTAATGTCAATGACAAAGAGCACACTGTTTATTTTCCGAAGAAGCTTGACAAGGCTTATGGTTTAAATTCCATTGCAAATGTGAAAACCATCAAGATTGGAGAAATTGATTGTCCCATATACGATCATCACAAGGAATATCAATTTCTTATGGTTGGGACAGTGGCCATCAAGTTTGAGAATGAGAAGATGGATAAACATGCTTATGGAGAGGTGTTTGAGAGGAGACTCTCAACCTCCTCTAGGATGACAAGATCTTCGGGTACCGATCCTCAATTTAGACAATCCTATAATGAAGATTTGATGACACCCGACTTCATACAATGAGAGAATGAAGTTCATCCAGCTGTCTACCCTTGCGATGCTTTTCTTAGAGCTGCAAGTATCTTTGATGACTTCTCTAAATTAATCTCAAATGCAGGGTTGGAGAATTTTGTGAAGATTGAGTTGCCTCAATTTGAGAATCTCACAAGGACGTTTGTCCAAAGTATTAAATTTAACAACTCTACTTTTAGACCATCAGTTGAATTTAAACTGTACAATGAACCCTGTAAGATGTCTCTTAGTAAGTTTAGTGTTATTTTAGGTGTCCCCCACAAAGGGACAACCATGAAATTTCAGGAACAACCACCTTACTTGTGGAGTCTCTATAAGGAATTATGCAATGATGATGACCGTTCGGTGCAGCGAGGTAAAATTAGAAGCATTCAGTTTCCAGCTATCAGATATTTTACTTAATATGTTGCTAGAGGAGTTCTTGCTAGAGATAATACTAGCAATATTACTAATCTTCATCTTGCTATTCTCGCTGCTGCAATTAATAAGGATAGAACTTTTAGTATTGGTGCTTTGATTGCTCGCCGTCTTGCTTCTAACCATGGCAGGGGAGCTATTTATGGAGGGGTCATTGCCTCACGCCTCCTTGCTGCACGTGGTCACGAACCCCTCAGATACTCAACTTCCTGTCAAGAAACTTGATTTGAATTTTATGAAGTTGCATCAAAATTATGTTTGCTAACGACATTGTGTGAGAAGTCACATTGCCGTATCCTTGTTTGTTTAACCATGTCAACAGGAAAGGATGGTCCTTCTCTGAGTACGAGCTGGACGTGTACTCCAACCTTCCACACAGAAGCCACGAAAGAGCACACAACCGAACAGGAGCTTGCACCAACTGGAGCGGAATACACCCCAAATTATTTTTGGGAAGGCTCCCCGCACTACTACCAGGACGTAGGGACTTCCTCGTCGCAGCCACCGGAGTCGACCTACCCCACCTATGATGCATGGTTGAACTACCAATGGCAATGGGTACCCATTACCCACCTACCCTGCGGGTTTTTACCCTGTAGGGTGAGGGTTTGGTAAAAAGAAATTACCCATGGGTATGCAAATGGTAAAAAGTGTGTACCCAGTGGGTATAGTGGGTGCGGGTGTGGTATAGCAGAACCCATACCTACATACCCATGTACCCAGTTTGTTTTGCATATGAAACGTGAATTCTCTAGAAAAATCCCAATTTCCAAAATTTAATACCTAGAGTAAACGAGATAAGTGCTAAATTTACAGTCAATTTAGTTTAACCCTAAGACCAATTAGGTTTTACTTTATCCCATCCCGTCGTCAGGCCTGCCGCGTCTAAGTCAACTCATGACACGACTCCCCGGCCAGTCGCCCACGCCTCCTATCGCTTCATCTCCTGCATCATAGACGCCCCGACGCCCCGCAAGATCGATCTCATCACCCAGGTCGAATTAGTGAATAAATAATTCTAGATGTCGTTGTTTTTCTTATATGTTATGTTGTTAATATTACCTCGTTAAGTTGTTGGGTGGGTTTACCCATGGGTTTTCAATACCCTAACGGGTACGGATATGGTATAAAATCTATACCCAGATGCGGGTACGGGTGTGGGTGCGGGTAAGATACGTAGGACGCGGGTGCGGGTTTGATTAAGCTATACCCATACCCAACGGGGACGGGTGCCATCGGTAGGTTGAACCCATGGGAGGCCACCACTGAGTCCCAACTTAGGCCAAAAGCCTAAGCTTGGGGGAGTACGTATTCTTACCGACACTTCACTCATTTATATATTCTAGTCGGTATATGTGTTCTTGCTTTGTATATCCATATTGTGTCTTCTTGGTTTAGTTTCTTGCTGTAGTTTTTGTCTCTCAAATTTCGAAAACCCAAAAACATTTTCCTTTACTTTAGTTATCGGTTTGCTGTTTGTTTTTCTTTCTTTTTCTCTTTTTCGGTTTCTTCTTTTTGTTCTTTTCTTGCTAAATTGAAAATCCAAAAAGATTTCCTTTAGTTATTTGTTTGCTTCTCTTAGTTCTTAAAATCCGAAAAGCCAAAAATATTTTCCCTTTCCTCTTCTATTTTTGTATATTAGATGCAGGGTTCGATCAAATTCTCACGGCATCGCTCGGGCTCGATCTTTATTTCCATATCATTCGGTCATGCAAGTGAAAGAGCAATAATGAAGATATTTGGTGAAGTGGACATGGTAAATGAGCTGGTATGAACTCTATTTGTTTTCTCTTTTGTACATATACTTGTCCGGATGATCATGCTTTGGCTCGTCCTGATAATTAGTTGTATTGGTAATGTATAATTAGTAGCTCATATTTTCCTATGGTTAGTCTCAACTGTCTAGGAGTGAATAATTTGCCATGCAGAAATTAACATGTATTGCTTCATTCATAATTTAGTATGGTATTGTGGTATCCTCCTCTAAATAATTCATGTTGGATTGACTTGGCACATGTTTACACATGATTGGCTAAAAGAAAGTCTGATGCCTCATTGAACTTTTTGCCTCAAATATTGATATCACTTTTATGCCTTGTTTATTATTGTTTTGTCACAAAGCATGATTATGACAAGTATTGCTCTCTTAGTTGTCGCTTCCCAGTCTTTTGCTAGCCTTCACTTGTACTGAGCGGGAATGCTGCTCGTGCCTCAAAAATCCTTGAAACCAGTCTTCCTAAAGTGTCCACCATAAATTCTTATATGTAGTATTTCCTTGCCATTCCAAGTAAATTTGTCATGTGCTACCTTTAAAATATTCAAAATTCCCCTTTTGTGCCTCTGTTTTTAGCTCATGAGGAAGCAGTAGGAAGCTAGATATAACCTTTGACAAGCAAGGTCGTTTCCCCCCTTTTCACCCGGTGTTGATGGTTCACGTCCTCACTTGAATTTACCCGAGAGCGGCTTAAGCAAAATATAAATATAACTCACCATTCTCCTCCGCACAATGAAAACCTGAGAAATCAGTCAAACATTGGATAGTGGTGAAACCAAGAAGTAAGAGGAATGTACTCGTTCCTCTAAAACCAGCCGCTCTCAAAAGTCTAAAAGCCTTGCTTGAAATGGGGACTAGCTAGTTTCTTTACTGTGAAGTCATTGGCGAAAGCATGCATATCTCAAAACTGTTTCACTCCTGTTTCATAAAAAAAATAAAAATCTCTAGCACATGACTAATCCCTGCTTTCCTCTGTGAAGGGCATGTCTTTTACTTTTATGTTGAGTCACAATATCCTTCTTTAAGCACTTCTTCGAGAGCATAGTTGTCATTCTTAGTATAATGTGCTTTGTTGCAAAATACTATTAACTGAGTTATAACTGTGATGTTTCTATCTTTGATATCTTTGTTCTAGTCTCCACTTGAATTTCGGAGGTGCTCTGCATTTATGTTTTGCGGTACCAGAAAGGACTAGCGAGATAACATCGTACCATACTTTATTTTGAGCATTGCAATCTTGTTAATAGTTGTATGCCATATTATTAATTCTTAGTATGTTGGATTCTCTTTGACGGGGATATACCCTTCGGGTCCCCTATCATTGGTATACCTGGTGCGATTCAGTCTACGGCCCACCTGGCAGGCCCGAAGAAGCCCACGAAGCACGACTTGGAGTACAATACAAGGAAACATGTAAACCCTACCTGGCTCCCTTTATAAAGCCAGGCAGGGGAGACAACAGATACACAACACCCGCCGCCGGCGGCACCATTGTAACACCACCATGATCATCTATACAGATCAGACAAGCAGGATGTAGGTCTTTACCTCACCATGAGGGGCCGAACCTGGGTAAATCCTTGCTTGTCAGCCGACGGAACTACCAGCGCGCCATCTCTCTCCCCCTCAATCAACCCGGGGTACTCGACCCAGGGATTTGCCGAGCCCTAACCTCGTCAATTGGCGCCGTCTGTGGGAAGAACGCGCGCTGGATTCAACGTTTCGGCGGCTCTAATCTTCATCAACAACAACACCCCTCGCGCACAGACTACAGGGCAGCAGCAACACCTGTGTTGCGGACATCACCGACGGCGACTCGGAAATCATATCGACGATCCCTTCGGTGGAAAGATTCGAAATTGAGTTTTCTACAAGCTGTTAAAATTTCAGCGCGTTCCAACGGCTGGATCTTCCTGGCCGACCCTCACACTGAACCTGTGTCAGAACCCTGACGAAACTTCGTGCGGCTTCGGGAAAATAATTATCTAGGTTGACTCGGATATCACTTTGAAGATCCCTCCGGTGAAAACATGCGGAATACAATCCCGCACCACTGCAAAAAATTGGAGACTATTCCAACGGTTAGATCTCCGTCGGCGCCCCGAGGACTGCAACGGATTTCGGATCTAGACAAATCCGCGAGTGCAGGTCGCGAATTCGACTTCCGAGCAATTCGACTTCCTGCCAAAACAAAGAGTTCGGCCCCAACTACAATATGGATAGCAAGCGATCAACGGAGGCTGGCGGCCTCGCCTTCGTCGACTTCGCCTCCATCGGCTCCGCCTCCGACACTCGGGGGCTGGCGGCCTCGCCTTCGTCAACTTCGCCTCCATCGGCTCCGTCTCCGACACTCGGGGGCTGGCGGCCTCGCCTTCGTCGACTTCGCCTCCATCGGCTCCGTCTCCGACACTCGGGGGCTGGCGGCCTCGCCTTCATCGGCCCGTCTCCGGTCCGCCGCGTCGACTACTTCCGCCGCGTCGACTCCGGTCCGCTGCGTCGACTACTTCCGCCGCGTCGACTCCGGTCCGCTGCGTCGACTACTTCCGCCGCGTCGACTCCGGTCCGCCGCGTTGACTACCTCCGCCGCGTCGACTCCGGTCCGCCGCGTTGACTACTTCCGCCGCGTCGACTCCGGTCCGCCGCGTCGACTACTTCCGCCGCGTCGACTCCGGTCCGCTGCGTCGACTACTTCCGCCGCGTCGACTCCGGTCCGCTGCGTCGACTACTTCCGCCGCGTCGACTCCGGTCCGCCGCGTTGACTACCTCCGCCGCGTCGACTCCGGTCCGCCGCGTTGACTACCTCCGCCGCGTCGACTCCGGTCCGCTGCGTCGACTACTTCCGCCGCGTCGACTCCGGTCCGCCGCGTCGACTACTTCCGCCGCGTCGACTCCGGTCCGCCGCGTTGACTACCTCCGCCGCGTCGACTCCGGTCCGCCGCGTCGACTACTTCCGCCGCGTCGACTCCGGTCCGCCGCGTCGACTACTTCCGCCGCGTCGACTCCGGTCCGCCGCGTCGACTACTTCCGCCGCGTCTATATGGTTGCTAAGTTGCATTTCTACTATAACTTTTGTCATGCACTTGTTAAGGTCTTGACCATAAGCACAAGTATGTTTACATCATGAGAAGCAAATGTGTTTGCAAAAGTTTCTTTTATCGCGTTCAGTTTGCCAAATGAATTGCTTGAAGACAAGCAATATGCTAATCTTGTGGGAGTTTGATACATCCAAAACGTATCTACTTTTCCAAACACTTCTGCTATTATTTCTCCTCTAATTTGCATGATTTGAATGGAACTAATGCGGACTGACGCTATTTTCAGCAGAATTGCCTTGGTGTCTTATTTTTGTGCAGAAATCAAAGTTCTCGGAAAAATCTGGAAAAACTCCAGAAATCATATTTTTACAGAAGACCCACGGAGCCAAAAGGGGGGCTGCGGGGGCCAGCCACACCCCAGGGCTGGCCGCGCCTGGGTCCCACCTGGCCAGGTGGTCGCTCGGCTGGCGACGCCCCTTTCGCCTATTTACTTTGTTCGACCTAAAAACGCCAGAACCCCCGATCGTTTTTCGATTGGATGAGATTGTTCATGTAATAAGATGCCGGATCGTTAGGGCATGATGCCTAGTATTTGTGAGAGTACTTATTTATCGTTGTTGCAACTTGGTGTACTTAATGCTTGACACTTAGGGCCCGAGTGCCATGTTTTCAGATCTGAACATATTATGATAAATGTTGTTTTGGATCTTATCTACAAGTTTTCTGCACCTGTTACTGTCCGGAACCCGAGGCCCCAAAGTGACAGCTTCTGGGGTAACCAGAGGGGACGATTTTGACTTGAGGATTACATATATTCATTGAATGTTAATGCTTTGATCCGGTACTTTGTAAAAGGAGTACCTTAATTACCTTTTGGTTCCTCATAAAGGCTCCGCTGACACGGGATGGTTGGACAAAAGATGTCGTGCAAGTTTCTCATTGCGAGCACGCACGACTACCTACGGAATACATGCCTATGTTTATTAGCACCTCGATACCGTTTATTTGTTTATCTGCATATTGCCCGCGGTAATTATTTCATGAACTATCTCATCCATGCAGCGCTCGTATTTACATCCCTATGCCTACGGTGTTCTAATCCTGCTGTCATTACAATTGCTACTATTGCTATTTTCATATTATTACTGTTGTTACTTTATTATTGTTGCTGTTATACTACTGTTGCTATTGATAAATTGCACCCAGTGAGTTACTTTCCAGGTGTGGCTGATATGACAAATCAGTTGCTAAGGCTTATAAATATTCTTTGGCTCCCCTTGTGTTGAATCAATAAATTTGGGTTTTACTTCTCTCGAAGACTGTTGCGATCCCTTATACTTGTGGGTCATCAAGACGCGTTTCTATATATATGTTCAATCATTTTAGTCTGTATGTAGTGCACATTGAAATATTCAAAATATTTTATAATTTTAAATGGAGGGAGTACTAATAAACCACAAGAGTTCGATGATGCTATTCTTCAAAGAATGTACATTATGATTGTTCCTACATATATATTTGGAATATTATGATTGTTTGATGATGTCTTGATATTTCTGGCATCTTATGTTTGACAAAAGGGCACACGAGTATGTGTGGGTTGGCAGTGTACCCATTCCGGGTACATTTGCCTCTCAAAGTATTGTGACAATCCAACTTCAACATCGCAATATATACACAAGAAAAATGGTGACCAAAATGTTAGGTTCAAGAGAAATGTATGGCCAGTTGAATTAATTAAAGATTGTTATTATATTAGGTAAAATACCCACTTCAGACAAAACTGAAGTGTAATCTATTAAATATAAAATCAACAAAGCCAAAATAGGGCAAAAAATGATTAGCACACTTAGTGGTCGAGATCCTGGATCCTTCAACGAGGGAAAGTATGTTATAAGAATGAGAGCAGTGAAGGTAAATGTTCAATATATTATTGTATATCAAACAAAATATTTGGTAGTTTATGTGTGCTAGCCAACCGTGCCTCTCCAACAAACCAGATGAAAAAACAAAAAAGAGAGATTAGAAATAACCAAAGAAATATTTAACAGAAAAGCTGGAAAAGTATCAAAGTTTTACAATGCAATAAGATATATGAGTCGAAGATAGGATGGATAAAATATCGGGAGACTGTATGATCAAAACAATTGAGTTGACACACCTGTTTGGTATTCAATCTGAAAAAGCACAAAAAATAGAACTAAGGTGCATTAATAAGCATGCATTTTAGATCATGAAATGAATAGCAAGCTAATGTACCTTTTAGTTATTATTCAAAAATGGTATACGTAAAACTTCTTATAAATAGAAGTCAAAGTGTACTGCTCATAAAAAGCTTCTTAGCGCTCTAAACATATTACACTGTGTCCCTCCATGTTATTGTGTATTTAGCAGCCTCAAGATGGTAAATTAGTAGAAAATACCATGAAGAAACTTCTTCTAAATTACTTGCTGTCATAGTTCATTGACATGACAATGTTATCACGTACCTTAGAGCTCACCATGTTTAGTTGTCGTAAGCTGATGGCGTCAATAGCAGTAGCCACCTCCGAGAAAATGAATAGAAAAGGTGTTGGAGCTAAGCCAATGAAAGTGTACCAAAATCAGGGATCTCATCTGAAGCAGTCAACTAGAGGCCTCGATTTACAATTTTTCCATTTATTATCAAACAAATTGTCATCATAAATAGGAGAAATACTTAGGTTTGATGTTGTCCACCTAAAATCCAAGAGTAATCTTGACCGTATCACAAATCTGTGGCAGAACTACTAATCAACTTATAAATATATAGCTCAATCATGGTCAAACGAAATTTCTTGAAAGTGGAGAATGTGAACCATGGACCCATGACTTAACATATGCCAACAGATCTAATTAATTCATTATAAACTTATCTGTATTGGGACTTAATCGAGAGACAAAAAATTCTTAAATAGAAGGAGAAAAGGTAAAAAGTATGATAGCACTTAATAATAGAGTCAGGAGAGAGAACATGTTTGTTTATTCCTTGTGAGCTGGTCAACACTATTTTTTTTAGTTTTCACTGGGGGGGCAAAGCCCCACCTGAATCACTTTCCATATATCATATGCTCAGGCCAAAAGCCGAGTTTATTACACGTAGAGACATAAAGAACAGAGAGATTGCCACAAGGTGCGTCAGGCTCTACAAAGCATCGATTGCATGCTCATGATCTTGCGGGAGCCGGGCGCGCTAGAGATGACATCTTCTTTTCACCTCGCGATCAGGAACGGGAGGCTGGGCAATTGTTCTCCGAACACCACAGCATTCCCGTGTTTCCACAAGTTCCAATAACAGATGAGGGTGAAGGTGGACGTCGTGGCGCGCGGGATCGCGGAGGGGGCGTTGTAGGCAAACATTGACTGACATCGGCCTCGTGGAGAAAACTGAAGCCGGCGTACACTTCAATAAACAACTAAACAAGATGTTGAAGACCATTTCCTAAGCTCCCGGTGGTTCGATACTCTAATTTTGAAAGTAGCTAAAACAACCCCATGCACTTGCAGACATCACATAACTCAAATGTTTCACATCCGCGGTGACCCAAAGGTTAGCCTTGTTCTTGATGGTTGCAAGAAGGCTAGGAGGAGGCGCCGATTTTATGTGAAAAAAATTAGATTAAGTGAAAATGGTTTAGCAGTAAGAGAACAAATTACAACTAGAGATTGGAAAAAAGTAGACACATGGAAGTCATCCCCACTATTAAGAGGAACACAAATATTTTAGATTACATGGAAGAAAATTTTAAAAGACGATGAAAAGAAAAATAGAAACCTGATGTCGATAAAACCGTGAAATACTAAAGTAAGGGAAAAATAGGAAAGAAAAAAAAAAGAACGTAAAAAGAAGAAAACAAGAAAACAAAAAAGATTGTGAGAAAAAAACGAAATAGAAATTTAAACGGGAATAAAGCATATATATCTGAACCATGGAGGAAGCCATTCTGATTGGTGTAGCTGCTGGATTGTTGGTGCATTCTTTGATTGGTGGAGAAGCGATCAGTGACGTGAGATTTGATGCGTGTAAAAGCCACAATATCTCCCCGTTTGGGCTTTTGTGCCTGCGCAGGAGTCAGGCATGTCCCCGGGCGAGGAGAGGGGAAGCAAAAAAAATAGTCAGAGGTGTAGCTGAAGTCAGAGGCAGATACACCGTAGCAGCTTACGCGAATTTAATACTACCAGGTCAGCAAGAAAACCCTTCGGTGCTGTGGTGCTGCTAGCCGTGCTCGTGCTGCTGGCTTTACACTAGCGCCGTAAGTTAACCTCCTATTTTTATTCGTTCTCGACGCCCTCTCGCCGCCCCCAACCATCAGGTACCATGGCGCCGCGCGCTACCACCGCTGCCGCGCGCTCGCTCACCGGCCGACTCCATGACGCAGTATATAAGCTCAGCTTCGGCCCATACATTGCACACCAACACCTTTACGTACGCAGCAGCAAGTATCCAGGAGAGAGGTGAGCGGGGATACTCAGAGTCAGCGATGGAGGTCGAGTCGAAGCCGGCGGTCATGGAGGTGGATGCGCCGTCCAAGTCCAAGTTCAGGATGCCTGTTGACTCGGACCACCAGGCCACCGAGTTCTGGCTCTTCTCCTTGGCGAGGCCGCACATGACCGCCTTCCACCTCGCGTGGGGCTCATTCTTCTTCTGCTTCCTCTCCACCTTCGCGGCGCCGCCGCTTATGCCGCTCATCCGTGACACCATCGGCCTCACGGGGAAGGATATCGGGAACGCCGGGATCGCGTCCGTGTCCGGCGTCGTGTTTGCGCGCCTCGCCATGGGGACGGCGTGCGACCTGGTGGGGCCTCGCGTCGCGTCCGCGGCGCTAATACTGCTCACCACCCCCGCGATATACTGCACCGCCATCATCCAGACGCCGATATCGTTCCTGCTCGCGCGTTTCTTCACGGGCATCTCGCTGGCCTCCTTCGTCTCGGCGCAGTTCTGGATGAGCTCCATGTTCTCGCCGCCCGTGGTTGGGCTGGCCAACGGCCTCGCCGGCGGGTGGGGGAACCTCGGTGGCGGTGTCGTGCAATTTCTCATGCCGCTGGTGTACGCCGCCATCCTCAAGTTCGGTAGCGCGCCGTTCACGGCCTGGCGTATCGCCTTCTTCGTCCCGGGCATGCTGCAGACGTTGTCGGCGATAGCCGTCCTCGCGTTCGGCCAGGACCTGCCCGACGGCAACTATGGGAGCCTGCACAAGACCGGCGAGATGCACAAGGACAGCTTCGGCAAGGTGCTGCGCTACGCGGTGAGCAACTACCGCGCCTGGATCCTGGGCCTCACCTATGGCTACTGCTTCGGCGTGGAGCTCGTCATCAACAACATCATCGCGGAGTACTTCTTCGACCGCTTCGGCGTCAGCCTGGCGACGGCCGGGCTGATCGCTGCGAGCTTCGGGATGACGAACCTCGTCACCCGCCCGGGCGGCGGGCACATCTCCGGGATGCTCTCGCAGCGGTTCGGCATGCGCGGCAGGCTCTGGGGGCTGTGGGTGGTGCAGACCCTCGGCGGCGTCCTGTGCATCGCGCTCGGCGCCGTGGACTACTCCTTCGCGGCGTCGGTGGCCGTGATGTTGCTCTTCTCCTTCTTCGTGCAGGCCGCGGAGGGGCTCACCTTCGGCGTGGTGCCCTTCGTATCGCGGAGATCAATGGGGCTGGTCAACGGCATGACCGGCGGCGGCGGCAGCGTGGGCGCCATGCTGACGCAGTTCATTTTCTTCAGCGGGGCCAAGTACCCGACGGAGACCGGACTCATGTATATGGGGGTGATGATCATCGCGTGCACGGTGCCCGTGATGTTCATCTACTTCCCGCAGTGGGGAGGGATGTTCGTGGGGCCGCGGAAGGGGGCGACGGCGGAGGAGTACTACGCTAAGGAGTGGACCGCGGAGGAGCGGCAGAAGGGATACAACATTGGGTCCGTGCGGTTCGCGGAGAACAGCGTGCGCGAGGGCGGCCGGTCCGGCAGCCAGTCCAAACACACCGTGCCTGTCGAGGCCGACGTGTGAACTAATGAAGAGTAAAAAATCCAATTCAAGAGGAAAGATCCAATCCGTCCGTACGTGTATCAATTACGGCCCCGCCGAACATGTAAAACAAGGTTTTTTTGAGTTGCTAGCCTATGTTCTTCTGTTATCAGTTTATTAATCTCCCTGTCGAGATCATCGACGTGTGAATGGACAGTAAATATCCAATTCAAGTCATATATATATATAGTCCATATGTTCGTACATGGCACATCTGATTTGCTAGCCATCGCATTTGTATTGTCCTTCTTGTTGTTCTGTCCATCTGTTTGGACCTGTTCATTTTTTTCAAGAAGAGACACCCCATATATTTATATTGTCCTTCTTGTTCTTCTCTCTCCGGTTTTACCTGCTTAGTTATATTCGTCTACGGAATTTTTTAATTACAAGTAAGTAAAATATAGGGACTCTCTATTTATTACGTGGGTGTTTTTCTCCTCGAAAAAAATACTTTTTGTATGATATAATAGTCAACTTTGAAATAATTTTTCAACACATGGAACAAATATTTTGTAAATTTAAAAATAAAATAGTATAATTTGGTACATTTTAGAAAAATAAGCAACAATTTTGAAATTAAATGAAACAATAAGAAGTTTGGGAGACTAAAAAATCACGTAGGGACAAATTGATGGAGTTTTGACCTTCAAGCGCAACAAAAATCTTGGAGATAGAGTATGGCATGGAGAAAACTGAAATGAATCTCACCAAATAGGTGCCGTCACAAAAAACCCAGGACAACAATATTAAGTAATGAGCAAGAACCTGCTACTTTCGAGGCTAAGGTGGCAATTTTACCCATGGGTACGGGTATCCGCGGGTACTGTACCGGAGAGGGTATGTGCATATTTTTATACCCATGGGTATTACCCATACCCTACCCGCCAACTCGTGGGTAGGGCATGGGTATAGCCTTGTACCCGTGGGTATACTCATACCCTACCCGTTTATACTGAGATATGTAACCTACTCAGTTGACTTACTAGATATGACCATAAGATTTGTGATTTCCGAAGTTAGATAATTATCATATATTTATTTACCTGTTACTGAGTTGAGATAACTGATTTTTTTGTCAAATGTGGTACCAACGAATGTAAAATTGTGAACAATTTGTGCACTATTTAATCTACCCAATGGGTACGGCCAGCCGTCGGGTATGGGTTATGATCGGAATAGTTTTTGGTTTAACGATGCACTTTGTCTCGTGCTCGGTTCCGTGTTAATATAGGCGCAGCCACAAGGTGCAAGATTACAGAGGAGGTTACATCTGATAAGGAGATAGGAAGATAGGAACGATCTGATCTTTATAAACAGATCAGATCCGTTTACATGACTTGCGTTACATCTCAACTACTCCTATCTATATCTGTTGCCAACTATCGATACATGACAACTTGAACGCCCCTCCTCAATCACAACCTTTCCTTAGGTTGAGATTGTGCTTGAATTCTTGAATTCTTCAAATTGCCGGGTTGGTAACGCCTTTGTGAAGCCATCTGCCACCTGATCTTTAGAGGAGATGAATCTGATCTCTAGCTGTTTATTAGCTACTCTTTCTCTTACAAAATGAAAATCTATTTCAATATGTTTAGTTCTAGCATGAAATATAGGATTTGCTGAAAGATATGTTGCACCCATATTATCACACCATAGACATGAGACTTGATCTCTTTGAACTCCCAATTCCCCCAAAAGAGACTCTATCCAAATAACTTCTGCAGTAGCATTTGCTAGAGATTTGTACTCTACCTCTGTGCTTGATCTTGACATTGTTGCCTGTTTTCTAGCATTCCAAGAAATCAGGTTAGGCCCAAAAAATACAGCAAAGCCTCGTATTGTCCTTCTTGTTGTTCTCCACATCTGTCTGCCCATATGTTCAGGAATGCTCTGAAAGGAGAATACTAAAGCATGATCAGGACAAGGGCTACATGTTTCTTGGCTCCCAGTCTTCAGGCGACCAGCCGCTGAGAAAAATATTAAATCAGCGCTGAGGCGGGTGAACTTCATTGGCAAGGGCTTTATTCGGGCCCTAAAGTTGATTGTTTTTGTTGATATTTTTGCATTCAGGAGGGAAGATCCAATCCGTCATTACGTGTAAAAAATAAGGTTCTTCTTTTTGTTTTTCTGCTACCTGTTTCCCTACTGAAGTATGATCGCATCTCTGTCCGGAACTCCGGATACTATTCTCCGCTTCCAGAGTACCATGGCACCCCGCCAACTGTTTTCTTGAAAAATACCAGTAATTCAATAATTAGCACTTAGTTGTACTACCTCCGTTCCATAATGTAAGCCTTTTTAGCATTTCTCTTTCCATCCGTATCTAGACATGTTTTAGTGTAAGGTTCAAATGAATCTTGCACTAAAACACACTACTAGGAAACTAGCTATAGGTGGAAACTGTTTTGTGGCGCACTAAATAGTCATGCGCCACAGAAATAATTTCTGTGGCGCATTGTTTTGAATGCGCCACAGAAATTTGGAATTCTGTGGCGCACGAAAAACAAATGCGCCACAGAAATGTGACTTTCTGTGGCGCACGTCCTGCATGCACCACAGAAATGCGCATTTCTGTGGCGCATACGGCCAGATGCGCCACAGAAAGTGACATTTCTGTGGCGCATGCTGTCTGATACGCCACAGAAACGTGACTTTCTGTGGCGCATATTGTTACATGCGCCACAGATAGAATTTAAAAAATCTCAGATCTGGTTTCTCTCTCCTCTGTTTGGACCTGGTCAAACGCACCACCATCTCCTATCTCTCGCACCACACAGCCCATTCTCTCTCTCCCTTATCTCCTTCTTGCTCCCCTCGGTCAATCTCCACCACACAGCACACACACACAGCACTACGCATCTTCAACTCCGACGGGGAGACATGGGTCGCGCAGCGCAAGACTGCGGCGCTCGAGTTCACCACGCGCACGCTCCGGACGGCCATGTCCAGGTGGGTCTACCGCTCCATCCACGACCGGCTCCTGCCCATCCTGGCTGAGGCCTCGGCCGGCAAGGCGCACGTCGACCTCCAGGACCTCCTCTTGCGCCTCACTTTCGACAACATCTGCGGGCTCGCCTTCGGCAAGGACCTCGAGACGCTCGCGCAGGGCCTGCCGGAGAACGAGTTCGCGTCGGCCTTCGAGCTCGTCGCCGCGGCCGGCAAGGGTGGCGGCACGGTGGCCGCCACGGTGCAGTACGACGACCTGCTCTCCTTCATCCTCGCCGGTCATGACACCTCCTCCGTGGCCCTCTCCTGGTTCTTCTGGCTCGTGTCGACGCACCCGGCCGTGGAGCGCAAGATCGTGCGCGAGCTCTGCTCCGTGCTCGCCGCGTCCAACTGGCCCGCGCCGGTGGCATCGCCGGGGTCCAAGGCCGGGCACCCCGTGGCCACCGCGCTGCTGCGCTCCTTTGGGACCCAGAGGCCGTATTTTTTTTTAACTGAAAAGGACATTCTGTGGCGCACGGTGGGGGTGCGTCACAGAAAAAAAATTAGTGGCGCACGGTGGGGGTGCGCCACAGAAAAAAAATTAGTGGCGACGATTCTGTGGCGCACCCACCGTGCGCCACAGAATTTTAAAAAGGTGCGCCACAAATAGCCTATTTCCTAGTAGTGACATGTCTAGATACGGATGGAAAGAGAAATGCTAAAAAGGCTTACATTATGGAACGGAGTGAGTAGATGTGATCTCTTCTTATTTTTCTTCATGTTTTAGTGCATCGCTAAACTTAGTGTGACATACCAGCTTTTGTTAACTGGATTTTATGTTGGCACTACATGCTGGAAGGATCTTTGTTATCCGCAAAGTATGTTTGCAGTACAAGCTTATATGATATGCACAAGTCAATGTCTCAAGATTGCAAATTTTTAATTGGCTGATGTGCTCCTTTTCTTGTACTACTCCTACTCCATTCTGACGCTATCAAACTATTGCGTGCGCTAGGGGGAAGCGCGAAAGAAGTTGGCTGATGTGCTTCGGTCATTCTACCACAATCTATCTATCTATTATATAATTATTAAAACACAAGACAAACAACGGCTAGGATTAACACTATATATATCATTAAAAAAGAGCGGCTCAGATTTGCTAGAAAGAGAAAAGGCAATGCGGAGACGTAGGGAACCAATACACGAAGTCCTTTCCGTGTACGAATTATCTTTTCTCGGCAGTTCTGACGGGTTAGGGTTTCCCTAACTAATGACAACCATGTACGATCTGTTTTCCTCACTTTGATCCACCACCGGGATAGAGACCGACGAACATGTTGCGCAACGGCGATACCCACGCCAATTGCCCTGCTCCTGATTCTTCTACCAAGACGATGCCACCCCATGTCTACATCATGATGGACGCCGCTATTTCTACCACAACACATACTTCTCATGAGAGGGACTACAAAGGTACGCATATGGGTGTTGATGATGCCATGTTCCCACTAGTGGACATGATGACTTGTGATTGCTTGCGTGCTATGGATGATCATTTTGATGTCACCTATGCTTCTTTCATATTCCTATGTGATAACTTGTTTCAAACCAATGTTGATCATGTGGAATCACCTACTTGTGATGATATTTACATAAGAATGACTTGTTATGAAACTTTTGAATTTTCTCCCATTGTTGCATCCAAAAAGTCAAACAATTTCTCTTTCCAATGCTTGGTTTGCAATAATGTTGCTATAATATCTTATGAGAATGCCCCCATAGCTTTCTCGAAATTTGGAGATTGCTCCTTTTGCCATGTTGAGAATTTTTCTTCCTTCATTTTGCACATTGGCCAACCACATATTTCGTACTTCACTTGTGATATTGCTGCGTTTAGTGATGTGCAAATGGAGAGACACGTCATGATGGATGATGTGTTCGTGTACCATACGCACAATTTCTTTTTGTGGAATTTCGTGTGTAATGGCTCACGCTTTATAATGTCAACCTCAATTGAGCATGAGTTGACAAAAAGAGCTCTTGAGAGCATTGTCCATGAGAGTTGTGGATCGAGTCCGGCTCTATTTCCTTTTCCATGTTTTCACCGAACAAATTGAACAATTGCTCTTTTATTTGGTTCGCGTGTAAACATGTGAGTGTTTTGGTTTTCCCTTGTGACATACATGTTTTCATGATCTTTCCACTAGATAATTTATGTGTTGCAACAAATGTGACGAACACTTGTTCTTTTAAATGGATTGATTGCAACCATAATGATATTTTGAGCATGTCTTGTCATGCGTCCTATGGATGTTGTCGTATTGGTGTTGCCACAACTTTGACGAAAACTTGCTTCCCCATTTATTTTGTTGGCACCCATGATGGCGATGATAAGAGCCTCCCTCAAATTGTGTGGTTCACAAACTTCTCTTTCCGATGCTTTGAATGCAATGGACTTTATATGGTTCACAATGAGATAGGTATCATGCACTTCTCAACTTTTCTTTGAGATTTTGTGTTCCCACATTTTGAGGATGTTTTGACGACTTGCTTGCATATTGACCTTGCTTTTGCATTACCTTCCATATCCTTGTGTAGTGCTAATGGTGTAATGATCAAGATTGGACATGTTATGGATGATATGCTCTACTATCATGCACACACATTGCTTGCTTGGTCTTTGATGTGTATAGGTAAAAATGGCGGCATGGTGACTTCCACTTCAACGACAAGCCATCTATCTCCTTCACATGATGAGGACGTGCTAGCGTCGAGGACGATGCTTTTCGAAGGAGGGGGAGATGATGTAGGCGGACCCATGTCAAGCATGCCAACATATGCCAAGTCAACAGCCCGCGAGATACAGGGTAGCTCAGAACCTCCGGGGCGCCACTGGACCGTCGTGGATGCAGCCCACGGCTTGCTCCCGGTGCTGCAGCTCGAAACATGGAGGTTGACGACCTGGGGCTGCACCGGACCCCCAAGGCGCGTGGGGTGAGCCTCCGACGGCGAACAAGGAATGGCAGGGGGTGGCCCACGGGTCCCTTGACCGACAGCTAGCAGGGAGGCACAGGGGGCAGGGGCGGAGAACCTCCGGGAGGCGAGCAGGCAGAGGCAAGGGTCGGCATGCGGGGCACCTACTGGCGGCGAACTAGGAGATCTCGGTGGCGGCGCGCGGGTACATCCCATTGGCGAGCAGGGAACGACGCGTGGGTGGCGAGGTTGACATCTCAGGGCCGCGCCCGTGGCCTGGGAAGGAGGCGTGGGTAGGGAGGGCGGTTCCGGTCGTCGGATTTGGAGGCGGGGGCGGTGTCGGTCGCCGGATTTGGAGGCAGGGGCGGCGCCGGTGGCTAGTACTGTAGATGGTGGTGTCGGGGACGATGGGTCTGGGAACTAGATCGAGTTTTTTTTGGCGCCGACCGGCTGGCTGACTTCGGCGAGTACATCTCCGACCGGGATCAGGTTCTCAACATGTTTCGCGGGCTTGCACGGCGTCTCCATTACGCCATCCCCATTCTCACCATGCAGAGGCCGCTGCCATCCTTCCTCGCCTGCCGCGCCTTCCTCCTTCTCGAGGAGAGTCACATGTCTCCATCGACTGACGGCGGCACGGACACGGCGCTCCACGCCGCGCGCGCGCCTACCGGCGGGGGCGGCCCCAGCAATCGCCCCTACAACGGCGGTGGCGGCCGTGGCAACAGAAACAAGGGCAAGGGCCCTGCGGCTCCAACTCCTTCCCGCACCCGCCCGCTCTCCCGGCACCGTCCACCACGCCATGGACCGGCATGGTTCACGCGTGGCCTGTACCGTGGCGCCCCCACGCCCCCGGTTCTGGCATCCTCGGGCCGCGACCAGGTGCTCCGTCGCCCTTCGCCAGCATGGTGTCGCACTACTACGGCAACGGGTCTGGCGCTCCTGGCATCTACCACAACCCTGCCCCGCCAGGCCCCCCAGCTCCAGCCTGGGACCAGACCGCGCTGATCCAGGCGCTCAACGCCATGTCCGTGCAGCAGCAGCAAGCTCCTCCGAACGGCGGCGAATGGTACCTCGACACCGGAGCTACTGCACACATGGCGTCGTCCTCTGGTATGATCGCCTCCCCTCGTCGCTCTCGCTCCTCTCGTATAGTTGTTGGCAATGGTTCTTCGCTTGCTGTCACGCACACTGGACACCACTGCCTTCCCACCACCTCCAATTCCCTCTCTCTCAACAATGTCCTAATTTCCCCAAATCTCATTAAAAATCTTGTCTCTGTTAAGAAACTAACCCGTGATAATCCTGTCAATGTTGAGTTTGATGATCTTGGTTTTTCTATAAAGGAACGGCGAACAAAGACGGAGATCCTCCGCTGTGATTCTGACGGCGAGCTGTACCCGATCACCCCACCCACCACACACCATGGATTCGCCGCCGTCACTGTGGATTTGTGGCATCAACGCTTAGGACACCCTGGACGCGACGGCCTCGCCCCTGTGCTTCGCGTGACTGAACCAGCTTCATCCACCACTCCATCCCATACTTGTCATGCATGCCAACTAGGAAAACACACTAGATTACCCTTTTCAGATTCCCAGCATATTTCATATTTCCCTTTTCAGTTAGTTCATTGCGACATTTGGACATCCCCTGTACCCAGTGTATCTGGTTTGAAATATTACTTGGTTATTCTAGATGATTACAGTCATTTTGCCTGGACTTTCCCTCTTCGTGCTAAATCTGACGCCCTGCTAAAAATCCAAAATTTTCAAACATTCATTCGCTGTCACTATAACCTGTCAATCCTAAACCTGCAAACTGATAACGGACGAGAGTTTGACAACCACGCCTCGCGCACTTTCTTCTCTGCTCACGGCATCCTTCTTCGTATGTCTTGCCCATATACGTCCCCACAAAATGGCCGGGCAGAACGAATCCTACGCACCTTAAACAACACTGTTCGAGCCCTGCTAACCCATGCCTCCATGCCTTCATCATTTTGGGCAGAAGCCCTAGGAACAGCAACCTTTCTCCTCAATAGACGACCATGTCGCCCACGCCAAAACCATACTCCCTTCTACCTCCTCCACGGCATTCAGCCCGACTGCACAAATCTGCGCGTGTTCGGATGTCTCTGTTACCCCAACACATCAGCCACTACACCCCATAAACTAGCTCCCCGCTCACTGGCCTGCACCTTCATCGGCTACTCAGCCGATCACAAAGGGTACAGATGCTACGATCGTGCCACCGGCCGCGTATATACATCACGCCATGTCTTCTTTGATGAGAAACAATTCCCCTTTGCCACTGCACCTACACCCGAATCAGACGAGAACTACCATCAAAACCCCCAACCATCTCCTTCCTTCAGATTTCTGATCCTAGAGGCCTGTCTTTTCCTGGTGCGCTCCAGCACAGCCAGACCCATGACCGGCCGCTTGGGTCTGGCTGTGCTGGAGCGCACCAGGAAAAGACAGGCCTCTAGGATCAGAAATCTGAAGGAAGGAGATGCCAACACTAAATTCTTCCACATCCGTGTCAATGCCAGAAGAAGGAAAATGCACATTCAGAGGCTACAACTCAATGGAGGTTGGGTGACTAGCCACGATGACAAGGCCTCTGTGATCTTGGAACATTTCACTCGCACTATTGGTCAACCGCCGCCGCGCCAGATCGACTTAAACTGGGAAGCTATGGACCCCGGTATTGCGGATTTGGATGACTTGGCCTTACCTTTCTCTGAGGACGAGATCAAGCTTGCCATTGATGACATGCCGAAAGTCAAGGCCCCTGGTCCGGATGGGTACACCGCTGCCTTCTTCTCGTCATGCTGGGAGATTATTCAGCAAGACTTTGTGCGTGTTATTGATGCCTTCTCAGAGCTATCGGTGCAAAACTTTCAGGTCATCAACTCTGCTATTGTTGTGCTGCTTCCAAAGAAAGATGGTGCGGACTCGATCTCGGATTTTCGTCCCATCAGCCTCATCCATATCATTCCAAAGATCATCACCAAGGCAATGGCGCGTCGTTTAAGTCCAAAGATGGATAACTTGGTCTCTCCCTGTCAGAGCGCCTTCATTAAGAACAGAAGCATTCACGATAACTTCATGTATGTCAGAAACACTGCTCGTTGCCTCCACCGTGCCCGCAAGCCTATGCTGCTCCTCAAGCTAGACATCGCCAAGGCTTTTGATTCCATGCGCTGGGACTACCTGCTGGATGTATTACGGCGTCGGGGTTTTCCTCCACGCTGGAGGGCTTGGGTCTCCATCCTATTCTCCACGGCCTCCTCCCGTGTCCTTCTGAACGGCATCCCCGGGCTCGAGATTATTCATGGTAGGGGGCTCAGGCAGGGGGACCCTCTGTCTCCCCTCCTCTTCGACATCGGCATTGATCCCCTGAACAGAACTCTTCAGTTGGCTACCGAGCAGGGACTCCTGCATCCGCTGCCTCACCGGTTAGCACCCTTGCGGCTATCGCTCTACCCGGATGATGCGGCTATCTTCATAACTCCCACCGCGCATGATATCTCCAACCTCGCCGATACGCTTCAAAGTTTCGGGGAGGCGACGGGGTTGGTCACAAACATTGCCAAGAGTTCTATCTCGACAATCCGCTCTGAGGACATCGACCTTGCCGCCATTTTGGAGGATTTCCCGGCTGCCATCACTCAGTTCCCTATCAAGTACCTGGGGCTGCCCCTATCTCTCGGCAGACTGCGACGGGCTGATATTCAGCCATACATTGATAAGATGGCATCTCGTCTGCAACCCTGGCAGGGAAGGTTTTTCAACCGTGCGGGGTGCACAGCGCTGGTCAAATCTGTGCTCTCCTCGATGCCAATCTTCCTTCTTACTGCAATCAAAGCTGACAAAGGCATGCTCAAGGCCTTTGACAAGATTAGGAGAGGGATGTTGTGGAATTGCAGTGAAAACGTCAGCGGTGGAAAATGCAAGGTCAGCTGGGACAAGGTTTGTCGGCCAAAAATTCTTGGGGGGCTCGGAATTCTAAACTTGGAAAAGTTCTCAAGGGCGCTACGACTCAGATGGCTTTGGCATGATTGGGCTTCTCCGGATAAGCCTTGGGTCGGATCCGAGACGCCAAATGATGACTCTGATAGGAATCTCTTCAATGCTGCCACTAGGGTCACTGTGGGGGACGGTCTCAAAGCTTTGTAACATCCCAGAATTAATATAAGTATTATTAATTCCAAAATGTGGGCCAACAAATTTTTTTATTATTTTATGTGTGATTGCTTGTGTTTTGTTGATTGATGTGTGTTTGCTAAGTAATAATATCAATAAAGGTGAAGTGACAAAATGAAAACACCCACACATAAAATCATGTGACAAGTGCAACACACAAATTTCTCTAAAATGAGAAATTAATATTTTCTTCAAAACAAAATTCAGTGGGGTGATCTAGTGATCACTCCCACTTTGCTCTTATACCTTTTTCCTCTTCAAAATCTATTTCTCAAAACTCTAAAATTAAAATTCTATTTCTTTCTTTATTCTAGAAAATCACCAAATGTGCTATGATGCATTTATCCAATAAATTGCATCATAGCACCAAAAATCTTTCAATTGTGGAAACAAATTTCAAAAAAATTTGAATTTAAATTCGGTTCTGGCATTTGCTCGAACAGGTGGTGTGCACCACCCTGTTCTTCCCCAAATCCCTAAAATCCGAACCCAATTCGTCGATTCCGTGAGTGATCGAGCTTGGGGACCTCGCCACCACTCTGCCCTCACTCACCGGAGCCCGAGGGAGCAAGGAGGAGGTCCAATTTGGCCTCATGGTCGCCGTTCATCACCGTGGCCAGGGAGCACGCGCTCCTGTCGCCATGCCACGATGCTACCCTACTGTGGAGGGAGCAAGCGAGCCGCCCGACCGATCCTACGCCGACGCCGCACCCTACTACCACGCCTGCCCCCTCTCGCACACGCACCACGCCCAGCAAGAGCCCTAACCCGCCGGGAACTCGTCACCCGTGCGTGCCGTGCACCGCCCAAACCACCACGGAGCGCGCCACGGCCGTCCCCCCTGCCAAGCTCACGCCACGGCGCCACACGCCGCCAACCGTGCCCCTCTCCATCCCGACACCGTAGCCGCCCTAGCCACCGCCCCTACGGCGAACCTACTCGCCGCCCTAGCACCGCCCCTGCCTCCCCTGCACCGCGTCCACGATGCGCTGGACTCCGGCTATTTAAGCCGCCCCCGAGCCCGCATTCTCCACCCCACCTCGCCACGCCACTCCCCACCACTCCACTCTCTTCCGAGCACCGCCAGGAGGGCGGAGCCGCTGCTCCGGAGCCGCTGCAGCCCACGGCCGCCCAGTGCCGCTCCGCCAAGCCGAGGTGAACGACGACGGCCTCGTGGCCGTGCCGCTCTCCCTTTTTCTCCTCTCCTTCCCTAACCCTCTGCCATGCACCACCGCCACCGCACGCTCACGCCCTCGCCGTATCTCGCACAGGAGCGCCGCCAGGAGCTCGCCGTCCCGTGCCCGTGGAGACCGCACTGCCGCCGCCGACGAACCAAGCCCCGCGAGGATCTACAACTGCGCCCGCAGCCTTCCCCGAGCCTCCGCCGTCGATTCCCACCGTCACCGCCGTCTTCCGAGCCCTAGGTGAGCCGCTAGACTACTGCCACACCGCCGGCCGCATGGTGGCGCCGCCTGTTTTGCGTCGTCGCCGATGCGTGCGTCCTGGGCCATTGGATCTAGATCCAACGGCAGCTTACCCGTTCGAATTTCCGCTGAAAACGGCTGTCCAGAAAATCCGTTTGGATTAGCTCACTTTGCAAACAAATTATGAAAAATCCACTGCACCAAATTTTATAACCTTTACATGGTTGGAAAGATCTGGATTCATAGATTCAAATGCTAGTTTTAGTTTTCCAATGTAGCTAGTTTAGCATCCTCAAATAATTAGGCAAAGTAGCTATGTTCTGTCTGTTTTCAGAAAACTTCTGAAAACAAATAAATGGTTCTGTTTTTAACCATCAATATTAATTCACCTAAATTTATTTAGGAGTTTGTCTTGGCATAACATGTTAGTATGGGTAGTGTACTGGCATTAACAAGTGTTGGGAACCCCAAAATAAAATCTGTGTAAAAGATTTAAATTGGAAAAGATAGCTAATCAGTTTAGTTCAACACATGAAATAACAGAGATAGCCCACTTCCCATGCAAATTACTATTTGACCAGAGGCCTAAAAATTGCAAACTAAAATTTTGTAGCTAGTAAAACATGCCATCTTCACATAGATGCAGGCCATGATCATGTTGGACAAATCCCTAATTAAAAATAAAAATGACAAATGTGCTAGTTGTGAAACTTAAGAAGGTGAATTTTCTGTCAGAAAATTGATTAAGATTTTGAAAATTGATATCTCGAGATCTAGGAATCTAAAAATAGCAAATGAAAATGTTCTGAAAAGCTTATGAAAATATCTAGCTCACTAAAGTGGTTTCCCCCATTTAGATTAATAAATAAATAATGATATTCAAAATTCCACAGAAGGTATAAACCCTAAACTTGTTTGTTTCTGATACTCTATTAATCCAAATGAGGTCATACCAATTTTGTTAGCTCACATTTAGTAAATACTAGTTATCCCTAAGAGGATTTGTCTTTTGAGCAATGTTAACTTGAGTTGTAGCAAAAACAAGAAAACTAACCTTCTGGATAAAAACATTTATATAGGAAGCTTAATAACCTCAATTGAATTGAATCCAATTGGGTTGTCTTCTACACATCAGTAGCTATCTGTAGAATTTTAGTTCATATTTTTGTGACCAACAGAACACAAGTTATGTAATTAAACATGAAACCCTAGTTTCTGCCATAATTGTGACACAATTAAATGATGGGTAATTAAATCAAATTGAAATCAAATTGTGTCACCTTGTGTGTGCAGTAGCTAATTGTGATTTTTATGATGATTGTGATGTTATGTTTGCTTGTTTAGTCTTAGTGATTGTTTGCTTGTATTGTTTATTTATCGATTAGACGAGAACGTTGCCGGAGTCTACGAGGAAGGAGAATACTTCGAACAGCAGGAACCCGAGCACTTTGTTGAGCAAGGCAAGCTACTTCACTGACCTTGCATTTATATACATCTATGTTGATCACCTGAAATATTCAAAAGTAGAGATGATTTTAAAAACCTCTTTTTTTACAAAGACATGAAAAAAAAACTATTTTGCCACCCTATGTAGTATATTAGAGTAGATATTTAAACTATAGGATGGGAAAAATATGATTTATTCCAAAACTCCTTTTTAAAGTACCTGGAAGAATGTGGAATGCCGAATGGTCGGCATGGAAGTGGAAAAGTGGTGATTTGGTAATGTTTATGAAAAATGCACATTGTGTCTTAGTACTATGACGACCAGCCGATAACCTGTGCGACCACATCTACCCACATATGGGAACGGGCGTAGTCATATAGTTTGCTCATATTAGTATGGGACACCTCATCGACGGAGACGACTTCGTTATGCGTGAGGGGATGATCATGGCGACCTACCCCCTGACCTGGGTCCTAGCAATCTGATGGATGGAGGATTGAAGATCCATATTTGGGTCGCCGGGCAAAACTACGAGTCCTTACATCTAGGTTCCTCGACGGGGGATCCTGTACTAGGTGTCGAAGGAATGGTGAATTTCGTAGGGCAGGGTCCTATACTAGCATGAGCAAAGGACAGGCTATGGTCGGTGGCTCAACTTCGCATACACCTTGTATGGCGGGACGTGGCAGACACGATGAGCTACCGGATGGGTGTGGGAAAAGCGTGCTACCTCTGCAGAGGGTAAAAACTATTCGAATAGCCGAGTCCTCGGATATGGACAGTTGGGAGGCTGTACTAGACTATGTGCAAGTTTTACAAAAAGTTGTAAACTGAAAGAAACCAATGTGGAGGTGATGTTACCCAACTATACCAGATGGAGTGGTATGAGTTGTTGGAGATGAATGGACCATGAAGAGACATGGTCGAGAAAAAGGAGGAGTTTTTGGAAAGTAAATGAAACTAGTAAGATTCTTCAAGATAGTAATGAATTCCTTCTTACCCCTTTTCAACAAAGATATAGAGGTGTTTTTCAACAAAGATATAGAGATAGTTTAATAACTAAAAGTGCTATAGGATGCAACTTAAAACTGGTGCATACTCACGTTAGGGGTAGTTTGCGAGTACAATTCCCATTGTACTCATATTCGTTTCGTCCCTGGCTATTGTCTTAGCCAGATTTCGAGGAGAACTACGCAGAAGCGGAGTATGGAGACTTCTATGCGAACTAGGGATCTTCGTGAGTCAACTGCCTGTCGGGTCGTCGATAGGACGCGTTGGACTTCTACTACGTAGCTTCCGCTGAATGCTTCTGATTTGGCCCTTGAAGGCACCTATGTAAGACTTGGTCTAAGTGACCTACTATGTAAGACTTTAATTCGGTACTGAAATGGATGTAAACTTTGGTATTCAATTCGGATTATGGGCAACGACAGACTGATCATGGGATCGTTTTGTGAACCATAATCGGGTATTTCGGACAGCTAGTCCGGGGTCCCCACAGAGTTGGTATCAGAGCCCATCTTGACCATAGGAGACCTTAGTTAGCATGGTCGTTAGATAGGAGTTACAAAAGTAATTTCTAAAAATAAAGGAGTGAAAATATTTTCGAAAACTTCTTATCTCCCAATCCTCTCATATTTGCGAAATTTTTATTCACACTAAATATTGATGGACTATGAGGAGGACGACGACGAGGAGGAGACCGTCGACGACGAGGAGGAGCTGACCGAGCCCCTTCTTGACGAGGATGAGGAGGACCCAGAGGAGCGTTCCTTCGAGTCCGACACTGACGACGCTGTGCCGAGTATTCCACCCCAGTAGTTGGATCACTTAGTCTCTTTCGAGTTATCGTAGGATTAGGTCCACCCAGTTGTAGTCGCTTTTGAGTAGTGTAATGGTTCCTATGAAACCATTTGCTTGTAACCAACTATGTATGATGTGTGGAACTTATGCATGTGATGCTTTTGCTTGATATTGTTGTGTGCTTGGGAAATTTCGAAAATTTGCAAAACTTATCCTGAAAACTTCCCTGTAGTAAAGACCCCTTATCTCAACCATTCGAAAACCCTACCCTGTTAAAGTAAGGCACATCCCTAGTCTATTTTGCCTCTTATACCCGTTTAATCTCAGGATGGTGGACACCCGAGGAGGAAGCCACAGTCGCAATGATCCGCCACCACCACCACCTGAGCCTACCCCGGCCGAACTCCTTAGGATCATTATGGAGGACCGTGAGGCCTCTCGCCAAGAGCGTCAGGCACACCTTGCTGTTCTCCAGCAACTTGCCGCCCATGCCCAGAACAACAACCACAACAACAATGGCAATGGCAAGGGTAACGAAGATGGACACCTGAGGTCCACTTTGAGCGATTTCCAGAAGACCAACCCACCCACCTATTCCAAGGGACTTCACCCTTTAGAAGCCGATGACTGGCTTCGCACCATCAACAACAATCTGGAAGTTGCCACCGTAGGAGAAAATGAGAAGGTTCTGTATGCAACCCACTATCTTGCTGGACCTGCACGAGCTTGGTGGGAAACTACCAAGGCTCTCCAGCAGGCTGGCTATGTGATCAATTGGGCTGAGCTCCAGGAGAAGTTCCGCAAGAAGCACATTCCTAGCGGACTTATTGAGAGGAAGAAGGATGAATTCCGCAAGCTGAGACAGGGAAGCAAAGACGTGGTTGGCTATCTTGATGAGTTTACCGATTTATCTCGGTATGCACCTGATGATGTCGACACCGAGAAGAGGAAGGTTGAGCGCTTCATGAGTGGGCTGCATGATGAGCTTCAGTGCGCCTTGGTGATACATGACTTCATTGATCTGGAGTCACTTGTGGACAAGGCTATCCAGCTGGAGACCAAGCGCAAGTCTATGTTAGAAGGACGCAAGAGAAGGATGATTGCTTCAGAAGGTTCTAGCAACCAGAATCCTCGTACCTTTCCACCAGCACCCAAGCCTGCTTATCGACCACCGCCAGCCCCACGCCCCACCTTTCCAAACCGCCCAAACAACCCCAACCGTCCCAATGACAACAACCGTCCAGGAGGAAATCCCAACAATTTCAATCCCAAGGCCAATGTTGTCTGCTTTGAATGCGGCACCAAAGGTCACTACTCCAGAGAATGCCCCAATCCCAAGAAGCCTGCACCGAACCAGGGTCAAAACCGCAATGGGAATGGAAATGGAAATGGAAATGGAAATGGAAATGGCAAGAATGCCGCACCCCGTGGGAATGCTGCTGTTGTCAAGGGCCGTCTGCACCACATCAATGCTGAAGAAGCTGAGGAAGCGCCAGATGTTGTGCTGGGTACGTTCCTTGTCAACTCCGTACCTGCAATAGTTCTGTTTGATTCTGGTGCCACCCATTCGTTTATTACCAAAGAGTTTGTTGCTAAGGGAGGTTTAGTTGAGAACCTCTTATCCAAATCCGTGGTCATCCAAACCCCAAACTCCACCGTAGAGACCAAACTATTTTGCCCCGCCGTTTCCCTAGAGATCAAAGGGGAGAAATTTCCAGCTGACCTAATTGTTCTAGGAACCCAAGGCATAGATGTGATTCTTGGAATGAACTGGTTAGCCAAGTATCATGGCCGAATTGATTGCGCCAGAAGAGCTGTTACTCTCACCTCAGATAATGGAGTTGAAGTGAAGTATGTATCTGAGACTAGCCAAACCAGACCCGGATGCCATGAGGGCATAGCTCGACCCACCCTTGACGAGATCCGTGTTGTTCACCTATTCCGAGATGTTTTTCCGGAAGAATTGCCTGGTATGTCGCCAGACAGGGATATTGAGTTCGTGATTGAACTTATCCCTGGAACCTCTCCTATATCCTAGAGACCTTACCGGATGAATCCAGAAGAATTAGTGGAATTGAAGAAGCAGTTGGCTGACATGCTCAGCAAAGGCCTTATTCGCTCAAGCGCTTCACCTTGGGGATCACCCATCATATTTGTGGACAAGAGAGACGGTACCACGCGACTGTGTGTGGATTATCGTAAGCTCAATGAAGTGACCATTAAAAACAAGTATCCTCTTCCGAGGATCGAGGATCTGTTTGATCAATTGAACGGAGCCCGAGTCTTTTCGAAGATCGATCTACGATCGGGATATCACCAGTTGAAAATTAGAGAGTCAGACATTCCCAAGACTGCCTTCACCACCCGTTACGGATTGTTTGAGTACACCGTAATGTCCTTTGGTCTGACCAATGCCCCAGCCTATTTCATGAACCTGATGAACAAAATCTTCATGGAGTACCTCGACAAGTTCGTGGTAGTCTTCATTGATGATATTCTTGTTTATTCCAATACCGAAGAGGAGCATGCTGTTCACCTACGCCTAGTTTTGGAGACACTCCGAGAGCATCAACTTTATGCCAAGTTCAGCAAGTGTGAGTTTTGGCTTAAAGAGGTTGCATTTCTTGGACACGTCATTTCTGCCGGAGGAATTTCTGTTGACCCGGAGAAGATTAAAGCCATTCTTGAGTGGAAGACCCCTACCAGTGCGACCGAGATCCGCAGCTTTCTCGGACTAGTGGGCTATTACCGCAAGTTCGTTGAAGGATTTTCTCGTATAGCCAAAGCCCTGACCCAATTATTGAGGAAGGATCAGAAATTTGAATGGACCCAGAAGTGTGAAGATAGTTTCCAAGAGTTGAAGAAGAAATTAACCACAGCCCCAGTCCTAGTAATGCCGGACGTCACCAAGAGTTTCGATGTGTATTGCGATGCATCACGCCTCGGACTTGGTTGCGTTCTGATGCAAGAAGGCAAGGTGGTGTCGTATCTGTCTCGACAGTTGCGACCGCATGAAGAGAATTACCCAACCCATGACCTGGAGTTAGCTGTCGTAGTTTTTGCTCTTAAAACATGGCGTTCCTATCTTGTGGGACATCGCTGTGAGATCTATACGAATCATAAGAGCTTAAAGTATATTTTCACCCAGAAGGAGTTGAACCTGCGACAGAGGAGATGGATGGAACTGATAAAGGATTACGATGTTGGAATTCATTATCACCCTGGAAAAAGGCCAATGTAGTTGCCGATGCCCTTAGCCGCAAGCCCTGTACCCTGAATGCCTTGATTCAAGTCGCACAACCAACCTTGTTTAAGGAGTTTGAGGATTTTGGACTCGAGCTTGTTAGCCAAGGTTATCTCGCCAATCTAGAGTTAGCCCCAACCCTGATGGATCTAATCAAGAAGCCCGAAAGGTCATGAAAGCATGAGGGAATTAAGAAGAGATGTCTCTCGACAAGCCCTGGTTTTGCGAAGATGCGAAGGAGTGTTAAGATTTAATGGTCGTATCTATGTGCCCAACGATAGTGACTGAAGGAGTTGATCCTGAAGGAAGCCCACGAGACCCCATATTCAATCCACCCTGGAGGAACCAAGTGTACCAAGACCTTCGTGAGAGATTTGGTGGCATGGAATGAAACGAGAGATTGGTTCTTTCGTAGCCAAGTGTGATATCTGTCAGCGAGTCAAAGCTGAACATCAGCGACCCGCTGGATTGCTTCAACCCTTGAAAATTCCTGAATGGAAATGGGACGAGATTGGAATGGACTTCATCACTGGACTGCCCAGGTCCAACAGGGCATGATTCAATCTGGGTCGTCGTTGACCGACTGACCAAAGTTGCCATTTTATTCCGGTCAAGACCACTTACAATGGAGCCCAGTTAGCAGACCTGTATGTCCAGAATAGTAAGCCTGCATGGAGTACCCAAGAAGATTGTGTCTGATAGAGGCACCAATTCACCTCGAGATTCTGGAAAGCACTTCATGAAACCTCGGAACCAAGTAACCTTTAGCACAGCCTATCATCCCCAGACTGACGGAAACCGAGAGAGTGAACCAGATTTTGGAGGACATGCTTCGTGCGTGTGTTCTATCTTATGGTTCCAAGTGGGAAGATTGTCTCCCATTTGCAGAGTTCTCTCTACAACAATAGTACCAGTCTAGTTTGCAAAGGCCCCGTTTGAAGCATTGTATGGCAGGAAGTGTCGTACACCCCTGAATTGGTCCGACACCGGAGAAGGTAAATTATTTGGACCTGACACCCTCCGTGAAGCCGAAGAGCAAGTCCAACTTATTCGCGAGCGTCTCAAAACTGCCCAATCCCGTCAGAAGAGTTACGCTGATCCCAACGCCGTGACCTCACTTCATATCGGAGATTTTGTGTATCTCCGAGTGACACCCCTTAAGGGAATGCAACGTTTCCATGTCAAAGGAAAGTTAGCACCAAGGTATATTGGACCTTCAAGATCATTAGCCGTCGAGGAGAAGTATCCTATCAGCTAGAGTTACCCCCAGAACTGTCTGAATTTCATGATGTCTTCCACATTTCACTACTGCGGAAGTGTCTTGAAGTTCCTGACCAGCCTGATGTTTTTAAGCACATTGACCCACCACTCCATCGACCTGAACAATGACCTGACCTATCGTGATAGACCCCTTAAGATTCTCGAAGAAGATGTTCGTCTTACCGAAGACATGCGATCAAGTTCTACAAAGTCCAGTGGACTAATCATTCTGAAGAAGAAGCAACCTGGGAACGTGAGGATTATCTTAGACGCGAATTCCCAGACTTCCNGAGGCACGCAATTCACCTCGAGATTCTGGAAAGCACTTCACGAGACCCTCGGAACCAAGCTAACTTTTAGCACAGCCTATCACCCCAGACTGATGGCCAAACCGAGAGAGTGAACCAGATTTTGGAGGACATGCTTCGTGCGTGTGTTCTATCTTATGGTTCCAAGTGGGAAGATTGTCTCCCATTTGCAGAATTCTCCTACAACAATAGCTACCAGTCTAGTTTGCAAATGGCCCCGTTTGAAGCACTGTATGGCAGGAAGTGTCGTACACCCCTGAATTGGTCCGACACTGGAAGGAAATTATTTGGACCTGACACCCTCCGTGAAGCCGAAGAGCAAGTCCAGCTTATTCGCGAGCGTCTCAAAACTGCCCAATCCCGCCAGAAGAGTTATGCCGATCCTAAGCGCCGTGACCTCACTTTTGACATCGGAGATTTTGTGTATCTCCGAGTGACACCTCTTAAGGGAATGCAACGTTTCCATGTCAAAGGAAAGTTAGCACCAAGGTATATTGGACCCTTCAAGATCCTTAGCCGCCGAGGAGAAGTATCCTATCAGCTAGAGTTACCCCCAGAGCTGTCTGAATTTCATGATGTCTTCCACATTTCACTACTGCGGAAGTGTCTTGAAGTTCCTGATCAGCCGATGTTTTCAAGCACATTGATCACCACTCCATCGACCTGAACAATGACCTGACCTATCGTGATAGACCCCTTAAGATTCTCGAAGAAGATGTTCGTCTCACCCGTAGACGTGCGATCAAGTTCTACAAAGTCCAGTGGACTAACCATTCTGAAGAAGAAGCAACCTGGGAACGTGAGGATTATCTTAGACGCGAATTCCCAGACTTCCTTAGTCCTAAGCCTAGCAAATCTCGGGACGAGATTTATTTTAAGGGGGGGAGGATTTGTAACATCCCAGAATTAATATAAGCATTATTAATTCCAAAAATGTGGGCCAACAAAAACTTTTATTATCTTATGTGTGTTTGCTTGCATTTTGTTGCTTGATGTGTGTGATTGCTAAGCAAAGTTGTGAATAAAAAGAAAAGAAGTGAAAGCAACCCCACCACATGAAATAATGGGACAAGTGCCACACAAATTTCTCTTAATGAGAAATAAATATTTTCTTTTAAATCAAAACCAGTGGGGTGACATAGTGCTCACTCCCACTTAGCTCTAATAACTTTTCCCTCTTCAAAATATATTTTCAAAATTCCAAAATATAAAATTCTATTTCTTTCTTTAATCATCTCAAACCCCAAAATGTGCTTATGATGCACTTATCAAAAAATACCATCATAGCACCACAAATCACTATTAATATGTATGGAACCAGTGGTGGAAACCATTTTCAAAAATTCGAATTTAAATTTTGTTCAAGCATTTGGTCGAACAGGTGGCATGCACCACCCTGTTCTTCCCCATAACCGAAGAACTGAGGATCAAATCCATGGATTTGGTCGTTTGTTCTTCGATTCCTTGCACCACCCCATCTCTCCCCATCCCACGAACCTGCCCCAGTAGCTCAATTTCACGCGGGAACAACCCTAGCCGTCGTATTCATCGCCGCCATCGCCAGGAGCACGGCCACTGTCGCCATGCCGCCCTGCCGCGCCGTGGAGGAGACCACCCCGCAGCCCTAGCTACCCCGACGCCGCACCCTACACCATGTCTGCCCCCTCTCGCACCCGCACCATGCCCAGCAGGAGCCCTAACCCGCCGAGAACTCGCCGCCCGTGCGTGCCCGTGCGCCGCCCAAACCGTCCCAGAGCACGCCGCGGCCGTCCCCCACGATCGAGCTCGCCCAGCTCGCCTCCACGCCACCACCGTGCCCCCTCAGTAGCCCAACACCGTAGCCGCCCTCACACCACCCTACGGCGAGCCCGTGTGGCTGCTGGACCGCCCTGCACCCCGTCCACGACGCGCCGGTACTCGCCTATAAAAGCCGCCCGCCCCGAGCTCCAATTCCACCACACCACGCCACCCCCATCGCCACTGTCCTTTCTCCACCACTCCACCCTCTCTCGTGCACCGCCAGGAGGGCGGAATCGCTGCCGCAGGGCTGCTGCTGCCCTGATTCTTCCTCGGAGCTCCGCCACTGCCCGAGGTGGACGACGGTCGATTCGTGGCCGTGCTGCCCCTCTCTTTCTCTCTTTTCCCTCCCTAAACCCTCTGCCATGCACCACCGCCACCGCACGCTCACGCTCTCGTCGTTCTGTGCACAGGGTCGCCGCCAGGAGCTCGCCGTCGCCGTTCGGTGTCCGTGAAGGCCACACCGCCGTCGCCGACGAACCCGACCGCCCCAGCACCCGCAACTCCGCCCGTAGCCGTTACAGAGCCTCCGCCGTCGATTCCCGCCGTCGCCGCCGTCAACCGAGCCCTAGGTGAGCCGCTAGCCATCGCCCCACCGCCGGCAGCACGGTGGCGCCGCCAAAGAGTGGTCGTCGCCGTTGCTTTGAATGTGGGCCGTTGGATCTGGATCCAACGGCAAGATACCGGTTCGGTTAGTTTTCTGAAAAACGCTAAGTCCAGTAAAAACAGAGTTGATTAGCCCACTTTGCAATTAAATTGTGAAAATTCCACTGAACCAAAATTTACAAACTTCATATGGTTGGAAAGAGCTCGATTCATAGATTCATCTGCAAGTCTTGTATGTCCAAAATGTTTAGTCTAGCATCCTCAAATAATTGGACAAAGTAGCTATGTCCTATCTATTTCAGAAAAGTTTCTGAAACAGATATTTATTTCTGTTTTTAGCTGTTGATATTAATTCACATAATTTTATTTAGGAGTAATTCTTAGCACAGCATGTTAGTATAGTTAGCATACTGTCATGAGCAAGTAGTTTGAACCCTGAATTAAAATCTGGCTAAAAGATTTAAATTGGACAATATAGCTAATCAGTTAGCTCAACACTGCAATAACAGAACATAGCCTACTTCCAATGCAAATTGCTATTGAACCAGAGGCCTAAAAATAGCAAACTAAAGTCTTGTAGCAAATAAAACATGTAATCTTCACAGTGATGCAAGACATGATCATTAAGAGTAATTCCCTGATTTAAAATGAAAATGCCAAATGTGCTAATTGATGAATTTAAAATGGATAGATAATTTCTCTGTCAGAAATTTGATTAGAACTTTGAAATTCAATATCTTGAGATCTAGGAATCTAAAAATAGCAAGTGAAAATGTTCTGGAAAGCTTATAAAATTATCTAACTAACTAATGTGGTTTCACCCCATTTAGGTTAATAAATAAATAATGATAATCAAATGCCACAGAAGGTATAAAACCTAAACTTGTTTGTTTCTGATACTCTACTAATCCAAGTGAGGTCAAACCAATTTTTTAGCTCACATTTAAGCAATACTAGTCACCCCTAAAAGGATTTAATTTTTGAATACAATTAACTTGAGTTGTAGCAAAAACAAGAAAACCAACATTCTGGATTAAAATATTTCTACAGGGAGTTTAATAACTCAAATTGATTTGAATCCAATTAGGTTGTCTTCTAGAGATCAGTAGCTATCTATAGAATTTTAGTTTGTATTTTTGTGACCAACCGAACTCAAGTTATGCAATTAAACATAAAACCCTAGTTTCTGCCATAATTGAGATGCAAATGAATATTTGTTAATTAAATCAATTTGAAACCAAATTGTGTTACCTTGTGTGTTCAATAGCTAATTGTGATGTTATCTTGATTGTGATGTGATGTTTGCTTGTTTAGTTTAGTGATTGTTGCTTGTATTGTTTGTTTATCGATTAGACGCGAACGTTGCCGGAGACTACGAGGAAGGAGATTACTTCGAGCAGCAGGAACCCGAGCACTTTGTTGAACAAGGCAAGCTACTTCGCTGAGCTTGCATTTACATACCTCTAATTTAATCACATGCAAGTTCCTAAAGTAGTGGTATTGATTTTTCTGAAAAGCCTTTTCACAAAAGATATGAGAACTGCTTATCACCCCATGTAGATATAGAGTAGACACCTAAAACTATAGGATGGGAAAAACATGATTTATTCCAAACTCCTTTTTAAAGTACCTAGTTGATGATGAAATTGCCGAGTTATCGGTGTTGAAGTGGAGAAGGGATAAAGGGAGTTGTTTATGAAAAATGCACATTGTGTCTTAGTACCATGACGACCAGCCGATAACCTGTGCGACCACATCTACCCAAATATGGGAACGGGCGTAGTCATATAATTTGCTCATGTTAGTACTGGATACCTCATCGACGGAGACGACTCCGTTATGCATGAGGGGATGAGCATGGCGACTCTAACCCCTGACCCGGGTCTCGGCAATCTGATGGATTGAGGGATTGAAGGTCCACCTTTGGGTCGCCGGGCAAAACTACGAGTCCTTACATCTAGGTTCCTTGACGAAGGATCCTGTACTAGGTGTTGAAGGAATGGTGAAATCATAAGGGCAGGGTCCTATACTAGCATGAGCAAAGGAAAGGCTATGGCCGGTGGTTCAACTTCGCATACACCTTGTATGGCGGGACGTGGCAGACACGATGAGCTACCGGATGGGTGTGGGAAAAGCGTGCTACCTCTGCAGAGGGTAAAAACTATTCGAATAGCCGAGTCCTCGGATATGGACAGTTGGGAGGCTGTACTAGACTATGTGCAAAGTTTTACAAAAGGAGGTAACTTTAAAGAAACAAAGTTGTGGCTGATGTTTCCCAACTATACCAAATGGAGTGGTATGAGTTGTGGAGGAAAAGAGACCATGATGAGTCGTGGTCGGGAAAAAGGAGGAGTTTTGGATAAATAGTAAAATTTTGCTTCTCTCTAAAGATAGTAGTAAATCTCTTCTTACCTTTTTCATCAAGGATATAGAGATAGAGTAATAACTAAAAGTGCTGTAGAGAACAACTTAAAACTGGTACATACTCAGTAGAGGAGTAGTTTGCGAGTACAAATTGTACTCATACTGGTTTCGTGTCTGGATTTGTCTTAGCCAGATCCCGAGGAAAACTACGCTGAAGCGGAGTATGGAGACTTCTATGCGAACTAGGGATCTTCGTGAGTCAACTGCCTGTCGGTCGTCGCTAGGACGCGTTGGACTTCTACTACGTAGCTTCCGCTGAATGCTTTTGATTTGGCCCTTGAAGGCACCTATGTAAGACTTGGTCTAAGTGACCTACTATGTAAGAGTTTAATGCGGTACTGTAATGGATGTAAACTTTGGTATCCAATTCGGATTATGGGCAACGACAGACTGATCGTGGGATCGTTGTGTGAACCATAATCGGGTATTTCGGACAGCTAGTCCGGGGTCCCCACAACAGCTGTGTAAGACTAAATTTACCATAAAATTGGATGAAAAAACTACTACAAAGATCACAAGAAACCCAGCTCAAAGTGAATGGAGAGAGAACCCCTACGCCTTGGAAGGATCTGAAGCTGTTCGGACACTCATAGACAAGTGAACTCCAATCCAGGATCCCTCGAAAAGTGAAGTGAACTATCCAGGTAGAATAGTCAGGTTCACGGGGTGAAGTGAATTGATTTATATTTTGAATAAATAGAAATTTTGAAATATGAATTTTGACATTTTTTGCAAAAACAGAAAAATTTTGGAACGGCCATAACTTTTGCATACGATGTCGAAAAAATGCGTTTAATATATCAAAAAACTAGAGAAAAATAGTGGTGAGTGTGTGCCTTCTGCCTATGAGGTTTATCTCACTCTTCAACTTCACTTATATAAAGATAAAGTGGCTCTCATATGTTTGGATGTAGGGCCGTGGAGCTTCTCTGTCTATTTATGTTGGGGAATCTGTTAGCTCCCATGGGTTTCATCCTTGGATAAGTCTGTTATCAAGAGGCAGACAGCATAACCATTCTTCAAAGGTAATATGAATTGGCTCTTTCTCTTGGCCATGCAAAAGAGTGAACTATTCCTATGTACAATCCACTTAAGAATGTGTCACAACTTAAATAGGAGCTTCTTGCCCGGGTCAGACGGTATCTACGCTATCTGCAGGTGTGGTTGACTTGCCAAGCTATTGATAGCGGAATCATCACACCCATCCCTCCCGGTGCTTCCTTATAGAAACCTCGGGTCTTAAATAGAACTAAACGAATGAACAATAAACTAGGGACCCGCGCAAAAGAAAAAGCAAAAATGACCTGATACCAAAAGGGGGGAAAACCCATCCTCCAAAATAGCAAAGTGAGCCAGTACAATAAGGCAATAGGTCTCATGGGCCAAGCCTGCTACCAGGCAGTGAGTGGGAATCAATCCTATAAGGGAGAAGGCCTAGTGCTCTCAGAAAATATTGGATTGACTGGCTTTATCAGACCAATCCATCTTCAGAAGCCTTCCATCAAAAGTCAGTGGTCTAGGCCGCTTTCCTTGACTTGAGTGGGATCTCATTCTTCTTCCTGGCACAAAAGAGGGAAGACTTAATCCGAGACACATGGGTTATTTTGATTCCTTCAAATAAATCGTCTTTGAGCCTCTAAAAAGAAGGGAATAGTATCCTAGCCACCGAGGCCACCTAAATGGAAGGAATTGGTCTTTGGCTATGAGTGATCCAATCATTGGTGAATGGATTCAGTAAGGTAGAAGGAAAGGGCCCCTCCCGACTTAGGAAATTCACAGCAAGAAAGACTGGTGCCCATCAGCGAAAGCGAACCCTTCAGTACATCGCGTTCAGCCCTCCCTCAAAATCCCATTTGTTTTATTGAGGAATCACTCTTGATCTGGCTCTTCTCCGTCTATAACTCAAAGTCCATCTGTCTCTCGTGGAAGCGCTTTAGAGTGCCTAGAAGATCCAGCAAACGGGGGTGCCAATGTTGTCCCAAGACCAGGTCACGGTAGGTAGCTGCTTTAAAGGGTTGGGAGACAGACTGGTGAACAATCTCCTTCTTGTTTTCTCCGACTTAGAGCACTTTTTTTTTCAATCGAACGAAGAAACTCCGTGGAAAACCTGGCTATCACTCTTCTTTTTCCTGACTGATGAAGGTCGAAACAGAAGATCAAATCAAGCGGTGTCTGGGTTTACCCAGTGAACTTTTCTCAAATCCTCGAAATTCCAAAAGAGTAAAAAGTTATGCCCAAAATAAGATTTTTTGCTGAAAAAAAATTGGGGAAGAAATTCGGTGGCGCATATCTACATAAGCGCCACAGAATTGTTGGGCGGGATTCGAATTTTGAATCCCGCCGGCGCTCCCCTTCTCCCTCTCTTTTCTCCTTCTATCCTTCTCTCCTCTCATTTACTACTCCTCCTCCTCTCCTCCACTTCTCCTCTCTCCTTCTCCTCCACATCTCCTCTCCCTTCTCCTCCTTCCTCCTTCTCAACTCAACCCTTGCGACCTCCACCTCCTCCACCACCTCTATCGTTGTATTGGCATCTTGGGCAGGAGACGGGGTCCTGCTAGTCGAGGTTGAACGTAGGTCAAGAAGGTGGATGTTGTCGAGGTCGGGATTGTACACGTCAGTTTACCCAGCTTCAGGCTCCACAGCGGTGGCGGAGCCCTACGTGCTGCTATAACTCACTATAATGGCAGATCGCTGTGTTACAGGTTACAATGTGTAGGGATATGTTGATCATCTCAAGTCGTCGTCTATGTGTTGCCCTAAAGGCATCCCGAGGTTCGGCTTATAAAGGCGACCGGACCTAGGGTTACAAGGTTATTACGTATCCGGTAAGTATACAGAGTCCTAGACCTATCTGTCAAGTCTGCCGCCTTCCGTCTTAGTCTTGGCGGCTTCATGGGCTTCAGTCTTGGGCCTCCTCCTTGCCGGCATCCGTCTTCCTTGGTCATCAGCTTTCTCGGTCGCCCGGTAGGAAAAGCCTTTACCACCACTGCGGGCCACCCTAGACTAGCCGGATTGATCCATGTCAGAGGTACCCCTAATAGGTATATCCCCAACATTAGCCCCCGGAAGGGTTGAAGTTCTCCAGGAGCCATCTTCTTTTGTCGGCCATGTCCGTCTTGTTCTTGATGTAGTTGGTGGCTGAAGAGTTTGAAGCATTCCGAAGTTGAGTTAGGCGGCTGTCCGTCTGAAGTAGCCGGACGCGTTGCCGCCAACATGGGAAACACGGCCTGACCTCCTGTCAGGAATCTTCCATGCGAAGTCTTGTTACTTTGACCAGTCCCATCAAATGTTGACGGATGACATCACGTAGTCCACGACAGTTTGAACTTGGGCGTGCATCATAATTGTTTCCCCACTACGTGCGAGAATCGAGGCACCGGCGATGCGCGCCGTTGCCACGCCGTACGAATCGTGGGCACGAGGCAGAGATTGTGGCCTCGACCATTTCCCACACGAATCATGGATCATGGGGTATAAATACCTGGCGCACCACGGGAATGGTTTCACCCCTCCCCATTCACACACTACCGCCACCGCTTCTCCTCCTTTGAGCTCTCCACCACCTGTTCCCATCTCCGGCGAGAAAATAGCGACGCATCGAGCAAGGTTCGGCGGCTGCGACAGGAACTCCGACGGCAACCTCAATAGCCATAGCCAGATCTGGATCTGCGCCAGCGGCGTCCGTGAGCACCACACCATCGATTTCTTCCTTCCCCGCCGCAACTATGGGCGGGGTATCTGCATCTTCCTCAGCTCCGGCAGCCCCTGCAGCTGCTCCTTCCTCCTTCCCCTGCCCTCTGCACCGGTGGCGGTCATGGAGACCTCGTCGAACCCAGAGGTTCCCTCCAGCGAGACTGAAGCTGAGGAGGAAGAAGAAGTGGTAGAGCTGGGCTCCCGCTACATGTTGCTTTCATGCATGATGGCGGCCTACCCTCAAGAATTGGAGGAAGGCGGCTTCCTCCCGCCCAAGACGGACTGCTCTTAGCGGGCACCTGGCGACGAAGCCATACCCGAGCCCCAAGGTGACGAATGAGTTGTCTTGGCGTCCCATTGTCTTCGCAGTATGAGCCTGCTCCTCTCCACCTTCTTCTTGGCTGTACTTAGTTTCTATGGGCTTCAGCCACACAACATAGCGTTGAATAGTATCTTAGTACTAGCCGGCTTCCAAGTGCTATGCGAGGGTTATTTAGGCATAGCCTCCTCCATAGAGCTATTTCAGTTTTGCTTCTTGTGCCGCCGACTGACCATAGCCAGTGGCCAGCTGGCAACCTGCGACAACGTCACCTTCAACTGTCGATAACCTGACTGGTATCCAAAGATTCCCTACATTGAGTCGGTGAAGAATTGGACCAATACCTTCTTCTACTTTAAAGACATCCCTACACCAGGCAGCACGGTGGGGATTCCTCCATTCGTCAATGGTCCGCCAATCCATAAGGCCTACTGGACGGCAAGAGTGTCACTTGAAAGTTTGTAGAGTGTTCACCGGCTCGCCGTGCGATGGATGATCAAGTTCTTGACCAAGACAATGGAGGCCCGCTACTTGACGGAGTCGACACCATCATTTGCTAGTTGTCGAGGAAGATAATGCCGCTCCGCTATCGCCCAATAAAGATGTCCGAGTAGAAGTCGGACAATGCTGCCAATAGCACTCTAGCCGAGAACATGTTGTTGTACAGGCTTATGGAGCTCATCAAGCCCCAGCATGTGAAGGCGGCCGAAGGTGTCGCCATGTTCACGCATGACAACCCAGTCCTAGCGGTAAGCTAAAACTTCCCTTGTCTTTATTTGTGTTGGGCGAATCATAACCCGGTAGGCCCACGAGGAGGAAAGCATGACCCGCCAGGCGCGGGACCTAGCGAGGCCAGCTAGTCATCATCATGGGCCGAGTTATCTTAACAGCCCAGAAAGCTGTCTGTAACCCGGCCCGTACAAAGAATACTCCAGAAGATCCGAAGAACAAGGAAGAATATGGGAGTTAGAGTAGGACTCGGAATACGGGAGTAGCCCGGTTTCTACCTTGTGTGCGACTAGGAGACTCGGTGTCTTTATAAACCGGCTCCTAGGTCATAGAGAAGACAAGTAATCAATCCTTTAGAGAATCAGGAGATACATGAGAGATTTAGGCGAAACACCCTGTAACCAACCTCGTAACTCAGCAATGTCCAAGCCCGGGTTTCGAGGTCACCGGATCAATAACAAACAAGCAGGAAGTAGGTTGTTATCTCCTATGGAGAGGCCGAACCTGGGTAAATCCTGTGTCCCCGTGGAGCGAGACAATCTTCTGTACACCAAGGTCAGGCTGTCCCCATATCAAAGTTACCCCCTGGTAACATATGTCGTGACATTACCACGACAGTTGGTGCCCACCGTGGGGCAGAAGAATAAAGGTGTTTACATCACAGGAGAAGCTCTACGCGGTATGCAGAATCTTGCCATTGGAGAAATCATCATCAACACACAAGGAGAGCACGTCGTCGACGATTTTGGGTGGAACCCGGATTTGGACGAGATCGAGACTGGTGACATCATCCCCATTGGTCGGATCAACGTTTTTGTAGGCAAGGTGTACGCCTCGAAACCCAGCATGGAGGAAAGCGCAGGCGAGTCAGTATCAAGAGCTGCAACAATAGATCACTCAGATGGAGAAGAGTCCGTAGGTACAGCAGAGGCGGATCTTCCGATCATAATGCAGGAGGCCCAGCTGGAGGAGCCGGCATGGGCGCTGCGTGGTGTAGATGAAGATTCCGAGTCAATATTGGAATTGTTTGAGGATCGTTACGGATATGGAATAGAGGAAGAGGAACATGAGTCGTCACCGGGTCCTGTACGTTGGGTTGGAGTTTACACAGCACCTATTGATCAATTGCAAATTGTTATAGGGGGGTTTGTTTATCTTCTCCACAGGGATCAACAAGTTTTATGCTGGTTCTAAGGGTTGGCAGAAGCTAGGAAAATTTCAGTTTTCAGGTTTTCAAGTTTTAACAGAAAAGTAAAGGGTTTTGAAGAAGGTTTAGACAGAAAATAAATTCAGAATTTAACTTGTAGCCTCTGGGTTGTCAATCCAGAGCCTAGCAAGGATCGAAGCAGGGTTTAGACGGGGAACAAGATTTTTACTTCAACACTTGCAGAGACTAGTCATGCAAGCAAAGGGGTTTTAGCTGGTTTTAGGCAGGAGAAAATATAGAACTAAAAGGTCACTCTTTGTTGGGTTGTCAGGCCAGATGCAAGTGAGTTAACAAGCAAATGGAGGCTAGGGATAGAATTTCAAGACTCAAGTGTGCAGGGACTAGCCTTACACACATAGATCAAACACAACAATAAGCAGATCATGCAAATATTCAGACAAAACAGAGAACTGTGTCACTCAATTCAATGCAGTAGCTAAATATCACAAGCTCTACTCAAAGATGTATGATCTACTCAAGATTACACAGGAGAAATGGAGAGAAATCCTTGGCTGTAGCTCACTGAAAAACTGTCGAAGCAGAGGAAGCAGAAATGAAGACAGGGGTGGAAGCAGAGTTGCAGATCATGAGCTCCAAGTCACCATGGCCTTGGAGTTCTTCTCCTGGTCTTCTATGTTCATCTTGATCCTGCTCTTGTTCTTGCTATTCTTGCTCTTGTTCTTGCGGTTCTTGGTGTTCTTGGTGGTTGGTGGAGTTGTTGGCCGAAAAGGTGGTGGTTTGGTGGCTGTGGGAGGAGTGGTTGGTGACTGATGCATGGATGGGGAATGTGGGATGGATGATATCTCCAGGAGGTGGTCTTGGTGGCTTTATACACCTTTTGTAGCTGTGGTGGAGGTGTGACACGGGGTAGAGGAGAGGTGAAGCTTGCTTAACTTTCCTGCACATGGGGTGTCTCCTCACTTTATGAACTTTTTGCCTTTTTGGGTTTCCTTGATCTCCAAGCTGCTCTCTTCCCTCCTTTCTGCTTCAAACTTGTTTGAATTGCTTCTTGACTTCACTCAGGGCCTTGTGTCGACTCAGTTGTGCACTGCACCATTTGGAACTGAAGAAGTGGAGTTAACTGACAGAAATGCACTCTGTCAGTTACTGTTCACTATCTGGGACAGAAGTGTTCTTCATCATTTTGCTTGATTTCTTCCTCTTCTGTTGCTGCAATCTTGCTGAACAATGCTCTAGGGTACTTTCATAAAATGACACATGCTTGCACTTGCAATTGAACTCCAACAAATGTACTGACAAGAATTTGGGTTCTCTCTCAGACACTGTTCATAGTCTGGCAATAGTGTTCATCTGCATTTTCTTGCTTGCTTTGAACCTGTTGAGCATGGCCATCTTCTCTGCTGCATAGGGTTCACTTTTATATTGCTTCATGCTTCACGATTGCATTGGTTCTTCTGAAAATAGTGTGCACTTTGCACACTGAGCTGTAAAAGAGAGAAATGCACTATAAAATGCATATAAATGCAATACTGGATGCAAAAGCAGTGAGGTTTTAGGGTTTTAGGACTATGAAATATGCATAAGAATGATGATGATCAAACCCCCACACCCAAACCTTTGCTTGTCCCCAAGTAAAGAAAAATGAGGTTCTAGTGACAATAGGTTTAAGATGAACAGTGCTCATTTCTGAAAACTCAGCAATTCATTCTAATGGGATTCATTGCAGTTCTATTTACTATTAGAACAAGTGCTAGTTCTGAAACGAGTTCCAAATAACATAATTTAATCATTTCTAGGTTCAACTCTTCTGGACTAACAAGATAAGACAATTGACAAGGGAATTGAAAAGAGATGATCCAGAAAATAGCCATTATGTAAATATGGATGTTCACTGAATGCAAAATCAGTGCTTCACCTACTACAGTTCCCAGGAACATAGTAGGCTAATGCTTATGCAAGAGATGAGTTAGTTTGATAGTTTCTTGTCGGGTTAGTTCAGTTAGTGCTTCACAGGTTACAATCCCAGTATCATATCTGCTAATGCAAACAGATTGCTTCAGGCTTTTGTTATAGAATTTCAGTTAGTGCTTCACATACTACAATCCAGAGATCATAGTAGCTAATGCAAAAATTGCTTTGCCATTGACAAGTTTTCAGTTAGTTTCACTGTTAGTGCTTCACAAATCACAATCCAGAGATCATGATTGCTAATGCAAAAAATGCAAACATGCAGGAATGTAGTTAGTAAATGGCTCTGAAATGGATCATCACATTCAGTTTCAAAGTCACTTGTATTATCCGGTGTTCCAAAGGTTTTGAACAGTGAAATAAATAAATTGTATTCTGATAAATGCTTCTGCACATAGTCTTTGCAAGAATATTAAATAGATAAAATGCAAGATCATAATTCAAAAACATGGCATAACAATGATGTTCATGCTATAAAATGGTGTAAAAGATTGGAATAATTCCACCTGGTGTTCTCCTCTGCCTCTTGCTTCATGATATCTCAGCCAAGACTTCTCCATTCTCCCTTATTCAAAAATCTGAAAAAACAAAGACAAAAGGGAAACGCACAAAACAAACATAGCAAATAAGGGAAAAAATAAAAACATGTAAATAACATTTTGGCTGTATCTTGTTTATAGTCAATAGCTTGACTGTAGCTTCCTTTACTGGTTCGTAGCTGCTGAGGATGCATTGGGCTCTTCCTCAGCTTCACCATCATCTGCTTCTTGATTTTCTTCAGTGTTTAGCTGCTCTCCTGCTCTGTAATGTTTCAGCCTCTGACCATTTACCTTGAAAGTACCTTATGTTGGGTTCTGCACTTCAAATGCACCATGTCCTAGGTCTCTCTTGATAACACAGGGACCAAACCATCTTGACTTGAGTTTCCCAGAGAACAAGTGTAACTTAGAATCATAAACCAAGACTGACTATCCAACACTGAATTCCTTTCTGAGTATGTGCTTGTCATGCCACTTCTTGGTCTTTTCCTTGTATATTTTGGCACTCATAGGCATCATTTCTCAGTTCCTCTAATTCACACATTTCGAGCTTCCTTGCATCTCCAGCCTTTCCTAAATCCATGTTCAGATTCCTTATTGCCCACTGAGCTCTGTGCTCTAGCTCAACTAGTAAATGACGGTCTTTGGCATAAACAAGTCTGAAAGGCAACATTCCAATTGGTGTTTTGTAGCATGTCCTCTATGCCCACAAAGCATCAGGCAATTTCATTGACCAATCTGCTCTGGATTTAGACACAACTTTCTCCAATATCTGCTTAATTTCCCTGTTGGATAGCTCAACTTGTCCATTAGCTTGTGGGTGATAGGGTGTAGTCACTCTGTGATTTTTCACACCATACTTGCTCAGAAGCTTCTCTAGATGTTCATTGTTGAAATGAGCTCCACCATCACTAATCACTACTCTTGGCACTCCAACTCTTGGGAAGATCACATTTTTGAACATCTTACACACTGCCTTGGAATCTGCACTGACAGTGGGTACTGCTTCCACCCATTTGGACACATAGTCCACTGCTACCAGGATGTGTTTAAAGCCTTGAGATGATGGTAATGGACCAACGAAATCAACTCCCCACACATCCAACAATTCCACTTCTATTATGCCTTGCTGTGGCATTTCATTTCTTCTGGATATTTTCCCAGCTCTTTGACAAGGGTCACACTGCTTGATATAATCATGCACATCTTTGAACAGATTAGGCCAGTAGAATCGAGCCTGTAGAATTTTAGCTTGGGTTTTCATCACTCCTGCATGACCTCCATACATGCTTTCATGGCAATGGTACATCACATCACTGGTTTCCTCCGTTGGCACACACCTTCTGACTATGCCATCAGCACAATGCTTGTACAGAAATGTCTCATCCCAGTAATAGTTCTTGGTATCATGCAGGAAGTTCCTCTTCTGTTGATATGACATCTCAGCTGGTACAATTTCACAAACCAAGTAGTTCACAATATCTGCATACCATGGAGAACTAGCATTCACTGCCATCAACTGCTCACCAGGCATACTGTCTTGTATCTCTCTGTTCTCAGGGCAATTTATTCTGGACAAATGATCTGCTACAGTATTTTCAGAGCCTTTATTGTCCTTTATCTCTATATCAAATTCTTGCAGCAACAAAATCCATCCGATGAGCCTTGGCTTTGCATCCTTCTTCTTGATCAAGTATCTTATTGCTGCATGGTCATTGTAGACAATGCACTAGTGTCCAACAAGGTATGGCCTGAACTTATCAAATGCGAATACTACTGCAAGTAGTTCCTTCTTTGTAGTAGTGTAGTTTATCTGACCATCATCTAGTGTTTTGCTAGCATAATGGATAACATGAAGAGCTTTTTCCTTCCTCTGTCCAAGAACTGCTCCAACTGCATAATCATTGGCATCACACATGAGTTCAAATGGCAGACTCCAGTCAGGTGGTTGCACAATTGGAGCTGTAATGAGAGCTTCTTTCAACTTGTTGAATGCTTGCATACATGCTTCATCAAACAAAAATTTCACATCATGATTTAGCAGCTTTGTGAGGGGCTTTGCAATGAGAGAGAAATCCTTGATAAATCTACTGTAAAAACCAGCATGGCCTAGGAAACTCTGAATTCCTTTCACATAATTAGGGGGTGGTAATTTAGCAATCACATCTACCTTTGCTTTGTCTACTTCTCTTCCTCTGGCTGACACTAGGTGTCCAAGCACAATTCCTTCTGTAACCAGAAAATGGCATTTCTCCCAATTCAAGATCATGTTCTGCTCAGAGCATCTGTGCAACACTGCTGTCAAATTCTTCAAACAAGTGATGAAATCCTTTCCATACACTATGAAATCATCCATGAATACTTCCATTATCTGCTCAATGTGATCAGAGAAAATGGACATCATACGACTCTGAAATGTGCCAGGTGCATTACACAGACCAAATGGTAATCTTTTATATGCAAATGTTCCATAGGGACATGTAAATGCTGTCTTGTCTTGATCAGCTGGGTGTATAGGAATTTGCAGAAAACCTGAGTAACCATCTAGGTAACAATAGAATTTCTGTCCCGCAAGCCTTTCTAGCATCTGATCCATAAATGGCAGAGGAACGTGATCTTTTCTAGTTGCCTTAATCAGTTTTCTAAAATCATTGACCATTCTCCATCCTGTAACAGGCCTTGTGGTCATCAGTATTCCTTCTTCATTTTCCAGTACTGTGTATCCTCCTTTCTTAGGCACTATATGAATTGGACTCACCCATTCACTGTCAGAGATGGGATAAATCATGCCTGCCTTTAGCAATTTCAGAACTTCTTCTTTCACAACATCTTGGATTGCAGGATTAAGTCTTCTCTGGCCTTCTCTAGTAGGTTTATTGCCTTCTTCCAAATGTATCCTGTGAGAACAAATTTTCTCATCTATGCCTCTGATATCATCAATGGAATAGCCAATCACATTCTTGTATAACCTCAAAACTTACAATAGACTTTCTTCCTGTTCACTATCCAGAGCAGAACTGATTATTGATGTCTACACACGCTTCTATTCTTGTAGACAGTGTTGGGCCTCCAAGAGCAAAGTTTTGTAGAACAGCAGCAAGTTTCCCTTAAGTGAATCACCCAAGGTTTATCGAACTCAGGGAGGTAGAGGTCAAAGGTATCCCTCTCAAGCAACCCTGCAATCACAATACAAGAAGTCTCTTGTGTCCCCAACACACTCAATACACTTGTCAGATGTATAGGTGCACTAGTTCGGCGAAGAGATAGTGAAATACAAGTAATATGGATGATTATATGAAGTAAATGCAATCTGAAATAAAAATGGCAGCAAGCAAACATGTAGCAGAACTTGTTGTAAACGGTATTTCAATGCTTAGAAACAAGGCCCAGGGATCATACTTTGACTAGTGGTATCTCTCAACATTGCAATCATAATTGAATATAAATATAAGCACTTCAATATACTACTCTGAAATATTTTCCGGCTGGATAACAAACACTAATTCATTGTGTAGGGATACAAAAGCACTCCTCAAAGATATATTCCCAAGTACTAATGAACACCCCACGCTGTCACTGTGAGCATTCATAGGAGGTACTAACACACCACAATTTCATAGAGACATCCAACTCAAATAATAAATCAGTGAACAAGTATCTTGTGAAATATAGCCTAAAAGACTCACACGATGCACACACTGTCACCTTTACACACGTGGGACAAGGAGCTCCGGAGATCACATAAATAAAGCACACTTGAGTAGCACAACGACATCTAGATTGCAAAGCTCATGATCACATATAGATCACATCATGGGAGAGATAGATGAACCACATAGCTACCGGTACGGCCCTCAGCCTCGAGGGAGAACTACTCCCTCCTCATCATAGGAGTCAGCAACGGCGATGGAGATGGTGGCGGAGTCGATGGAGATGGCTCCGGGGGCACTTCCCCATCCCGGCAGGTTGCCGGAACAGAGACTTCTGTCCCCCGAAACTTCTCGGCGATGGCGGCGGCATCTCTGGTGTTTCTGTGGAATATGGCATATCGTTTTAGGGTTTATGCATCGGGGGCAATATATAGGCGAAGGGGCGACGTAGGTGGAGGCTCGTGGGACCCACACCACATGGCCGCGCGGCCAGGGTGTACCCCGCGCCGTGGCATGGTGTGGAGGCCCCACGGCCCTCCTGCACTTCTCCTTTGGGCCTCGTGAAGTCCTCTGGAATATAAGACTGCTGCTTTTTGTCCCGTCCAATTCCGAGAATATTTCCTTAAGAACTTTTCTGAAACGGAAAAACAGCAGAAAACAGGAACTGGCACTGTGGCATCTTGTTAATAGGTTAGTTCCAGAAAATGCATAAAAATGCTATAAGATGTAAACAAAACATGTAGCAAATGGTATGAAAACAAGCATGGATCATAAGAAATTATAGATACGTCGGAGACGTATCAGCATCCCCAAGCTTAGTTCTACTCGTCCTCGAGTAGGTAGAACGATAACAAATAATTTCTTAGGAGACATGCAAACTCATAATCTAGATCAACATAGTAATGCAAAACACATGATGTGAATAAGGTGATCCAAAACAATTGTCTATAGTTGACATTAAGCAAACAATGATTAACAAATGCTAGCTAAAAGAAGCTAGAACTTTTCATGAATCAGTGTGTTGGAGACAAGGAACCATACATAAGGTTTAGAAAGAAGGATTGTAAATTGTGTCTCTAATGTAAAATGTCAATCAATCTTCAAAGCATCAAGTTAGTCAATAATAGAAATAGCCAAGCTCAAGTCAAGTGTCCTTAATCCATCCACTTAACTTATCAACTGTTATGAAATCCACTCAACTAATACAAGCAAGAAGAAAGCTTGGCACCATGATGTTATGGCAAAGAGAATTATGATGGAGGTTTGGAAGGCCAAAAAGAAAGGCTCAAACAGTGGAAGAGGTAACCACAGGACAAGAGGAAGTCCCGTAGTAGACACTGAATGAGGAGTAGTGATTGCCATGCAACGGATGCACATAGAGCTATATGAATGGAAGCTCTCCAATGGAACTAGAGGGGGTGCATCCAACTTGCTTGCTCATGAAGACCTAGAGCTCACTTGAGGAGGCTCATCATTGGAATATACAAGCCAAGTTCTATAACGTTTAGTCCCCACATAGTTATACTAATGAAACATGAAAACTCACTATAATGAAGTGTAAGTTCTACTAGCACAAGTGTGGAATAAAAAGATAGTAGTGCTGCCCCCTCTCTCATTTTATATTCTTTTCTTTTTTCTCTTTTTTCCTTTTTTGTGGCCTTTGTGGCTCTTTTATATTTTTCTCTCATTGGTCTCTTTTGGACTCTTTTAATTGGCCATTTTGGGCTCTTTTCAATATGCTCACAGGTAGAGGCAACACTCTATTTTACAAGATGATCATCACACTTTTTTGGTGTACTCAAAACTCAAAGACTAATACATGGTGTATGGTGGATATGCAAGACCGAGCGTAGTGTGGAAAAGATGTAACACATGTGGTAAACCACGCATCACACTAACTCAAATGGTCAAGCAATACTATATGGTAATGAAGTAAAAATGACATAAAGTCATGTAATGTAAATGATGGATGTTGCATGGCAATGTATCTCGGAACGGCTATGGAAATGCCGTGATAGGTAGATATGGTGGCTGTTTTGAGGAAGATAGTTGGCTTATGTGTAGGAGAACAAGATGAAGATCTCCCACGGGGTTGGATGTACTTGCGAAGTATGCACCAATCTCAATGTGAAAAAGGGAAACGCAAAGCACCGAAGAGGCTAGCAAAATATGGAGGTGGAAGTGCCAAAAACCAAAAACTCACATAGCATGTCGTATTACTCCTTTAAAGGTTCCTGGACTACCCGGCCAACCAGAGCTGCCGTACGACGCAGCTTATCTTGTCCGCCCGTTCGGCCGAAACAGTGATGTTTTTACCACCGCTTTCACCCACGGCCGTTCGATGGTTGCTTTTGTTTGTCACTTCTTGACTGTCATGGTAGGTCGATGGCATGTGGGGCAATTTGCGGACGGGTCCCAGATTTCAGCGCGGACGGCACGCTTGCCTGAGTCGCTCGGTTCGGTCGTTCGTCTCCCCGGCGGTGAAAACCTAGATCGAAAGGAACCCAATCCCATTCCTCTCCCGTGAGCCAATCCCCTTCCCCTCTTTCTCTCGTCCCGCGCCGCCATCGCCAAGACGAACGCAAGCCTCCAAGCTGCACCGTCGGGGTCAAGGAGGCGACCAAGGAGGACGAGGAGGAGCAGCCTCACCGGCTCGGCCTGCTGATTCGGCGCTGGCGGCCTTCTTCTCCACGGGTAGGCCCCTCCTCTTCCCCAATCTGCCGCCGCTTGGCCTTCTTCTCCACGGGTAGGCCCCTCCTCTTCCTCCTCTTCCAGAATCTGCCGCCGCTTCTCATTTTCCCTCTTCTTTCCCCTGCTCCGACGCCACGCAGGCGGCCGATGCACAGGAGGCGTGCTGGAGGCAGCACAACACCATAGCTCGAAGCAGGAGGCAGGTGGACACCACGAGGACGAGGGATGGACGCAGCACACGGTGACAAGTGAGGCTCTCTCCCCCTCTCCCTCCCGTGGCAGGGGAGGCTCTCTCCTCATCTCCCTCGCGCGTGAGGCTCGACGGCTCCGGCGCCGGATGATAGATAAGGAGAGGGTGAGCTCCATGGCTAGACGAGGAGGAAGACGGGCGGCAACTGGATTTGGTGCCGGTGATGTTGGATCTCGAGGTGGGCAGCCCCTCGTCGCCGGAAAATTCATGAGTATTTGTAGTTGTATATGCCCCGTAATTCTCTTCTCATGTTAGTATACAAATAGGCTATGCTTATCTCTTGTGTTCACCGGAGTCCGTATATCAATTCGTGCTCAGTCTTGGTGGAATGGTTAGTTGTTAGTAACATCCTCCATGCAATCTATGGAAGATTCGGTATGGTTGGTCTTTAGTCATAGTTTGCTGGACTTTCCCTGTTATGGGTCTCCAGTGTTTTCTTCCCTTGCTACACCATGAAAGAAAATTCAGAAGTATGTGCAGTTGTATATGCTCAATAATTATTTGCAGCTATATAAGCGAGTAGTCTACTGAGTGGTGAGTAGAATCGCTTCAAGATCTACTATGTCAGGAATCAGCTTTATATTTGGTCCTGAAGTTCAGTACTTTCGCTCATGGCCTATAATAAATTGCTTGGTTGACCCTTTTTTCACTGTTGTGCAGCACAACTTAGATGTATTTAATTGAATCATCAATCCATAACAAGAAGGTTGTAGACAGTATTAGGGCTATTGCTGTGACTTGGCTGATGGTTCTATTTTCGTTTATTGTTACAAATTTCTGTTCAACAAGAGTGACAAGGTTGAGTTCATCAGCCTCATGGTGCTGCCTCGGTAAATCTCCTATTGATTTTCTGTTTCCTCCTGCCTGTAGGCGCCTCACCAGCCGCTAATCACGCGACAGCACGAGGCATGGCGGCGGCGCGAGATGGTGAGATGGAGGAGGAGAAACGGCGCGAGATGGCAAAATGGAGGAGGAGCGGCGGCGCGAGGCTTGGGATATTTTTTTCCAGGTTATCACAGCTAGGACATAGTGTTAAGCTAGGACATAGTGTTACAACATGAGATGAGTATTTTGAAACTGTAGAAAAACTCTTAAACAAGCCCATCCCATGACCATGATCAGAGAATAATTCTCAGATAAATTTTTTGCTCATCACGGCGAGGACTGGCATTGCTATTACGTCTGCGTTGCTTTGTTTGTCGGCAAAGCTGCTGATTAACGTTCTGTACTTATAAGTTCTTCTGGATGTACATTGTAGGCGTGAACATTTCTTCTTGAAAATAATTTTTCAGGTACTCGGACCTGATCTCTAAGGTCTCTTCTCATCAGGATAAGTGATTTTATTACCAGGATATTGACACCTACACTATATATTTTCCTTCCATATACACCCCCTTTTGTGCTTTTGGTTTGCAGTTGAGTAAAAATGGAACATTCCATTCTTGCACTGTTATAATCAGAGCCATTTATCCTTTTTAGTCGCATATATAATATGAAACACCCTTCATTTTCATCTCCTATATATGTTGCTTGATAAGAAATAAGATATACTACCAGACTGTGTATTAATTATTGTTTCAAACATAACAATAAAAGGAAATTATTATTACTTCTTTGCCCTGTTTATAAGACTATGCATTACAAAAATAATATTTCAATAAGGAATATCTTAATACTCTTTCTTGCAAAGTGAGATGATTTTTTTTCATATTTGAACTGGAAGTTAAATCCCTTCTGGAGAAAGAAAAATAGAATTTGGACTTGCTAGGCTCTCGTCAGTCGAGTTCACTAGGTCATTAAAGGATGCTGAAAAGGTTCTTTCTGCTAACTGTTCTGTCTCCGTCTAAACTTTGTCAACATTTTTTGTTATTAATATTGTCATTTGAGCTGAAATTATCATTTCGTGCCTCAGGAAACTGGAGTCACTTCCTATGATATATTGTATCAACAATGATTCAGGTATCAAGTATTTATCAGGTAGCAGCACAACTACATACGGTGTGTGTCAGATACAGACCAATTATCTGAATAAAAAGGAACCCATGCCACAAATTTGATGGAAGTGCAATTCTAATGAAAAAGCTCCGTCTTCTTTTGGATCTTATCTTGCCGCTTTGGATGCATTTTCCCAGCTAATTTAAATGCTCTATGTATCTTTAGTTCACATTCTCACAAGCTTTAAATATCATTCAACGCTGGCAAATTTAGAACTAGCAGAAAACAGACAGAAATACTATCCAGTGGAAGCCTACAATAGTGTGATTTTGCACAAAAAAGGGACGTTTCTTCTGCACACCACCAGCACCGAGATCACATTAGTATAATTTAGAACAGGCTGGAAGTTGAATTTTAATGATCGTCCTATGTTTATAGCAGGGCGCGGTGCAGCAGCCCGGACAGGCGCCAGTAGCGGCATTCCGACCATAGGCGTGGATTCGAAAGTGGCGTTCAGACCATAGGTGCGGATTGGGAAGCGGCAACTGCAGGTGCGGATTGGGAAGCGGCAACTGCAGGTGCGGATTGGGAAGCGGCAAGTGCATCGAGCGACAACGAGCATGGCTGGTGTCAAGACGCCTAAGTGAGCTTCTCCAAACTCTCTCTCTCGCCTTTTGATTATCACAGGATTGCTATCCTTCCAGTTTGATGGACATGATTGCAATGTTGTTTATGTTTCCTACTGAAGGACTAATGTTGATCCATTGCATCTCCACTTATTTTCAATTCATCCGTTTAGCATGAGTTTTTTCAAAATTAGTTTTTTATGTTTTACCGTTGCTTTATATAGGAGTGAAGCATTTTGTTAGATTTCTAATTTGATGCAAATAACCAAGATTTTTTGCATGGTAATACTAAAGTTTTTTCATTGTGCTGTGTCATTGTGCTCAGGTTTTGGCCATGCCCAGTGCCGTCATTTCCAACCCATCGCCACGGGCTCCCATGATCCGCCGCTTCTTCCTGCCCTGCCATGCTAAAGTAGCCACCACCAGGGCTACGGCCTCCTCTACACCACCGGCTGTGTGACAGCCGCTACCTCCGCCCCCAGCCTCCTCCGTGTCATGCCATGTCCGCCAAGCAAACTTCTCAGGGTATTCACTGAAGAATTAATTAATTGTCTCCCATAATATAGTACATATAAGCTCTTGTTTTATCTTCCATTATTTGCATGTTTGTAATGAGTCACATATTAGTACCCACACACGTATTAACATTTTTGTAGTTCCTGCTAAGTAGAGGTAGTGCCATGAGTTAGTATGTTCCAACCAAAATAAGTGTCCTCAGTTAGCACGACCCTTGCTTCTGTAATATGATTGGGGCTGCATTACAGGACCTTTTGGTATTAATAGAAGGAAATTGGAAATGTATAGAAGACAAGAATGAATGTCATTGCCTGAAAGTTGTATAAGGTGCTGAGTATATATGCAGAAATTGAAGTCCTTTATACACTATAAATTGTGAAGAAACCTACCTTCAATCAAACATGCCAGACTTTTCATTATGTAGACTCTTTGCACATAGTTTTCGGTTATTCTTTTGTTTAGGTTCAGACTCATAATCTTGCATATACGGTGGACATATTATTTCTTGCTTCAAGGAAGAGTTTTCATTGAAAAGAAGAGAGTTATTTCAGGTCGCCTGCAACTTGTCATACGTTTTATTGTTAATCTTGGGAGGCATCGTAATTGTTGTTTGAAGCTATTCAAAATACTTTTCTGTATGCTGAATTTTTGGCTCATTTTCTCTACCTATGGCCACTCTAAATACACCACACCCAGTATTGTTAATTAAGACTATATTTCATGTTACCTTATCTGATTCATTAGTAGATATAGTGTAAACAAAAAAACCTTTTCTTATGGAAACAAATTATAGCATAAACCCGATATTTCCGCCAATCGGCGCAACGGGTCATCTAGTATTGCAAACAACTAACAGTATCAAAACCAAAAATGGTTAGAGACACCCCAAGAGGGATCGTGGCGGCGACACAAGTGTCCCGTTGGCTTCCCCGACCGTTGCAGTAACTACACCATTAGAAACTTCTTTTCAACTAAGAGGAAATCACGACACTAAAGCACTATTGACTTATGTTGTTTTTAGTTCAGAAAAGTACGGCTCCACGCTCTACTAACACATCTCCACTAATCAGCTCTTAACAACATTAACCAACACATTTTAACCATTAGTTATTTTAATACCTCAAAACAATTGAAGAGAATCAAGTTATCTACACAATGTTCTACAAGACTATGCAGTTTTTCTCTATTCATACCACTATCACAAGCATAGCATTTTCCAATCTAACACATCAACCAAGCAACTAAAACAACTCTCTAACAAATAAGAGTGAAGAACAAGAGAGCTTAACACAAAGAACTAGCAGCTCTAAACAAGATAAAATTCTAAAAGCGAGAGCTTACTAGAAAACAGACAGTAGCTAAGAATACTGAACAAATATAAGCAAACCACATGAGTATTCATATGAAAAAGCGGAGCGTGTCTCTCTCCCACACAAGAATGCTAGGATCCAACTTATTAAAAAAACTAAAACACACACTCAAAAATAAAAACAGACGCTCCAAGCAAAATACATAAGATGTAGTAGAATAAAAATATAGTATTACTAGAGATGACCTGATAGTTTTGTCGATGAAGAAGGGGATGCCTTGGGCATCCCCAAGATTAGATGCTTGAGTCTTCTTGAATTTTCTGGGGATGACCCACCGGGGCATCCCCAAGTTTAGGCTTTTCACTCTTCTTGATCTCATCATATCGTCCCTTTTGCTTACTTGAAAACTTCCACCACATCAAACTCAAAGTAATTCTCATTAGAGGGTTAGTGCATAAACCAAAAATTCACAAGTTCTACTGTGACACAAGCACACCTTAATTCATTATAACATTAGCTACAGTCACTGATGCTCAAAGAATCAAAAAGATCCAAATAAACATCGCAAAAGAAGCAATGCACAATAAAAGGCAGAATCTGTCAAAAACAGAACAGTCTGTAAAGACGAATTTTTTCGAGGCACTAGAGTTGCTCAAATAAAAAATCACTGAACTAGAGAAAGTTGCATACATATATGAGGATTCAGCACAAAAAATCTCAAAGCATTTCGTTGCTTTGGAGTAAATGGCGAATTTAACGGTGACAGACATAAATCTGTTTCCTGTGCAGAAATCCAAATCTAGCAAAAACTTTCTACTAGAGATCTTACTTGGAACAACATTGCAAGAAAATAAAGATACAAAGAAGTTGCTACAGAAGTAAACAAACTTCTTGACTCAAATAAAAGCAAAGATACTGAAAATAAAATGATGGGTTGTCTCCTATAAGCGCTTTTCTTTAAATCCTTTTAGCTAGGCTTACTTACCTGTTATCAAATGGTTGGAGTGAGGTGGCTTGGCTTCCCCAAGCTTAAATTATTGCACTTAGTTGATATATGTAGGGTGATCTTAGGGGTAGCATCCCCAAGCTTGAATGGTTGTCCCTCTTGATCTTTGTTTGTCTCCCTCAACTCTTCCACTTGAAAGTTCTCTTCACACACAACTCATAAAACTTGATTAGAGGGGTTAGTGTCTCCATAAATTAAATCCTCATAAGTACAGCAAAGACATATCATGAATGGATTCTAAACATTAGCTACTGTTACTTATGGTTTTGCATTGCTCTTTAATCAAAAGAACCACACAAAACACAAGTAATGAGAGTAATGCAAAATAAAGACAGAATCTGTCTAAAACTGAACAGCCCATAAAGAGTGAATTGTTTGAGGCACTTACCTTGCTCAAATCAGAAAACGTGGAACTAATGAATTGTGTGTTAATACCTGAAGATTGCTGTCACAAAGTTTCAGCTCTAAATTCCCTTTCTGTGATTTTAAACATTTTTCTCAGTGAAGCTTAGGTATCTGTTTTCTAGACAGCAATGATATTTTTAATGATGCTCACATAAGAATAAGAATGAAATACAAAGGTGAGCATCAAGAGAAGAATATGAAGCACATTTAAGTCTAACCCACTTCCTATGCATCGGAATCTTGTAAGTAAATAAATTCATGAAACATAAATTGACTAGCATAGGAAGATAAAGCAAGTGGTACTTCAAAAATTTCAACATATAGAGGTGAAACTTAATATTATTGAGATGCATATATCCATGTTTCCCTCTCTCATAATAACTTTCAGTAGCATCATTGATAAATTCTACAATATAACCATCACATGTAAAATTCTTATCATGAGCCATATGCATAAAATTATTACTCCCCTCATAAGCATAGTCATTCTTATTAATTGTAGTGGAAGCAAATTCAACAAAATAGCTATCATTATTATTCTCATCACCATAATCGTCAAATATAGGAGGCATATTGAAATCATAATTAATTTTCTCCTCAATAGTAGGTGGACTGAAAATATCATATTCATCATTGTAATCATCATATATGGGAGGCATTATATCATCAAAGTAAATTTTCTCCTCAAAGCTTGGGGGACTAAAAAGATCATTTTCATAAAAACTAGCTTCCCCAAGCTTAGACTTTTCCATAGCATTAGCAATAATGGTGTTCAAAGAATTCGTACTAATAACATTACTACCACTATTATGCAAACAAATTCCATAGGTTTTTTAATTTTCTCCTCAAAAGAATCATGTCCTAATTCAATATAAAGTTCATAAAGATCTCTAATTTTTTTGTTGTTTTCCATTAAGCCTAACTAGTGAAATTAAAAACAAGAAACAAAAAGATATAATTGCGAAATCTAAAGGGAATAACTTTGAGCACTCACACGGCACCAGAAAATAGCTTCGTTGCCGGATAGCTTCTTTGCTGGAGTGTGAGTGCCGCTTACCTTACCTCCCCGGCAACGGCGCCAGAAAATAGCTTTGATGGCAGAGTTGCAAGGGAGAGTCTTCAAGAAGCTTCTCACTGAGCACTTTCAAGTCCTCGGCAACGGCGCCAGAAAATAGCTTGATGTCGACACAGTCTTCTATTCTTGTAGACAGTGTAGGGCCTCCAAGAGCAGAGGTTTGTAGAACAGCAGCAAGTTTCCCTTAAGTGAATCACCCAAGGTTTATCGAACTCGGGGAGGTAGAGGTCAAAGGTATCCCTCTCAAGCAACCCTACAATCACAATACAAGAAGTCTCTTGTGTCCCCAACACACCCAATACACTTGTAAGATGTATAGGTGCACTAGTTCGGCGAAGAGATAGTGAAATACAAGTAATATGGATGATTATATGAAGTAAATACAATCTGAAATAAAAATGGCAGCAAGCAAACATGTAGCAGAAATTGTTGTAAACGGTATTTCAATGCTTAGAAACAAGGCCCAGGGATCATACTTTCACTAGTGGTATCTCTCAACATTGCAATCATAATTGAATATAAATATAAGCACTTCAATATACTACTCTGAAGTATTTTCCGGCTGGATAACGAACACTAATTCATTGTGTAGGGATACAAAAGCACTCCTCAAAGATATATTCCCAAGTACTAATGAACACCCCACGCTGTCACTGTGAGCATTCATAGGAGGTACTAACACACCACAATTTCATAGAGACATATAATTCAAATCATAAATCAGTGAACAAGTATCTTGTGAAATATAGCCTAAAAGACTCACACGGTGCACACACTGTCACCTTTACACACGTGGGACAAGGAGTCTCCGGAGATCACATAAATAAAGCACACTTGAGTAGCACAACGACATCTAGATTGCAAAGCTCATGATCACATATAGATCACATCATGGGAGAGAGAGATGAACCACATAGCTACCGGTACGGCCCTCAGCCTCGAGGGAGAACTACTCCCTCCTCATCATAGGAGTCAGCAACGGAGATGGAGATGGTGGCGGAGTCGATGGAGATGGCTCCGAGGGCACTTCCCCGTCCCGGCAGGGTGCCGGAACAGAGACTTCTATCCCCCGAAACTTGTCGGCGATGACGGCGGCAGCTCTGGTGTTTCTGTGGAATATGGAATATCGTTTTAGGGTTTATGCATCGGGGGCAATATATAGGCGAAGGGGCGACGTAGGTGGAGGCTCGTGGGACCCACACCACGTGGCCGCGCGGCCAGGGTGCACCCCGCGCCGTGGCATGGTGTGGAGGCCCCACGGCCCTCCTGCACTTATCCTTTGGGCCTCGTGAAGTCCTCTGGAATATAAGACTGCTGCTTTTTGTCCCGTCCAATTCCGAGAATATTTCCTTAAGAACTTTTCTGAAACGGAAAAACAGCTGAAAACAGGAACTGACATTGTGGCATCTTGTTAATAGGTTAGTTCCAGAAAATGCATAAAATGCTATAAGATGTAAACAAAACATGTATCAAATGGTATGAAAACAAGTATGGATCATAAGAAATTATAGATACGTCGGAGACGTATCAATTATCACTGGATGAATTTTTTCCTTTTCCAAGAAAGAATATTTTAGGTGAGATGGTAATTCTTTTAGCTCAACAATGGAATGGTGGGCTGGCTGAGGAATCACATCTTTTTCTTCCTCTGATTCTTCTTCACAGAGATTTATTGCACATAGCTCTTGTGGATTTACTCTGTCTGTTGTCACAAACACTTGTGCTTCAGGATCATCAGGCTGCATTTTCTGAAAAGTGTCCAATACACTCTGTTCCACTACATCTATAGAGTGACACTGCTCAAGAATGTTGGGCATATGAGAAGCATGCTTCATACTGAACTCAGCTTCTTCTGAACCAAATTGTAGCTTTAGTGTTCCACCTTTTATATCAATTATTGCCCCAGCTGTTGCCAAAAATGGCCTTCCTAGAATCATTGATTCAGAGTTGTCCTCCATTTCCAGTACCACAAAATCTACTGGATAGGCAAAGTTTCCAACTTGGACAGGCACATCTTCAAGAATTCCAGCTGGTTTCCTCAGTGTTCTGTCAGCAAGCTGTAGTGTCATGGAAGTAGGCTTCAGAGCTCCTAGCTACAAAATCTGACTAACAGCTAGTGGTAACACACTTACTGATGAACCTAGATCACACAATGCTGTGAATGTTCTCTTTCCAACTACACAAGGGATACTGAAACTCCCTGGATCACCAAGCTTCTTGGGCATATAATTCAGAATAACAACACTGCAATCCTCTGTCAGAGCAACTACTTCTGGGTCTTCTAGACTTCTTTTCTTAGTAATCAGGTCTTTGAAGAATTTTGCATAGAGAGGGATGTGTAGCACTGCATCAAGAATGGGGATAGCTATTTGAACTTCCTTTATGGTTTCCAAGAATTTGGCATATTGCTTTGCTTCCTTATTTTTCTCTAATCTTTCAGGAAATGGGACTTTTTGCACAACAGTCTTATGGACTACAGGAGCTGGATTTGCTACAGTGACTTCTGGTGTAACAAGTTGCTGCACTGTTTTCTTTCTGGCTGGAGCAACATAAGTCATTTTTGGTGTTGTTTTCAACAATGGAGCTGTATTGACTCCACTCCTAGTTGTCACTACCTCTACTGTCTCAATTGCACCACACTGCTTTGGATTTTTCTCTGTTTGTGCTGGCAACTTGCTCTCAGACTGATTTCCCTGGGTGTTGGATATACCAGCTGTTAACTGCTGCATTTTTTTTGTAAAACAGCTCAGAATGCATCTTCATAGTTTCTTGCATTCCACTGAACATTTCCTTCTGTAACCTCATCATTTCACTTATCTCTGTCTGACTGTTGCTTGTAGAAGCTTTTTGCTGATTTACTTGTTGTTGTGGCTGTTGTTGGTACTGCATACTACCTTGAGGTCTGAAATTTTGCTGAGTTGTGTGAGCATAATTCTGTTGATTTGCTTGAGGATAGCTCTACTGATTGGCATTCTTGTATGACAAGTTGGGATGATTCCTCCAAGCAAGGTTGTAGCTCTGAGAAAATGCACCTTGGTTCTGGGCATAATTCACTTCTGCCAATTGGTTTTCCATAGGAACTATCAGTGAACACTCATGGGAAGAATGTCCTTCACTACCACATATCTGCCAAGTGACTGAAACTTGATTGACAGGTACAATTGCCTTGCTATTCTTCTCCTGCATGAGCTGATCTAGCTGACTTTTCAGGCTATCTAGTTTTGCTTCCAAAGCATTATGACCACTGCCAGCCTGATGAGCTGGGTGAACTGCTCTCTCATTGGTTCAGGAAAAATTATGTGAAGCCATGCTCTCAATTAACTCAGTAGCTTCATCCAGAGTCTTGTTCATAATACCTCCACCAGCAGCTGAATCTACAAAGGCTCTAGTATGCTCTATCAAACCTTTGTAAAAGGTTTGCAAAATCAGCCACTGCTCTTGTCTATGGTTTGGGCACATTCTGATCAATCCATGATATCTCTGCCAAGCATCATACAAAATTTCACCATCATACTGCACAAATCTAGTAATCTTGTCTCTGCACTCAGCTGCCTTGGTGGGAGGAAAGTATCTTTCAAAGAAGGCTTGAACCAAATGCTCCCAAGTATCTCTACAATGAGCTAGTAATGCATGAAACCAGATTTTTATAGTGCCTAGCAGTGAAAATGGGAATAATTGCATTCTGATTGCTTCTGGGGGTACACCATTGTGCTTCAGAGTGTTGCAATACTCTAGGAAATTTCTGACATGCTCATGTGGGCTCTCCAAGGCACTGCCTTTAAATGGATTGTGCTGCACCATGTTGATCAATGCAGGCTTGATCTCCCAGTTGTTTGCCTGGATGGCAGGCATAACAAATTCTGCATTAGAGATCTGATCCTTGGGGATCCACAAATCTCTCAACTTCTTGTCACCCATGTTGATAACTGACTGCCTTTCTTCTGTTTCTCCTACTGAGGACACTGATGCTGCTCTTCTCCTTGCAAGAAAGGTTCTCTCAGGCTCTGGATCAAATGGAGCTAGGGGTGAATCTTCAGAAGACTGCATCAACAGAATCCAAACACTGCAGAAAAGGAATCATAGTTCCTCTACACACAGTCACAAACAAGAACTTTTAGCAAGGGTTAGTGAACTAAATCCCCTAATAACAATTCTAGTCACAGATCATAGGACCTAAAACATTTCAGACATGCAGATCAGGCATAAAGTTCATCACTTTCTCAAACAGCCTAGTCTACTGCACTACAAAGTTCCAAACATAAGTCAATCCCCGGCAACGGCGCCAATTTTGATCAATTGCAAATTGTTATAGGGGGTTCGTTCATCGTCTCCACAAGGATCAACAAGTTTTATGCTGGTTCTAAGGGTTGGCAAAAGGTAGGCAAATTTCAGTTTTCAGGTTTTCAAGTTTTAACAGAAAAGTAAAGGGTTTTGAAGAAGGGTTTAGACAGTAAATAAATTCAGAATTTAACTTATAGCCTTTGGGTTGTCAATCCAGAGCCTAGCAAAGATCCAAGCAGGGTTTAGACAGGGAACAAGATTTTTACTTCAACACTTGCAGAGACTAGTCATGCAATCAAAGGGGTTTTAGCAGGTTTTACGCAGGAGAAAATATAGAACACAAAGGTCACACTTTGCTGGGTTGTCAGGCCAGATCCAAGTGAGGTCACTCTTACGCAGGAGAAAATATAGAACTCAAGTGTGCATGGACTAGCCTTAGAAACACAGATCAAACACAACAACAAGCAGGTCATGCAAATATTCAGACAAAACAGAGAACTGTGTCACTCAATTCACTGCAGTAGCTAAACATCACAAGCTCTACTCAAACATGGATGATCTACTCAAGATTACACAGGAGAAATGGAGAGAAATCCTTGGCTGTAGCTCACTGATACACTGTCGAAGCAGAGGAAGCAGAGATGAAGACATTGGTGGAAGCAGAGTTGTAGATCATGAGATCCAGGTCACCATGGCCTTGGGGTTCTTCTCCTAGTCTTCTATGTTCATCTTGATCCTGCTCTTGTTCTTGTTGTTCTTGCTCTTGTTCTTGTGGTTCTTGGTGTTCTTGGTGGTTGGTGGAGTTGTTGGCCGAAAAGGTGGTGGTTTGGTGGCTGTGGGAGGAGTGGTTGGTGACTGATGGATGGATGGGGAATGTGGGATGGATGATCTCTCCAGGAGGTGGTCTTGGTGGCTTTATACACATTTTGCAGTTGTGGCGGAGGTGTGACACGGGGTAGAGGAGAGGTGAAGCTTCCTCAACTTTCTTGCACATGGGGTGTCTCCACACTTTATCACCTTTTTGCCTTTTTGGGTTTCCTTGATCTCCAAGCTGCTCTCTTCCCTCCTTTCTGGTTCAAACTTGTTTGAATTGCTTCTAGACTTCACTCAGGGCCTTATCTCGACTCACTTGTGCACTGCACCATTTGGAACTGAAGAAGTGGAGTTAACTGACAGAAATGCACTCTGTCAGTTACTGTTCACCATCTGGGACAGAAGTGTTCTTCATCATTTTGCTTGATTTCTTCCTCTTCTGTTGCTGCAATCTTGCTCAACAATGCTCCAGGGTACTTCCATCAAATGGAACATGCTTGCACTTGAACTCCAACAAATGTACTAACAAGAATTTGGGTTCTCTGTCAGACACTATTCATAGTCTGGCAATAGGGTTCATCTGCATTTTCTTGCTTGCTTTGAACTTGTTGAGCATGGCCATCTTCTCAGCTACACAGGGTTCACTTGTATATTGCTTCATGCTTCACGATTGCACTGGTTCTTCTGAAGATAGTGTGCACTTTGCACACTTAGCTGTAAAAGAGAGAAATGCAGTGTAAAATGGATATAAATGCAATACTTGTTGCAAAAGCAGTGAGGTTTTATGGTTTTAGGACTATGAAATATGCATAAGAATGATGATGATCACCTGTAACAAATCTTAACCCGGCATCAGCTCCGGCAGATGGAGCGGGTGTAGCAGGACAATTAGCGCAGAATCAGCAGAATCAACAACCACCGCAGAACCAGCTTACAATTTATAACCCGCCACGGGTCAGGGTTGATGGAGAATTAGATTCAGTTTCTACGGAAAGCGATGCCACAACACGTCATCTGAATCAGTTTGGGTTCTTAATGAACAGATCAGCCGGAGAAGGGACATCCAATGTACCTCCTCACCCGGCGCTTTTCAGTAATAACATAGTGTTGGATCCTGTGGTTGAACAGGTGGTAACCCCAGAAAATGCAGCGTCACGGGCTAGAGAGTTGGATAATGCACGACGCGCCTTGGATCAACAAAGGAGAGAAGTTGCAGTAGAGAAAGAACAGATGATAGCCAGGCAACGTCAGTTGGATGAGCAGGAGAGACGCCTTCGCCAGAACATGGGTCAAGTGGAGAATCAACAGAACGAGGTAACCCGGGCGCAGCAGGGGAGGCATCAGAGTCGGTTTCCACTTCAAGGTGAAACGTTAAATCCAACAGCATTATTTGGTACACCCAATAATCAGTCGGTTAGGGTTGTGCAAGAAGTCCCAACAGCAAGAGCCGGCAGTATTGCCGGGTTAGGTAGAGGAGTTGGGGGCAACACAGGAGCTGTGCCCTCATCCAGATTTCACACACCGTCGGGTCATTACAACAATCCTATAGATAATGTGTATGCAACAACCTTAGCACTTGATCGTATTCCATTGGGAGATTCACCGCGAGAAGTTGAAACCCGGCGAGCTATTGATATGTTGCGCACATCAGTGGTTCAGCAAGTAAACTATCCAGATAACAGAGCCGGTCTACATGGAACACCATATAATAGCCGTTCGAGGAGTCAGCAAGGAGAGATCCCAAGGCAACATGAGACTAGTTCTGCAAGACAGAGAGCAGAGCAAGCAAACCAACAGCCACAACCACCACCACCTAGGTAGGCCGCTCCTGCCGCTTTAGCTGCACAAGTCATTGTTAACAGTTCAAGAGCCAGGAGAGCAGCAAACTCAGTAGCACGTGCCGGAGGAGCCGGTGCAGCACCTGTGGCAGCAGCAGCAGTAAGTTCACCAACACCATTGGGAAGGCCGGGTCAGGCAGCTCCTGTAGTTGTCTTAGCCAGCCCAAAGTGTTTGTCGGATCATATTAGAGCAGAACCTTACCCAGAAAAATTCAAAGAGCCAAGCAAAATTTTAAACTATGATCCTAGCATGGAGCCAGAGGCTTGGTTAAATAGCTATGAGATGGAAATGTGTATTCGCAATGCATCAGAAAATATTCAGGCCAATTTTATGTACCTTATGATGACAGATGGAGCAGCAAAGTTATGGTTCAACACTTTACCAAAAAAGTCCATCAACTCTTGGAGTGAGTTGAAGGCGGCTTTCATCAGGAATTTTCAAGGAACATGCAAACGGCTTTACAAGCTCGAGGATTTGGACAGATGTATCCAGAAGAAAGGCGAGTCTGCTCGAAAGTGGGTGAGCCCGGTTACAGAGATCCTTCACTCATCTACAGATATTAACCCCAGAAGTGCCCTGCAATCTATGGAAAAGACTTGCAGGCATGATCCATTGGTGCAGAAATTGGGTCGCATGAAAAATAGTGGTCGAGTCTCATAGATTACTATGGGAGAAATAATGGAGGCATGCAATAAGCACGCTTCTACAGATAAAACTAGAGATGATGAGGAAGAAAAGGGGAAAGGTCCTATGAACATTGCAGGGAAGAACAACAATGGTGGTGGACAGAAGAAGAAGAAGAAGAAGAACAACAACAACAACAACAACAATAGCAACAACAATAACAACAATGGCAATCAGCACAAACGGGCATATGGTGAAGGTAACTCGGATTTTGTGGCAAACACTAATGCCGGGTTTCAGAGACCAAGAATAGATGATGGTTATAGAGGTAACAATGGGAATCACAACGATAACAACAATTTTAGAGGTCCACCGCGTCCTATGGAGGCTTTCAGGATGCCCTGCCCGTATCATAGCAAGATGGGCAGGCCTGCCAATCATTCGTTGGAACAATGCGTGGATTTGCAGAGGTGGAAGAATGAGGCACTACAGCAAGCATTGCATGGTGGTAATCGCGGAGGAGGACCTGGCCCGGGAGGTAACCCGGCTAACCCGCCACCTCCCAATGCTAATGCAGGACCTGGCAACGGAGGAAATAATCAGAACCAAGATGGACAAGGCAGGTTTCAGCAGAACCCCAAGCAGCTTAGCCAGTATCACATCCACACTATTCATGCCACAAAGAGAGATAGAAAGTTGATTCAGAGGTCGGTTAATACAGTTACGCCAGGAGTTTCGAGATATTTGAAGTGGTCTGAGTGCCCTGTTACTTGGAGCAGGGCGGATCACCCGCCAGTTGTGGAAAATCCGGGTCTCCTTGCCTTGGTGGTAGCACCACAGGTAGGAGGATATGTGTTACATAAAGTGCTCATGGATGGAGGTAGCAGCATCAATATCTTATATTATGACACATTTTTGCGTATGGGTCTCAAGGATTCGTAGTTACAGGCAACATCTACTATCTTCCATGGTATTGTTCCTGGGAAATCAGCACGGCCAGAAGGAAAAATCACATTGGAGGTTGCTTTTGGCGAGTCAAAGGAGAACTATCGTTCAGAGTTGCTTACGTTTGAAGTGGTGAAATTACAAAGTCTGTATCATGCTCTTTTCGGACGACCCACCTTTGCTCGTTTCATGTCCAGGCCGTGTTATGTGTAATTGCAGTTAAAAAATACCGGGTCCCAATGGAGTTATCACAATTCATGGAAGCAGGCAGATGGCCGTTGAGTGTTACAATGGTGATGCAGCCTTAGCTGAGCAGGCTTGTGCATAGGAGGAACTCAAATTCTACAAATCTCAGGTGGACCCAAATGATGGAACAGCATTGAAAAGGCCAACCACTGAAGCAAAAGTGAAGTTTAAGTCGACTCAGGATACAAAAACAGTTGATTTCACACCCGGCGATTCTTCCAAGCAGTTCGTCATGGGGGCTCACCTTGATTATAAATAGGAAAGCGCGCTCATCGAGTTCATCCGTGAGAATAGGGACGTCTTTGCATGGACACCTAGTGACATGCCTGGAGTACCTGCTGAACTCGCTGAGCACAACTTACATGTTAACCCCAATGCCAGACCTGTAAAGCAAGGATTGCGCAGATTAAATGAGGAAAGAAGAAAGATAGTTGGAGAGGAGATAGCTCGGCTTTTGGATGCCGGCTTTATCATTGAGGTTTTCCACCCCAAGTGGTTGGCTAATCCGGTTTTGGTACATAAAAAGAATGGAGAGTGGCGTATGTGCATTGATTACACCAATCTCAACAAAGTTTGTCTGAAGGATCCTCTCGCATTAGCTCGTATTGATCAGATAATTGATGTTGTTGCAGGCTGCGAGCTCTTGTGTTTTCTAGATGCATATTCAGGTTACAATCAGATCTGGCTCAAGGAGGAAGATTGGGAGAAAACAGCATTTATAACCCCCTTTGGAGCCCATTGTTACAAAAACATGACTTTTGGTTTGAAGAACGCTGGAGCAACCTATCAGAGGTGTATCCAGAAGTGTTTTGAGAAGCAGATTGGTCGTAATGTGCATGCTTACATGGATGATGTTGTTGTCAAGTCTGAGAAATCGAGATCACTCATTGATGATTTGAAGGAAACTTTTGCTAATCTAAGGCGATACAAGATGAAGCTTAACCCATCCAACTGTGTGTTTGGGGTTCCAGCAGGGCAACTCCTTGGTTTCATAGTCTCAGAACGTGGAATCGAGGCTAACCCAAAAAAAATCAAGGCTATACAGAGTTTGAAGAAGCCAGCAGAACTGAACGATCTACAGAAACTCACGGGTTGCATTGCAGCCCTGAGCCGGCTTATATCCCGGCTTGGAGAAAAAGCGATTCCACTTTACCGGCTCTTGAAAAAAACAGACAAGTTTGTGTGGAACCAAGAGGCGGATGATGCGTTTGAGTTGTTGAAAAAGACATTATCTGAAGCACCCGTCCTGGCAGCTCCTGCGCCAAAGGAACCCATGTTGATGTACATTGCTGCTGGACCACGAGCTGTTAGTGTTGTGGTTGTGGTGGAGCGCAAAGAAGAAGGAAAAGAATACCCGGTTCAGAGGCCGGTTTATTTTTTTAGCGAGGTTCTCACAGAGTCAAAGCAACATTACCCACATTGGCAGAAGCTTGTTTTTGGGGTTTTTATGGCATCCAGGAAGCTGAAGCATTATTTCCAGGAGCACCCAATTACAGTGGTTAGCTCTGCCCCGTTAGTAGAGATCATCAGAAACACAGAAGCAACTGGGCGAATTGCCAAGTGAGCAATAGAGTTGGGGCGATATCACATCAATTATGACCCTCGCAATGCTATCAAGTCTCAAGCCTTGGTAGATATTGTCAATGATTGGACAGAAACAAGTGCACCACCATTAACACCCAGCACCAAGTCTTGGATCATGCATTTTGACGGGTCTAAGCAGCTCGAGGGGTCAGGAGATGGGATTGTCCTTACTTCCCCCAAAGGTGATAAGTTGAGTTATGTTTTGCAAATTCACTTTGATTGTTCTAACAACAAGGCAGAGTATGAAGCCTTGTTACATGGGTTACGTGTAGCAAAGGAGATGAATATTAAGCGTATTTTGTGTTATGGAGTCTCGGATCTCGTAGCACAGCAAGTATCTGGAACATGGGACAGAAAAGATGCAAGGATGGCGGCTTACATAAGAGAGGTAGATAAAGTAGCCGGGTTCTTCTCAGGCTATCAGATGGATCACATTGATCGCAGGAAAAACGAGGCCGCAGATGCTTTATCCAGACTCGGCTCTCATCGTCAGCAAGTTCCACCTAATGTTTTCTTAGCTGAGTTATGGAATCAATCAGTCAAAGTACCAACAGAGGAAGATCTTGCATATCCAGACCCGGCTGATGAGGAACTTGTTGCTGCTATACATGCAATCCCACAATGGACAGAGCCCTACCTAGCATATCTTCTCTGTGGAGAATTGCAGGGTGATGAAGTTTTAGATCGGCAGATGGTGTGCCGAGCTAAAGCTTATGTGGTTATAAATGGCGAGTTATAAAAACGAAGTACTTCTGGTGTGTTCCAACATTGTGTATCCCCAGAGGAAGGTCAGAAAATACTTAGAGAGATTCACGAAGGAGATTGTGGTTATCACGCTTCAACCCGGTCTTTGGTAGCAAAAGCCTTCAGGCATGGATTTTTCTGGCTTACCGCTTTGGCAGACGCAGAACGTTTGGTAAAGAGAAGTGATGGATGTCAGAGATATGCTAGGCAAACACATGTGTCGGCTCAGTAGTTGAGGACTATACCTTTGACATGGCCTTTTGCAGTTTGGGGTCTTGATATGGTGGGACCTTTTCAGATGTCACCTTGCAAGAAAACTCAGCTATTAGTTGCTATTGACAAATTTACAAAGTGGGTTGAGGTTATGCCAGTTACAAACTGTGAAGCAGATACAGTGGTGTAGTTTCTGAAGAGGATCATCTTTCGTTTTGGGTATCCACATAGCATCATCACAGGTAATGGCACAAATATGTCTTTGGGAGAAGTGGAGAAGTTTTGTGGACATAATAATATCCGGCTTGATGTTGCTTCAGTTGCTCACCCCCAAGCCAATGGACAAGTTGAGCATGCAAATCAATAGTTACTCAAAGGATTGAAACCTAGACTCCGAGTTCCGTGTATCAGAGCTGCAGGAGCCTGGGTAGTGGAGTTACCTTCTATTGTTTGGGGTATTAACACAACACCAAACAGATCCACACAACTTACACCGTTCTTCATGGTATATGGAGCAGAAGTTGTTTTGCCGAGTGATATTATTCATGACTCGCCTCATGTGGCGGCTTATGTTGAGGCTGAAAACGAGCTTACCCGGAAAGATGCAATAGATTTGTTAGAAGAAGTCAGAGAGGAAGCTCTGGAAAGAGCAGCAATTTATCAGCAAGATTTGCGCCGTTATACAGCCGTCGGGTTAAGACTCGTTCTTTCATGGAAGGTGACTTAGTTTTGCGTTTGGTTCCCCTTCATCATAAGTCGGAAATTGCATAACGGATCGTATTATTTGGTGGATGCAAGAGAGTATAGTGAAGTTCTCAACAATACTGATCATAGCACAAAGGCATTGGAAGAGAGGAATAGGCCATGGAACGTAGCCCAGCTTCGTCCTTATTACACATAGTAGTAGATTCAGAAATATTAGATGTAATACACGATCTAAAAAGACAGCACGTTTTAGATGCGCTCTTTTCCTTACCAGGGTACCTAACGGGACTGGAAGGTTTTTAATGAGGCGGCTTGCTGATCTATCATATGAATAAAGAAAAGTTTGACAGAAAAAACTCATCTTTTTCTTACAATTTTACTTTATAGTATATATTATTTAGTTCAGTTTGATTCATATTATGCTTTATTCAGTTTATAGCCCGGCTTATCCCACTGGGAAAACCGCCGTGGGTTCATAGTACAGTTATATCTTTGGGCCTTGGGTTGAAGGTGTTGGAAACAAGTTTTTACTTGTTGGAATTTTTGGGCTAGCAAAAGGGAGAAAGATGACCATCTAGATGCATGCATGACTGTCCATAGAACTAACTAATTCATGTCAAACAAGGTGAAATAACATACAGCATCAAAACATGAATAAAAGATAGCTCATGATAAAGCATTTGCAAATTATTACTCATAAAGAAGCTCATGAATCATGCAACTATATGTGTCATTAAAAATCAACTTAGACATCCCTTTTCCCAATACAATGAAAGCATGCAAGATATTTCAACCCATATTTCCAGTAGCTCTCTCATATAAAAAATGATAGTGTGGATCTCAAAACAAAAATCAAACCAAAACAAAACAAATAAAAGACGCTCCAAGTTTATGCGATAAAGTGCATTGATAGAAAAACAGAAATTAGATGTGTGCAAACCGAGAGTGTGTAGGTCCATTGGGGATGTGATCCACATCCCCAAGCTTGTGGTTTTCACCATCCTTGGATAACTCATGGTGCATCTCCTCCAATCCCTGTGAAAAAACTTCAAAACACTGCTTCTCAAATTTCTTTTCTGTGGGGTGACATTAGTAGTGATAGACAAATGCATTACTTGCTGCTCATGATCCTAAGACAAAAATTCATGTGAATTTCCAGAAAGTGTATAATGTTTTATGCCTATTAATAAACTCAATTGGATCAACAAGATTCAAGTTAAAAGTTCAAAACATGCATCAAACAATATTGGACAGAATCTGTCCAGAAAACTGACAGCAGCAAAACGTATTTTTCTACCTAACTTAAACATGTCTAAAAATTCTGAAAAAATTCATGCATACATAGCATGAAAAGTTTCAGTTACAGTAAAAACATCAGCTCATTCAGAGTTACAGAATAAGAATTACAAATCAAACCGTGCACAGACCTGTGCTGTAATGAAATCTCCGCATGCAAAATAACAACTTTCTCAAACCAAAATGGGTAAAACTTGGCACTTTATTAAAAAATTCCAGAAACTAAACTAACAACTAAGTCTCTTGTTGCAGCAAGAGGACACAAAGAAAATCAAAAGTAAAAACAACTGGGTTGCCTCCCGTAAAGCGCTTTCTTTATAGCCATATAGCTAGACTTACTTACTTGGTATCAAGATGGTTGAAGTGAGGTGGCTTGGAATCCCCAAACTTAAATTCTTGTATGTAGGGTGAGATTAGGGGTAACATCCCCCAGCTTGAGTGTTTGTCCCTCTTGATCTTTGTTTCTCACCCTCAACTCTTCCACTTGAAAGTTCTCTTCACACATAACTCATCATAAAACTTGAATAGAGGGGTTAGTGTCTCCATAAATTAAATCTCCATAGGTACAGCAAAGACATATCATGAATTGATTCTAAACATTAGCTACTGTTACTATGGTTGTGTAATGCTCCTTGATCAAAAGAACTGCACATAACACAAGTAATGTGAGCAATGCAAAATAAAGACAGAATCTGTCAAAAACTGAACAGCCCGTAAAGAGTGAATTTTCAGAGGCACTTACGCTGCTAAAATTAGAAAACTTTAAACTAATGAATTGTGTAATAATAACTGAAGATTGCTGTAGTAAAATATCAAGTCAATATTACTTTTCTGTGATTTTTAACATTTTTTGCAGTGAAGCTCAGGAATCTGTTTTCTGGACAGCAAATCACTATTGTTTAATCCTACTTCTCAAAAGAGGATATTCTTACCTTTAAGATGAAAAACAAGATACAAAGGTGATGTTACAGTAGTAAACAAGCACCTTGTCTCAAAAACCAAAAATCAAACTGAAGAGAAAGAAAAATCAAAAGGAAACAAAAAGAACCAAGAAAGATTCAAGAGAAACAAACAAAGAAGAAAGAAAATATTTTTGTTGTTTTTAAATTAGCAAAAAGGCAAAAGAGGAGAAAATATATACAACAAAAAACACTCTTTGTATTTTGTTTTATCTTTGGGAATTTTTTTAATAATAGAGACTTTGCAATGGTTCCATTGGCATGAACAACAATGTTCAAGGTCGACCCCAACTTCTCCATTACTCATCCTTCTCATTTACTTTCCCAAATTTTATATAAAGTGAAAATCTTAAACTAATTGTTAGCAAACAGTAGGTAAAGTTATTTTACATGTTGTAAGGATATAAAGGTGTGCTCAAACTGAATAGGACATTAAAGCATATGGAGCATACCACAAAGCACATAGACATCAGCATTTTAAGTCTAACTTTCTTCCTATGCATTGCCATTTTATATATGAATAAATAGTAGAAAGTTTGTGGTATCCAATGCATATAATTTTCAGTAGCTTGCATTTTAAATAAAGTTGAAACATAAAGAGGGCTATTATCTCTTCCTCCTTCATAGTGTTTGCAAGCATCATAAGTAAACTTAACCACATAGTTTTGAATAGATTCACCACATAAAGATAAGTCATATAATGAGAATAATGGATCATCTAACTCAAGTATATCACTTTCATCCTCCCATATATTAGACACAATTTTTCCACACAGAGGACTACTAGGCAAATCATTATCATTATAAAAAGAGTTGTTCATGGGAATTTGTGTGTTACCCTTGTTGGGAGTAGGAGATGGGTAGCTACTCCATTCTTCCTCCACCTTTTCTTCTTTCTCTTCTATCTCCTTTTCTTTGGGATGCATGGGCATCCTCAGGCTTAGGATTTTGTCATCTTCTTCCTTGACACTTTCAACATGATTTCTTGCATTCAAAAAGTTAGTGCCCAAGGGAATATTCAAGCTTTCAACATATTTCATTAGCGTATCACATAGATCTTTGTGACGAGGCTTGAAAGCATTTTCCATTATCTAATTTTTTTTGGGTTTTAGATTTATATATAAAAAAAGTACTAAAAATAAACTAGCAATGCAAACAAGAATAGAATCCTAGCGCTACGCTCCCCGGCAACGGCGCCAGAAAAGTACTTGATAATCCCCAAGAGCAAGGAATCACTGTAGCACAATTCGATAAGTATTTGAGTGTCGAACCCACGAGGAGCTGATGGTAAACTATCTATTCTCTAAAGCCCTATAACCCTCTTATATGGCCTTTTATGCAAAGCAATAAATTTGAGTATGAAAAGAACTAACTAATGGATGCAGGTGATGTGGAGTAGGTTTATCTAGCAACAAGTTTCTAATGTTTCTAATGCAAGTATCTTAGAGCAGTTTTATCAAGGTAACAAGTAGCAAGAATCTCAAGTTGTAAATATCTCAAGGGAGCAAATGTTCTGGCAATTGTTATTTCATTCATGTGGTTGTCACAATTAGTGAAGCACATGTTTTAGTCTTAATTGTTTCTTCTAGGGGGAGCCATAAATAGGTGTAGTCAAGTGAATGAGCAAATTACACAACTCTTATGATGGATCTCATGGCCAATTGAATGTGTGGCACAAGAATTATTAAAACATAATTGTCCCACCATAGCCTTAAGTTCTAGGGTCTCCCATATATCCCCCAATAGATGTAACTTCATGATTCGATCTTGGGTTTACTTGTCCTCCCAAGTCCTCCTCACTCCATTACCTTACCGGTGATCACCTTACATGCATTTCCCAACACATGCGTGCACTCATACATTGTACATCAAGACAATCATAAAAGATAACAAAACTTGTATGCAACCAATCAACGAACTATTTCACTATTGCCATGAACAAATAACTTATCAAATATAGATGGAGAGACACAATAGATCACGGGAAAATTATATTGCATCATACATCATGTTTGCCAAGAGTTTACAGTGGAGAGATGGAGATGATCTTGCTATAGATGTTGACGATGATCATGCCGGTGGGGGGTGGAGCCCTCCGGAGGTGGATTTCGGCAGCGTTTCCCCCCTCCGATCTTCTCCGGCGGCAGCCTTCTATCTCTCTATTTCTGGTCTGGTGTTTCTCCGCCGCCTCCTTACGAAACTCCTCGGGGGACTATTTATGCAGTCGTTTTTAGGTCACGAGGATGCTTCAGGGTGAAGGATCGACGCAAACGGGGCCACGAGGGCTGAAATAGGTGGTCCGACGCGGGCTCTGTACCTGGCCGTGTGGGGCCCCCTATTTTGGCTCTCTGGCCTCCGTTCGTTTGCTTCTTTCGCTCCTAGGTCTTCCTCCTTCCAAAATAATGATCCCCGTAAATTTATAGCTCATTTCGACATCGTTTGGGTCCCTAAAACATGAAAATATAGAAAATAGGGTGTTCTGCCAGTGCAGGGTTAATTCCTAATAAATGGGGATACTGTGAATTATCCCCAAAATCAATATAAAACGATGATATAACCCTTATATGATGCAAATATAATTAAAATATGAGAATTATAATGCAAAGTTCATGTATGCATTTTACATGCATCAGTCATGATTTCCCAAAACGACCGAGTCTGGGTGTTTCGATTTCCCTGTACCAAAATCAATTTGCGCGCATGATTCGGCACTGGGCATTTCATCTTCAGGATGGCTCACTTCAGGGAGCTTCTCAACTTCAGGTTGAGCTTCTTCAACTGACTTAATGTGTGCCGTAACTGGGATGGAAGTTTGTTTCTGCGGACGTCTCTGCAGAAGGTTATCCCGAGCACCTAGAGGTCTCGCCCTTTTCCTAGGGGTTGGGCCCAAATTTGAGTCAATAGCTTTCGGTGCTATCTCTACTCTCTCTAGCACATTTATAGCAGGTATATGTGATTTTGTCATCCCACTATGATTAGTGAAGGCACCTGGCAAATTATTTGCTAGCCTTTGGAGGTTTAAAATCCTCTGAACTTCAAGTTCAGCTTCGCTAGTGCGTGGATCTAAGGACTGGAGGCCCTCGGAACTCCATGAAATTTCTTGGCATTCCTTTTGGTACATTTCTCCCCCTAACGCCACGAAATGGTACTCATTAAAAATACTATTAGCGTACCGAGCCGTGAACAGATCCCCAATCATTGGCTCAAGGTATTTGATTATAGACGGAGACTCATACCCCACATAGACCCCCAACTTCCGGTGAGGACCCATGGTGGTACGCTGAGGTGGTGAGATCGGCACGTACACAGCGCAACCGAATCTTCGCATATGGGAAATACTTGGTTCTTTCCCACGCACTAGCTGTAAGGAGGATGCAGAGTGATATGCAGTTGGCCTGAGTTGGATTAATGCTACCGCATGCATCATGGCATGTCCCCAACAAGTCGTTGGGAGCTTGCAGTTCTGCAAAAGTGGCCTAGCAATCAATTTAATCCTTTTGATTAATGACTCAGCAAGGCCATTCTGAGTGTGGACATGTGCAACCGAATGTTCCACTTGTATGCCAAGAGCTAGGCAATAGTCATTAAATGATTTGGAGGTAAATTCTCCAGCATTGTCCATCCTTATGGATTTGATCCGGCTATCCGGAAAATTTGCTCTTAGTTTAATTATCTGGGAAACCAGCTTTGCAAAGGCATGGTTCCTTGTAGATAATAAGCATACGTGGCTCCACCTAGTGGAGGCATCAATTAGGACCATAAAATATTTAAAAGGGCCCGAAAAGGGTTGTATTGGTCCACAAATATCGCCTTGAATTCTCTGCAGGAAAATTGGCGACTCATCCTTCACCTTCAAGGTGGAGGGTCTAAGGATTAATTTCCCTTTGGCACATGCAGTGCACATAAAATCTTCAGGATTTGGGAAGTCTTTTGTTGCTATGTTATGGCCAACAGAGCTTTTGATGATTTTCCTCATCATGCCCAACCCAGGATGACCCAGTCTATCATGCCATACCCTGTATGACTCTGGGTTCCTGAAAATTGTTTTTAGCGCAATATATTCCTTTATGGGCTTTATGTATGTGTAGTACAATCCTGATGCTAAGGAAGGGAGCTTCTCAACCACTTTCTTCTTGGATCCGTTAAATATGGTCATGAGAAGATATTCAGTATATTGCTCGACTTCTGTTTCAAGATGGAAACCATTCGCACAGATATCTTTAAAGCTAAGCAGGGTCCACTTTGATTCAGGATACAACAAGGCATCCTTGATTACTAATTGGGTACCCATAGGGAGAACTATTGTGGCACTTCCGGTACCGACAATATGAGTATTGCTTCCGGCAATGGTCATAATATTTCCAGGTTCCTTAGTTAGAGTTTGGAAGTATTTGGTCTGGGGAAGAACTGTATTTGTGGTGGCACTGTCTATAAGACATATCTCCTCTTCCTCCATTGGATCGACACACCTTACTATGTAAAAAGACATATTCACATCTCTACTAGAAAGAGCATAAACATATAACATACTGGAATTTATATTAAGCAAGAGTTACACTAATGCAAAATACAATACTATGCTCTTCAGGAGCTTATTACATGACCAAGTTCAGCAGGAACTAGATAACACTGGAATTACAACTCATGGCGGAAATATATATTAGGCTAGGAGATTACACCAGGTCTCCATATATATCAACATTCATATCTTCTTCAGGAAGATTGATACCATCCAGGTTAAAATCACCACTACCAGGATCTTCCTCAAGAAGAAGGTCTTCAAGCTTCTTAGAGTCCGGCAGAGTAGCAGGCTCTACAAAGTGGGACTCGTTATTATCCTACTTGTTGCTACCTTTTATGGACTGCTGATATAACTCAACCAGGTGCTTGGGGTTGCGGCAGTTGCGAGACCAATGATCCTCGCATCCACATCTGAAGCATTTTCTTTGCTTTCCCCTAGTCTGAGCACCTGGATCAGTTCTGAATTTTTGTTTCCCTCTTCCTCTACCCTTGCCCCTGAATGCATTGCTCCTTTTTCCCTTCCATCCTTCCATTTGTCCTTTTTGCGTCCATGGGAAATCCCAACACTTTGAGTGATCACATGTGCTTCAGGCACAGCCATAGTCCCAATTGAGCGGGCGCTATGATTCTTCATAAGAAGTTCATTTTGTTTTTTGCCACTAACAGGACAGAGATCAACTCAGAGTACTTGGCATATTTGGCATGCCTATATTGCTCTTGCAATACCATATTGGTGGGATGGAACATAGACAAAGTTTTTTCAATTATATCAGCATCAGTGACTTTCTGGCCACACATTCTGAGCAGGGAAACAATGCGGTGCAATGCAGAGTTATATGTTGTCATAGACTTGAAGTCTTGAAAACGTAGGTTTAACCAGTCACTCCGTGCTTGAGGAAGCACAACTGACCTTTGCTGGTCATAGTGATCCTTCAGGGATTACCAAAGAGTGAGTGGATCCTCTTCAGTCAGATACTCAAGCTTCAGTGCTGAACTGAGGTGATGTCTCAGAAAGATCAACGCTTTTTCCTTTTTAGCGGTAAAAGGACCATTTGTGCCAGCTGCCGGCTGGTTAATGGTATGACTGAGAGACATGGATGTAAGACTTAACTTAGCATCCATAGCCCACATGAGGTAGTTGCTGCCACCCAGGGCGTGCTCGGCAAATTTCTTGGAGTTGATGCCCGACATTTGCTGTATATTTAGATCATGCAACAATTTACTTCGGGTAAATAAGTGCATGTCATGAGTGCTTAACAGTGTAAATACTGGTATGTAAACAATTCCAGATGCTTATGCACTTATTAAACGCTTTAGGATTTAATTTTCACGCGGTACGTCGGAGAAGGAGAGGATGGGTAGAGGTGTGCCCAAATCTCGCGGAGGAATTGCGGCATGCCGGGAACGTTCAAGGCGGGGGTTTCTACGGGTAGCTCGAATGTCATCTGTACCAAGGACAAAAGAGGTGAGTCGCATGGTTAAAATAAACACAAACAGTTAGAGAAACAATCAAAGCAACAAGGCAACGTTTTCTATCTAAGGTCCTTCGTTGGGAACTAGGGTATCCTATAGGCAGTTAGGCTCTGATACCAAGCTCTGTGGCACCCGGATCCAAGGGATCGAGTTACCCCATATATCAGTCCCAGGAGCACTGAATATATGACAACTTGATAACAGAACATAACCACTTTATTAAGGGGTCGGGAACCGACTATGGATTACAAGGGTCTCATTACAAGGCTGTGCCCTAGCGCACACAATAGTTTGTACATTATTTATCAAACATGACTTCATCAGAGGGCGTCAGCGGATTGGCGGAAGCGTGCAACGAAGGGGGCCTAACTCCATAGGGCTCTGCCTGGATACCGGGTCTAGTTCCCGTACAAGGGGTACTCAGCGACGGGGGTAGGAGGATCTGGCCACATGATAAGCCAGGTGAGTACATGGAATGTACTCGCAAGACATCAATCCACAATCAACCGTAACCAACGATCCTATATGGCATGGCATGTGCAAGTGCGAGTCCAAGCTTAACGGTTGGACTTAACTTACCTACTTACCTGTGACGAAAACCGTGGCTTATGAGAACGAGTCTCACTACCACACAACAATATTCCCAACACAAAGGTTCTCAATCTTGACCAACTATGGTCTACCTCGAGGCTTAGCTTTGACCAACTAAGGTCCACTTTTCTGTTCATTCAACTTTAGCCAACTCTGACCACTTGGTGAATTTATTTCTCCGTGTTCGACTGGACTGACTCTAGTGTGACTGGACCCAACACCGTTCCTTGGGTAAGAACAATACTAGATTCTAGATTTGACACTCTCGAGAGGTTGCAACTTTAACCACACGTTGGGGTCTAAGCTTGTACCGCCGGTACCTGCGACACAAACCTATTCCCCCGTAGCCGTCCACTCTACCAAGGCACTCCTTATGTAGCTGCCGACTTACCACTCAGGCTAAGTCTTATGATGAAGTGAATCCGGCACATTCCCAACTCATGAGCAATGCCTAGCTCCGGAACCTTCACAAGACTAGCCCCGACCACAACTATGCAGTAACCGACTAGACTTGCCAAGTGGGTAGCATCAAAAGAGGCTTCATAGGCTACTAAGCTGCGGTCTTCCCATTTCAACGACGTGTGGTTGTGCAGTTGTGTTTGGCGAGTGGCACCTTTTGACTCAATCTAGTCGATGGAGGTGGTTATCTTTATACTCAAATTTTATCTTCAACCATAAGACAGCAACAAACGTTAGTCCACAAGTTATACATGAGCATAAAACAATCACAGTAGTAGTTCAGCAGGGTAAAGTAAGATTAACCGGGCGATGGTGGAGTTTCCTCCGACCAGTGATAGCCACAGGTTGGGTAAAATGAAATAACAAAATCAACCGGGCGAGGACGGAGATGTCTCCGGCCAGTAACAGCCAAAGCTGAGTAAGAAAAAATAAAAGAACACAATCGGTTAGCGTCAACCGGGCGAGGGCGGAGGAGTCTCCGGCCAGTAGCAGCCACGGGTCGACTACATAAGTTAGGGGAGGCGTCCACGCGATCCCGTTCCTCCATTCCATTGACTGCGGCGGTTCCCCCAGTCCATCGTCGCCGGAATGGGGAGAGGTGCATGGTACCGTCCAACACACGCCACAACTCTACAGAAAAGTAGACGAGATTCAATCCACATGGGCGGGGCCCAACATGTATTTAGTCGCCGGCCGGAACTCAACTCACGGGACATGAGTTTATCGTATTGTGGAAAATAAAGTAGCATTGATAGATCACATAAAATAATGGACATGAAATAATAGACATGTGATAAGCATGTGAGATGCAACTATCGCTCAAACAAGTAACAAATAAGGCATCGACAACTTGGAACAGATGTTTGGGGGGTGATGGCTTGCCTTCTGTTGTGGGATCAACTTCTCCTTCGATAAAATGGTCGGAATCGATTAAGGAATTCAAAAGTAGGCATTATAAACCTTCCAATAGCTACACAACAATTTCCAAAGCAAATGAACTTCAAATCCTTCAAAACCAGTGCCAATGGATAGAGAATTTCAAAACAAAGCTACTACAAAAAGATTCCTATTTTTCTGAATTTTTTTGAGAGAGATATACCCTTTCAAAGTTAACCCTAAAATCTGCCCTTTTTAAAAATAGAAACAATTAAAGAAAATCTGTTTAGAAAAGTTTAAAAGGCTGACGGCCAGGGCCCACTGGTCAGTGGCTGAGGGCCGAACCGGTACGCGCGCCATAAGAGAAAAAAAAAGAATCAGAGGGGGAGGCGGGGTCGCCGACATGGCGAACTCACCGGCGGCAGCTCCTGGTGGCTATGGCGACGGAGAGGGAAGGGAGAGGGGGTAGAGAGGCTCGGGGAGGAGAGGCTCAGCTCGACGGCGAGCTCATGGACGGCGGGGAGGAGTGGGTCGATGGCAACAGCGTCGACCGCGGCGGCCGAGCAGCGGTTGTTGACGAACACCACGATGCCGGCCACCAATCGACAGGGCGAGTGCAGCTACACACTCCTGGTGATCTGGATTGGAGGAGGGGTGAGTATCAGGTGGCGGGGAGGCTCTAGGGAGGGGAATTTGACCGGAGGCCGAGTGGCGGAGGAGAGCTTGTCACCGGTGATGGAGGGCTCCTCGGGATACAATAGGTGAGGGGGAGGCTACTAGGGGGTGAGGAGAGGTGGTGCCTGGCTTGGCTGCTGCCCGGGGGCTCTTTATATAGCCTCACGAGGTGGGGGTCCGGACGGAGGCTTGCGTTGGGGTGGCGGGGCGAGGAGGCCGTGGCAGATGGGGACGACGGCCGGCACGCCGATGATGTAGCCTGCAGGCTCCACTGGACGACGCGAAATCCGCGGATGTGGATAGGATTTGGGGCAGGGCACTGGCGCGGGAGGGCGAGGTGTCCAGCCGTGGCGGCGAGACGATGACCATCCCGTCGATGGTGTAGTGGGCGCCGTGTCGCGGAGCGAGGAAGGCAGAGGCTGGATGACGGGAATCGTGGTGATGGGATAGGATCGATGGCACGGGCGTGTGTGCGGCCTACAGGCGAGGGGGGTCCCGCGGTGGTTTCCTGTTCGGGCGGCGCGTCGTCACGCGGCCGACGGTGCACGGGGGTGGATGAGCTAGCGGTGAACGGCTTTTGGAGAGTTGAGGGAGAGGGAAGAAGCAGGGGGTATGCGGGAGCGCAGCGACGAGGTCACCGGCGACGACCAGAAATTGGCGGCGCCGCCGGGCACGACCAAGTCCGCGTCCTGTCCATGCTGACATCGGCATGGAGATGTTTCTCTCAACTCAAAGCTCCAAATGCAAAACCGTTTGCGTCACTAGGTGCCAACTTCAAAATACTACAACTTTGCAGAACAATGTTTTTCCAAAATCCAAACTTTCCCTATTCAAAAATTTCATCGAACACCATCTGTTAAAAAGGGGAAATGGGTTTTGGGAAATTAAAATAAAATATATTTGGCTAGGAAAAATCACAGAGGTATATAGGTCCAGAGCATCTACCTTGAGGTTTTTGAAATTTTTGGAAAATGTTTAGTAGGGTTTCTAAAAATAACAAGGTTTAGGCCAGAAAGTAAAATAGGGAAAAACTCGAATATTTTCTTAACAGGGTATCAAATATTTTTACATATTTGGATTATACCCTGGTTAGGGATCTTCCCTGAATTTTTGGAGAATTTTTAAGATGGTTTTGACCTACTTCCTTTAGAAAGCTAGGGTTTTGGGATTTTAGGCAGAAAATAAACTAGGGAAAAGGTCAAATCTTTTCTTAACATGTCACCCAATATTTTTGCATAAATAGGTTCTACCCTAGCTGGGGATCACTCTGGAATTTTTGAGGAATTTTTGAAGTCACCCTTGGCACACTTCTTCTGGAAGGCTAGGGTTCGGGCCCTTTTACCTTTAAAGAAAAGATGAATATTTACAGAATCTTGGGGTTTTGGAAATGGAGGAGAAAATAGAGGTGCCAAGATCAGAGGATCCAAATCCAAATCCAAATTTTGGTTTTGACAAGGAGAATTTTAAAGGGCCAAAATCCGGGATGTGACAAACCTTCCCCCCTTAAAATGAATCTCGTCCCCGAGATTTGAGTTGCTCATGGAATATGTATGGTTCACTGGCATCCAACAGATCCTTTAGTTTTCTTGGTAGCTGTCCCATCGGTGTGTCCGCCCCTTTTTACCTTATAGGACCTTGTGACCTTGCTATGGGTGCAGTATTCTGCCTTATCCAAATCTAGTGGGAATTCCTTGCGCATAACTTGGTGGCTTAGCTCCAGGTTCAGGGGAAAATAGAAAACGATGTTTTGCAACAAAATCCTTGGAAGAGGAAGGAGTGGAAGGCTCCGGATTCAATTAAACTTAGCGCAAGTGTAGTGTTTGATAGTTCACGTACCAAGTGCCGCTTCGGAGGCTTCGTAGGTTTCTTCGGTGGAAATGTGGTGGACACGAGCGACTTGAGGTGGCTTCATTGTTCTGGTAGGAGGGTTGTTGAGGTTGCCATTGTTGTTCTGGGTCAGTGGGCAATCAGCTATGTAGTGCCCTTTCTTGCCGCACTTAAAGCAGGAGTTTTCCCTTTTGCAGTCATCCACGAGAGGACGCTTGTGGTAGAATTCGCTTCGGGGGTATCCTTCCTTTCTGGGTGGGGTCCAGGTAGTTGGAGGTGCAGGGGCCTGTGAGTTGGGTGGCCAGGTACGTTGTTTCTTGCGGGCTTCCTCTGACTGGTGCTTGCGAGACTCGAATTTGTTCTTGTGGGAATCATAGATGGTGCGGTGTTATTTTTCTGAAATCAGTGCGGTGTTTACCATGGCATGAAAATCTGGGAACTGTAGGACGCTGAGCTGGGTCTTGATGGCCTGGTGCATTCCGTGGAGAAATCGGTCCTTCTTCTTCTCATCTGTGTTGACATCCTCCGGGGCATAACGGGCAAGGTCGTTGAACTTAGTCAGGTACTCATTTACAGTTGAGCTGCCCTGGGTGAGTGCTAGGAGTTCCTGCTACTTCATCTTCATAAGGCTTGAGGGTATGTAGGCTTTGCGAAAAATCTCTTGGAGTTCAGTCCAGGTGACAGTGGTTCCATTTTCTCTCATATCTTTCTGATTGTCCCACCACACATCGGTTGCTCCTTTAAGATAGTGAGTGACGAAAGGTACCTTGTCCTGCTCGTCGACGCGAGCGATCTCTAACTTCTTTTCCATGGTACGGAGCCAATCATCTGCTTCGAGTGGGTTGGTGGCCTGCGAGAACTAGGTGGCCGAGTACGCTGGAAGTCTTGTAGCTTGGAGCGGGTTGGGCGTGGCGCGTTCTGGGCTTGCATGTATGTGCCAAATTCTCTCATAATCTGAGTCATGTACAGCTGGTGGCGTTCATCCATCATCAACAGTAGCTGGCTTGGAGTTGGTTCTTGTGGGGGCATTGGGTCCATGCCGGCTTGTCGGGCTGAACGGCGGATTGGGGTTCCTTGTCTGCCACTTGCACCTATGTTGGGCCTCATCCTGGTTGTCTGAAGGTGGGGTTGACGTGTGCCATGAGCATCCATAAGGGGGAGAAAGAGATGCAGCATCCAAAAGATCCAAATAAAAGCAAGAAATAAAACCAAGGTGTTTTTATACAATAGAAAGTTGAGTTACACGACACATGGTACACAATATCACACAAGGTACAAGCCATTACTCCTACATTATTCATGCGCTTGTCGGACTACGTGATCGTCGACTATGATACATAACTAGGATGCAAGCGCTATTGCTCCTAAGGCTAGCACCTAGAACTACATCTCGAGTGGAGTAGCAGGTGCGATGATGTCGATGACGTTGATGCTCCTTCCCAGCGTTCTGGGGGTGTACAATGGGAAGGGTGTGCCGATGTCGACGCGAAGACACTGTGCCTGAGGTTCTTGAGTGTATCCAGTGAAAAAGCGAGGAGGGGCACTAGAACTACGGAAGGGAGTGGCTCGAGCGGGAGTGGAAGCGAGTCTTCCTCCAAGCTGGTCAAGAGTAGGAGGAAGGTGAGCTAGGGATGGAGGGATCTGATGAGAAGAGCTAGGTCCGGGTGTTCCTACTACCTCGGCGGTGGTCATGCCACTATGAAGCATAGGTAGCTGGGGAAGAGTGTCATGCAGATACTGATGTAGGTAGGAGGTGTACTGGAGTAGGGTGGTGAGTTCTAGAGAGGGATACCATGGGCTGGGAAAGAAGACATCCCCATTGCTCAAATCTAACCTTGGGAGGTGTATATAGCGGACGCACTTCTTCATGAGGGGGTCGTGGGTGCGGAGGAGAATGATGATATCTGCAGCGACTTCCTGGATGGCCCGGATCTCCTGGTGGTGGACGCCGGAAGAGAGGGAGTATGTGTGCTCACGGCCCATGGGCGAGGCGCACAAGTAGACGGTGGCGATAAACTCAGAGTGGTTCCCATGGCGACGGGAGGCGAGCACGCGGTACGTCGGAGAAGGAGAGGATGGGTAGAGGTGTGCCCAAATCTCACGGAGGAATTGCGGCATGCCGGGAACGTTCAAGGCGGGGGTTTCTACGGGTAGCTCGAACGTCATCTGTACCAAGGACAAAAGAGGTGAGTTGCGTGGTTAAAATAAACACAAACAGTTAGAGAAACAATCAAAGCAACAAGGCAATGTTCGCAATCTAAGGTCCTTCGTTGGGAACTAGGGTATCCTATAGGCAGTTAGGCTCTGATACCAAGCTCTGTGGCACCCCGATCCGAGGGATCGAGTTAACCCATATATCAGTCCCAGGAGCACTGAATATATGACAACTTGATAACAGAACAAAACCACTTTATTAAGGGGTCGGGAACCGACGATGGATTACAAGGGTCTCATTACAAGGATGCGCCCTAGCGCACACAACAGTTTGTACATTATTTATCAAACATGACTTCATTAGAGGGCGTCAGCGGATTGGCGGAAGCGTGCAACGAAGAGGGCCTAACTCCCCAGGGCTCTGCCTGGATACCGGGTCTAGTTCCCGTACAAGGGGTACTCAGCGACGGGGGTAGGAGGATCTGGCCACATGATAAGCCAGGTGAGTACATGGAATATACTCGCAAGACATCAATCCATAATCAACCATAACCAACGATCCTATATGGCATGGCATGTGCAAGTGCGAGTCCAAGCTTAACGGTTGGACTTAACTTACCTACTTACCTGTGACGAAACCCGTGGCTTATGAGAACGAGTCTCACTACCACACAACAATATTCCCAACACAAAGGTTCTCAAGCTTGACCAACTATGGTCTACCTTGAGGCTTAGCTTTGACCAACTAAGGTCCACTTTTCTGTTCATTCAACATTAGCCAACTCTGACCACTTGGTGAATTTATTTCTCCGTGTTCGACTAGACTGACTCTAGTGTGACTGGACCCAACACCGTTCCTTAGGTAGGAACAATACTAGATTCTAGATTTGACACTCTCGAGAGGTTGCAACTTTTATCCACACGTTGGGGTCTAAGCTTGTACCGCCGGTACCTGTGACACAAACCTATTTCCCCGTAGCCGTCCACTCTACCAAGGCACTCCTTATGTAGCTTCCGACTTACCGCTCAGGCTAAGTCTTATGACGAAGTGAATCCGGCACGTTCCCAACTCATGAGCAACGCCTAGCTCCGGAACCTTCACAAGACTAGCCCCGACCACAACTATGCAGTAACCGACTAGACTTGCCAAGTGGGTAGCATCAAAAGAGGCTTGATAGGCTACTAAGCTGCGGTCTTCCCATTTCAACGACGCGTGGTTGTGCGGTTGTGTTTGGCGAGTGGAACCTTTTGACTCAATCTAGTCGACGGAGGTGGTTATCTTTTTACTCAAATTTTATCTTCAACCAGAAGACAACAACAAACGTTAGTCCACAAGTTATACATGAGCATAAAACAATCACAGTAGTAGTTCAGCAAGGTAAAGTAAGATTAACCGGGCGATGGTGGAGTTTCCTCCGACCAGTGACAGCCACAGGTTGAGTAAAATGAAATAACAAAATCAACCGGGCGAGGACGGAGATGTCTCCGGCCAGTGACAGCCACAGTCGAGTAAGAAGATAAAAGAACAAAATCAACCGGGCGAGGACGGAGATGTCTCCGGCCAGTAACAGCCACAGCTGAGTAAGAAAAATAAAAGAACACAATCGGTTAGCGTCAATCGGGCGAGGGCGGAGGTGTCTCCAGCCAGTAGCAGCCACGGGTCGACTACATAAGTTAGGGGAGGCGTCCACGTGATCCCGTTCCTCCATTCCATTGACTGCGGCGGTTCCCCCAGTCCATCGTCGCCGGAATGGGGAGAGGTGCATGGTACCGTCCAACACACGCCACAACTCTACAGAAAAGTAGACGAGATTCAATCCACGTGGGCGGGGCCCAACATGTATTTAGTCGCCGGCCGGAACTCAACTCACAGGACATGAGTTTATCGTATTGCGGAAAATAAAGTAGCATTGATAGATCACATAAAATAATAGACATGAAATAATAGACATGTGATAAGCATGTGAGATGCAACTATCGCTCAAACAAGTAACAAATAAGGCATCGACAACTTGGAACAGATGGTTGGGGGCTGATGGCTTGCCTTCTGTTGTGGGATCAACTTCTCCTTCGATAAAATGGTCGGAATCGATTAAAGAATTCAAAAGTAGGCATTATAAACCTTCCAATAGCTACACAACAATTTCCAAAGCAAATGAACTTCAAATCCTTCAAAACCAGTGCCAATGGATAGAGAATTTCAAAACAAAGCTACTACAAAAAGATTCCTATTTTTCTGAATTTTTTTGAGAGAGATATACCCTTTCAAAGTTAACCCTAAAATCTGCCCTTTTTAAAAATAGAAACAATTAAAGAAAATCTGTTTAGAAAAGTTTAAAAGGCTGACGGCCAGGGCCCACTGGTCAGTGGCTGAGGGCCGAACCGGTACGCGCGCCATAAGAGAAAAAAAATGAATCAGAGGGGGAGGCGGGGTCGCCGACACGGCGAACTCACCGGCGGCAGCTCCTGGTGGCTATGGCGACGGAGAGGGAAGGGAGAGGGGGTAGAGAGGCTCGGGGAGGAGAGGCTCAGCTCGACGGCGAGCTCATGGACGGCGGGGAGGAGTGGGTCGATGGCAACATCGTCGACCGCGGCGGCCGAGCGGCGATTGGTGACGAACACCGCGATGCCGGCCACCAATCGACAGGGCGAGTGCGGCTACACACTCCTGGTGATCTGGATTGGAGGAGGGGTGAATATCAGGTGGCGGAGAGGCTCTAGGGAGGGGAATTCGACCGGAGGCCGAGTGGCGGGGGAGAGCTTGTCGCTGGTGATGGAGGGCTCCTCGGGATGCAATAGGTGAGGGGGAGGCTACTAGGGGGTGAGGAGAGGTGGTGCGTGGCTTGGCTGCTGCCCGGGGCTCTTTATATAGCCTCACGAGGTGGGGGTCCGGACGGAGGCTTGCGGTGGGGTGGCGGGGCGAGGAGGCCGTGGCAGATGGGGACGACGGCCGGCACGCCGATGATGTAGCCTGCAGGCTCCACTGGACGACGCGAAATCCGCGGATGTGGATAGGATTTGGGGCAGGGCACTGGCGCGGGAGGGCGAGGTGTCCAGCCGTGGCGGCGAGACGACGACCATCCCGTCGATGGTGTAGTGGGCGCCGTGTCGCGGAGCGAGGAAGGCAGAGGCTGGATGACGGGAATCGCGGTGATGGGATAGGATCGATGGCACGGGCGTGCGTGCGGCCTACAGGCGAGGGGGGTCCCGCGGTGGTTTCCTGTTCGGGCGGCGCGTCGTCACGCGGCCGACGGTGCACGGGGGAGGATGAGCTAGCGGTGAACGGCTTTTGGAGAGTTGAGGGAGAGGGAAGAAGCAGGGGGTATGCGGGAGCGCAGCGACGAGGTCACCGGCGACGACCAGAAATTGGCGGCGCCGCCGGGCACGACCAAGTCCGCGTCCTGTCCATGCTGACATCGGCATGGAGATGTTTCTCTCAACTCAAAGCTCCAAATGCAAAACCGTTTGCGTCACTAGGTGCCAACTTCAAAATACTACAACTTTGCAGAACAATGTTTTTCCAAAATCCAAACTTTCCCTATTCAAAAATTTCATCGAACACCATCTATTAAAAAGGGGAAATGGGTTTTGGGAAATTAAAATAAAATATATTTGGCTAGGAAAAATCACAGAGGTATATATAGGTCCAGAGCATCTACCTTGAGGTTTTTGAAATTTTTGGAAAATGTTTAGTAGGGTTTCTAAAAATAACAAGGTTTAGGCCAGAAAGTAAAATAGGGAAAAACTCGAATATTTTCTTAACAGGGTATCAAATATTTTTACATATTTGGATTATACCCTGGTTAGGGATCTTCCCTGAATTTTTGGAGAATTTTTAAGATGGTTTTGACCTACTTCCTTTAGAAAGCTAGGGTTTTGGGATTTTAGGCAGAAAATAAACTAGGGAAAAGGTCAAATCTTTTCTTAACATGTCACCCAATATTTTTGCATAAATAGGTTCTACCCTAGCTGGGGATCACTCTGGAATTTTTGAGGAATTTTTGAAGTCACCCTTGGCACACTTCTTCTGGAAGGCTAGGGTTCGGGCCCTTTTACCTTTAAAGAAAAGATGAATATTTACAGAATCTTGGGGTTTTGGAAATGGAGGAGAAAATAGAGGTGCCAAGATCAGAGGATCCAAATCCAAATCGAAATTTTGGTTTTGACAAGGAGAATTTTAAAGGGCCAAAATCCGGGATGTGACAAACCTTCCCCCCTTAAAATGAATCTCGTCCCCGAGATTCGAGTTGCTCATGGAATATGTATGGTTCACTGGCATCCAACAGATCCTTTAGTTTTCTTGGTAGCTGTCCCATCGGTGTGTCCGCCCCTTTTTACCTTATAGGACCTTGTGACCTTGCTATGGGTGCAGTATTCTGCCTTATCCAAATCTAGTGGGAATTCCTTGCGCATAACTTGGTGGCTTAGCTCCAGGTTCAGGGGAAAATAGAAAACGATGTTTTGCAACAAAATCCTTGGAAGAGGAAGGAGTGGAAGGCTCCGGATTCAATTAAACTTAGCGCAAGTGTAGTGTTTGATAGTTCACGTACCAAGTGCCGCTTCGGAGGCTTCGTAGGTTTCTTCGGCGGAAATGTGGTGGACACGAGCGACTTGAGGTGGCTTCATTGTTCTGGTAGGAGGGTTGTTGAGGTTGCCATTGTTGTTCTGGGTCAGTGGGCAATCAGCTATGTAGTGCCCTTTCTTGCCGCACTTAAAGCAGGAGTTTTCCCTTTTGCAGTCATCCACGAGAGGACGCTTGTGGTAGAATTCGCTTCGGGGGTATCCTTCCTTTCTGGGTGGGGTCCAGGTAGTTGGAGGTGCAGGGGCCTGTGAGTTGGGTGGCCAGGTACGTTGTTTCTTGCGGGATTCCTCTGACTGGTGCTTGCGAGACTCGAATTTGTTCTTGTGGGAATCATAGATGGTGCGGTGTTATTTTTCTGAAATCAGTGCGGTGTTTACCATGGCATGAAAATCTGGGAACTGTAGGACGCTGAGCTGGGTCTTGATGGCCTGGTGCATTCCGTGGAGAAATCGGTCCTTCTTCTTCTCATCTGTGTTGACATCCTCCGGGGCATAACGGGCAAGGTCGTTGAACTTAGTCAGGTACTCACTTACAGTTGAGCTGCCCTGGGTGAGTGCTAGGAGTTCCTGCTACTTCATCTTCATAAGGCTTGAGGGTATGTAGGCTTTGCGAAAAATCTCTTGGAGTTCAGTCCAGGTGACAGTGGTTCCATTTTCTCTCATATCTTTCTGATTGTCCCACCACACATCGGTTGCTCCTTTAAGATAGTGAGTGACGAAAGGTACCTTGTCCTGCTCGTCGACGCGAGCGATCTCTAACTTCTTTTCCATGGTACGGAGCCAATCATCTGCTTCGAGTGGGTTGGTGGCCTGCGAGAACTAGGTGGCCGAGTACGCTGGAAGTCTTGTAGCTTGGAGCGGGTTGGGCGTGGCGCGTTCTGGGCTTGCATGTATGTGCCAAATTCTCTCATAATCTGAGTCATGTACAGCTGGTGGCGTTCATCCATCATCAACAGTAGCTGGCTTGGAGTTGGTTCTTGTGGGGGCATTGGGTCCATGCCGGCTTGTCGGGCTGAACGGCGGATTGGGGTTCCTTGTCTGCCACTTGCACCTATGTTGGGCCTCATCCTGGTTGTCTGAAGGTGGGGTTGACGTGTGCCATGAGCATCCATAAGGGGGAGAAAGAGATGCAGCATCCAAAAGATCCAAATAAAAGCAAGAAATAAAACCAAGGTGTTTTTATACAATAGAAAGTTGAGTTACACGACACATGGTACACAATATCACACAAGGTACAAGCCATTACTCCTACATTATTCATGCGCTTGTCGGACTACGTGATCGTCGACTATGATACATAACTAGGATGCAAGCGCTATTGCTCCTAAGGCTAGCACCTAGAACTACATCTCGAGTGGAGTAGCAGGTGCGATGATGTCGATGACGTTGATGCTCCTTCCCAGCGTTCTGGGGGTGTACAATGGGAAGGGTGTGCCGATGTCGACGCGAAGACACTGTGCCTGAGGTTCTTGAGTGTATCCAGTGAAAAAGCGAGGAGGGGCACTAGAACTACGGAAGGGAGTGGCTCGAGCGGGAGTGGAAGCGAGTCTTCCTCCAAGCTGGTCAAGAGTAGGAGGAAGGTGAGCTAGGGATGGAGGGATCTCATGAGAAGAGCTAGGTCCGGGTGTTCCTACTACCTCGGCGGTGGTCATGCCACTGTGAAGCATAGGTAGCTGGGGAAGAGTGTCATGCAGATACTGATGTAGGTAGGAGGTGTACTGGAGTAGGGTGGTGAGTTCTAGAGAGGGATACCATGGGCTGGGAAAGAAGACGTCCCCATTGCTCAAATCTAACCTTGGGAGGTGTATATAGCGGACGCACTTCTTCATGAGGGGGTCGTGGGTGCGGAGGAGAATGATGATATCTGCAGCGACTTCCTGGATGGCCCGGATCTCCTGGTGGTGGACGCCGGAAGAGAGGGAGTATGTGTGCTCACGGCCCATGGGCGAGGCGCACAAGTAGACGGTGGCGATAAACTCAGAGTGGTTCCCATGGCGACGGGAGGCGAGCACGCGGTACGTCGGAGAAGGAGAGGATGGGTAGAGGTGTGCCCAAATCTCGCGGAGGAATTGCGGCATGCCGGGAACGTTCAAGGCGGGGGTTTCTACGGGTAGCTCGAACGTCATCTGTACCAAGGACAAAAGAGGTGAGTTGCGTGGTTAAAATAAACACAAACAGTTAGAGAAACAATCAAAGCAACAAGGCAATGTTCGCAATCTAAGGTCCTTCGTTGGGAACTAGGGTATCCTATAGGCAGTTAGGCTCTGATACCAAGCTCTGTGGCACCCCGATCCGAGGGATCGAGTTAACCCATATATCAGTCCCAGGAGCACTGAATATATGACAACTTGATAACAGAACAAAACCACTTTATTAAGGGGTCGGGAACCGACGATGGATTACAAGGGTCTCATTACAAGGATGCGCCCTAGCGCACACAACAGTTTGTACATTATTTATCAAACATGACTTCATTAGAGGGCGTCAGCGGATTGGCGGAAGCGTGCAACGAAGAGGGCCTAACTCCCCAGGGCTCTGCCTGGATACCGGGTCTAGTTCCCGTACAAGGGGTACTCAGCGACGGGGGTAGGAGGATCTGGCCACATGATAAGCCAGGTGAGTACATGGAATATACTCGCAAGACATCAATCCATAATCAACCATAACCAACGATCCTATATGGCATGGCATGTGCAAGTGCGAGTCCAAGCTTAACGGTTGGACTTAACTTACCTACTTACCTGTGACGAAACCCGTGGCTTATGAGAACGAGTCTCACTACCACACAACAATATTCCCAACACAAAGGTTCTCAAGCTTGACCAACTATGGTCTACCTTGAGGCTTAGCTTTGACCAACTAAGGTCCACTTTTCTGTTCATTCAACATTAGCCAACTCTGACCACTTGGTGAATTTATTTCTCCGTGTTCGACTAGACTGACTCTAGTGTGACTGGACCCAACACCGTTCCTTAGGTAGGAACAATACTAGATTCTAGATTTGACACTCTCGAGAGGTTGCAACTTTTATCCACACGTTGGGGTCTAAGCTTGTACCGCCGGTACCTGTGACACAAACCTATTCCCCCGTAGCCGTCCACTCTACCAAGGCACTCCTTATGTAGCTTCCGACTTACCGCTCAGGCTAAGTCTTATGACGAAGTGAATCCGGCACGTTCCCAACTCATGAGCAACGCCTAGCTCCGGAACCTTCACAAGACTAGCCCCGACCACAACTATGCAGTAACCGACTAGACTTGCCAAGTGGGTAGCATCAAAAGAGGCTTGATAGGCTACTAAGCTGCGGTCTTCCCATTTCAACGACGCGTGGTTGTGCGGTTGTGTTTGGCGAGTGGAACCTTTTGACTCAATCTAGTCGACGGAGGTGGTTATCTTTTTACTCAAATTTTATCTTCAACCAGAAGACAGCAACAAACGTTAGTCCACAAGTTATACATGAGCATAAAACAATCACAGTAGTAGTTCAGCAAGGTAAAGTAAGATTAACCGGGCGATGGTGGAGTTTCCTCCGACCAGTGACAGCCACAGGTTGAGTAAAATGAAATAACAAAATCAACCGGGCGAGGACGGAGATGTCTCCGGCTAGTGACAGCCACAGTCGAGTAAGAAGATAAAAGAACAAAATCAACCGGGCGAGGACGGAGATGTCTCCGGCCAGTAACAGCCACAGCTGAGTAAGAAAAATAAAAGAACACAATCGGTTAGCGTCAACCGGGCGAGGGCGGAGGTGTTTCCGGCCAGTAGCAGCCACGGGTCGACTACATAAGTTAGGGGAGGCGTCCACGTGATCCCGTTCCTCCATTCCATTGACTGCGGCGGTTCCCCCAGTCCATCGTCGCCGGAATGGGGAGAGGTGCATGGTACCGTCCAACACACGCCACAACTCTACAGAAAAGTAGACGAGATTCAATCCACGTGGGCGGGGCCCAACATGTATTTAGTCGCCGGCCGGAACTCAACTCATAGGACATGAGTTTATCGTATTGCGGAAAATAAAGTAGCATTGATAGATCACATAAAATAATAGACATGAAATAATAGACATGTGATAAGCATGTGAGATGCAACTATCGCTCAAACAAGTAACAAATAAGGCATCGACAACTTGGAACAGATGGTTGGGGGCTGATGGCTTGCCTTCTGTTGTGGGATCAACTTCTCCTTCGATAAAATGGTCGGAATCGATTAAAGAATTCAAAAGTAGGCATTATAAACCTTCCAATAGCTACACAACAATTTCCAAAGCAAATGAACTTCAAATCCTTCAAAACCAGTGCCAATGGATAGAGAATTTCAAAACAAAGCTACTACAAAAAGATTCCTATTTTTCTGAATTTTTTTGAGAGAGATATACCCTTTCAAAGTTAACCCTAAAATCTGCCCTTTTTAAAAACAGAAACAATTAAAGAAAATCTGTTTAGAAAAGTTCAAAAGGCTGGCGGCCAGGGCCCACTGTTCAGTGGCTGAGGGCTGAACCAGTACGCGTGCCATAAGAGAAAAAAAATGAATCAGAGGGGGAGGACGGGGTCGCCGACACGGCGAACTCACCGGCGGCAGCTCCTGGTGGCTATGGCGACAAAGAGGGAAGGGAGAGGGGGTAGAGAGGCTCAGGGAGGAGAGGCTCAGCTCAACGGCGAGCTCACGAACGGCGGGGAGGAGTGGGTCGATGGCAACATCGTCGACCGCGGCGGCCGAGCGGCGATTGGTGACGAACACCGCGATGCCGGCCACCAATCGACAGGGCGAGGGCGGCTACACACTCCTGGTGATCTGGATTGGAGGAGGGGTGAATATCAGGTGGCGGAGAGGCTCTAGGGAGGGGAATTTGACCGGAGGCCGAGTGGCAGGGGAGAGCTTGTCGCTGGTGATGGAGGGCTCCTCGGGATGCAATAGGTGAGGGGGAGGCTACTAGGGGGTGAGGAGAGGTGGTGCGTGGCTTGGCTGCTGCCCGGGGCTCTTTATATAGCCTCACGAGGTGGGGGTCCGGACGGAGGCTTGCGGTGGGGTGGCGGGGCGAGGAGGCCGTGGCAGATGGGGACGACGGCCGGCACGCCGATGATGTAGCCTGCAGGCTCCACTGGACGACGCGAAATCCACGGATGTGGATAGGATTTGGGGCAGGGCACTGCCGCGGGAGGGCGAGGTGTCCAGCCGTGGCGGCGAGACGACGAGCATCCCGTCGATGGTGTAGTGGGCGGCGTGTCGCGGAGCGAGGAAGGCAGAGGCTGGATGACGGGAATCACGGTGATGGGATAGGATCGATGGCACGAGCGTGCAGTGCGGCCTACAGGCGAGGGGGGTCCCGCGGTGGTTTCCTGTTCGGGCGGCGCGTCGTCACGTGGCCGACGGTGCACGGGGGAGGGTGAGCTGGCGGTGCGCGGCTTTTGGAGAGTTGAGGGAGAGGGAAGAAGCAGGGGGTATGCGGGAGCGCAGCGACGAGGTCACCGGCGACGATCAGAAACTAGCGGCGCCGCCGGGCACGACCAAGTCCGCGTCCTGTCCATGCCGACATCGGCATGGAGATGTTTCTCTCAACTCAAAGCTCCAAATGTAAAACCGTTTGCGTCACTAGGTGCCAACTTCAAAATACTACAACTTTGCAGAACAATGTTTTTCCAAAATCCAAACTTTCCCTATTCAAAAATTTCATCGAACACCTTCTGTTAAAAAGGTGAAATGGGTTTTGGGCAATTAAAATAAAATATATTTGGCTAGGAAAAATCACAGAGGTATATATAGGTCCAGAGCATCTACCTTGAGGTTTTTGAAATTTTTGGAAAATGTTTAGTAGGGTTTCTAAAAATAACAAGGTTTTGGCCAGAAAGTAAAACAGGGAAATACTCGAATATTTTCTTAACAAGGTATCAAATATTTTTACATATTTGGGTTATACCCTGGTTAGGGATCTTCCCTGAATTTTTGGAGAATTTTTGAAGATGGTTTTGACCTACTTCCTTTAGAAAGCTAGGGTTTTGGGATTTTAGGCAGAAAATAAACTAGGGAAAAGGTCAAATCTTTTCTTAACATGTCACCCAATATTTTTGCATAAATAGGTTCTACCCTAGCTAGGGATCACTCTGTAATTTTTGAGGAATTTTTGAAGTCACCCTTGGCACACTTCTTCTGGAAGGCTAGGGTTCAGACCCTTTTACCTTTAAAGAAAAGATGAATATTTAGAGAATCTTGGGGTTTTGGAAATGGAGGAGAAAATAGAGGTGCCAAGATCAGAGGATCCAAATCCAAATCCAAATCCAAATTTTGGTTTTGACAAGGAGAATTTTAAAGGGCCAAAATCCGGGATGTGACACCAATCATGAGCATGCAGTATGCAGTGTTACGGAACTAAAATACGCATGCTAACGAGAATTGAGTTGTGAGTAATAGAAGCAGCAGAACAAATAAACATCTAGTATTCTCCACCGAGTGATTAGCAAGTAGTTTTGAACGACATACTTCTGCTCCTAAAGTACTCGTGCTGATAACGTGTTGAGAAACGGTGTTGTTCAACACTTGCTTCTAATCACCACATACACAAGGGCACAATCACACGATCAAGCAAAACACCAGATAGAAGAGAAGGCTGAGAGCTTTATTATGTTGTCTTGCATGTACTAGAAATATGAGAAACTTGTGTATTCAGCTATCCTCTCATGCCTTCTATATATATCTCACTTCTGGGGTAGTTTAGCACTAGTAGAAAATGAGGCTTTCATTCTGAGCCAGAAAAGCCATTAGCCCCGGTTCAGGGAAGAACCGGGACCAATGCCTGGCATTGGTCCCGGTTCGTGCTACCAGGGGGCCGTGGACCATTGGTCCCGGTTCGGTGGGGGACATTAGTCCCGGTTCATGGCACGAACCGGGACCAAAGCTCCAGAGCCGGACACATGGCGCGCCACAGAGCATTAGTCCCAGTTCGTGGCTCGAACCGGGACTAATACCCCTCCCCTTCCTATAATTAAACCCTCCCACAGTCAGCTTCTCTCTGTTTTTTTCCTTCTTCTCTCCCCTGCCTATAGTTTTTTCCTTTGCTAATTGCTACGCACAAGATGTGTTCGATGAAATGCCCGAGCCACACTTAAGTTCACACAAAATGATATCCTCGACCGAGGTTAGCAACCTTATCCTTTTCATATGTAATTGACACAAAATTATTGCATGTGTCCATGTACGGTGGTCATTTCACTATTCAAGATGTTATTGTAATGGTATTTGATAAACTTAATTATATGATGCAGATGGATGCACGGATACGATGGATGTACGGCGACCGACGCAGTTCCAATTTTATTGCAGGCCTGCATAAATTTATCGATGTGGCTCAGGCAAGCAGAGAGGATGGTTTTATGCCTTGTCCATGTGTTGACTGTCGGAACATCAAGGAGCACTCTTCCTCGAGAACCCTTCAAGGCCACCTGCTTTAGAGAGGTTTCATGCCCAGCTATAATTGTTGGACCAAGCACGGAGAAAGAGGGGTTATGATGGTAGACAATGAAGAAGAAGAGGATGATGACAACTATCCTATGTTTTCTGAAGAATACGGTGATACTGCAATAGAAGACAATGAAGAAGAAGGAGGTGAAGAACATATTAAATCAGATGAGCCCGCCGATGGTCTTGGTCGGGTCATTTCTGATGCAAAGCGAGAATGCGATACAGAAAAGGAGAAGCTGAAGTTGGAGGCCATGCTAGAGGATCACAAAAAGTTGTTGTACGCAAATTGTGAAGATGGCAGCACAAAGCTCGGTACCACACTAGAATTGCTGAAATGGAAGGCAGAGACTGGTTTATCTGACAAGGGATTTGAGAAGTTACTGAAAATAATGAAGCCGAAGCTTCCAAAGGATAACGAATTGCCCGAGACTATGTACGAAGCAAAGAAGTCTATCTGCCCTCTAGGATTAGATGTGCAGAAGATACATGCATGCATTAATGACTGCATCCTGTACCGTGGTGAGAAGTACGAGAATATTGATGAATGCCCGGTATGCACTGAACTGTGGTACAAGATCAGACAAGATGAACCTGGTGATGTTGAGGGCGATGACGAGCCCCCAGGAAGAGGGTTCCTGGTAAGGTTATGTGGTATGATCCTATAATAACACGGTTGAAACATCTGTTCAGAAACAAAGAGCATGCCAGGTTGTTGCGATGGCACAAAGAAGAGCGTAAGAAAGACGGGAAGTTGAGACACCCCGCCGATGGGTTGCAGTGGAGAAAAATCGAGAGAGAGTTTTCAGACTTTACAGATGACGCAAGGAACTTATGGTTTGGTCTAAGTACAGACGGCATGAATCCTTTTGGGGAGCAGAGCTATAGTCATAGCACCTGGCCCATGACTCTATGTATCTACAACCTTCCTCCTTGGTTGTGCATGAAGCGGAAGTTCATTATGATGCCAGTGCTCATCCAAGGCCCGAAGAAACCCGGCAACGACATTGATATGTATCTAAGGCCAATAGTTGATGAACTTTTGCAGTTGTGGGCCAGACCAGGTGTACGTGTGTGGGATGAGCACAAACAGCGGGAATTTGACCTACGAGCGTTGTTGTTCTTAACCATCAATGATTGGCCTGCTCTTAGTAACATTTCAGGATAGTCAAACAAGGGATACAATGCATGCACGCACTGTTTAGATAAGACTAAAGGTACATATTTGGAAAAATATAAGAAGATTGTGTACCTGGGGTGTCGTCAATTTCTTCGGACTAATCATCCCGTAAGAAAGAAAGGCAAGAATTTCATAGGTGAGGCAGATCACCGAAAGAAGCCTAACCTCCCTGATGGTGATGATATATTTGGTATGGTCAAGGACATAGAAGTAATCTTTAGAAAGGGTACTAGCGGTTGATAGCGCGAGAGGTGTTAATCAATCACGCTTCGTTGGGCACCCCAAGAGGAAGGTATGAGGAGCACAGCAGTAAGTTTTCCCTCAGTTAGAAACCAAGGTTATCAAACCAGTAGGAGCGAGGAATGCTTCAGAAGGTTGTCCACAACTGCAACGGCGCCAGAAAAAGAGCTGTTGACGGAGGGACAGTGGAACCTGCAGAACACAATCAAACTACTTTGCCCCAATGAAGCAGTGAGGTTGTCAATCTCACCGGCCTTGCTGAATACAAAGGATTAAATGTATGTGTGGAAGGAAGCTTGTTTGCAGTAAATGAAAGCATTAGAGCAGTTGATTTAATTGCAGATGTAAAAGAATGGACCGGGGTCCACAGTTCACTAGTAGTGTCTTCTCCATAAATAAAATACTACACATGCTGGGTAACAAATTACAGCTGGGCAATTGACAGGATAGAGAATGCATGACAATGCATTAACATTGCATAATACAGAGGATGATGATGTCTATATGAGATGCTTTGGGCATTACGACAAAATACATAGATAGCTGTTCCAAGCATACACCTATGCCTAAATAGTCCACCTTTGAGATAACATACCATAAAATCTCTCCGGTATTGTCGAGGTAGGGGCTCGGCAAATCCCTGGGTCGAGTACCCCGGGTTGATTGAGGGGGAGAGAGGTGCGCGCTGGTAGTTCCGTCGGCTGACAAGCAAGGATTTACCCAGGTTCGGCCCCTCATGGTGAGGTAAAGACCTACATCCTGCTTGTCTGATCTGTATAGATGATGATGTGAAGTTACAGGGTGGCCGCAAGGGCAATGGTGTGTGGCGTGGTCTCGCTAGGGCTATGCCTATCTGTGTGTCCCGTGAGGAGGATCCCCCCTATGGAGTGCCCCTGCCTGGCGTTATAAAGGGAGCCCGGTAGGGTTTACATGAGGTTCTTGTCTTGTACTGCAAGTTGTAGCTTGTTGGGCTTCATCGGGCCACCAGGTGGGCCTTTGTTGTCATCTTCTAATAGGCCGCATGTCGGGTCTTAGTCTTGGCGTGCACCAGATATCACCACCGTGGGGTAGTCGAAGAGTGACCCCACGACAGTAGCCCCCGAGTGCTTAGTCGAATCGTAGAGTCGGGTAAAGGACTCCTTCCTCCTGGGCATGCCGTCGGGTTCCTGAAAAGGACAAATAAAATTGGTCGACTCCGGCCGTGCAGGGCTTATGGAGAATTCCTTAGTCGAAACAACGACTGCAGGGTAAAAACTGCGAGTATTGATTTGGTCGGCGATTTTTCGACTGAGTCTATCGGGAGTGCGAACAGTGCTCCCGATGGGAGTAGCCCCCGAGATTAAGCTGAATTGCTTGCAATTGAGGTTAAACTCAATTTTCTTCAGTCGAAAAGCCCGCTCCTGATGGGAGTAAAGAAGAGACTCAACTTGTTGGAGTCGCGACTGGCTTTGCGTGACTTACTTTATACTCGGCCGGTTTGGCTCACTGCTCAGCTCATGAAGCTTACTGAATTTCTTTTCCACTCAGCTCTTAAAGCTTACTGTATCGTTGTTGCACTCGAATGAATTATCCGGGTGCTCCATCAGCCCGTTGGCTTACCGTGTATTTTTACTCAGCCTGGTGGCTTACTGTGTATTTTTACTCAGCCTGGTGGCTTACTGTGTATTTTTACTCAGCCTGGTGGCTTACTGTACGAGTTTCTTCAGCTCGTGGAGCGTACTGAATCTTGGTGTACTCGAATGGGTTCGAGTGTATGCTCAGCCCGACGGCTTACTCGTGTGACTCGAATGGGTTCGAGTGTTCATTCAGCCTGGCAGCCTACTTGTGTGACTCGAAAGGGTTCGAGTGTTCGCTCAGCCTGACGGCCTACTTGGTGGACTCGACAGACATATCGAATATTTGCTCAGCCGAACGGCCTACTGTGTTGTTGGACCTGTATGGCGCAGCCCCCGAGTGTTCGAGTGCGGCCTAGGATTTTCGAGTGGAACCTGTATGGCGCAGCCCCCGAGTGCGTCGGGTGACGGCCTAGGTTTTAACTTAGACCTGTATGGCGCAAGCCCCCGAGTGCGTCGGGTGACGGCCTAGGATTTTCGAGCGGAACCTGTATGGCGCAGCCCCCGAGTGCGTCGGGTGACGGCCTAGGTTTTAACTTAGACCTGTATGGCGCAAGCCCCCGAGTGCGTCGGGTGACGGCCTAGGATTTTCGAGTGGAACCTGTGCGGCGCAACCCCCGAGTGCGTCGGGTGACGGCCTAGGTTTTAACTTAGACCTGTATGGCGCAAGCCCCCGAGTGCGTCGGGTGACGGCCTAGGATTTTCGAGTGGAACCTGTATGGCGCAGCCCCCGAGTGCGTCGGGTGACGGCCTAGGTTTTAACTTAGACCTGTATGGCGCAAGCCCCCGAGTGCGTCGGGTGACGGCCTAGGCGAATTTGTTTGTGGCCTGTGCGGCGCAACACCCGGGAGAGCATCGGGTGCGGCCAAGGCGAATTTGTTTGTCGTGGCCTGTGCGGCGCAGCACCCGGGAGAGCATCGGGTGCGGCCAAGGCGAGTATATCGTGGCCTGTGCGGCGCAGCACCCGGGAGAGCATCGGGCGCGGCCAAGGCGAGTATGTTGTGGCCTGTGTGGCGCAGTACCCGGGAGAGCATCGGGTGCGGCCAAGGCGAGTAGTTGTCGCGGCGGACCGGAGTCAACGCGCGGAGGTAGTCAACGCGGCGGACCGGAGTCGACGCGCGGAAGTAGTCAACGCGGCGGACCGGAGTCGACGCGGCGAAAGTAGTCGATGCGGCGGACCGGAGTCAACGCGCGGAGGTAGTCGACGCAGCGGACCGGAGTCGACGCGGCGGGAGTAGTCGATGCGGCGGAAGTAGTCGACGCAGCGGACCGGAGTCGACGCGGCGGAAATAGTCAACGCGGCGGACCGGAGTCGACGCGGCGGAAGTAGTCGACGCAGCGGACCGGAGTCGACGCGGCGGAGGTAGTCAACGCGGCGGACCGGAGTCGACGCGGCGGAGGTAGTCAACGCGGCGGACCGGAGTCGACGCGGCGGAGGTAGTCAACGCGGCGGACCGGAGTCGACGCGGCGGAAGTAGTCGACGCAGCGGACCGGAGTCGACGCGGCGGAAATAGTCGACGCAGCGGACCGGAGTCGACGCGACGGAAGTGATGAAGGTGAGGCCGCTAGCCCCCGAGTGTCGGAGGCGGAGTCGACGAAGGCGGAGTCGACGAAGGCGGAGTCGACGAAGGTGGGGTCGCCAGCCCCCGAGTGTCGGAGGCGGAGTCGACGAAGGCGGAGTCGCCAAAGGTGGGGTCGCCAGCCCCCGAGTGTCGGAGACGGAGCCGATGGAGGCGAAGTCGACGAAGGCGAAGCCGCCAGCCCCCGAGTGTCGGAGACGGAGCCGATGGAGGCGAAGTCGACGAAGGCGAGGCCGCCAAACCCCGAGTGTCGGAGACGGAGCCGATGGAGGCGAAGTCGACGAAGGCGAGGCCGCCAGCCCCCGAGTGTCGAAGGCGGAGTCGATGAAGGCGGAGCTGCCAAAGGTGGGGCCGCCAGCCCCCGAGTGCCGGAGGCGGCCAAAACAAATTATATATGTATGGCTAAGTAGCCTTATTGATTAAAGAAATTAAATACGAAAACGACTTAGCTATTGATGACGCGTAGTCGATTAAGCCGGAACAACGTGTTGTTGATGTCCACGACGGAGTCGGTGCAGTGGGAGAGGATGTTGGCGATGCCAAAATTGTCCGCGACGGGTCGATGATGATTGTAGTGTTGGTGAGAAAGAAACCATGTGCAGCAACGAGCCGGGAGTCGTCCGTGTTGACTCGACACAGCAGCGAGCCGGGAGTCGTTCCACGGCGGCGTTGATGATGGCCGCGATACTCCGTCTCCCTGATGGATTTGAGCTGACTATACTTTCCTTATGCATGCGATTAGCACTCCGGCCGGAAAATCGATGCACTAATCGTCTTGTTGATTATCCTGTACGCAATGCTCTCCATGGTCTGCTTTGGCTTGTACACATCCCTTCTTCTTTTTTCTTTCTTTTGTATTGACTCCTCGATCCGTGTACGAGCTGAAAACTTCCTGCAGCTGGCCTCATGAGGCAGCAAAACAGATTGGATCGCACACGTACTCACCCAGCCGCCTCCTGCTTGTAGTCGCGAAATTTCCAAGTACAAGAATTCGTACTTGGATCGCACGCGGATGCGGATGCAGGAAGCGACAGTCGAAGGCGTGCAGGTGTGTGGCGGTGGTGAGAGCTACCGATCGCGCCAGCGCTCTAGGCATCTGGCTCGCCTGGCTGTCCGGCAACAAATCGCCGCTATTGATGATGTTGATGTAGATTGGATCTGCTAGGCACGGAGCGCCGCCACTTGTAGATGTGATCTGGTCGCTGTTGTCGATGGAGATTGGAGCCGCCGAAACGTTGAATCCAGCGCGCGTTCTTCCCACAGACGGCGCCAATTGTCGAGGTAGGGGCTCGGCAAATCCCTGGGTCGAGTATCCCGGGTTGATTGAGGGGGAGAGAGGTGCGCGCTGGTAGTTCCGTCGGCTGACAAGCAAGGATTTACCCAGGTTCGGCCCCTCATGGTGAGGTAAAGACCTACATCCTGCTTGTCTGATCTGTATAGATGATGATGTGAAGTTACAGGGTGGCCGCAAGGGCAATGGTGTGTGGCGTGGTCTCGCTAGGGCTATGCCTATCTGTGTGTCCCGTGAGGAGGATCCCCCCTATGGAGTGCCCCTGCCTGGCTTTATAAAGGGAGCCCGGTAGGGTTTACATGAGGTTCTTGTCTTGTACTGCAAGTTGTAGCTTGTTGGGCTTCATCGGGCCACCAGGTGGGCCTTTGTTGTCATCTTCTAATAGGCCGCATGTCGGGTCTTAGTCTTGGCGTGCACCAGATATCACCACCGTGGGGTAGTCGAAGAGTGACCCCACGACAGGTATTAAGTTGCAAGTAACAGACAATTGCATGAAGAACTGTGCATAAATTTTACTCCCTAGTAGCAACGGCACTCCCCCGTCCTTATATGTTTCTTTCACTCAAGCCAAGGCACACAGGGACCGAACCCACTATCTAGCATAAATACTCCCTCTTGGAGATACAAGAAACTACTTGATCAAGGCAATTACAATACCGGAAAGCATGCAAGATCACAAATAACATAGACATGATAATATCAATAATCAACATCACAAGGTACTTCTCTATTCATCGGATCCCAGCAAACACAACATGTAGCATTACAATAAGATGATCTTGATCATGATAGGCAGCTCACAAGATCTAAACATGATAGCACAAGTGGAGAAGACTACCATCTAGCTACTGCATGGACCCGTAGTCCAAGGATGAACTACTCACTCATCTGTCCGGAGGCGGGCAAGGTGGTGTAGAGCCCTCCGGCGATGATTCCCCTCTCCGGCAGGGTGCCGGGAAGAGCTTCAGAACCCTCCCGAACTAGGGTTGACGACGACGGCGGCGATGGATGTTTTTCAGGAGATGTGTTCGGGTACTTAGGGTATTCTCGTCGGGGGGATTATATAGGCGAAAGGGCGGCGTCAGAGAGGCGGCAGGGGCCCCACACCTGGTGGTGGCACGACAGGCAGGGGGCCCGCGCCACCCTATGGTGTGGGCCCTCCAGGCTCCGGTTCCTTCTCCCCTTCTGGCTACGTGTAGTCCTCGAACTTCTAAGGTCCTGGGTTTTTGTCCCGTCCGATTCCGAGAATATTTCCTTAAGTACTTTTCTGAAACGGAAAAACAGCAGAAAACAGGAACTGGCACTGGGGCATCTTGTTAATATGTTAGTTCCAAAAATTCATAAAAATGCTATAAGATGTAAACAAAACATGTAGCAAATGGTATGAAAACAAGCATGGATCATAAGAAATTATAGATACGTCGGAGACGTATCAGCATCCCCAAGCTTAGTTCTACTCGTCCTCGAGTAGGTAGAACGATAACAAATAATTTTTTAGGAGACATGCAAACTCACAATCTAGATTAACATAGTAATGCAAAACACATGATGTGAATAAGGTGATCCAAAACAATTGTCTATAGTTGACATTAAGCAAACAATGATTAACAAATGCTAGCTAAAAGAAGCTAGAACTTTTCATGAATCAGCGTGTTGGAGACAAGGAACCATACATAAGGTTTAGAAAGAAGAATGGTAAATTGTGTCTCCAATGTAAAATGTCAATCAATCTTCAAAGCATCAAATTCAGTTAATAATAGAAATAGCCAAGCTCAAGTCAAGTGTCCTTAATCCATCCACTTAACTTATCAACTGTTATGTAGTCCACTCAACTAATACAAGCAAGAAGAAGGCTTGGCACCATGAGGTTATGGCAAAGAGAATAATAATGGGGGTTTGGAAGGCCAAAAAGAAAGGCTCAAACAGTGGAAGAGGTAACCACAAGACAAGAGGAAGTCCCATAGTAGACACTGAATGAGGAGTAGTGATTGCCATGCAACGGATGCACATAGAGCTATATGAATGGAAGCTCTCCAATGGAACTAGTGGGGGTGCATCCAACTTGCTTGCTCATGAAGACCTAGAGCTCACTTGAGGAGGCTCATCATTGGAATATACAAGCCAAGTTCTATAATGTTTGGTCCCCACATAGTTATACTAATGAAGCATGAAAACTCACTATAATGATGTAGGTGCTACTAGCACAAGTGTGGAATAAAAGGATAGTAGTGTTGCCCCCTCTCTCATTTTATATTCTTTTTTTTTGCTTTTTGCTTTTTGAGGCCTTTGTGGCTCTTTTATATTTTCTCTCATTGGTCTCTTTTGGACTCTTTTGATTGGCCACTTTCGACTCTTTTCAATATGCTCACAGGTAGAGGCAACACTCTATTTTACAAGATGATCATCACACTTTTTTTGGTGTACTCAAAACTCAAAGACTAATACATGGTGTATGGTGGATATGCAAGACCAAGCGTAGTGTGGAAAAGATGTAACACATGTGGAAAACCATGCATCACACTAACTCAAATGGTCAAGCAATACTATATGGCAATGAAGTAAAAATGACATAAAGTCATGTAATGTAAATGATGGATGTTGCATGGCAATGTATCTCGGAACAGCTATGGAAATGCTGTGATAGGTAGATATGGTGGTTGTTTTGAGGAAGATAGTTGGCTTATGTGTAGAAGAACAAGATGAAGATCTCCCACGGGGTTGGATGTACTTGCGAAGTATGCACCAATCTCAATGTGAAAAAGGGCAATGCAAAGCACCGAAGAGGCTAGCAAAATATGGAGGTGGAAGTGCCAAAAACGAAAAACTCAAATAGCATGTCGTATATTGCAAACAACTAACAGTATCAAAGTTCCACAAATGGTTAGAGACACCCCAAGAGGGATCGTGGCGGCGACACAAGTGTCCCGTTGGCTTCCCCGACCGTTGCAGTAACTACACCATTAGAAACTTCTTTTCAACTAAGAGGAAATCACGACACTAAAGCACTATTGACTTATGTTGTTTTTAGTTCAGAAAAGTACGGCTCCACGCTCTACTAACACATCTTCACTAATCAGCTCTTAAAAACATTAGCCAACAAATTTTAACCATTAGTTATTTTAATACCTCAAAACAATTGAAGAGGAGCAAGTTATCTACACAATGGTCTATAAGACTATGCAGCTTTTCTCTATTTCATAGCACTATCACAAGCATAGCATTTTCCAATCTAACACATCAACCAAACAACTAAAACAACTCTCTAACAAATAAGAGTGAAACAAAAGAGAGCTTAACACAAAGAACTAGCAGCTCTAAACAAGATAACATGCTAAAAGCGAGAGCTTACTAGAAAACAGACAGTAGCTAAGAATACTCAACAAATATAAGCGAAGCACAAGAGTATTCATATGAAAAAGCGGAGCGTGTCTCTCTCCCACACAAGAATGCTAGGATCCAACTTATTAAGCAAACTAAAACACACACTGAAAATAAAAACAGACGCTCCAAGCAAAATACATAAGATGTAGTGGAATAAAAATATAGTATCACTAGAGATGACCTGATAGTTTTGTCGATGAAGAAGGGGATGCCTTGGGCATCCCCAAGCTTAGATGCTTGAGTCTTCTTGAATTTGCTGGGGATGACCCACCGGGGCATCCCCAATCTTAGGCTTTTCACTCTTCTTGATATCATCATATCGTCCCTTTTGCTTACTTGAAAACTTCCACCACATCAAACTCAAAGTAATTCTCATTAGAGGGTTAGTGCATAAACCAAAACTTCACAAGTTCTACTGTGACACAAGAACACCTTAATGCATTATAACATTAGCTACAGCCACTGATGCTCAAAGAATCAAAAAGATCCAAATAAACATCGCAAAAGAAGCAATGCACAATAAAAAGGCAGAATCTGTCAAAATCTGAACAGTCTGTAAATACGAATTTTTTCGAGGCACTAGAGTTGCTCAAATCGAAAATCACTGAACTAGAAAAAGTTTCATACATATATTAAGATTCAGCACAAAAAATCTCAAAACATTTCGTCGCTTTTGGAATAAATGACGAATTTAACGGTGACAGACAGAAATCTGTTTCCTGTGCAGAAATCCAAATATAGCAAAAACTTTCTACTAGAGACCTTACTTGGCACAACATTGCAAGAAAATAAAGATACAAAGAAGTTGCTACAGAAGTAAACAAACTTCTTGAATCAAATAAAAGAAAAGATACTGAAAATAAAATGATGGGTTGTCTCCCATAAGCGCTTTTTTTTAACGCCTTTCAGCTAGGCGCAGAAAGTGAACATCAAGTATTTCCAAGAGAAGAAGCATCAAACTCATAATTTGCTCTAACAATAAAGTCAAAAGGTGACTTCATTCTCTTCCTAGGGAAGTGTTCCATACCTTTCTTAAGAGGGAATTGATATTTAATGTTGCCCTCTTTCATATCAATAACAGCACCAATAGTTCGAAGAAAAGGTCTTCCCAAAATAATAGGACAAGAAGCTTTGCACTCAATATCCAAGACAATAAAATCAATGGGAACATGGTTATTATTAACCATAACATGAATATCATCAAGCCTTCCCAAAGGTGTTTTTGTAGAATTATCAGCAAGATGAATGTTCAAACAACAGCTCTCCAATGGTGGCAAGTCAAGCATATCATAGAATTTCTTAGGCATAATAGAAACACTTGCACCAAGATCACATAAAGCATTACAATCAAAATCATTTACTTTTAGTTTAATGATGGGTTCCCAACCATCTTCTAATTTCTTAGGGATAGAAGCTTCAAGTTTTAACTTTTCTTCCCTAATTTTCATGAGAGCATTGGTAATATGTTTTGTAAAAGCCAAGTTTATAGCACTAGCATTAGGACTTCTAGCTAGCTTTTGCAAGAACTTAATAACTTCAGAAATATTGCAATTATCAAAATCAAAATCATTATCATCAAAAGTAATGGAAGAAGGATCTCCCATAGTTCGAAAAATTTCAGCTCCTTTATCACTAGCAGTTTTGGTATCTTTTGGCAGTTTTAAGCACTTTTCATGAGAAGTGGAAACATTGCCAACATTGATAACTTTACCATTATCATTAATAGACTTGTTATCATGTGAAACCTGAACATTACTAGTGGTGGTGATGGTGTAAACTTTAACCATATTGTTCTTTTTAGTGGCTTCTCTTTCTCTTTCCCACCTAGCATGTAGTTCAGCCAACATTCTAACATTATCATCAATTCTAACTTGGATGGCATTGATTTTAGAAAAAGTCTTGCTCTCTTTATCATTGTTAGGCATAACTTTTAATTTTAAAAGATCTACATCAAGAGCAAGACTTTCAACTTTAGAAGCAAGAACATCGATTTTACCCAACTTTTCCTCAACGGTTTTGTTAAAAGCAGTTTGTGTGTTGATAAACTCTTTTAGCATGGTTTCAAGATCAGAGGAAACACTCTTATTATTGTTGTAAGAATTACCATAAGATTTACCATAACCATAATTGTTATTAGGAGGATATGGCTTATAATTGTTGTTACGAAAATTGTTCCTATAGGCATTGTTGTTGAAATTGTTATTTTTAATGAAGTTCACACCAACATGCTCTTCTTGGGCAACCAAAGAAGCTAAGGGAACATTATTTGGATCAACAAAAGATTTACCATTAACCAGCATAGACATAATCACATCAATCTTTTCACTCAAGGAAGAGGTTTCTTCAACAGAATTTACCTTCTTACCTTGTGGAGCCCTTTCAGTGTGCCATTCAGAGTAGTTTACCATCATATCATCAAGAAGCTTTGTTGCGGCACCCAAAGTGATGGACATAAAGGTTCCTCCAGCAGCTGAATCCAATAGGTTTCTTGAAGAGAAATTCAATCCTGCATAAAAGGTTTGGATGATCATCCAAGCAGTCAGTCCATGGGTGGGACAATTCTTTATCACAGATTTCATTCTTTCCCAAGCTTGAGCAACATGTTCATTATCAATTTGTTTAAAGTTCATGATGCTACTTCTCAAAGATATAATTTTAGCAGGAGGATAATATTTTCCAATGAAAGCATCTTTGCATTTAGTCCATGAATCAATACTATTTCTAGGCAAAGATAACAACCATTCTTTAGCTATCCCTCTCAAAGAGAAAGGAAACAATTTCAGTTTTATAATATCTCCATCCATATCCTTATACTTTTGCATCTCACAAAGTTCAACAAAATTATTAAGGTGAGCAGCAGCATCATCAGTACTAGCACCAGAAAATTGCTCTTTCATAACAAGATTTAACAAAGCAGGTTTGATCTCATAAAAATCTGTCTTAGCAGCAGGTGGAGCAATAGGAGTACATATGAAATCATCATTATTAGTACTAGTGAAGTAACACAACTTAGTGTTTTCAGCAGTACTCATTTTTGATAAAAACAAGGTAAACCGAATTGAACAAAAATAAATGAGTAACTAATTTTTTTGGGTTTTTGATATAGGAAAGCAACAAGATAAATTCTACACTAATTTTTTTTTGTTTTTGATATAAGAAAGCAAAACAAGACAAAGCAATAATAATAAGGAAGACTAAAACAAAGTAAAGAGATTGGAACTGAGAGACTCCCCTTGCAGAAGCTTCTCTACTCCCCGGCAACGGCGCCAGAAAATATGCTTGATAGCGCGAGAGGTGTTAATCAATCACGCTTCGTTGGGCACCCCAAGAGGAAGGTATGAGGAGCACAGCAGCAAGTTTTCCCTCAGTTAGAAACCAAGGTTATCGAACCAGTAGGAGCGAGGAATGCTTCAGAAGGTTGTCCACAACTGCAACGGCGCCAGAAAAAGAGCTGTTGATGGAGGGACAGTGGAACCTGCAGAACACAATCAAACTACTTTGCCCCAACGAAGCAGTGAGGTTGTCAATCTCACCGGCCTTGCTGAATACAAAGGATTAAATGTATGTGTGGAAGGAAGCTTGTTTGCAGTAAATGAAAGCAGTAGAGCAGTTGATTTAATTGCAGATGTAAAAGAATGGACCGGGGTCCACAGTTCACTAGTGGTGTCTTATCCATAAATAAAATACTACACATGCTGTGTAACAAATTACAGCTGGGCAATTGACAGGATAGAGAATGCATGACAATGCATTAACATTGCATAATACAGAGGATGATGATGTCTATATGAGATGCTTTGGGCATTACGACAAAATACATAGATAGCTGTTCCAAGCATACACCTATGCCTAAATAGTCCACCTTTGAGATAACATACCGTAAAATCTCTCCGGTATTAAGTTGCAAGCAACAGACAATTGCATGAAGAACTGTGCATAAAGTTTACTCCCTAGTAGCAACGGCACTCCCCCGTCCTTATATGTTTCTGTCACTCAAGCCAAGGCACACAGGGACCGAACCCACTATCTAGCATAAATACTCCCTCTTGGAGATACAAGCAACTACTTGATCAAGGCAATTACAAGTACCGGAAAGCATGCAAGATCACAAATAACATAGACATGATAATATCAATAATCAACATCACAAGGTAATTCTCTATTCATCGGATCCCAGCAAACACAACATGTAGCATTACAATAAGATGATCTTGATCATGATAGGCAGCTCACAAGATCTAAACATGATAGCACAAGTGGAGAAGACTACCATCTAGCTACTGCATGCACCCGTAGTCCACGGATGAACTACTCACTCATCTGTCCGGAGGCGGGCATGGTGGTGTAGAGCCCTTCGGCGATGATTCCCCTCTCCGATAGGGTGCCGGGAAGAGCTTCAGAACCCTCCCGAACTAGGGTTGACGACGGCGGCGGCGACGGATGTTTTTCTGGAGATGTGTTCGGCTACTTATGGTATTCTCGTCGGGGGGATTATATAGGCGAAAGGGCGGCGGCAGGGGCCCCACACCTGGTGGTGGCGCGGCAGGCAGGGGGGCCACGCCACCCTATGGTGTGGGCCCTCCAGGCTCCGGTTCCTTCTCCCCTTCTGGCTACGTGTAGTCCTCGAACTTCTAAGGTCCTGGGTTTTTGTCCCATCCGATTCCGAGAATATTTCCTTAAGTACTTTTCTGAAACGGAAAAACAGCAGAAAACAGGAACTGGCACTGGGGCATCTTGTTAATATGTTAGTTCCAAAAATACATAAAAATGCTATAAGATGTAAACAAAACATGTAGCAAATGGTATGAAAACAAGTATGGATCATAAGAAATTATAGATACGTCGGAGACGTATCAGCGGTCAATCTGTTCCGAAAGACGTCGCTACCGGGCACGCGCCCATGTGGAAGAAGAAATCTATATTTTGAGAGTTACCCTATTGGAAAGTCCTAGAGCTCCGGTCTTCAATCGACGTGATGCACGTGACGAGAAATCAATAGGCTTCCTGGGCGTGTATGGGAAGTCAAAAGATACACCAGAAGCACGGGAGGACCAGCAACAAATGAAAGACCCATACAACAAGCAGACGGATACATGGCGTCATTACTTAAGCAGCTACGCTCTTACCAAAGCAGAGAAGAAAATCTTTTTTGAATGCCTGAATAGTATCAAGGTCCCGGCTGGCTTCTCGTCAAATATAAAGGGAATAATAAATATGGCAGAGAAAAAATTCCAAAACATGAAGTCTCATGATTGCCACGTGATTATGACGCAGTTTCTTCCGGTTGCATTGAGGGGGCTTCTAACGGAAAATGTTCGAGTACCCATTGTGAAGCTATGTGCATTCCTCAATGCAATATCTCAGAAGGTAATCGGTCCAGAAAGTCTGCCAAGGTTACAGAGGGATGTGGTCCAATGTCTTGTTAGTTTTGAGTTGGTGTTCCCCCCATCCTTCTTCAATATTATGACGCATCTCCTGGTTCACCTAGTCGACAAGATTGCCATTCTCGGTCCTGTATTTCTACACAATATGTTCCCCTTTGAGAGGTTCATGGGAGTCTTAAAGAAATATGTTCATAACCGTGCTAGGCCAGAAGGAAGCATCTCCAAGGGCTATGGAACAGAGGAGGTCATTGAGTTCTGTGTTGACTTTATTCCTGACCTAAAGCCGATTGGTGTTCCTGAATCGCGACATGAGGGGAGACTTAGTGGAAAAGGCATGCTAGGAAAGAAAGCAATGATATGTAGGGACGGGCATTCTTTCACTCAAGCACACTACACAGTTCTACAAAGTTCCATCTTCGTGGCTCCGTATATCGAGGTACACAAGAATAGTGTACGCTCCAAAAATATGGGGAAGCCTGACTCCTGGATTAAAGGAAAACACGTAGAGACTTTCGGCAGTTGGTTGCGATTACATCTCATGAATGACACCACTTTTGGAGATTAGATCTACTTGTTGGCCGCGTCACCATCTTCGACTGTATTGAATTTCCAAGGCTACGAGATAAATGGGAATACATTTTACACGATCGCCCAAGATAAAAAAAGCACCAACCAAAACAGTGGTGTCCGCTTTGATACAAGAGACGAGAATGGGCAATTAACGGACACATACTATGGTTACATAGAGGAGATATGGGAACTTGACTATGGACCTACTTTTAAGGTCCCTTTGTTTCGGTGCAGTTGGGTCAACATGAATGGAGAAGGGGTAAAGGTAGACCAGCTGTACGGAATGACAACAGTGGATCTCAAGAATCTTGGTTACAGAGACGAACCATTCATCCTAGCCAATGATGTGGATCAGGTTTTCTATGTGAAGGACATGTCCTCTAGACCGAAAAAAAGAAAAAATATGCAAACGAATACATCAGACGATGAGCCAAAGCGTCACATAGTTCTTTCAGGGAAAAGAAATATCATGGGAGTCGAGGACAAGACAGACATGTCAGCAAATTATAATAAGTTTGATGAAATTCCGCCCTTTACAGTGAAAACTGACCCAAGCATCATCCTGTTAAATAATGAAGATGCTCCATGGTTACGGCAGAAGCGATGATAGGCAAGGGTTCATGGCCTCCAAGGAATTTTAGAAAACAAGTGACCATATGTATTAGATGGGGATGTTGGTGATGTGTAACAATGTATTAAACCTTTTATGTAAATCAATGTAATGTATATTAACTAATGATCTTTAGCATTTCCAAGAGATGCAGAAAGCGCCAACGGCGAGAATGTTTTGTCATCAATTCAAAATATGCAATAAAGTTAGTGCTCAAAAAAGTTGGAACAAAACACACGGTTTCCCCTGCATACAGCCCGACGGTGGCTCGTGAGTGCCCGCATATCAAATGCACCGTCGGATGTATGCAGGGAATCCGAATGATTTGTATTCGGTCGATGAACTGAAGGATGGCGGCGGAGACGCGCGGCGGAGACGTGCGGCGGATGCGGTGTGCATGGCGGTGGTGTTTCTGGTGGTTTTGGACAATGTCGTAGATGCGGACGTCGAGGCGGTGGGGCGGCGGTGCGCCGGTGGGCTGGAGACGAGGCAGTGGGGCGGTCGTGAGCAGCAAATCGACCTTCGATCCAAACAGCGGCAAGACGTCTCTGATGATCTACAACCGTCCCAAAAAGTGTTGGGGATGTTGAAAATCATCAGAGCGCCTTGCCGCTGCTTGGATCCGACCGAGGGGAGTGTTCACCTTCAGCCTCCGCTCTAGGAACTCCTGCCTCTCGGAAATCTTGCCCTCAAAAGAAACACACCCCTGATCCAACGGCTCACAAGCGCATGAGATAATATTTTTTCCTTCATTAAACAAACATTGCAAATTACACAGACAACAAAATATCGGTTGTAGCGACAACAGAACATAAGCTTAAGATACATGGTATTATGCAAATTAGAAAAAGAAAAATCATCTACCATCAACACAGCCTCCCGCATCACTCTTGCCTTTCGATGATGCAGCACCCTTTCCTTTGATGACGCAGCACTCTTCCCCTTCGTTGCCGCCGCCGCCGCTGCAGCTTTCTTGCTCGCTTCACTCGGCATGAAGATATCATCTTCATCCTCGCTCTCCTCGACCCAGAAAATAGGATGCGTTATAGCATCCCTCAAATCTGGTTCATTCCTATATGTTGTCTTCTTCTTCTGCCACCTAGCATGCAACCTGAGAAGTTCTTCCCGTATTTCCCTCCAAGTTCTCGATGGCCACCCACGCCTATTAAGCTTCGCTTATAGCTCACGGAAATGAGGTGGACAAGTAACAATATCCTCGAATGGCACTTCCTTATTGTCTACTTTGAACTCGGCCGTTAACCTCAAAAGGACTACCGACATTCCTGGCTGGAATCTACGATCTGAAGTAAAGCTCGACATGGTCGAGTGAGTGGACTAGAATGCTTTAGTGAGAAGGGGTTCTTATAGGCCGAGATGAGAAGAATTGGCGGGAGCAACAGGCGGGAGATACGATGGCGGGGAAAAAATGCGGGAAAGATCCAACAGCTCACAAGGCCTCAAAAGAAACACACCCCTGATCCAACGGATCACAAGCGCTTGAAAGAAACACACAATCCGTGTGCTTCTTTAGTCCCGGCTGGAAATGCCCCCGTGATCCAACGTCTCACAAGCGCTCAAAAGAAACAAACTCGTGATCCAACGGCTCACAAGTGCTTGAAATAAACACACGATCCGTGTGCTTCTTTAGTCCCGGTTGGTACTAAAGAAGCACACGGATCATGTGTTTCTTTCAAGCGCTTGTGAGCCGTTGGATCAGGGGTGTGTTTCTTTTGAGGACACGTGACTGACACGAGTCGTGTCCGCAAAGCCTGCCTTTAGTCCCGGTTGGTAACACCAACCGGGACTAAAGAAGCACACGGATCGTGTGTTTCTTTCAAGCGCTTGTGAGCCGTTGGATCAGGGGTGTGTTTCTTTTGAAACCGTGTGCTTATTCCCGCCATTTCTCACTATATATATGTAGACTTGGCCGCCATTGGCATTGCACATATAAACTCACATCTGCAACTCATCACCCTCCCATGGCTTCCACCGTACCCACTCTAACCTACTCGGAGGCGGAGGCACTTTATGCCTCGAACTACCCCTGCCCGCCTGGCTATGGCGTCCCCATCGGCTGGAGGCTGAGCACCGGAGGTGTGCTGGTCCCTCATGTCCCTCAAGGTGTGGCGTGCCGGACGGCCATCACGAACCACTACTACCTCGAGCTCACGCCGGAGCAGTGGATGGATCACCGCTGGCATCACGACTACCGCTCGACTTGGGACGCCTTCTTCATCAATCGGCGTGAGAGGGCGCTCTCTAGGTACGAGGGGGACGACCCACCTCCTTCGAACTTCAATAGGGCCGGCCGTCGACTGTGGTGGGGCAGCCGAACCCTCTAGAGCGTCATGGACTACATCACGGCCGGCGCTAACCCCCGACTACGCTAGCCTCACTTCCAGTCCAGGTGTGCTCCCCCGTCGAGGTTCGAGCCCCGAGCGCCATCTCACGAGAGCGACGACGGCGGCGGCGGCGGCGACTACGACGACTACTTGCACGAGTATTATAAGCCTAGGCAGGAGTATGACTAACCTGAGTCACATCATTGGTTAGGACAAATGGTTCGCTTGTGTATCCAAGATTGTTCTCATTCCCTAATGTTGGTCTACCTACGACGATGATCGTGTAAAATGTATTCTTTATCTCTGCATTTCCAACTAATGATATTTAGCATCTGAATAAGTAATCTGGTTTTGAGTTAGTTTTGCAAAAGATAAAAGATAATGAATTAATTTCTAAATTAATAATTGGAAGTAATATTTATGCAAAAAATGAATTAATAATTATTATTACTTAATCATAAATCTTACTTAATCATTTTTTTGATCGATTTATACATATTATTTGTCGAATTTTGACTTACGGATTTAAAGATATGAATTTATCCATATTAAATTGAAAATGACAATAATAATGTAAAATTAATTTTGGATTATTTATACAAATTCAAACACTTTTCATGTTGAAAGTTTTGTCAATTCAAAATATGCAATAAAGTTAATGCATTTTTAATTGAAAATGGCAAAATGGTTAATAGTTTGTATAGTTAGACAAATTATTTTAGAAAACAAAAAATGGTTTTGGATTATTTATTCAAATTTAAACACTTTTCATGTTGAAAGTATTTTCAGATTCAAAACCATTTGAAATTCATATTCAAACACCTAAATAAGAAAAAAAAAGGCGGGAACAACATTCAGAACTGAAAAGTTTGAAATAATTTTGAAAAAGGACTCATTGGTCCCGGTTTATATGAAGAACCGGGACCAATGAGTCCATGGACGCGCGTGGCAAATCTGGCATTAAATTGCCAGGGCATTGGTCCCGGTTCCTCTCACGAACCGGGACCAATGAGGCATTGGTCCCGGTTCGTGGCATGAACCGGGACCAATGAGTCCTGCTATAACTGCCTGCGCCCTTCTTCTTCCCCATTCCACCCAAAATCGACTAAGGACTCAGCGCGCGACGCCGGAGCGAAAATCACGCCGTCAGGCTGCCCGACCTCGCCCTCGATGCTCCCTCAATGCCGGCGCCCTCGACGCCCGCGCCACGCCGCCCGCACGCCGGCCACCCGTGCCGCGCCCTCGATGCCTGTGCCGCCCGCACGCACGAGCTCGCCATGCTCACCGCGCTCTCCGTCGTCTACGCTCGCCGGGGAAGGTGAGCCGCGGCCGCACTCGTCCAGGCTCTGGCCACGGCGGTGCCGCCCATCTGTGGTCGCCGCCGGCACGCCCTCGCCCCCTCGCCCTCACGCGCAGAAAAAAAAATAAGTTGGGCCGAGCCCATTGGGCTGGAACCCTCTCGGCATGTTTCTTTTTTCTTTTCTCGAATTAAGGAATTAACGGAAACCTTTTAAATATGTGCCATGTTTAAAATTCAATATCTTGAGATTTATATGTCCAAATAAATCGAATCAAAATTCTATGGATAGCTTAGGGAATTGTTTATTCAACCCAATTGGTTTCATCCTGTTTTAGATCAATAACACATGTGTAGAAATTAAAGTACCACAGAAGGTTTAAATAAAAAACTTGTTTGTTTCTGATGCAATAGAACTTCAAATGACTTGAGGTAAATTTTGTTAGCTTAGTAATGAAAAATGTTAGTTATCCCTAGTTTTGTAGAATTATTAGAATAATAGAGGCAAAATAGAAAATCAAATAGTGACGTATCCTTTTCTGTAGTATAATAAATATAGTGGAATAAATAAGCATCCAAATGGACCTAGACCAATTTTGTTGGATCATAAACAATCAATGTTAGTTGCCCCTAAATTAACATAATTTTGTGACAAACATAAATTGAGTTGTGCATTAAAACTTGTGTGACAAGTTTCTGCCATAATAATCATACATAAATAATGGTTAATTAAATTAAGTTGAATCCAATTGTTTTTCCTTGTGTAGGATTTAGGATTATTGTTGTGATGCTTGGTTGGGTAGTGTGGTGATTGTTTGATTAACAGAACTCTCTAGGTGTAATATTTAGTAAAAATGTTGTTTCTGCCTTTAATAAAAGAAAATGATTTTAAGTGTCTGTATTATAAAATGTTAGTACTGTTACCCAACTAAAGTTTTGTGCATTGTTCTTAATTTGCAGAACCTATGGACCGAGACGAAAATCAGGAAAACATTCCCGAGTATATCATCCGCGGGTCGGAAGATGTTGCCGATGTCACCGAGCAGTTTCTGAACGACTCCGGTGAGGGAGATGCGTCTCTCAACCGACGAGACGGCTCTGGTGAGGTAGAAGCCGACGCCTGGGGCGAGGGAGAACTCGGCCGCTCCGATGAGGGAAAAACAGACGAGGTGCATATATATATATATATTAAGTAATTAAGCCTCTGTTGTCTATATACATATGTTAACGCTCTCTTTCTTCTTTTAGCCCTCCGGATCGAGCAAATCTTCTGTATGGACGAAACGAGGCCCAACCAAAAAGTTGGAGGACCATGAAACGTACAGGATCAAAAAAGTCGCTAAAGACGGCGAACCGAAGGCTCCCACAGATGTTTCCAAAAAAATTGTGAAGCAATGCGGAGTTGTTGTTAGGGACTACATCCCGATCACCGTTCGAGAATGGCATAAGCCAAGGGCAGAAGGAGTTAGCTATGTCGGCCCCAAAGCCAAAGAATACCTTTGGCAAAAGCTCATGGTTCATTTCACCCTGCCGATGCCAGAGGTGGACCCAGATGAGGAGGAGCCAAATGAGGAGGATATAGAGAGAGAGAAAAAGCTGCCCTAGAGGAAAAAGTCAAGGAGTTCGCTCTTAAGAAGATGGCCGAGCTATTCAAGAACTGGAAGAAAAGATTGTACATCGAGTTTATCTTGAAAGATAAGACTCCGGATTTCGATCACGGGTATGAGAAGATAAGAGACTTCTGGGACGAATTTGTGGCGCACAAGAAATCGGAGGAAGCTCAGAGTAAGTCTGAAACAAACAAGGCAAATGTTGCGAAAAAGAAGTACCACCATAATATGGGGCCTGGTGGCTACGCCTCTGCCATGCCTAAGTGGGAGCAACTTGAGGCCTACCTGCTGGCTAAAGGGATCACTCCAGAGCCATGCACATGGATCGAACGGGCACGAAATTGGTTTTACAGGCATGGGGGCACGTTGGACGCAGAAGGGAAGTCCATATATAACAGAAGACACACAGAAAATCCCAGAGGACTACCCATCAAAGACATTAGAAAGGCAGTGAAGGATGTTGAAGAGGGATGGCTCCATCCCGATAGAGAGGACGACGAGCTCTCACGCGGCCTCGAGAATAAGGAAAACAAAAGACGAACACAAGGCACAGATGTCTCCAAGTCGTGGAAAATTGCGTTTCCCGAGGACAGGAAGAAATTTCCTGATAGAAGCCATCAAAGGAGAAAGGAAAGGGAGGCAATTGAAAAACGCCATGCTGCAGACCGGCTGCGTGCTATAGAACAAACACTAGTGCAGTTCAAGGATCAAATTGCCGTACTTAGCCAGCAAGTACTAGCGGCCAATCTCAGCGGCACATGATAGAAGTTGCTGCATGCGATGCTATCGACCCGTCGACTCGGAAAAGCAGCGTGGCTTCCACGCAGCTCCAGGCTGGTGATGATGATGCACTGACGACGGTTCCTCTTCGTCGCTACCCGGTGGATGATATCACGGAGAGCACACCTTGTGAGCTACATGTGAAAGTTTTTAACTTAAACATGAAGGTGGCAGTCGGCTATGCCATACCAATTGGACCTAAACCAACTTACCATTTCAAACCGGTTCCACATTGCTACGCTATTGTCGGGGTGGATGAAGTGATGAAAGATTTTGAGGAGATGAAGCTGGAACACCCTGCAGGTGAAGATGGGGAGGTGGTTGCACTTGGAGAAGCCAAAAAAGGGACCATTCTATGGCCAAAGGAATTCATCGTGCTTCCAAACTGGCCGCCAAGGCCATCGACTCCTCATGAGTCCTCTTCGCCACCGCCGACTCAGGCGCCGTCTCCACTGCCTCAGGCGTCGTCTCCGCTGCCTCACCAGTCTACAGCGCAGTCGTCTCCACCGCCGCGTCAGTCGTCTCCGCCCACCGGTACTATGAGCGGTGGTAGTCGTCTCCCCTTCCGATCACTGAAACGTAAAATGTCGCCCATCCCAAAAATACCTCGTAAGAATCTGAAGAAGAGACCTTACGACTATACGGAGGAGGAAAATGACGCGATCGCAAAGGCCGAATGTGCAGAGTGGTTCGCTAACCTGAAGAAGCCAAAAGCGCTAGAGTTCCCCTCCACCAAAGAAGAAAAAGCCGCCGCCTTCAAAATGTTGAAGACCCTTGAACAACCCCCGCCAAGGCTGATACCAGACTATGACCGCTCTATTCGCAAGTCGGCTGAGGCAAAGAAGAAGCGGTCGAAGAGTACTAGTGGAAGCGGGAAATCAGTTCCCCTGCTCGGAGAACAGAAAAAACAATCGTGCCCCCCGCTCAAAGTGTTTTCCAGTACCGAGGAGGGGTCGAGCAGAGGTGGGGTCGACATCGATCCTGAGTTTGTTAAAATGTACGGAGAAGTGGCCTCTGCTCATGGCATGTCTATTGCTCAGTACTTAGACCAGTTACAAGAGTTCCAGCTAGTAGCATACAAATACCGGCACAGCTATCCACTCGTCAAACCTGAGTTAGTCAATGATCTACCAACAAAAATGCGAAGATTGCATACCTAGTACATGCGAGCCTCAGAGGAAGGGGAAAACTGGATCAACGTGTTTTTTAAACACGAGCATTACGGGCATGGAGATGGCGAGATAATGATTGAATTTGATGAACTATTTTAGTTATTCCAACAAGACGCCATCGATAAAGCTATCCTCAGGGCCTATTGTATGTAACTATTATTTCTGTAATTAAGTCTCTAGCTAGCTCAGCTCGTTCATTGCATATATAATCTTACTCATCACTATATTAATTATGCAGAATTAAGATTCTCCAATGCAGAAGAGGACAAATCTATGACATTTGGTTTGTTGACCCATATATCGTTCATCAAGAAATGCTCAAACTTTGCTACATGGACACAGAGAATAACTTGGTAAAGGCGTTAAGGTTTAACGAAACAAAAAGGAAAATACTATTTCCTTACAACTACAAGTGAGTGTTACTACTGTCTTGTACACATTCTATTTTACTTACTCGATGTTAAGTGTATAACTGATGACTTATGCGTGCGCAGCTTACACTTTATTCTGCTAATCATTAAACCTGACAAAGGAGTAGTACAAGTCATGGACTCGAAATATAAACCCCTTGAGGAGTGGGCGGACATGCAGGAATGCCTCCAAAGCTAATTTCAATCATTATGGCACTATATCGGTAACTTTACATTCATCTACTGATAGCAAGTAATTAATATATAACTCCTTTATTCATTTTCTTTGCCGGGCAGGGCTTGGAAACGGTTCACCGCCAAGGCTCATGGTATTTGGGCGCATCAGTTTAAATTTGAACAACTAAATGTAAGTACTACTAGCTAGATCCGCGCATCTCTTTGATTTTAGTTTCAATATCATTATCATGCTTGATTATTATTTTGATTCAACTCTGTTCTCGTAAAGTGCTTGACATAGCCACAGGGGACTAATTTATGTGTATTCTACATCTGCGAGTTTATTCGCCAGACGACCCACGCCACGGGCGGCCGGTACTTAGAACAAATTAAAGTACGTAAACAATATTCACAATTTTAATTTATTGTAATCAATTGTGTTTAGTTTCACTAGTCATGAACCCGTGCTCTGCACGGGCTAGCTATATTAAAAAATCATGCTACACATTCTACAAAAACTTCATAGATATTGTTTTATTAAACTTGTAGAAAATAGTAATATGAAATATATGTATTTATTTTTAACTTCTTATTTTAATAGTGTGTGTATGATATATAATTTTTTTTGTTCGTATTATAAAACATGATAAAATTTACTAATATGCACCATTATAAAATGTGCGACTAAATAATAATTATATCATGCCTTTCTACAGTTTTTTGTGATGGACAAATATCATTATATATAGGAACCTTTTATTTTTTAAAGTTCGATATCCATCGTGAAAGTGATTTCTCAAAAATACATCTAATTTTGGAGTCTGACAGTTATGATCTACTTTTCTTTTTCAACGCCATAATCCATCATATCCTCCCATTGCTACAAATAAGATACTTAAGATTACTTTTTTACGTGTATAGTAATGCACTAATCCAAGCCGGTCCGACCAACTGTTGTGCAAGTTAACCAAAGTTCTATTGGAAGAACATTTCAGTAGGTATATCATTTATTTCCAATATTTTATATGCGGCGTTCTTATTGCAAAAAGGAACTTTATTAGAGAGAACTCGTCTATAAAGTACGCCATATGATTTCGTTAGGGGATTGGATTAACCATGACCATATGTCCCAAAGAGTAATATGAAATGAATATCCAGAAATAGGAAAGGACATTAACCGTACCTAAAACAGCAATATGGGTTAATATAATACAGAAAACTGAGATCTATACGACAAACCATATAACAACAGACATTTGCAATCGATGTAGCAGCATGATATGCCTTGGACCTTGCCTTATTAGTTCTCGCCACCGTGTCATATACCACTGTATATTAGTTTGAACCCTTCAAAATGTGGGCCTATTCTATCGATATGTTATAGCCCCAAAACAATACAATTTGAATCAGGTCTTTTGTGAGAACTGCACGTTGGACTGGTCAATTATTAGATGTCTAGATTTAAATCAAAATAATAAAGCAGGGTGCGAACTCTACCTGAAACATATCTCATCTGTCTCATCCATGCGTGGGCCCCAAAACAATACAATTTGAATCAGGTCTTTTGTGAGAACTGCACGTTGGACTGGTCAATTATTAGATGTCTAGATTTAAATCAAAATAAAACTATACCTGAAACATATCTCATCTGTCTCATCCATGCGTGGGCCCCAAAACAATACAATTTGAATCAGGTCTTTTGTGAGAACTGCACGTTGGACTGGTCAATTATTAGATGTCTAGATTTAAATCAAAATAATAAAGCGGGTGCGAACTGTACCTGAAACATATCTAATCTGTCTCATCCATGCGTGGGCCCCAAAACAATACAATTTGAATCAGGTCTTTTGTGAGAACTGCACGTTGGACTGGTCAATTATTAGATGTCTAGATTTAAATCAAAATAATAAAGCAGGGTGCGAACTGTGAAACATATCTGATCTGTCTCATCCATGCTCACGCATCGTCAGTAAGCACGTGCTTGACGCGTCGAGTAGCCATGATATATCTTGCCCTATTTATTCTCGCAATCGTGGCATATACCACTATAATTCTTTCAATCCTCCAAATCACAAATCGGCAATAGAAATATTAACCAAAATATACAATTTTGATCAGCTCAGTAGTGACAATTGCACGTTGAGCTGGTCAATTATAAAATGGCTAGATGCAAACCGAAATGGTAAAGCATGATGCAAACCATAGCGCAAACATACTAATCTGATATCCGACGTGCCATCCTGGTTAACACATGCTCTATTGGCACATGCTCGACCGGTCGAGTACACACGATATATCTTGTCATATCCGTTTTTTGCAATTTTGGCATATACTACCATATTATATTATTTTTTTGACTCTCTCAGTTTAGACATCTGCAGTAGATATATTAGACAAAAACAATATAATTTGCATCAGCTTTGCAATGCAAGCTACCCGTCAAGCTGGTCAATTATTAAAGGGTGACATTGCAAAGAAGAATTACAAAGCAGGAAGCAAAATCTACCTGAAACACATCTCCTTGACGCGCATCCATCGTTGGCACATGCTTGACATGTGTACTTGAAGAACTGGCCCAACATGTAATGCTCGTGAACGATTCGCCGATGATTGGTGTATTTGGCCAAAGCAAAACACACATGTACTTACGTAGCAGCAAAGCACAAGCTGGCCGGACTGATTGATCGATTGATGGATCTGGTGCTTCTGTGCGAAGCTAGCTCGATGTGCTAATTAATCTGTAGCAGTCAGCAAAAAACCATGTACGAACGTGAATCCAAAAACGACGGTCTAATATTATTTTTTTGGAACACGACAGTCTTGCTTCTTGTAGCAGCGTTGATTGCATCATAGAGGAAACAAAAAGCATCAGTAAATGAGCAACAATGCAGTAATCCACTAATCTTGCGAGAGCAAAGACTTGAAGATAAAAAACAGAAGAAGAGACCAATCGGATCACTCCCGCGCAGATCCGCCATGCGATTTTTAATGGCGTGCCACCAATCCTGATTATGCAGCAGATTGTTCTTCAAGCCAGGTACAGGGCGCACGAAACTACTCTAGTTGATAGCTCCATGACGTAAGGTGTCCGGGATGGTGAAAACTTCTGCCATTGCCGCCATCCATATGATGCAGATTCATCTCGGGGACAGAGACGACTGCTATCCTTGTGGCTGGAAGGCACGAATTAATCAGGGCTAATTAACATGGTGATACGGGATTCGAACTCATCACCACCAGTCGGAGGGCCATGCGTGACGCGTCAGGCGGGCAACGGATTAAATCCGACGGCTTTAGAAAACTTAATTTTGCATCGTACGGACAGAAGTTGTTAATCTTTAGGATTAACGTGGAAGCTCCTATGGGGCCTCCAATTAGTAAATATAAGATTCATATATATTGACCCCTTCTTTAAATTAGATCGAACGGTTGCGGAACGGTCTTCTCCCACAAGAGCGCGTAACAAGGAGCACGGCTGATGCTTGGCATCCAAGGAAGCTCCTTCGGCTGATGCTTGGCATCAAAGGAAGCTCCTTGCCAGTACGGATAACCCTTGGCCAACAAGGAAAATATCTAGTGTTTCGTAACAATGATTACAGTTTTTCCCATTTTTTACCTACTTTTGTCAGACTTTGTGCTGCATGTAACTTTGCTGGACAATACTTGCTGGACAATTAACTCAATCGCATAAAAAATATATAGAACATACTCTGGCCGAGACCTTATTAATTATTACAATGGAAATTTGAATTTGGAGACGAGGCTCGTCACAGCAGATGAGATCGAGACGAGAGATGCAAACTTGACGCATGCATCAGCTACTGTCCACCGGTGAGACCAAGGTGCTCCGCCGTGAGAGGCTTGAAGATGGGGTGGTCATCGGAATCCAGTGCCGCCGCCATACGGCGCCATATGTAGGCGCTGAGGATGAACGTTCCGGGGTCTTGTGGTTTAGCGGAGATGCACATATAGCCCATGTTCATCCTGCCAAGGTAGCCGTGAACCGGCATGGCCAAGGTGGCCTGGCCGAAGCCGAAGTCGGAGTCGTTGGGGAAGGAAGACCAGTAGGTTTGAGCCAAAGTTGGGCTGCCGAGCCCGACGGTGGCGGTCTCGAAGTACTTTGCGGGCTTGTACACCTCCATCCAGTCCACCATCTGCTGGTAGAGCTGGTCGTAGTCCACCGACGTGATGGCCTCTCGCACCATGTCCGCGACCCCCGCAAGTGGCATGCTCACCACCGTTCCTGCGGCCGCATCACCGAGCACAACGGACGTGACGTTTCCGACGTAGTTGCGCAGCGAGGAGCGCAGCTCCGGCGACGAGAACCGCCGCCGCCCGTCCACCCACCACAGCATTTGGCACCGTTTCTCGTCGTCGCTCAGTAGTTTAGACGCGGCCACCATGCCCGCCAGGACCTTCCATAGGTATGCGGACAAGGCCTGAACGCGCGTGGGCACGGGGCCACTCTCGGAGCGGGCCTCTTCGCGCAGAGCGTTCACCTCCACGTAGTAGAGGCGCTCGATGAAGCTCTCCTCCACCGTCAGAGCGTTCACCTCCCGCTCGTGGTGCCACCGCGTGAACATCTTGGCCACCGAGGGGCCGTACGACGGCCGCTCGCGAGGGGGGAACACCGACCGGTCATGGGTGGGTCCTCCGTCGGAGATGCTCCCTGTCCGGACCAGCTCCGACCACATCCTGACGAGCATCATGATTAGGTTCCCGTCGCCGATGAGGTTGTTGGTGGCCCACACCACGGCGAAGCCACCGCAGGTGAAGGACACCAGCTGCACCGACAGGGCAACCTCCTGGGCGTAAGGAACCATCATCTTCTTCACGGACCCCTCCGTGAGGCCCCAGTCCAGCGTCTGCAGCTCTACGCCGGCGTCTGCAACGATGAGCTCCGCCCCTTGGTTGTAGCAGTGTATCTCAGGGAGGCCCGAGCTGGGATCCACCACGATGCGACCAGCCAGAGGGTGAAAATAGTTGAGGTAGGCCGGCAAGTGTGCCTTGAAGGTGGCCACAATGGCGCTGAAGTCGCCGCCGGTGGGAGGCTTGGGGTAGACGCACACCACCGACACTTGTACGGAGTTACTGAAGAGGTCAAGGTTTGAGACGGCCATCACATGCGGCTCCGTGGAGGGCGCCGAGGCCTTGACCAGGCGTCGGCTCACCACCCTCGTCCCGATAGGCTTTCCGCCAGTCTCCATTTGATCCTGAATGGCTTTGACCTCTTAGTTAGTTATTCGAGGAGAAAGCTAATTAAGCAAGGGTGCCTGCTGGTTATGGCACCACTGCTCCATATATGCATATTTATAGGGTGGGGATCGATGTCATTCCACGAAAAAAAAACCCCAGCCATACCCAAGAACAGCGGAGGCACAATTATCTATTAAGGCACGTGCTCTGCTATCAAGTCGTGGTCGTGCTCTGCTATCAAGTCGTGGTCGTGCCACAGTCCCGAGAGGTGGCGAGGGGCGTGGAGGGTGCTTGTCGGGGTAGGCTTGAAATAGTTGATTGGGGGCCGGTCGGTGTTCTCCCACCTTTCCTTACCGCCTAGCTAAATTTGATTTTTTCTGTAGAAGATAGAGAATCCATTACAAGAAGCTAATCATCTGTCAGAACAGGGATCAGCACACCTCCAGGACTCCACACCTAAGCCTACTCTCACGAAATCAGTCTCCTCCCTCCTGAACCAGCTCGGATACAGAACCAAAGCTTAAGCTCATCAACAATCCTTTCTGACAGAACTCGAGCTGAACACTGTTGGCTAACATTATTGAACACCCTAGCATTTCTCAGCTTCCAAAGCAACCAACAGATCAGCGTCACTGCCGTGTCAAATTTCCTCCTATCTTTGCCCTGAAATCTGACACGCTCCCGCAGCCACCAAACCTGGAGAAGGTCTGTCTGCACGGGCACTCTAACTCTCACTTGTAGTCTCTGAAAACAGCAGTGCCAAGCTTCGCGAGCGTAGACACACTGAACCAACACATGCTCAATGGTGTCTTCTTGTAAGCAGCTGAAGCAGCTCGCCGTAGCCTCCTATAGGCTGTGCCTAAATCTTCTATCAGACGTCCACACCCTGTGCGATCTTGGACACGGCGGCCAGGCTGCGGCGGGCCGGAGGCCGGAGCCCGACCCAGCAGCCACACCCATCGCAGAGTCAGCCCCACGCTGGGAAGACGAGCCCGACGCAGAGGACGAAAGCCCGAGCCCCAAGACCACCGGCCTAGCGGAGGAGGCCGACTCCGAGCTCGACGGAGAGTGCGAGGTCGCACCGCGAGGACTAGCCATAGCAACCTGCAGAAAAAAAAGGGGAAAAGATTGGGGGGCCGCTGTCACCGGAGTGGTGAGCGACGGGAGGAGGGGGACGCCTGGCAATCGCCTTCCCGTAGAAGAACGACGAGGTGGTCGTGATGGGGCTGGAGGCAAGGCTGTCCACGTCCTTGCGCAGGCCGCGTCATACAGGATTCGATTAGTACTACTCCCTCCATTCCAAATTAGTTGTCTTCCATTTGCTAAAAAGTGGATGTTACAACTAGGAGACGGAGAAGAAAAGTAAATCACTGCATGCAACTGTAGGCTACGAAACCTATTCACACATACTCCATGGAACTTGGAAGGCAAACGACCCAGACTAGCTATTAGCTAGGTTCATCAAAACCAGCACCGGCAGAGCACTACATAAGACGCCGAGTTCGTCGCAGCTAAGCCGCATACAGCAAGAAGCATTCACACACACACACACACCAACTTGGTGGTGTCCGAGAAACCGGGATAGCTTGGCACTGTTTAAGCGCGATCACATCACATCGTCGTCGTCGAGATGGTTGGAAGCAGCCCGATGCAGGCCGTGCTGTTGGCACCCGGCGTCAAGGACAAGAAGGTGATCGCCTTCAAGCGTGACGCGCTCCAGGAGAAGGACGCCGTGTCCGCCCTCATGCGCACCATCGCCGCACCCGGTAGCGGCGTGCGGAGCGCCTTCTACGTCTTCGACCTCGCCCGCGTCGTCGACCTGCACCGCGGCTGGCACCGCGCGCTCTCCGGCGTTCGCCCCTTCTACGCCGTCAAGTGCAACCCGGAGTCGGGCCTCCTTGGCGCGCTCGCCACGCTTGGAGCGGGCTTTGACTGCGCCAGCCGCAGGGAGATGGAGGCGGTGCTCGCGCTGGGCGTCCAGCCCGGGAGCATCGTGTACGCCAACCCGTGCAAGCCCGACGCACACCTCGAGTATGCGGCCCAGGTCGGGGTCAACATCGCCACCTACGACTCCGAGGAGGAGGTGGCAAAGGTAAAGCGTTGCCACCCCAACTGCGAGCTCGTCCTGCGCATCAAGGGCCCCGACGGCGGCGACGTAAGGGTGGACCTCGGCACCAAGTACGGCGCGCACCAGCACGAGGTGGTGCCACTCCTGCAAGCCGCAAAACGCGAGGGGCTCAACGTGGCGGGAGTCTCCTTCCATGTGGGCAGCGGTGCGACCAACACGGACGTGTACCGTGGCGCCATTGAGGCCGCCCGCGGGGTGTTCGACGCGGCCGTCGCCCTCGGCATGCCGCCCATGCGCCTGCTTGACATCGGCGGCGGGTTCGTGGCCGGCCCCGCGTTCGACGAGGCGGCTGCGGTCATCAACGCCGCCCTCGAGCGCTACTTCGGCGAGTTGCCGCGCGTGGAGGTGATCGGCGAGCCCGGGAGGTACTTTGCCGAGACGGCCTTCACGATGGCGGCGCGCGTCATCGGGACGCGCACACGCGGCGAGGTACGCGAGTACTGGATCGATGACGGCCTCTACGGCACCCTCAGCTGCATCCCCATGGACCACTATGTTCCGCACCCGAGGCCGCTCGCCGCCCCGTGCGCCGCCGGGGAGAAGACGTACACCTCCACGGTGTTCGGGCCGACTTGCGACTCCCTCGACACGGTGGTGACCGGGTACCAGCTGCCGCAGATGAGCGTGGGGGACTGGCTCGTCTTCGACGACATGGGCGCCTACACCACTGCCTCCGGCTCCAACTTCAACGGCTTCTCCACGTCGGACATCAAGATATACTATGCATACTCCAGCTGAGTGGAAAACATATGTGTGGTGGACGCGTTTTATTTCGAAAATGAGGATGTCCGGCATCCGCATCAATTGATGTTGTATCAAGTTTACATTTCAATAATCTCAAATAATCATGTGAGGTCGATGCAAAAATCTAATCTCTCAAGTTAAAAATCATATATCGCAGCTAGTCATTTCTCAACTTTTTAGTACCCTGACAATCAGCTCGACGGTGGATCGCACGAGGGACGGCCAGTGGACGTTTTTTTTTTTGGTCAAAGTGGTCGATATCCACGGTCAAAATAAATAGAATAGGTGACCCAGATTATGAAAGAAAACAGGCTCAAAAACCATACAAAGTATACAATTCCATGTTTATGAGGAAAACAAGTCCGGAAAACCACACAAGCGAGGCAACCCGCCGCCCAAACGACGCTAGCCCACCAATCACCACAGACACACCACCGATTCCGGGGTCGCCGCCCCGACATACACCACCGGCACCAAAGCCGCACGTGAGCCACGGCGCCGCACATAGCCGCCCAAGCCGGCTGCCAGCAGACCTCTAATGCCGTGTCAAATCCGGGGCCGCCGCCCCAGCGTAGCAAACAGATCAAGATTGGCATAGCCCGAAAGCGATCCACCCTGGGTCGACGAACTCTCTGCCCACACAGCCACAGGTCGCCACCTAAATCCACGTAAGACAACGACCCTGCCTCATAGAGCTGTTAAGGTGTGGGAGCCCGAGACCGCTGCTTCGAAGTCCACCACCGTTTGGGGCCGCGCCTCGTCATCCATGTCCCCCGGCCACCGAAACTAACCCGCCAGCTGCCGCGAACAAACCGCACCATGATGGCCTAGTTCTCCAACACGACGCCTCCAACACGTCCGTCGCCGCCGCACGCTCCGAAGGAGCTTAGGTTTCCCCCCGGATACCACAGGACCGCTCACGTCGGTCAGGTTGTAACCACCACAACGACGCAAAAAAGAGAGGAACGACGCCAAAGGCACCTCCGTTTTCAGCACCAACTGAAGTCAGGTGCAGGATTTTCGCCAGGAGCTCCATCCAACCGCAAGGTGAGAGGAGCAAGCAAGAATGGCGACGAGATGCAGCGCCGACCTCCAAGCTCGACCGTGCGCCATGACGGCCGCAGCGCCCATGGCCGCGGCACCCATGCCGCACAATCAACAGCATCAGCTGGTCTGGGGCCGTCGCTCCGGCTTCTACGCTGCCCGGACGTCGGATCGCGGCGGCAGGACAGACCACCTCTTGTCTCCTCTCCGGAGTCTCCGCCATCGTTAGAGCCGCGGCCCGCTCGAGCCGCCCATGGCCTAGATGGGTCTAGATGGACCAGATCGAGCCCGCCTGTGGCCTCCTGCCACGACGCACCACCGCGCCGCGGCACGCAGGGCAGCCAGCTCACGCCCTCCTCCACATGCTAAAACATGGCGTTGAGGAATTAGCATACAGGGCCGGACCACAGCCCGGGCAAACGGTGCGACCGCACTGGGCCCTAGCGAGCTAGGGGCCCTGGCTCAGGTAGTAGTTCTACACTATATGTGATGAAAATTGTGAATTTTAGGCTTCTAAAAATTAATTAAAGGCCCAGGTAGGAGCACACCAAGCGTCAAGCGAAGCAATCATTGGCTGCATATTCGCTCCAATAAGGAAACGACGACGACTCCTTCTCCCCAAAATTTCAAGAACCACGCCGCCGCCGTTTGCCTTTTGAGGTCGCAGCCATCTATTAATGGAGATGGAGGCCAACAGCCCAACTCCATTGTTCCCAAGCAACTTCCCTTCAATTCTCAATGGTTCTATCCCTTCCCAAATAGCCGTTCGAGACTATGGCAATGGTAAGCTGAGATCTAGTTCCCCAGTCCCTATTCCCGTTGCTTCTCAATCGACTGTTAAATAGCTCTCCTCTTCTCTTCTTCAGATCTGTAAGTCAAGAACTTAAGATCTGCGCAGGCAAAAGGAAAAGCAAGGGGCATTTGGTCTTGATTGGATCTGATAGACCGAGGGGGTGCTCGCTGCCTCGCTGCTCCGGAGGAAGGGGGAATCAAGAACTGAGCCCGGTGCTTCCGTTCCATCTCTAATATCTTGACCATTTTGTATGCTGCTTATATAGTTGTATTACTTGTTTGGTGATATGTCTTCTAAAAAGCAATTATCCGGTAGTGAAAAAGGAAGAAAAGAAAAGAGGTAAACGTATTTATAGAAACTCAGAAAGGATCTATTCACAAGTTTCTTAGTATTTGTAGTTCTTCGAGGAACCCGGACTCTCTGCAATTAGCCATAGTGAATGTAAGCAATGCAGTAACCGTATATCTGTAACACACAAGATTCATGTCATCATCAATTTGACAGAGATATTTCTTGTGCAGACGAAAGACGGAAAGCCGACGTTCTCCCTTGTCAAGCATACCGAAGCAATCTTTTTCTGGATCCATTATGGTTTTTTACTATTAAGATTATTCTGTTTGATTGAGAAAACTAATTAGTATGTGATGTCACTTTTAGAATCAAAAGATCATGGATCTATGCTATGTACTAAATATTAGTGTGGTAATGAAATATAAAGTGGTTTTTAAGCTTTAAATGTACTGTTTTCAATAGTTTGTGTGTGAACAAGGGCACAATTTCTCATTTTGCACCTGGGCCCTAAATAAGTATGGCCCGGCCCTGTTAGCATATGTGTCAGCGTGATCTGCGCGCACCTCCCGGCTAGGAGCAGGTTGACGGCGCGATTCCTATACCCCGCGTACCGCGGGGCGTACGTCGCTCCGCGTACCCTCGGGTCGCGGGGATGGGCCGGCCCACCATGCGGGTAGGAGGAAGACGGTGCGACGGTGGCCCTCAGAGCTGCAGGGGGCTCGGCTCTGCGGGATGCCCATTAGGATCGAGTTTTCCAAGGGGGTTAGTGTTGAACTTTCTCCCGACTCCATCATGTTTGGCCGCACTTTTTTCTAATTGTTCATGCGCATATGCTTTGTTTTCAAAATCATCATTGGTGCATTGTGTGCTTCTCTTATCATATTTTGTGATAATTAATTTTGGAAGTAGTACAACCAAGTCTCAAGAGTCAAGACAAACTGTGTGTAAGCAGTTAAAGTTTAGGATGTATGGGTTTAGTGTGAGCAAAAAATCAGACCAAATCACTCACATGGTTCAACTGGCTCCTACTGTGTGTATGCACGAGCAACCCATTCACAGTCAAGCGTACTATGACCCTCATCTACCTTCCTTCCCCCATGTCGATCTGGAAAGGAAATGGAGGCTACTTTTTTGGGCTGAATTCAGGCAGCGGGCTCGTGAGAAGGGTGATGAATTTGACCATAAGCGAGGTCATTGGACCTGCAATTCACTCCCTCTGGTATGTTGTTACCTCCTGTTCGGGCGTAAAGTTCAGTCAGATCTTTTTTTTAGCAGAGTTCAGTCCTGTTTTATTGGGTGAACCTATTTTGTGGAGAGCTATCCATGTCAGATATTCCAAGACATACAATTAGTTTGATTTGGATAGTCTAATAGTTTAGTGTAAAAAATAGATTCGGTAAACTAATTTGGAGTTTAAGCTTGGAAATTTCCAATTTTCTGTACTCTGTTTGGAGTGCGCCACTCTATGTACATGGGAATCTTAGTTCTGATTTTCTTAATGTCTTGAAACCTTGAAACCCCACTGTTGTGGAGAGATCTTGAATGATATGCCAAAGAAAATAATGTGGACAATCAAATGTCCGAAGGGTGTGTTGATCAAGTAAATCAATGAAATAATTGTCATAGAACACAATGTTCTTTTCTGAAATTGATTCGTCTTCTATCATTTGCTTCTTAATATTTTTGATCATAAGTTCATTTGCTTCTCATGGTAGATGTATTACGGGGTAGCAAGGACGGAGGGGGCCCACCCCACGCCGCCGGCCCTTCCCTGCCCCGCTCCCCGCCACCATAAGGTTGGGAAGGGAAGGACGGAGGGGCCCCTTCCCGCTGCTCTCCCTCATCCGGCATCCCAGTCGCCAACAACCACACCCTCCTCCCCAACCTCACGCATCCGCACAACGGCACAACCCACGACGCGCGTATCTGCACCGCCGCCGCCCCCGCCGCACCCCCGCCCTCGTCCGCCCCGATTTGCGCCGCCATAGCGCTGCCCCAACCGGCCACGCACCTACCCACATATCGCTCTCTGGCTCTCTCCCTCGACCACCTTTCTTCCCGAGATCCCGATCCAGATTCACCGCCGGCATGGTCGCCTCTCCGGTGACCCTCCTCCTGGCGACCGGGAGGAGCTAGCCAGCGACTGGCCCAGCCATGGACGACCATGCGGGTAGGAGGAAGACGGTGCGACGGTGGCCCTCAGAGCTGCAGGGGGCTCGGCTCTGCGGGATGCCCATTAGGATCGAGTTTTCCAAGGGGGTTAGTGTTGAACTTTCTCCCGACTCCATCATGTTTGGCCGCACTTTTTTCTAATTGTTCATGCGCATATGCTTTGTTTTCAAAATCATCATTGGTGCATTGTGTGCTTCTCTTATCATATTTTGTGATAATTAATTTTGGAAGTAGTACAACCAAGTCTCAAGAGTCAAGACAAACTGTGTGTAAGCAGTTAAAGTTTAGGATGTATGGGTTTAGTGTGAGCAAAAAATCAGACCAAATCACTCACATGGTTCAACTGGCTCCTACTGTGTGTATGCACGAGCAACCCATTCAAAGTCAAGCGTACTATGACCCTCATCTACCTTCCTTCCCCCATGTCGATCTGGAAAGGAAATGGAGGCTACTTTTTTGGGCTGAATTCAGGCAGCGGGCTCGTGAGAAGGGTGATGAATTTGACCATAAGCGAGGTCATTGGACCTGCAATTCACTCCCTCTGGTATGTTGTTACCTCCTGTTCGAGCGTAAAGTTCAGTCAGATCTTTTTTTTAGCAGAGTTCAGTCCTGTTTTATTGGGTGAACCTATTTTGTGGAGAGCTATCCATGTCAGATATTCCAAGACATACAATTAGTTTGATTTGGATAGTCTAATAGTTTAGTGTAAAAAATAGATTCGGTAAACTAATTTGGAGTTTAAGCTTGGAAATTTCCAATTTTCTGTACTCTGTTTGGAGTGCGCCACTCTATGTACATGGGAATCTTAGTTCTGATTTTCTTAATGTCTTGAAACCTTGAAACCCCACTGTTGTGGAGAGATCTTGAATGACATGCCAAAGAAAATAATGTGGACAATCAAATGTCCGAAGGGTGTGTTGATCAAGTAAATCAATGAAATAATTGTCATAGAACACAATGTTCTTTTCTGAATTTGATTCGTCTTCTATCATTTGCTTCTTTATATTTTTGATCATAAGTTCATTTGCTTCTCATGGTAGATGTATTACGGGGTACCAAGGAATGCTGATTGATCTTTTGTTTAGAATTGAAACCTTGACTTCATCTTGTCAAAGAGTGATTTTAGGCTTTACCTTGTAGCCTGGTGAAGCATTGTCTTCTGACTTCACACATGATAAACTTCTGTAGAGTTTTAGGTTGTCTGACATGAAAGCAGAACTAGGAAAAAAAGGCTGCCATTTTTTCGCCTAAAAGAAGATTAAACCAATGGAAGATTGCTTCTGGTGCAGTATGCTGTGAGATAATCTCTCAGATGGTCAAGAAGGCTCTTATGCTTCATATTTTCTTTGGATGGAACCATAATCAGCACACATTATAAGCATTTTGCACAATAATTCTGTTATACTCTTTTATATAATCCAGTGAACTACTTTTGACAGGTAGATAGTGACTCTGGAGGATAGAGTGAAAAATACTGCTTCATCTCTCGCAACCATGAGGCCAACGAGACCATTTCCTTCCTGTTTGGCGACCTGGGAACTTATGTTCCTTACAAATCATATCTATGGGTTTATGTCCAGCACATTCTTTACTTTCCCTACAAATTTATTTTAGCTATTCTCTGCGCTGTCAACTTGCATGACCAGTCATGTACTTTTCACTTAACCATCTTGCTTTCTGGAGACGATGGCCGTGATGGGTTCCATCCAAATCTTGGTTCGTTGAGAGTAGGTTCTATGCATGAACGTGTCCTTATATTCAACTATAACATGCCAGTTTATATGTTCGATTGTAACCTACTGGTATTAGTGACCTTGCCATGCATAACAAATGTATTGATATTTTCTCTAACTTTAGGAAGCCCAGCAGGAAAGGCCCTCCTTGACTAAATCTGAGGAACATCAATTGCAGGCTGCAATGGCTTTCCAACTTGAGGTAATGGATATGCAATTATTGTATTCATTTATTTTCTCCTAGAAAAAGGAGTATTCATCTATATTTGCAGTCCGTGGATGGAGTCTTAATATGATGACATGTTGCCCTATAAATATGTTTTCTTCCCTATTTATATCCATGGAAACTTGGAAAATTTCATTACTATTGAGGTTTAGTCTTTTTTCTTGACCAAGGTTTGCTGACATGAACTCACCTAGGATTCGAGAGCCCTTGCAGTGCTCAAATAGCTGCTTATTTCTGTTCATATCTACATTGTGTTTTGGACACTGAACCATGTTAAACATTACCATTGTGATTCCTTTCTAATGAACTGATCCATGTCAGCATGGGCCAGCCTTAACAGATCTTACTGCCCTTACAAGCCGACAAAATGCGACGACAGTGGACGCAAAATGGCCAGTTATCATGGAGGTGGCACCGAGGATTTCAGCAGTCCGTCTACACACTTAGTAGATGGAATCCGGAGATGGCAGCTCATTGTAATTCTCTTTGAAAAGTGTTGTTATTTCTCTGTGAAAGTTGTTCTTTATACCTTGTGAAAATTCTTTTGTCAGACTTCTCTTTGAATTACTCTGCTCTGGTTCAGCTAAGCAAAAAAAAATTGTTGTCTTCATTTTGTCCAAATTCAGCCCAGAGAATCACCCAAAATGAAGCACATGAATTTAATTAAGCAAGAATGTTTCCTTTTTGTTTCCGAAGTATAGATTGCACTTCAGTTAAGTATGAATCTTTCACATGAATTTAGTTGAACATGCACATTATAGGTTGCGGTGCCGTGCACTCTTTTTGTTTGAATTTATTGTTCCACTGATATGTAAAATTCACATAGTTATAGTCCCAAACAGATGTAACTAATGTAATTAGATATTTGTCATCATTAGATTGTCTTGCGCTAGGAAACAAGCGCCTAATCCATATAAGAACGCTAACAATAGCATTGTGCTCCATCTCCTAGGCTCCCAACTTGTGCCTCTGAATTTATAAACTTATACTATCTGCTCTTTTTCCCATTACCCCTAGGAATGTGGTTGAAAGACGACATATCTTTTGTTTGCGGCATGGGCTGGATAGGGAGACGTGGGTGGAAATGAACAAATACTCATACCATAGACATAATAGTGCACATTTTGAGTGAGAGTGCTGTGGGAGTTAACACATATCATATATGATTTGAAATAAATACATACTTTAGAGACACAATGGTCAGTGTAAGAGATAATTGTTGTGACCTGTGGCGATTGTATATGAACTTGAACTATCATGATTGTTCGTGAAAATGAAATTTAGCTTTTGGTTGAACCAATTTTTTTTTACGTCCGTAGCAACGCACGGGTATTTAGCTAGTAGATCTTAATTTAGATATCAATCCGAATTGCGGCAACGTTTTCAGACCTCTTGGGAAGACGAGTATCCATAATTGACATGAATTATGTTATTTACTTCCCAAAAAAAGATGTTATTCCTTTGCACCATTTCAGCCACTTTAGAATCTTAACAAGACGGGGGTAATTAACTTCTTTTCTTCTGCTTTTTTTTATATGTCAGATGGCTGCATGAGAGCACGACCCAGGTGTGCATCTTGAATAAAATCCTCTTGAATTCCTAGCAGCAGCACTCCCGTAAGCTAGGACCTTTCCTTCCCGTGTGCTTGCGCTTCCTTTCCGTATGCTTGCGGTGCTGCTGCTGCTTAGTCCAGCAATGGAGCGAGACCCACAGTGCGGATGCACCCAACCTGCGCTCCTTCCCGCGAGCCAGCCCAAAAGATCCCCATTCATTCTCTTCCCTATTCATCTCCTTTAACACGCAGCATCGCTCCCGATTCCCGGCCTACCCTCCCCTCCTAATCAATCCCAATTCGTGTATCTCTACTACACAGCTATAGCCTCCATTCTCTTTCGACGTGAGATTCACCGCCCCTCCTGCTTGAGAAGAACGAAGACAAGGATAGAGGCGGTATTGGTTGGCGGGGGAGCTAGCAACCCCGATGGTGGCGAGCATCAAGGCGTGCCAGAACGGTGCATTCAGCATGAACAAACCTTCGGTTCGGGCGTCGCTGCCCTGGATCTCTTCCGCTATAGCGCTAGGCACGCGGTTCGTGCTTGCGCTGAGGACTGGTCCTGCTGTTGTCGATGACGGACGAGAGCGGGGTGCGGTGCCGGATCTGGTGACACGACACCCTGCTCAGATCCGGCAGGGTAGGGGTGGACCCGACCGGGCCTGGCGCTCTTCCGGCGCGATGATGGCGGCCGAGACGTACGCGGTGCCGAGAGGAAAGAAGGGCCTAGCCGCGAAGGACTGCGTGTCGATTTTCAGAAAATTGGGGGGTTAAATTGCAAAAGTACCGCGACGTACGAGACGACGGTCAACTACTGATATTATATAATACTAGCAAATTTGCCCGTGCGTTGCTACGGTGATATAATTCAACCAATTCACATCAACACTCAAAACTTTTTTCTTCTTCAGATTACATGATATGACTATTATGTGACTACATCTTTATACACAATATGGTATGTGATGTCCCAACCAGAATCTTATGATGGTCCTACACTTTTAAGAGCTAAGTGACACGCACATCATTCTTATAGAAGAACTGATATATTTTTAATGGCCTAGTCATAATTCTATGATTGCTCGGCATGAGTATACCGAGATAAACTTTAGAATGCTAAGAAAATAGATGCAGGTCAACATATTTGGTCATAAACTAACCGAGACTATTGTGAATTTCTCGAAAATCTGATCCAGGTATTAATTAAATATTATTATAACACCGACTTACCTCAGATATTCTGATTGCTTTTCATGATCTTGCATTTGGGGAGAGAATAATTCAGAATAATACTGATCTTGGAAGCCTCCAAGAACAAATGCCTTGTAACTTGCTTTGCAATAGTATTTCTTTGCTCTGGCAAAAAATAAATTATAAGCAGGACAATATATTATGAGCTGGGAAGGTTTAAGAATAAATTTCGTGCACAATCCACCCTCAAAAAATAAACGTGCACAATCAACTGATGCTGTTTTGCAGCCTGTAATCCCCTGGAAGCACTCTTCAAAGCAGAACCTATTTGGTCTCTTGTACACATGTACATGCCTACTGAATATATTAAAAGTAAAAAAGAAACCTAAGGCTGGTACGTACCTACACTGAAATCAACCAGTAGTCCCCGCACGATCAGGTCCATCCCTCTTATGATTCAAGCACTTGGCGTCCCACTCCCACAGTATGATCTCCCTCACATACGCCTTTCCAATCATCTGGATCGCGACATGGCAGTAGCTGTGAACCTGGAAACCTGGAGTAGACCGTCGAGATGGAATGCCAACGCGACTTTGCCATGCATGCCAATGCCGTCCGTCGTCCATAGATCCCACAACATCTCGGTCGCATGGTCAATGAGCTCCGCGCACCGTGGCGTCTAGCCTCGTTGTGCTCCGGCTGAGCAGGTCCGCGTCCTCGTCGTGCCTAGGAGGTCGACCATGCACGCATAAGTGGTCCGATCCGGGCGCGGCGCCATGCTCGGCCTGCATGGACCTGAAGTGAGCCGGGCGGGCGCCTGATCGTGCTACCGAGAGCTACCTGAGGATAGCCTGTCTGCGCCCGACAACCATCTCGTCGTTGATCTCTAGTGATTCCTTGCCCCGGCTGTGCTGCATACCCGGCCATGGTATCGCACAGGATCCGCATGACCGCATGGTATCGAACAGCTTCCTGGCCTCCCCCAGCGAGCCGGTCTTGGCGTGCATAGACACCAACGTGTTCACTGTGGTCGCCCTGCCCCGTAGCGGCTGCGTGGCAGGGAAGAAGGTCCACCACAGCGAAAGTCCGCGAGCTCCCGAAGCGGACGAGCTCAAAGGCAGTCGCGCCGGCTTGAGAGCTGCACATCCTAGGCTGCTAGATCGGATGGGCAAGGCCGCCACCAGCCGCTTGGGATGGATGCTGCCGGCCGCGCGTGATGCAGGGACCCTTGAGCAAGTTTCTTCAAGCTGCCGGCCGCGCGTGATGCAGGTCCAGCATCTCACCGTGGATCTTGTCGGGATCGGCATCCAAGAAAGCGGAATCTCCCTACTCTGATCTAGCGCCCCTAAGAACCGATCTCGTCGGCGAGGAGGTACCTCCCCTCTCGATCTAGCTGTTCCGTGTGTTGCGCTCCGTCATAAATTTCCACGCCAATCGATTTTCACTTTGATCGGAGTTTCTGTTGATTGGATTATAAAGCAAAGTCATCCGTTTTGGAAAGTGACACGGACATTGATTCCTTGTAGAACGGGGTTGATCGGGTACGAAGGGGCGACATAGGAAGGCTCCCGAACAGACGGACGAAGGCGTACACGCGACGGACGAAAGCGCTAACCTGACGTACCAACCAAACGGACGAAAATTTTTGGGGGAAGAAACCTTAGTGCTTTTATTATTATTAGGTATAGATATAGCATATATATATATATATATATATATATATATATATATAAGAGATAACAACACTTGTCATAAGAAAAATAAACGTTGCCGAGAGCGGACGATCTGAACGCAGTCGTAGCTGAATGCATCAATCTCACCGCATGCAAGTTTATAGGGATCCGTGCCATTAATTTTTTATAACATGGGGCTGGTAGCGTATATGCAACAAATACATGTCCCTTTTCCACCAATCGGACCTACGCATTGAATGCGGCATTAACTCATAGGAAAGTTTCCACCGATCCGTGCCACTAATATTAATAATCTCTGATGTAAAATTGGGCATTTTACCGTGACATGCGACCGAGAGAGCAAGTAAAAAAAACGTACGACTAATGAGACCAAGCAGTCAGATTTGTGTCGTACTTTCACGGGACAGTGGCACAGTTTAATTTTAATGATGAGTTATAAAACAAAATAGAATCTAATTTCTAGGGATACTTCAAGATGTAAGAAAATATGAAAACAAATGCCAGGTACTATTTGTTGCACCCAAATACATGAGAAATATGCTTGATCAGCAATACAAAAATAATAATATTTTGAGGACTGCAAATGGAAGAAAATCACAAAATGTATATTCAATACTTTTTTCCCAAATAACATAAACAAAAATGGAATCTTAATTTGGGAACACTACAAAATGGTAGAAAAACTTAAAACATATATTCGGTACTTTTTTCCTCGAACAAACACCTACAAAAATATAGCGGAGCCACAAAACAAAAAAAGAATCTTATTTTGAGGAGCTATGCAAAATGGGAGAAAATATTTAACATATGTGCAGTACCTGTAGTATATTTTACCACGCAAACACCAATAAAAATATTGGGATTCGCATGCGCCACCAGATTAAAATTCTTAACACATATGTCTTATAGACTTATAGTACCTTTTTTTTCTAGACACGCACCTTAAAAAATGGTTGAGTAAATTGTTTTCAAGCAATGACTTAAATGGAGGACCGTACGGTGTGTCATCTAGACCCTACGAGCTGGGGCTGGCGTGCATTTTTTTGTTTCTGACTTCTGTGTCCACTGATGATTTGTGTCGTACTTTCACCGGACAGTGGCACAGTTTAATTTTAATGATGAGTTATAAAACAAAATAGAATCTAATTTCTAGGGATACTTCAAGATGTAAGAAAATATGAAAACAAATGCCAGGTACTATTTGTTGCACCCAAATACATGAGAAATATGCTTGATCAGCAATACAGAAATAATAATATTTTGAGGAACTGCAAATGGAAGAAAATCACAAAATCGTATATTCAATACTTTTTTCCCAAATAACATAAACAAAAATGGAATCTTAATTTGGGAACACTACAAAATGGTAGAAAAACTTAAAACATATATTCGGTACTTTTTTCCTCGAACAAACACCTACAAAAATATAGCGGAGCCACAAAACAAAAAAAGAATCTTATTTTGAGGAGCTATGCAAAATGGGAGAAAATATTTAACATATGTGCAGTACATGTAGTATATTTTACCACGCAAACACCAATAAAAATATTGGGATTCGCATGCGCCACCAGATTAAAATTCTTAACACATATGTCTTATAGTACCTTTTTCTTCTAGACACGCACCTTAAAAAACGGTTGAGTAAATTGTTTTCAAGCAATGACTTAAATGGAGGACCGTACGGTGTGTCATCTAGACCCTACGAGCTGAGGCCGGCGTGCATTTGTTGTTTCTGACTTCTGTGTCCACTAATGTATTATCTAATCAATATACACCCTGTACACCTTTTCTTTATAGTTTGCTATCAATATACACCAATCATTGCTTACATGGTTCTCAATCTTGATGTCACCCTAGCCATCGATGGTTCGGGGCAGATGCCGCCCAGGGCAGACGAGCATTTCCCAAACGTTGCCACTCAATTTTCATTTGATAACACTCAACATGGAGCAAACTCACCTTTTTTTTTCTGAAACCAGGTAAAAGATTTGTCTTTTATATTGATAAAGTAGGAGCAAACAGTAAGGACAAGACCTAAAAGGAAAAAATACAACTCGAAACAAAACACGCCGGCCCCGAGGCCGCGCCCCACACGGGTTGATGACCAAGTTGCCCAACCAAGCAAGGCTGACACCAAAACCTCTCAACGCAACACGGGGGGTTGAAAATCCAGAGCCGCCGCTCCGACGTCCTCGCGTGCCCAAAAGCCACGCCCCACATCAACGACCAAGACGCCCTTGCGATCAAAGCCGACACCACACGACCTCGACGCAACACAGCGGAGGTGACCTCGACGCTTGACAACAGAGGCGAAAAATCCGGAGCCGCCACTCCGGCATCCACACCAGCCCCAAGGCTGCGTCCCAGACTAGCCGACGACCAAGAAGCCCAAACGACCAAATTCGACGCTCCATCACCTCTTCGCAGCACGGTGGAGGCCAAGCCTGGAACCGCCGCTCCGGCATCCATCTCGGCCCCAGGGCCGCGCACCCCCTAGCCGAAGATGAAGACTCGCCGCCGCCAGCCACCACCTCTCCACATATCCCTCTGCCCAGTGGAACATCCAAGGCGAGACCCCAAGAGGCAATCGACGGAGGAGTGCCACCCTCGCCCAATCCCGCGTGGGATCTGAGGTTCCCCACGGAGAACCGGCGTGGAGAAGTGAGAGCACCACCTCGACGACGCCTTCAAGAATTACGCTGCACCCGAGGGCATTGCCGTCGTCGGCCCCGGCCGACAGCCAGGGCAGGGCTTTCGCCCGGTGATGCGTCACAAACCTAGGAAACCGCCCGAAGAATACTGGCTAGACCACCATCACCGCATGCCGCAGCCACCGTGCAGCTCACGCCACGATGGTGCCATGCCGACCACGACGCTTCAGCAGCCGTAGGTCCAGTGCCGTCGGCCCGGCTTCCATCTCCCCGGCCACGCCCATGCCGCATCAAGGGGCGCAGCGCCGCCGTCGCCCGCAAGCCCTCCTAACCGACGACACCGCGCTAGCCCGCACGGCCCAGATGCAGCCCGCCCGTGCCCCGAATCCCCGTTGTCGCATGGGTGCGACGCGGGGGGAGGGGGGATTACTGGGCTCACCGTCAGAGTGAAGCGCCCCAGAGCAAATTCAAAGACTAATTAAAAACACCACACTAGGTTGTGGCCCTGGCACTAGACGCTGGAAGAAAGAAATCACACTACAAGAAATATGTTGACTGGTGACACTCCATTTTGGTCACTAGAAGGTCACAAAGTTCCCTTCATGACCCCTTTGTGACCAAAAACCGATGGTCACATACCGAGCGACTAAAACGGTCGATCATGACCTTTTTAGCTGGAATAGTCATAACCGTTTATGACCAAATTGGAGGGTCATAATTTTATGACTAATTGTTTTGGTCATTGGCTGTTCAACCAGTCCACGTCAGATCCTACGTGGCCAATCCTACATGGCAAAATTATGACCAAATTAGAAGGTCATGGATCTGAATTGGCCCAATCCATGGTGGTCAGGTCAAGCCCAACAATTCAGCCTATTTAGGGTTTTTTTCTTGCTCCTCTATACAGGCCAGCCCAACATTTCAGCCCAAATAATTATTTAACAGTCCACTTAGATGATGAAAGTCGGCCTGTTTGCAGTCCATTTTATTCAATTTTCGAAAAATAATATACTAATATTTTCTGAAACTGAGTCCAACTAAGTTTGGGCTGTGGCCTTTTTAAGGTCCAATAATGCTTGGGCCAAGGCCTCTTTCTGTATCCTGTTTACATTCAAATTCAATTTAAATTGAAATTTAGCTCAGCAGAAATTCAACTTTATCTCAGCACACTAAGTAGTATCACAGAGGTTCACAGGCTCAACAAAATATTTGAATTTAGTACATATAATGCATAGTACATATCAGGTATTCAATCCTGCATAGTACAAATCAGATATTCAACCATAAAATACAACTAAATGTTCGAACACATTGTTGCGGGTTTTCTTCGTGATTCTTCTTCCTGAAGCTCTTGTACACCAACTTTTGAACAATGAAGGCCAGGGTCTGCGGGTTATAAATCAGATAAGTTAGGAACATAATAAAGTGAAACAGTGCATATAATATTCTCATAACAGTGAAAAATTGCTGCAGAATTTGAGATCTAACAAAAAAATGCTAGGCAGGATCTGGCAATTCTAAAATACTAATATAGCACCAAAAATGCTAAAAAGGTGTTTTAAGATAGTGAACCAGTGGATATCACTTTAAGTCAACTATTTTATGCCTTGTATGACAATGGCTGGATTAACACATGAATCAAGGCATCAAATTGCGAATACACTGAAGCAAACAGAGCCAAAACAGAACAGATTTATTTGGATTTCACATTATTTCAGCTTTTCATCATAAAAAAGAGAATAAATAAATCCCAGTCAGTAAGAGCATGATACTGGGATGACTGTATTACTAACAATCACGACCATTTGGCATTTCCAGCATTTCAATGCATGCATGATAGAGAGTGACCGTCTGTTCTTACCACGGCACGAGCAAGACATGTCCCCCGACGAAGCCGTGCTTCTCCAGTTCGCACTCAAGGCTCAACCAACTCCACGATGTTGACTCGGAAGCCCTATACATGGCAATTTGCGTCAATGCAGCAGCAATACAAGGAACTGGTATCATAGAGGAGCACAACTTGAGAAAAAGTAACGGTCCAGGAGCCAACCTTCCAAGGGAGCAGCATGGTGCGCCGTCGTTGTGCCTTCATGTGGAGTTGCAGGTTGGAGTTGTAAACTGATGCTTTGCTTCCCATATAGCACGCCAGGGTTCTCCTAAGATAGCGAGCCGAAAAATAAAAAACATGATTAGGGAGCTGGCACATCAGAAAATGAATCTATGCAGGAATGGCATATACAACTAAATGAAAATCAGGATATCACATATTATTAGAATTGCATATTAGATGGCTGGAAGATAAGCGTTGCTTCATATAAGATGTTTAGTGATTTAACAATCAGTATACTACGGGAAATTTTGCTTAACATGTCATCGAATGTTTACTACTCAGTATCAAAAACAGAAATTATTCACTGTTAATGCATTTGAGCTATAAGATAACCAAATACTGGAAGTACAAAAACAACTAAGCTGAGCACTACTCTAGGATCTCAATTAGGAACACAGCAGGTCATCCAATTCCTAGCTCATCAAAAATAGAAACGCAGCAAGAGCATGCAGCAATCCAACTCCACTCAAACTCCACTGTGAGCTAAGTGGGCACCAGCTTGTTCATCAAGGTCTGCATAAAGACAACAACATTCAAATGAGCGGGGTTATTTCAGATCCCTTAATATTAACACATTAGCATGAAACAAATTTTAATACATTGACACAAAGTTACAAAGATGGCAACAATTGAATGAAATCCTTCACAATGTGTCATTATATGTTACCTAGTTTTGAGGAAAAATAAGAAACTTGGAATACGACAAATATCCTGAAAAAGTGTTCTCAGAAATGAGCTACCATTAACGAAGATTCATGACTTTCAGGCCAAATGACGAATGTTATGACTAGATTCATGGCATAGTTTGTTCAAATGATCCCATATTGTGCACATGGGTGCATCTTGTAATGGAGAACAATGTTGCCAAAGGAAGTTTTCATTTTCATTACACAAAAAAATCATTTCTTGTTTTCCGAGTGCCAAAAATGGGTTGTTTTGTGAAGCAACTACCAAAAATATGTTACAAATTTGAACCAGAGAAATTTCTAAAAATATTGGACCATATTTAATGCACATATAACCAAATTATTGTGTTTCAAAAGGTCTCTATGCACCTCTCATCAAAAATACAAATTTCTGCCAATTCAGTTGGAACCGGGTCAAATTTGAACTACAACTACCTCGTAGTTTGCTCGTGATTTTTTTAAAAATCATTTTTAGTTACACAACTATCCAACATAGATACGCCAATAGTTTCGCAAGATTCAACCCCTGCTAAGAACGGTCGTGTCGTCAATTTTGACCGCATTTTGAAATCTGCATAAAGAATTAAAAAAATCAAAATAATGGAAATCCTTCACAATGTGTCATTATATGTGACCTATTTTTTAGGAAAAATAAGAAACTTGGAATACGGCAAATATCTTGAAAAAGTGTTCTCAGAAATGAGCTACCATGAATGAAGATTCATGACTTTCAGACCAAATGACGAATGTTATGATGACACTCACGGCATAGTTTGTTTAAATATGTCCATATTATACACAAGGGTGCATCTTGGAATGGAGAACAATGTTTCCGAAGAAAGTTTTCACTCTCTTTGAACACAAAAACCATTTTTCATTTTCCGAGTGCCGAAAATGGGTTGTTTTGTGAAGCAACGACCAAAAAAATGTCATCAAATTGGATCACACCAATTTTATAAAATATTATACCATAGTTGATATACAAATAATCAGATATTTGTGTGTCAAAGGTTTCCATACACGTCTCGTCAAAAAGACAAATTTCTGCCGATTCGGATGGAACCGGGTCAAATTTGAACTACAACTGACTCGTAGTTTGCTCGTTATTTTTTGAAAAAATAATTTTTAGATACACAACTATCTATTTGATCAGAGATACATGAATAGTTTCGCAAGATTCGACCCCTAGCTAAGAACGGTCGTGTCATCAATTTTGACCACATATTGAAATCGGCATAAAAAATTCACAAAAAATCAAAATAATGGAAATCCTTCGGAATGTGTCATTATATGTGACCTAGTTTTGATTAAAAAAATTAAGCTTGGAATAGGGTAAATATTTTGAAAAAGTGTTCTCAGAAATGAGCTACCATGAACGAAGATTCATGACTTTCAGACCAAATGACGAATGTTATGATGACAGTCATGGCATAGTTTGTTTAAATATGTCCATATTATACACAAGGGTGCATCTTGGAATGTAGAACAATGTTGCCGAAGAAAGTTTTCACTCTCTTTGAGCAAAAAAACCATTTTTCATTTTCCGAGTACCGAAAATGGATTGTTTTGTGAAGCAACTACCAGAAATATGTTATCAAATTGGATCACACCAATTTTATAAAATATTATACCATATTTGATATACAAATAATTAGATATTTGTGTGTCAAAGGTTTCCATACACGTCTCGTAAAAAAGACAAATTTCTGCCGATTCGGCTGGAACCGGTCAAATTTGAACTACAACTGACTCGTAGTTTGCTCGTTATTTTTTGAAAAAATAATTTTTAGATACACAACTATCTATTTCATCAAAGATACACGAATAGTTTCGCAAGATTCGACCCCTAGCTAAGAACGGTTGTGTCGTCAATTTTGACCACATATTGAAATCGGCATAAAAAATTCACAAAAAATCAAAATAATGGAAATCCTTCGCAATGTGTCATTATATGTGACCTAGTTTTGAGGAAAATAATAAACTTGGAATACGGCAAATATCTTGAAAAAGTGTTTTCTGAAATGAGCTACCATGATTGAATGTTTTTTATCTTGCATTTGAATTTAGAAGAATAATCCCAAAATTTAGTTCATTTTTTCAATACCCTATGTAAATTGATATATAAGCTTAGGGGTATTTTCTTTTATTTTGACTAAAAAAGTCCCTGGTATTCTAGAATGATAAAGGACATCTTGACAAAATATTCAAAATTTATTTGGTTCAAATTGGATATCAAAATCGAAAGTTATAAAATAAAATAGAAAGGAAAGAAAAAAAACAGTCAAGTCGGCCCAACCCAGCAGCACAGCTAAAGCCGGCCGGCCGGCCCACTCAGAGAGCCCACCCGGCTTAGAGAAAAAGAAAAAAAATGGCCTCGTCCCAGACTTCCAGGAAGGCCCAAGCCCAGTCGAATCTCGACTTGGATAAGTAGTGTGTTGCGGGATACCTTGACACGAATATGTTTGTAGTCCGGTGGTTGGGTTACCTTGCATGCGGCCGGTTGAGGCATGTGGTTGTGGGTTCGAGCCCTCCCACCTGCACCTTTTTATCAGATTAATTCTGTCAGCGGGGCCGACATGGGACCCACGTCGGTGGGGTGCACAAGTCAGATCAGTGCTGGGTCCCACACGTCAGTGACACTTCTAGAATATTTACAATGACATGTGGGCCTTGCAATCAGTGCTGGGTCCCACACGTCAGTGACACTTCTATAATATCTAGAATGACATGTGGGTGCTGCCACCATAATAGAATATCAAATTCACATGGGACCCACGTCGGTGGGGCGCACATGTCAGATCAGTGCTGGGTCCCACACGTTAGTGACACTTCTAGAATATTTAGAATGACATGTGGGCCCGCCATCAGTGATGGGTCCCACACGTCAGTGACACTTCTAGAATATCTAGAATGACATGTGGGCCCTACCACCATAATAGAATATCAAATTCACTGTTAGGCCCCACGTCACATGACACGTAGGCGAATTGCTTAGGTGTCCGTCCAGTCACCGTTTTATATACAAAAAAAATATTATTATACCATGTCATGACCATTTAAATTGGCCGTGATCCGCTAGAAATAAGGCTATGAGTTGGTGCTATCCATCTATGACCATTTCGTGTTAGGAAATTATGACCTTCTCGGCAAAATTGGTCGTAATTTTTCAAGACTTGGATGCTCCCAAATGCCTTACAACCATTTAGTTCAGAATGGTCATTGATCTATGACCAAAAAATTAATGGTCGTTACGAAAAGGTCACTAATAAGCATATTTCTTATAGTGTCATGTCAAAATAACGAAGCTTCCTTTGATGCCGGAACGCCTCAAATCGTGGATCGTTTCCAGTATATTTATATCAAGCTAACTCAAGTACTAGCCTAATCAAGCTACCCACGTAGAGAAACAGGTCGACAAGAGATGGCGCCACCACGGGCACGGTCGACGCGGACAAGCCCGGCTGCAGGCACTGGGGTACAAGCAGGAGCTCAAGCGTGGCCTGAGCATGGCGTCCAATGCGGCCTTCTCCTTCTCCATCATCTCTGTTCTGGTGGGCGTGACGTCCACGTACAACACGGATCTAAACTATGGCGGGCCGGCATCCATGACGCGCGGGTGGCTGGTGGTTGCGGCGTTCAACGGCTGCGTCGCTCTGTCCCGACCTCCGGGGGACTCTACTACTGGAGCGCCAAGCTAGCCGGCAACAACTGGGCCCCATTTTCTTCCGGGTGACCACGGCTCGGAGGTCCTTCACTCCGGGGCCATTTCATCTTGGTCGGTATGGGGTCATTCTAGCTAGGCTGGGTTTCTGTTCTATATATGGGTGTCTTTCGCACCGTGCTCTTTTCTTTACCGGTGGCGTACCCGGTGACAAAGGATGATTTTAACTACGCTCCAGTGGCTGTCGGCGGCGTGTTGCTCCTCAGCGTTGGGTGTTACATGCTAGATTCTGGTCCAAAGGGCCAATCATAAACGTCAACATGCAGTAGAATTAAAAAATTATGTCTTGTAAGATTAATCGACACAAATTAATTGAATCATATATCAAAATCATATTTCTTTTTGTAACTTCAATTTGTATTTCATCACACAAAAACGTTGATTGCAATCAAACTTAACCAATTAAGCCAAGCTTAACACACTAACGCATCTCACTTCGTCCTAGCTTTGCTAAATCGTGCGCAGCTTTTCTTCCGGCACGATGAACTTAAGAGAAATTTACTCACGGGAGATTATCAAAGAGTCCTCCTATCTCTGTAACCATGCTCGACATGACTGACTCACTAGTGGAAACATAGCCTTTCGTCCAGAGCCAAAATTGGCTCTAGTCCCGGGTGGCTTACGAACCGGTACTAGAGTGTGTCTCTAGTACCGGTTCAAAAGCTACGAGGCCGCGCAGGTCTTGTACCGGATCGTAGGGGACCTCACGAGCCGGTATTAGAGGTCCGTGGCAGGGCAGCAGCAGCGCGGGGCCCGCGCGAGCACCTCTAGCACCGGCTCGTATAATGGCCTGGTACTCGAAGTAGCTTTCGTACCGGGTCATGCTACGACCCGGTACTAATGTTCCCTGTATATCATCTTCCATCCCCCAATAGCATCTCCATTTTGCAGCTCGAGTTCATCACCATTTTCTCCATTGTTTTACTCTCCCGAGCTCGATTTCATCTCCATTTTCCTCCACGATTTGTCAAGATTAACGGTACCCATCTTTTCAAGGGTTAGCAACTTGATCCTTTCATCCGGCGTTCCTCATTTTAGCTCATTTCCATACTAGCTTAGCTCATTTGATTTTTGAGGTGCTAGCTAGGTGTTTGATGAAATGCCTAAGTTAGGGAGTTCATTTGTTTTATATGCAATTTGAGCTAAAATTAAATTATGATTTGTGTGTTCTAGTGCCGTGCTCACCGCCGTTGATCGCCCGCGTTGTCCTGTCACCGGCACCACCTCGGTAAGCCTCTTTTTTAAAACTTTTATTTCAAAAAATCTTAGTTGTATGATTTAGATGCATAATTATTATTTGTAAATTTTTATTAGTTGTATAATTGTTTGTTATATATATATAGTGCCATAGTTGACCACACTGGCTCTCGTCCGCTCTATTATTCGGATGTGGTATGATTGTTTGTTATAACTATATATTTGTTTCATTTCATGTTTATGACAATCGTGCTGACCAACTTGACATAGATATATTTTTATCTAGGAGGTAGTTGAACCGGAAATTCCAACCGACCCTATTGTCGAGTTTTTTATAAAAGAAAACAATGATTTGAAAGCAAAATTGGAAAGAAGTGAAGATCTTCGTCTCCAATGCCTAGAAGAGAAGATGAAATTGGAGTTCAAGCTTGCCGACATCGTCGATGATGACGAGATCAAGATGGAGGCAATGCGCTTGGATCATGAGATGAAGATGAATGCAATGCGCTTGAAGCTTAAAAAGATTAGAAAATATGTCATTAGTCAAGAGGCTTGGTATCATTATGCTGTTTGTTCAATTGTTACCTTTGTAGCGATTTTGATCGCATTTGTTGTTGGATTTAAATTCTTTAGATAGTTGTATGTTAGTTTCAACTAATGTATATTTTCTGAGAACTATGTATTACATTTGGTCACTACTCTACTTTGGTTTTAATGTGATGAACTTGTATTAATGAATATGGTCAGTTATCTATTATGTTCGTTTACTGTAATGGGTTTTAGCATCGTGATTGCGTTTGACATACTTATATAATGCAAATGAGCCATCCATGGATGTACGGTGACCGACGCTCTAACGAGTACATGCAAGGCATGCGTTCTTTTCTCAATGTGCCTGAGGCAAACACGTGGAATGGTTTTATGTGTTGTCCATGCCGTAACTGTCGGAATGAAAAGGATTACTCTTGCTCAAACACCCTTCACATCCACCTGATTCAGTTTGGTTTCATGTCCGGCTATAATTGTTGGACCAAACGAGAAAGAGGGATTATGATGGAAGACAACGAAGAAGAACAGAACGATGACAACTACATGTTCCCTGAATATGGTGGTAATGCAAGGGGGAAGCTGAAGATGAAGAGGAACCAGATGAGCCCATCATAGATGATGATTTACGGCGGGTCATCGTTGATGCACAAACCGAAGCAGAAAGTGCACTCGAGAAGTTGAAGTTGGAGCACATGTTAGAGGATCACAAAAAAATGTTGTACCCTACTTGCGAAGATGGCAACACAAAGCTCGGTACCACACTAGAATTACTGCAATGGAAGGCAGAGAATGGTTTATCTGACAAGGGATTTGAGAATTTACTGAAAATAATGAAGCAAAAGCTTCCAAAGGATAACGAATTGCCTGACAGGACGTACAAAGCAAAGAAGGTTATCTGCCCTCTAGGATTAGATGTGCAGAATATACATGCATGCATTAATGACTGCATCCTCTACCGCGGTGAGCAGTACGAGAATATGAATGAATGCCCGATAAGCGGTGCATTGCGATATAAGATCACACGAGATGACCCTAGCGATGTTGAGGGCCAGCCCCCTAGGAAGAGGGTTCCTGCCAAGGTGATGTGGTACGCTCCAATAATACCACGGTTGAAACGTTTGTTCAGAAACAAAGAGTATGCCAAGTTGTTGCGATGGCACGAAGAAGACCGCAAGAACGACGAGATGTCGAGACACCCGGCTGATGGGTCGCAGTGGAGAAAAATCGATAGAGAGTTTACGGAATTTGAACGTGACCCAAGGAACTTAAGGTTTGGTCTAAGTACGGATGGTTTTAATCCTTTTGGGGAGCAGAGCAGCAGTCATAGCACCTGGCCTGTGACACTATGTATTTATAACCTTCCTCCTTGGTTGTGCATGAAGCGGAAGTTCATTATGATGCCAGTTCTCATCCAAGGCCCAAAGCAACCCGGCAACGACATTGATGTGTACCTGAGGCCATTAGTTGAAGAACTTTTGCAGTTGTGGCGTGATGAAGGGGTACGTGTGTGGGATGAGTACAAACATGAGCCATTTGACCTACGAGCGTTGTTATTTGTAACCATCAATGATTGGCCTGCTCTTAGTAACATTTCAGGACAGTCAAACAAGGGATACAATGCATACACACACTGTTTAGATAAGACTGAAAGTGTATATTTAGTTAACAAGAATGTGTACCTAGGGCATCGTCGATTTCTTCTAAGGCAGCATCCTGTAAGAAAGAGAGGCAAGCATTTCAAAGGTGAGGCAGATTACCGGACGAAGCCACCCCTCCCTACTAGTGATGTTATATATGATATGGTCAAGGATTTAGAAGTAATCTTTGGAAAGGGTCCTGGCGAACAGTCTGTTCCGAATGACATTGACGGACACGTACCCATGTGGAAGAAGAAGTCTATATTTTGGGAGCTACCCTGCTGGACACTCCTACAGGTCCGCTCTGCAATCGACGTGATGCACGTGACGAAGAATGTTTGCATGAACCTGCTAGGCTTCTTGGGCGTGTATGGGAAGACAAAAGATACGCCGGAAGCACGGCAAGACCAGCAACATATGAAAGACCCAGACAACCTGCATCCAATGAAGACGGATAAAGGAAGGACGTCTAAGTCCTGCTAGCTACGCTCTTACCAAAAAAGAGAAGGAGATATTTTTTGAAGTCCTGAGCAGTATGAAGGTCCCGTCTGGCTTCTCGTCGAATATAAAGGGAATAATAAATATGGCAGAGAAAAAGTTGCAGAACCTAAAGTCTCATGACTGCCACGTGCTTATGACTCAATTGCTTCCGGTTGCATTGCGGGGGCTTCTACCGGAAAATATTCGACTACCCATTGTTAAGCTATGTGCGTTCCTCAATGCAATTTCGCAGAAGGTAATTGATCTAGCCATTCTACCAAGGCTACAGAAGGATGCGGTTGAATGTCTCGTTAGTTTTGAGTTGGTGTTCCCACCATCCTTCTTCAATATTATGACACATCTCCTAGTACACCTAGTCGACGAGATTACCATTCTGGGTCCTGTATTTCTACACAATATGTTCCTCTTTGAGAGGTTCATGGGAGTCTTAAAGAAGTATGTTCATAACCGTGCTAGGCCAGAAGGAAGCATCTCCAAAGGCTATGGAATAGAGGAGGTCATTGAGTTTTGTGTTGACTTTATTCCTGGCATTAAGCCGATTGGTCTTCCTGAATCGCGACATGAGGGGAGACTGAGTGGAAAAGGCACTCTAGGAAGGAAATCAATAATATGTAGGGACGGGCATTCTTTCACACAAGCACACTACATAGTTCTACATAACTCCAGTTTGGTGGCTCCGTATATCCAGAAGCATAAGAATATTGTACGCTCCAAGAACCTGGGGATGGATGACTCCTTCATTACAAAGGAACACATGGAGAATTTTGGCGATTGGTTGCAAACACATCTCAACAATGACAACACTGTCTCAGATGAGCTGTACTTGTTGGCTAGGCGACCATCTTCGACTATTTGGACTTTTCAAGGGTACGAGATAAATGCGAATACATTTTACACGATCGCACAAGATCAAAAGAGCACCAACCAAAACAGTGGTGCCGCTTTGATGATTCAACAAACAACAGTGGGCAAAAGGTCACATATTATGGTTACATAGAGCAGATCTGGGAACTTGACTATGGTCCTTCTTTGAAGGTCCCTTTGTTCTGGTGCAAATGGTTCAACCTGAAAGGCGGCGGGGTAAAGGTAGACCCATTGTACGGAATGACTACAGTGGATCTCAAGAATCTTGCGTACGACACCGAACCATTCGTTCTAGCCAATGATGTGGCTCAGGTTTTTTATGTGAAGGACATATCTACGAAACCGAAAAAAAGAAAAGATAAGCAAGCGAATACATCAGCCGATGAGCCAAAGCGCCACATAGTTTTTTCAGGGAAAAGAAACATCGTGGGAGTGGAGTTCAAGACAGACATGTCAGAAGATTACAACAAGTTTCATGAAATTCCGCCCTTCAAAGTGAACATTGACCCAAGCATCAAGTTAAATGATGAAGATTGTCCATGGTTACGGCGCAATCAGAAGAAAGGAACGCAGATGAAGAAGAAGTTTATACCACGACACTAGAGATGGATATTGGTGGCCATGTGTAATAATGTATGAAACCTTTTATATTAGTTAATGCATTTTTAATTCAAACTATATTAGTTAATGCATTTTTAATTCAAACTATATTAGTTAATGCATTTTTAATTCAAACTATATTAGTTAATGCATTTTTAATTCAAACCAGCCCGTCGCAGCACCTTCTGGACGAGGTCGAGCGTGCTCCAACATTCAAACTATATTAGTTAATGCATTTTTAATTGAAACTATATTAGTTAATGCATTTTTAATTCAAACTATACTAGTTAATGCATTTTTAATTCAAACTATACTAGTTAATGCATTTTTAATTGAAAATGGCAAAATGTATAATAGTTTCAACGGCTCAAAAGCACTTGAAAGAAACATACCCCTGATCCAACGGCTCAGATGCGCTTGAAAGAAACACACGATCCGTGTGCTTCTTTAGTCCCGGTTGGTAACACCAACCGGGACTAAAGGCCCTGATCCAACAGCTCACAAGCGCTTGAAAGAAACATACGATCCGTGGGCTTCTTTAGTCCCGGTTGGTAACACCAACCGGTACTAAAGGCCCTGATCCAACGGCTCACAAGCGCTTGAAAGAAACACATGATCCGTGTGCTTCTTTAGTCCCGGTTGGTGTTACACCAACCGGTACTAAAGGCGGGCTTTGCGGTCACGACTCGTGTCAGTCACATGTGTCCTCCCCCAGCGCTTCCCTGGCCACGTGTCCTCCCCCAGCGCTGCCCTGGAAGTCTATATGTATTGTCGCCGATAGGGTAAACCCTAGTTCACCATTCCTAGCCACGAACGCATCATCTCCACGAGATGGATCCTCCACGCCCGCCGTAGCGCCTTCTGGACGAGGTCGAGCATGCTCGGAAGAGCGCGCTTGGGCGCTACCGCATGAGCCTATCCTGCCGTATGCCCACAAGACCGACGTGGAGAGGAATGCCTAGCTACCGGCCTCCTGCTCCAGTGTCGAAGGAGGTGCGGAGGGCGTACGAGCACGCGTGGTCTAACGTCCCCGACCCCAACGAGGATGCGTAAGCCGCAGGGGTGGCATGGGGATCCGCTGCCCCTCCCGACGAGGAGGAGGAGGACGATGACTTCAAATGGAGCGACCATGGGGAAGAGGGCGGCGGGCCACAGATGCAGGAGGCCATTGAAGCCTCCTTGCAGTCCGTCCGCGATGACCCTGTCCAGCGAGCCAAGACTGCCTACCAGCTCAAGGCGAAGGAGGCTTCCGAGCTGGATTGAGTGCTGAAAGACTCATCCTCCATGGCTCGTGCCCTCCGCCGCAAACGTGCGTGCGAGAACCAGGCGGCCGCGAGAACCTCCGGGGCTAGCTCCTCCCATCGTTCCCCCTAATCCTACGGCCTCCGAGCCAACAAGTCCATTTATGTAGTAATGTAACTGTTGTGATGTGTAATAATGTATTAAACCTTTTATATTAGTTAATGCATTTTTAATTCAAACTATATTAGTTAATGCATTTTTAATTCAAACCAGCCCGCCGCAGCGCCTTCTGGACGAGGTCGAGCGTGCTCCAACATTCAAACTATATTAGTTAATGCATTATTAATTGAAACTATATTAGTTAATGCATTTTTAATTCAAACTATATTAGTTAATACATTTTTAATTGAAAACAGAAAATGGTTTTGAATTACTTATTCAAATTCAAACACTTTTCATGTTGAACTTGTTGTCAGATTCAAAAGTATGTAGAAATTATTCAAATTCAAATCCAAATACATTTCAAAAATTTGCGCGCAAAAATTTGAAAGTTTTGTGCGGGATAGCGAAAAAAAGGACCTCTAATACCGGGTGGTGGCTCCACCCGGTATTAGCGCTCTATTTGGGCGCGCAGGCATCTGACCAGGCGAAAAACCTCTAGTATCGGCTGGTGCCACGGCCCGGTATTAGAGGTCAGCCTCTAGTATCGGCTGGTGCCACGGCCCGGTACTAGAGGCCTACTGCTATAAATACTCGTCTTCCACCCTGGGCCGAGCCACGACCCGCGACAAGACATTGGAGGACGCCGCCGCCGACGAAATCGACGCCGTCAGGCTGGCAAATTCGTCGGCCGCTCGCGCCCCCTCACCTCCACGCGCCGCCTCGCCCTCCGCCTCTCCTCCTCCGTCGCGTCACCCTCCGCCTCTCCTCCTAGATCTGCCCTCCACCTCTCCGGCCGCCTCTCCTCCTCCGCCGCCTCCACATGCCGTCGCGCCCTCCTCCTCCTACTCCACACGCCGCCGCGCCCTCCTCTTCCTCCTCCACCGCCTCGACGGCCGCGCACCGGCGAGCTCACCGCCTACGGTATGGTTAGAAATTAGGTTAGTTTTTTTTCTTTTTTGTGTGTTAGAAATTTTAGGGTTCGATTTTTTTTAGTGTTAGTAATTTCGGGTTAGAAATTTAAATTTAGTGTTAGAATTTTAAATTTAGGGTTTGAAATTTAGGGTTAGTGTAACAGCCCCAGATTAGTACCCTAAAATATGGGCCAAATTTTCACTTTTTGCTTTGCATTGCATCATGGCATACATATTTAAATTGCTAATTTTAAAATAAAGCAACACCTAGAAATTAAAACAAAGGAAGCAAACCCTTCCTAAACTTCCAACCCAAATGCAATGCCCAACTTGGCAACAACTAAATGAGCTTCCAAATTGTTTAGGAAGTTCCAATTTTGCATCTTACAACCTTTTCTCAATTTCCAAATGTTGCCAAATAATAAATAAAATTGAGAGTCCCAAAATTGGTTTAATTCAATTCTATTTTGGAACCAAGTTAAGCTTTCCAAAAATTCAAACTAAAATCATGGGGAGCGTCAATGTTATTGTTAAAGCCTCCATGAATATTTTCAGTATTTTTGGAAATGTTTAAATGCTCCAAATAAATCTATATTGGAAATTATCAAAAATGACTATAACTAAACCCTATGAACAAATGTGGTGCAAAACATTTTATTTTGCCACACCAAATTTTGTGGAGCACCTAAAGGTTAAGTGGAGCCCACATGAATTTTTCTGGAATTTATAAAAATGGTTTAGGTCCTAAATAAAATCCACTAAACTGCCTCAGGACCTTTTTGTAATTACTGAAATGCGAAGCGAGGGGGTTATGCACAATTTCTTCTCCCTCCTTCTTCCTGTGGCCACAGTGGCCGGCGCACCAGTGCCGCCCGTGCCCATGCCGCCCTTGCCGCCATGGCCTCCCATGCTTGCGCGACGCCGTGGTCCCCCCGTGGTCAAGGACGCCATCCACCTGCTCCTCATCCCATCCCCCCACTTGCTGCTCCCTCGCCTCGTCCTCTCTCCTCTCCCGAGCTCCTCCATTGCCACCCCCGAGTCGAGCTCGCCGCCGTCGTTCCTGAGCTCCCCGTGTAGATCGAAGTGGATAGGAACCTCTGCCGCATCCTCTTCTCCCTACTAGTGCAAGTAATCGAGCCGAGGACGCCGGTATCGACGCCGGCATCCGCGACTCTGACCGCACCCGACCGCGCACCGCCGACCCGATTCCAACGCAGCCGGCCAGTCCCTCGCCGCGCCGACCACGTGTGCTTGCTCGGGGTGAGCTCCCCTACCTTTTGCCCCTCTTCCGCGCCTTTCCCTCTCGCCCCTCGCCGCCGATTTGGTCGCCGTCAGAAGCCGGCGTCACCGCACCATGAGCCGGCCTGGCCGCTGCTCGGGCCGGACTGAGGCCGGACGGTTCGGGCTAGTGCCCGGCCTGACCCCTCGGTCTGGGCGGGCACGAGGCCGGCCGCTTCTGGAACCCTCTCGGCCTGCTAGCCTGGTCTGGGCCGGCTAAAGGCCGGTGCCTTCGGGCACCTGCCCCGCCTTTCTCACGGCCTGGCCGGCCTGAGGCCGGCCTGTCTAGCCTTTTAGCTTTTCCTTTTTGAATTAAAAAGCAAATTAAAACTTTGATATCTTTTTGTATAATGATCCAAAAATTGCAAACTAAATGTCAAATTACTCAGAAAAACTTTTCCTATCATTTGGTAACCTTGCCTTGCCCTTTGATTAAATAAATTTGCCTTTAATTAAGAATTCCTAAAATGGGTTAAATAATACCCTAATTGGGAAAAATCAAAACTTATTAAATATTTATCCAAAAATTATGAATAAAATATCAAAGTGGTCAACATGTCAAATGCTATCAAACCATACACTTATCACAACATGATCACAAATTTTTATTTGATGTTATTCATAATTTGTTTAAATGAATTAAATTCAATTATTTAATTAATTTGCTACTTATTCATCGGTGCTCCGAAAATTACAAATGAGGTAACAAAATGATCGAAAGAACAAAACCTTTTTAATCATGTCATGTTGATGCATATTGAGCAATTTCTAAATAATGTGATCATTTATGAACAATTGGACATTAAGTTAAATATGGGGTGTTTTCCAAATAATTGCACTAATTATTTGGCTCTCCACTTAATTTTGCTATTAAATTTATATGACAGTATCGTTGCATAAATTTGACATGTCATCATGTGATTGCGCATTGCACCTTGTGCTCGTGTGATTTATTTGTTCTTTGCATTTCATTTTGGGTACCGATAGATTCCGGAGTTGAGGTCACCCCGACATATCACGACGAGCAGTACTACACACCCCGGCAGCAAGGCAAGAGCTAACCTAACCTTCTTGGCATTTAGCATCCTAATGTTTTATAAACTTATTTTATCCACCATAATATTTCATGCGATTAAAATGTCTCTTTTGATCAAGATGTAGAGGATCCTATGAATGCATGTTTATTCCCCGAGCCAATCACATGTATCCCTACCTAGGAACCTTAGTGTTGATGTGTTGGCCGGAGACAAGAATATAATTGTTATATTTATATGCTTAGCTATGCTTAGCCATGCTTAGTCAAATGATAGTTATGTCCATTGTTAATTCCATAATTGTTGATGTTGATGGAATATTTCGCACATGGTGGATATGTGGGGTGCTTAATTAAAATGCTAAAAGGCTTGGGTGAGTTGCCATCGGGGATGGTGTTTTGCCTCACTCTTGCCCCTAGGTGCGAGTTCTTTAACTCTTGAACCAAGACGAGCATGCTGCCATTGGTGGGTGTATGGGCGCCTTACTAACTGACTAACTTGTGCGGGCGTATCCAAGGGTCCTCTAGTTCGGTTTTCCATTTGCGTGTGAGTGGAAAAGAAGATGTTGATGAGGATTTGTGTTTAGGACGTGGCGATGGGGCAGGGGCTGAAATAGGCTGGGTAAACTTGCCCTGTGGCCACAGATGACTCTTGGATAGTCTCACGCGAGGTAAAGGTTTAACCGCGCCTGCTCGCCGGCCTTCCCCGGAAGAGGGCCAATCAACTGAGCCAGACGGTACCAATGGGTAAATTAGTACACCCCTGCAGGGTTAAATCTTTTTGAAAAGCCATGTTCGCGGTTATGGATGACTTGGGAATAGACGATAAGATCATAGAGAACCTTAACCTAATTGATATGGCAGCTAAAGGTTGCATAATCAACGTGTGATAAAGGTTCATTTCCTCGAGGGTGATTCGAGGGAGTGCCTTGGCGGAGATGGGTGGTTTGGCTACAAGTTGGTTCGATGAGAACCGAAGATGAAAGTTTACTCTCTTACCCCTTTAATGAAAAATATTCTGAGTAGACGGTACCAGTGTCATTTATGTTTTTGTTTATGGAAATTAGCTTTATGCAAAAATAACAACATATACAGCTTTAGATCCTCCGTCAGTCATTGGGCCTATATCGCCCTACTAAACTTGCGAGTACGTCATACTCAGTCTCTCTTTACTGTCGTTATGACTTTGTTTCAGAGGAGGACGACACCGAGCAGCTAGGTGGGTTCTTCGTGGACGTCGACTAGTAGTCCGGGGTTCCCAGCTGGCAGCTTGGGACCGTGGAACAAGCTGGCTGGGATATTTTATTTGTAGGCCTCTTAGGCCATATATTTGCATCTTGTTGTTAGACAACACTACCCGCTTCCGCTTGATGTATTGTTGGATCTGTGATCCTTTTGTGTGTAATATTTGTATCTTCTCTTATATGAGTTGCTATATGCTTTTGTGTTGTAGATTCTGCAATGTGCCAGTTGTTCCACAAGTCTTGGTCTCTTTACTATACGTGATAGCGATGTCTGAGCTTATGGCATGAGCGGGGTGTTGTGTGCCGATGATCCATTCCGAGCACACCTGCCAATGTGTTTTGGCCTGGGATTGGTAAACCCAGTAACCCTCGATTGTGTAGCATGACCGGTTGCACAACGCTTCACTGTATAGTTCTGGGGTCGGGGCGCCACAGTTAGAGATTTAAATTTAGGGTTAGAAATCTAAATTTAGGGTTAGAGATTTAAATTTGCTTAGTGTAAATTTAAATTTCCTAAGTGTAGATTTAAATTTGCTATGTATTAGTGATACTTTTTGCAAATTTCTAAGTGTAGATTTAAATTTGCTATGCATTTATTGTTTTTTTAGTGTTAGTAATTTAGGGTTAGAAATTTAGGGTTAGGAATTTAAATTTAGGGTTTGAAATTTAGGGTTAGAGATTTAAATTTAGGGTTAGAAATCTAAATTTAGGGTTAGAGATTTAAATTTGCTTAGTGTAAATTTAAATTTGCTAAGTGTAGATTTAAATTTGCTATGTATTAGTGATACTTTTTGCAAATTTCTAAGTGTAGATTTAAATTTGCTATGCATTTATTGTTTTTTTAGTGTTAGTAATTTAGGGTTAGAAATTTAGGGTTATGAATTTAAATTTAGGGTTTGAAATTTAGGGTTAGAGATTTAAATTTAGGGTTAGAAATCTAAATTTAGGGTTAGAGATTTAAATTTGCTTAGTGTAAATTTAAATTTGCTAAGTGTAGATTTAAATTTGCTATGTATTAGTGATACTTTTTGCAAATTTCTAAGTGTAGATTTAAATTTGCAATGTATTTATTGTTTTTTAGTGTTAGTAATTTAGGGTTAGAAATTTAGGGTTAGGAATTTAAATTTAGGGTTAGAGATTTAACTTTGCTAAGTGTAAATTTAAATTCGCTAAGTGTAGATTTAAATTTTCTATGTATTAGTGTAGAAATTTAAATTTGCTAAGTGTAGAAATTTAGTTGACTTTAGGTGAGTTTGGTAGAAATTTAGTTGAATTTAGGTGAGTTTGGTAGAAATTTAGGGTGGATTTTAGTAAATTTTGGGATCAATTAATTTTTTTGTATAATTTCGATGCTAACATTATTTTATATTTCTTTTATATTAGTTAAGCACAATGGATAACTTCAGCAGCAGACACCTTGAAAATGAGGTGTTCGACATTATACGTGCACCCGTGGGGGAACAGAAGCAGGTGGAACAGAAGATGGCTCCGAGTTTTTGAACGAGTCCAGTCCGGGAATGGAGGAGGAACAAAGAGACAAAGCGGAAACGAGCATCGAGTGCAATGACAACTCGCTAATTTGTGCACCTCCGCGGTCTGGCGAGGTATATTAAGCCCTTGTTGATTAGACGGAATAATTGATTACTATATGTATGTATTAACACATATTTTTTAATTTTTAGACCTCTGTATAGGCCCAATCTACAGAAACTAAATGAGGCCATGCAAAAGGGTTGGCCGCAGATGCGCATCTCATAATTGAGGTCGTCCGGGCAAATGGCAAACCGTTGGAGCCCAAGGCAAACGCATCTAAGTTTGTGCATCGATGCGGAGTTGTTGTTAGGGACAATGTTCCGATCAGCATTTAGGAATGGAATGTGAGATCCTGGCTCAGGGCTCAATAGGATTAATAGGATACTCATATCAACAAGTTACAACTTCTTTTCCGGAAGATCATTCGAAAAGAACTTCGAGGTTAAGCGTGCTTGGCCCGGAGCAATTTGAGGATGGGTGACCGACCGGGAAGTCCTTCCCGGGTGTGCACGAGTGAGGACAAAGTGTGCAGAAAAGACTAGTGTTAGTCTGTGGGGCCAGTCTAGAGATCCTAGAGAGCTGCCAGGCGTAACAGGCGCCGGTCCTGGAGTGGCCGGGGTGTTACAATTGGTATCAGAGCCGACCCTTGCGGTAACTCGGGTGTGTGCGGGTCAGATGCGCGGACATGTGGAGCATGTGCCGGCACTGGACACACAGACGGGTGCGAAAGGGGGAAGTTCCTGGACTGGGGTTGACCGACGAGGGCGTCGGTCTTCTAAGGGGGGAAGGATGTGAGATCTTGGCTCAGGGCTCAATAGGATTAATAGGATACTCATATCAACAAGTTGCAACTTTTTTTTCCGGAAGCTCATTCGAAAAGAACTCCGAGGTTAAGCGTGCTTGGCCCGGAGCAATTTGAGGATGGGTGACCGACCGGGAAGTCCTTCCCGGGTGTGCACGAGTGAGGACAAAGTGCGCAGAAAAGACTAGTGTTGGTCTGTGGGGCCAGTCTAGAGATCCTAGAGATCTGCCAGGCGTAACAGGCGCCGGTCCGGGAGTGGCCGGGGTGTTACATGGAATGAGCCAAAATACTTAGAGGGCGCCAGTTGGGTCAGCAACAGAACTAAAGATGTGCTTTGGGACAAGGTCATAGCAAAGTTCACCCTACCGGTGTTGGATTCTACCGAAAGGACACAAGCCATGACGAAAAAAGTCAAGCATTTCGCTCTGAAGAAGATGACTGAACAATTCAACAATTACAAGAACAAATTATACTGTGATTGGCAATCAAAAAAGCTCCAGATTTCACTAGCACACTAGAGAGGCAGCGGCCTCACTGGAAGGCATTTCTGGAATACAGGGAATCAGAACGAGCTAGGGAAAGATCGATAAAGAATAAGGAAAATGCAGCGAAAAAGATATATCACCATAAGACGGGGGCAGGTGGCTACATAAGTGCTGAGCCTAAGTGGGATATGATTGAGCCTGAGCTGCGTAATAAAGGGATCACTCCAATTACAGAGAACTTGCCCCATAGGTTCAGAAAATTGGATGCTTGCGCATGGGGCGGAGTATAACATGAAAATAGGGGATCTAATAGTTGATGAAAATAAAGAAACTCCTATACCCCGGAAGCAAATTCTTGATGCACTCACCGATGCTCGAGAGGAAAAGTTTATTCCCGACCGAGAGAACGACGAGCTGACAAAGGTTTGTTATAACTATATATTTGTTTCGTTTCATGTTTATGACAATCATGCCGACCAACTTGACATAGATATATTTTTATCTAGGCCCTCGGTAATAAAGAAAAAGGAGGACGAACACGAGGCCGTGGAGTTGTGCCATGGAATGATGGGCTTCCCGAGGACCGTGAATCTTATAGAAGCCGAGCAAGAGCAAAGAAGGGGAAGGAGCAGGAGGCATCAGACCGGTTCAGCAAACTAGAAAGTATGTTGAGCCACCTTCATCAGCAAGTAGATGAAATGCGCGAGCATCGGGCAACTCATCAGCAGCAGGAAGGTGCTCCAACAGGTGGTCCATCTCAACTGAGAAGCAGCGTGGCTTCCACGGGGGTTGGTGCTGATGAGCCATCGAAGGAAACCTACCCCGTGGATTATATCACTGAGAAGACAAGTTGTGATCTACATGAGGCTTTCAGAAACTTATCCATGAAGGCGCGGATGGCTATGCTTTACCTTGTGAATCTACAGCATTGTATTTGGGCAATGAGATTCCAAATGGCTATGCTCGTGTCGGCGTGGATCAAATTAGCCCCGGATGTGCATCACTCGAACTTCCAATCACTGGAGGTGATGATGAGAGGACATTGGGAGATGTCCAGGGTGGACTCATTCTATGGCCCAAGAAATACATCGTGATTTCAGGTTGGACGGCGCCAATGCCACCATCGCCTCCAAGTCCACATGATGACGGCTTGGACGACCACCACAACACGAGTCCATCTCGATCTTCGCCGCCGCCTCAGCAGACTCCACAACCGTCTCCTCCGCCGCTGCCTCAGCAGACACCTCAGCCGTCTCCTCCGCCGCCTCAGCAGACTCCTCAGCCGTCTCCTCCGCCGCTACCTCAGCAGACACCTCAGCCGTATCCTCCGCCGCCTCCGCCCACTAGGAGCAACCAGTCGACGAAGACCGTCGTTTCGTCACTAATGGGTTTCCATCGCGACCGATCGCCGGTACCCCGACAAGAGCCCCTCCCAAGAGTACCGAAGGTTCCTCCCCCGAGACCTTGGGATAGGACTGTAGAGGAAAACGCCGCGGCCGTGGCAGCCGACGTTAAAAGACAGCTTGCACCAAGAAAGCCCCCGCCGAAGCAAGTATTTACGGCAGCTCAAAAAAAGTATGCTACGGATTTTCTTAATCATCCATCGCAAGACGAGATAAATAGAAAAGATGACTATGCACGCTGTCTGAGTAGAATTCGTCCCAGCAAGACGACAAGTACTAGTGGCAGCGGGAAAAGATAAAGAGACGTTGCCCAACTCGGAGCACAGTCAAAATAGTCGATCTCCCTGCTTAAGGTGACCACTGATAAGGGCTCCGCGCACGTGGCGGACACTGATGATTTAGCCTACCACGCGAAATTTGCTGCAGAAATTGGTATATCACTTTCTCAACTGGATGCAGAAGAGCCCCCCCCCCCCCTATATGCATGTTGATAAATGGACCTGGAAATACGGGAAGTCTCTAGTGCCACCTGAGCAGATCAAGTTTCTACCAACACAAATGCGAAGACTGCATGACTGGTACATGGATGTCACAAAGCTAGGTCGAAAAGTGCTCCTTGTGCAAGTTACAGAAGAACATTACATAGGTAAAGACGAGATAACTATTTATCTTGAAGAACTCTATCAGTTATACCAGCTTGACTCCCTGGACTTGAGTATCGTCAGTACCTATTGTCTGTAAGTGATTTAATTCATTTATTTCTAAAATAAAGTCTATAGCTTAGCTCGGTCATTGCTTGTTCTAATTATGCTCACTACGCTATTATGCAGAATGAAGAGTGATGAATGTAAAAGAATGAAAATATATGACTTTGGGTTCGTTGACCCGGTCCGAATTAATGAAAAATTGCTACGGGATTTCCCCATGGAAACGAAGGCCAACTTGTTTAGGTTCATATATAGGCAAAATTATAAAACGAAGATATTGTTTCCTTACCACTTCAGGTAATTAAGAGTGTTACTGTCTTGTACACATTAATTTTTGCTTACTCGATGTTAAGTGTAACTGATTAGTTACTGATATATATAAACGTGTGCAGCGACTATTACATTCTGCTAATCATTCAAGTTGATGATGCAAGAGTTGACATCTTCGACTCATTGGGGTGGCCCCAAGAGAGGTACCAACTAATTATAGATGTCCTCCAAAGGTATTTTCTATCGTACTATATCAGTCTCTTTAATTTGTTCAATTCCTGAGATATCAAGTAACTAATTAATAACTCATTTATTCATTTGTTTGCCGGGCAGCATTTGGAAAGAATTCAGAGCAAGGATAACAGGTCAATTTAAAGGGGTGCTTAGTTTTTATCCTGACAAGGTAAGTAGTACGAGCTAGGTTCGCGCATCTTTTTTAATTCAATTTTCAATACCATCATACCATGCTTGATTATTATTTGATTGAAATCTATTCTCATAAAGAACTGCGAGAGACAGCCACCGGGGACCAATTTGTGTGGATACTCCGTGTGCCACTGGATTCGCCGGGAGGTCAGCGAGCGGAACCGACAGAAATTTATAGATGTAAGTGAACAAAATATATTCACAGTTTTATTTTATTACCATCAATTGTGTTGAGTGTCATTCATAATTTTTGTTATGATGATTGATATTCACATTGTTCTCCTTCTTTTATAGATGGATAGCATGCGGAGGAACCTGGAACTAAAGGACCGCTTTCGACCACTTCAAGAGGAAATTGCGGGATTTTTGGTGGACTATGTCATAAACCCAAAGGGAAGATACAATGCCACCGACGGGTCCAGGGAATGATCTCCATGTAATCGAACAGCCGGGTTCTAGTCCCGGTCGACCACTATTTAATTAATACACGAGCTCTAGTCCCGGTTGTAATCGAATAGATGGGATCTAGTCCCGTTGTAATCGAATAGACGTGCTCTAGTCCCGGTCGAATTCTCATAAATATTTATTTTATGAATATTTTGATATGAAATATTTATTTTTCTGATTTGTAATTAATTAACCATATATGTAATAAGCTGGAAAAACAAAAAAAGTCAGAGGCCGCCACGTGGGGACTCTCTTGTACCGGGCCGTATTACGGACCGGTACAAGAATTCCTCAGCACGCGCTCTGCCACGGCCCCCATGTGGAAATCTCTTGTACCGGGCCGTATTACGGCCCGGTACAAGAAGTCCTTAGCACGCGCTCTGCCACGGCCCCCACGGGGACCTCTCTTGTACCGGGCTGTAAGCCACCCGGAACTAGAGGGGGGGGGGCTCTAGTCCCGATTGTGGAGTACCGGGTGGGCATCCGGGACCAGAGGTTCTTACCACCCGGTACTAGAAGCCCTTTTTCCACTAGTGACTTGATAGTACCTTTGATAGTACCTTCTTCCATCTCCAAAGATCATGTTCTTTTCAAATGCGATGTTCACCACCACATGGAAAGAAGCTTCACCCTCATTGTTTCACCACATTGGTTTCGCACAATAAGAGCTCAATCCTTTCCCGGCCCGTACACCGAAAAACATATATTCTTCACGGAGAGACCATTTTGTCTTTCTTCTGCAAGGAAAGCCCTTGCCTTTGTACAGTCTATCATGGCATGGTGATTATTCAGCTTCCATACCACAAACCAAACAAGTAGGTACATACTGAAAGAACAAACGATGTCCCGGATGTCGCCTAGAGGGGGTGAATAGGCGATTAACACTTTTTCTAATTAGGGGATTGATAATTGCGGAATAAAACTATGTGTTTAAATTAACAAGCCAACAACCTAATATTCTAGGTTCACCTATGTGCACCAACAACTTATGCTAAGCAATTCAAGCAACAAGGTGAAAGCAAGATATGAACTTCAAGCACGAAGGCTATCACAATGTAAATTGCATAAGTAAAAGCTCGGGTATAGAAATAACCGAGGCACGCGGAGACGAGGATGTATTCCCGAGTTCCTCCTTGTTAAGGGAGTACGTCTCGTTGGAGGGGTGTGAGCTCGCCACAAAAGGCCTACTCAAGATGCCACAAAGGCCTCGCCCTATTCTCCTATGAACCTCACCCAAGGGATTGGTTCACCTTCCACTATCAGAATCCTTCGAGGCGGATTCCGGAGCCCTTTTACACCGTTCTTGGGGCACACACCCACAACTCAATTGGGGGCTCCCAAACTCGTGCCGAAGCTTCACAACTCCAAGTCTTGGCGGCACCTCCAACCGTCTAGGGTACACAATGCACCCAAGAGGCAACAAGCTCTTGGGAACACAATGCACCCAATAGTAACAAGCTTCTCAACTTCGATCTTCATGTATCACCGAGGAGAGAGCAACCCGATGCAACTAATGCAAGAGGCAAGAACACACGAAGTGGTCAAGTCCTTCTCTCTCAAATTCCAACCAAGCAACAAATGCTTTGGGGGGAATAAGAGAGGAAGAACAAAGGGGATGAACACAAAGCCACCCCAAAATCTAGATCCACAAGTTTCCCTCACTTAGAGGGGATTTTGATTGGTGGAATGGTAGATCTAGATCTCCTCTCTTGAAACCCTAAATTTGGGCAAGAATCATTGGAGGGGAAGAGAGGAATCAAGCTCACAAGGATTAGAACAAAGGGGAAGAGTAAGAACAAGTGAGCAAGGTGTGTAACCAGGTTTTGGGGGGGGGGGGGGGAGGAGGCTTTTTATAGCCTCCCCCAAAAACTAGCCGTTGGAGCCTGTCCAGGCCGGAGACTCCGGAGTAAGTGACCGGAGACTCCGGCCTGCTGGGTCATCGGGGAGGCCGGAGACTCCGGTCCTTGATCCCATAACACAGGCACAACTATCAATGTATAATAAAGAGATCAAAACTGCGGAACATCTGGCACATCGCAGGCTCTACGACTCAAATTATGTATTACAACTCATAACGGAGTGAAGGTAGAAGATCTTACAAAGAGAGGTCACACGACCCAACATTACATCACACAACGGAAAGCAAATTATGTTGTTCTAAACAACAAGATCCAAACTATGGCCTAAGAGACCTTTAGATAAACATTCCCGACGCCAGCTGTTCCGAGACGTCCCAAGCTGCCACCTGGGAACCCCAAACTACTCGCCGATGTCAACGAAGAAACCACCATCGGAAGTGAGGACCTTCACCTAAACCAAATTTAAGCAAGGATGATTACTTGATGTACTCAGCAAGTCTTAATGAACCTATTATATATCTGCTTGTTCAGAGAGTAATTATAAAGGTTACTTTGAGTAAAGCAATCTTTATTTTCAAATCTAGTTCGAAGAGAAATTCGTATAACAGATCTTTTAAAAGGGGATAAGAGAGCTATAACACTAGCTTCATCATCATATTTGTATCCACCGAAACATTATCAGCTGAACCTGTTCAACAAGGCCATCTCCTCGACTCACCCTTGAGGAAATAAACCACACACTTATCTTCATCATCAAATGTCGTCTATGATCCTTGAGTCCGTCGCCAAGTCATCCATAAACGTGGACACGGCTTTTAAAAAAGATTTAACCCTACAGGGGTGTACAATGTTTTACCACACGTACCACCCGGCTCCTTGCCATGCAATTTAGCTCTCTTCCTAGGAAAGCCGGCAGAGTGTGAACGGTTACAACCTTTACCTTGTGTAAGCCTATCCACGGGCAATGAGTGTGTACGGAAGTCAAGGTTCTGGGCTCCAACCCCCTCGACCGCGGCCACGTTCCTATACACCATGCACGTTTCAAAACATTTTCCTTCATCACCACTCACACTCGAATGGAAAGCCTGAACTAGAGAACCCACGGATAGAATTACGCAAGTTAGTTAGTCGATAGGGGTTCCTAGGCCCACGTATGGTTGCACGCTTAGTCTTGGTTGGAAGGCGTGAGCTGTCCTAGGCGGCAAGAACGAGCCAAAACACCACCTTCCCACTATGGCCTCTCATCCAAGCCCTTTTAATTAAACATGTTATACAAAAATCACTGATCTCACCACGTCATCCTGTCATACTAGGTTCATCCGTAGCTTTGATTCATCAATCGGATGGTCCAGAGTTAAGCAATTGAGCATAGCTAAGCATAGCAGATATAGGGCTCTGGCGATGCACACAAACAAGTACTAACTAGATTTGCTCGGAGCAGTGGATCAGGGTATCAGGCAATGCATTAGATAGGATAACTCTATCTATCAACCAAAACCACATTGGAATCGTATGCAATATACAAGAATCAAATACTTCGAAATCACATATATGTGTAGATAAGAGGTTATGCTTGCCTTGCTTCTTTAATAACCAAATATATAAATCTCTGGAAGTCTTCTGCTTGACTTGATCGTTGATGATCAAGTATTTGTCATTGGAGTTGTCGAACTTCACTTCAGAGTCGCATTCTACTGATAAGAACCAACACGGGAACGAAAGGAAACAATCATCACATGGCATAATGCAATGCGCATACAATCATGTATGACATGACAATTAAGGTGTTGAAGTTGACACCTAAACATGGAGGTCATATTAAATGGAGCCCAAATGCATTTAGAAATAGCATTTGGAAACACCCCATAAATCCATAAAATGGGTTATTATGTTCTCCTAAATAAACATCATTCAAATTTGTTTAAACATGCATGAATTTGTTACAAATAGTCAGATTACTTTTTTCTAAACATTTTGATATATTGAACACATTTTTCACAATTACAGATCAAAAGTTATTAAATTTACAATTTTATTCAAAATCAGGAATTACTATAAATGTTTAAAATTCTGACAGCCGGACCCGCATGTTAGGGATTTAATAATTACCGAAATCATTTTCATAAATACTAAAATTCTGACGGGGAGGCCCCACCGTGAGGTCACGCTGACGTCGGCGATGGCCACAGCGGCCAGGTTGACCACGACCTCGTCGCAGGAGAGCGGGCGGGTGCCGACGACCTTTTGGTGGCGTCGCCGCCAGGAAATGGTCACCGGAAGGGCTCCGGCGACGGGCTTCCGCAGCGGCCGGAGATGGAGCACGGCGAGACGACGAACCAGGGCAGAAGGAAAACAGAGGGATGGTCCAGGAGGACCCGCAGCTCACCAGGGACTCGATGGTGAGGTCGGTCAGGCGGCGGAGTGACCGGAGTGAGCACGGCAGGCGGCGGCCAGAGTCGGAGGATATGGACTCGATCCGCTGATTTCGAGCCTCCCGGCTTGTGTACGTCTCTGGAGAGGACGAGAGTCACATGGCGGAGCCGGTGATGGTCTCGGATTCGTCCGGGGCGGCGTATATAGGCAGGGATTCGCGTCGGCGACGGCGACGGTTTCGGCCGGGCGTGGTGAGGAAAGGAGAGAGGAAGAGTGAGCGAGAGGATGAGGTAGAGAGAGGAAGGCGTCGGGCCCTTATCCTCCCAGGTCGGCAGCGGTGAGGTGATTCGCGACGCGAAATCGGGCGACGTACGGCGCGACACAAAGCTCTCTGCATGCAAGGCAGAGAGGATAAGGTTGAAGACGACGGCAGTTTTGCAGGGAGGTCCCTGGATTTTTGAGAAATTGCAGAAAGACCCCTGGAACTAGAGTTTCCTGCACAATTTTAAAACAGAAACTTTGGGGAATTTTAATGGCATTTAGAAAGGTCAATAAATACCAGGAAAATTTATGGAGGTTCCAAATTTCATATAGAACCTTCCCATAATTTTATCTGAATTTTTAAAACCCAAGTGAATGGATCTTAAAATAAAGAAAGACGATAGCACTTTTGCTAATAAAACCTTAGGTTTAAAATGCGAAATTTTCTTAGTGAAAATTACATGATGCTCATGAATGCAAAATTACTGTATTACAAACATAGGCTGTTACAATATGGGACCAAGAAGAGACAATAAAGAACCTACTCATATTTTTGTGCTTTGTATGATATTTTGTACGTTGAACGATCTCGAGGTTATCTCGATCTTGCCTACGGTGGGTGGATGATGATGGTGTGTGTGATGTGATAGAACGCAGTTGTCCCGCTCGTGTTCCAAAACTAGATTCTGGCTAAATTGGTTTTGATGTTATAGTTTGGAATATTTGATTCTGACCAATTCGTATTATTGATAAAACAAGTCACAAAAGTCATTTCAAGCATCGGGTATTTTTTCCAAGATTTTTGGAAGGTTTTAAGTGCATAAAATATCATTTTCCTATTTCCATCGTCATTAAAAATAGAAGGAACACAAATTGGAAAATACATTTATAAAATTTATTTTTGATGTGAAATTAGTACACATATATTGTCTATCTCATTTCAGCTTTTTAATAATTTTATGTTTTTAAAATAATAATCCTTTTTTGCAAGAGAGAATGTTGATATTGTACCTTATGGCCTTGTGGCTTTGAAAAGGGAAACATGTAAATAGGATATTATTTTGGAAATAGATTGAAAATAGTTTTTCAATATTTTCTTCATTGGTTATAATGTATTTGTCTGAGTTGGATGATACGTTGGGTCACATGCATAATTTGGTCATAGCCACACACAAGCAATTCAATCAGTCAATCAAGTCAACAAAAATCTCATTCGAATTAAACCATCTCAAGAGGTAATGCCAAACTTGTGCCTTGTGGGTGATCACGACAAACGGTTTTGAAAGGGTTTCCATAATGTAGTTTTGAAGTTTCCCAAGAATTTTGTTCATCCGAAAAACATAAGGCATAATATAATTACCCTCATTTAGTATTCAAACGATGTTTGAATCAAGAATTATAAATACTTGCCGAAGTATGACAAATAGAGGGAGGATTTATAATCTACTATAGATCCATATGGTTTTGTAAGCACTTTGTTTAAAAGCATTTTTCTTTTACACAAAAACTAGGTTTTGAGTCCATTGCTAAATTTAAACATTTATGTAAAAGTTTGGTCAAATAGATTTTTAGGAAATAGCGATCTTGAATCACAAGAGAAAGTTGATTGTGTTGGTTCAAAATCGCTCTGCGCCGGGCGGACTATGTATAGGAGGAGGGTTGTGATAGGCTTGGCAAGCCAACGAAAAAAAAACCCATCCAAAATTATGGAGATGAAACCAAAAAGAACCTCGTTGGGGCGTAACCCTCTTGGCGACGCGCCATATCGGAACCCGGGTGTGGTGTCAAATGGGCAAGGGCCGGGCCGCCACCCCCTTGGTGACGCGCCATATCTTGATCTGGATACGGGGATAAGTGAGCAAGGATCGGATCGTCGCATCCTTAGTGGCGTGCTGCATCGACGCCCGTGTGTAGTGAAAAATGAGCAAGGGTCTTCGCATTTGACTCGACGAGTGCGGAGGGTAAGGATGTTAGCCGAGCCTAGGAGGATACGATTAGGTAGCTAGAACGTAGGGTCCCTGACGGGCAAGTTGCGGGAGTTAGTTGATACGGCGATAAGGAGGTGTGTTGATGTCCTATGCGTCCAAGAGACCAAATGGAAGGGACAGAAGGCGAAGCAGGTGGAGGATACCAGCTTTAAGCTGTGGTACATGGGGAAACCTCAAACAAATATGGGGTAGGCATCTTGATCAACAAGAGCCTCAAGGATGGAGTTCTGGACGTCAAGAGGCAAGGAGACCGGATTATCCTAGTCAAGCTGGTTGTTGGGGACTTAGTTCTCTGTGTTATCACCGTGTATGCCCCGCAAGTAGGCCACAACGAGAGCACCAAGAGAGAGTTATGGGAAGGTCTCGATGACTTGGTTAGGAGAGTACCTACTGGTGAGAACCTCCTCATAGGAGGAGACCTCAATGGCCATGTGGGTACATCTAACACAGGTTTTGAAGAGGTGCATGGGGGCTTTGGTTATAGCATCAGGAACTAAGAAGGGGATGATGTCTTAAGATTCGCCCTAGCCTACGACATGGTCATAGCTAACACCCTCTTTAGAAAGAGAGAATCCCACCTAGTGACTTTTAGTAGTGGCCAACACTCTAGCCAGATTGATTTTGTCCTCTCTCGAAGAGAAGATAGAGGCGCTTGCCTTGATTGTAAGGAAATACCTGGAGAGAGTGTTTGTCCCTCAACATAAGCTGGTGGTGGTTGACTTCCGTTTTCGGATTCGTGTCCAGCGGGATAAGCGCCCAAAAGTTGCTAGAACAAAGTGGTGGAAGTTAAAGGGAGAGGCAGCTCAGCTTTTAAGGAGAGGGTTTTCAAGGAGGGCCCTTGGGAGGAAGGAGGTGATGCAAATAATATGTGGATGAGGATAGCAACTTGCATTCGAAAGATTGCTTCAGAGGAGTTTGGGGTGACCAGGGGAAGTAGAATTTGGGATGCTAAGGATATCTAGTGGTGGAACATTGAGGTCCAGAAGGCTATTAAGGTGAAGAAGGACTGTTTCAGACGCCTATACCTGGACATGAGCGCAACTAACATGGAGATATACAAGGGGGCAAAGAAGGCTGCAAAGCGAGCGGTGAGCGAGGTAAGGGGTCGGGCGTATGAAGACCTCTACCAGCGTCTAAACACGAAGTAAGGCGAAAGAGACATCTATAAGATGGCGAAGACGAGAGAAAGGAAGACGAGGGATGTCAACCAAGTCAAATGCATAAAAGACGGAGCGGATCAACTCCTCGTGAAGGACGAAGAGATCAAGCTTAGATGGCGAGAGTACTTCGACGACCTGTTCAATGGAGAGAATGAGATCTCTACCATTGAGCTAGACGATTCCTCTGATGATACCAGCCGACGCTTTGTGCGGCGTATCCAGGAGGCTGAGTTTAGGGAGACTTTGAAGAGGATGAAAGGAGGCAAGGCAATGGGCCTTGATGGTATCCCCATCGAGGTGTGGAGAGGCCTTGGAGACATAGCGATAGTATGGCCAACTAAACTTTTCAACCTCATTTTTCGGTCAAACAAGATGCCCAAAGAATGGAGGCGGAGTACATTAGTGCCAATCTTTAGGAACAAGGGGGATGTTCAAAGTTGCACTAATTACCGTGGAATCAAGTTGATGAGCCATACAATGAAGCTATGGAAGAGAGTCATCGAGCACCGTTTAAAAAGATTGACAAGCATGACCAAAAATCAATTTGGTTTCATGCCTGGGAGGTCTACCAGGGAAGCCATCTTCTTGGTACGACAACTTATGGAGAGATACAGGGAGAAGAAGAAGGATCTTCATATGGTGTTCATTGACTTGGAGAAGGTGTATGATAAGATACCACAGAATGTCATGTGGTGGGCCTTGGAGAAACACAAAGCCCCAACAAAGTACATTAGTGTAACAGCCCCAATTTGGTACCCTAAAATACGGGCCAATTTTTCACTTTTTATTGTGCATTGCATCATGGCATTCTCATTTAAATTGCTAATGTTAAAACAAAGCCACACCTTGAAATTAAAACAAAGGATGCAAACCCTTCTACAATTTCCAACCCCATTTGCAATGACCAACTTGGCAATAACTAAATGAACTTCCAAATTGTTTAGGAAGTTCCAATTTTTGCATCTTACAACTTTTTCCTAAATTCCCAAATATTGCCCAAATAATAATTAAAATTGAGAATCCACAATAGGGCTAATTCACTTCTATTTTTGGAACCAAGTTGAACTCTCCAAAATTTCAAAATAAAGATATGGGGTGCTGCATTATTATAATATGAGACTCCATAAATATTTTCATAAATTATTGAAATGTTTAGATGCCCCAAATAAATCTATTTTGAAATTTATCAAAAATGCCCTAATTAAACCCTATGAACAAATATGGGGCAAAACTTTTTGTTTTGAAGCCAAACTTTTTGTGGTGCTTCTAAAGGTCATGGGGAGGCTCTACAAATTGTTCTGGATTTTATAAAAATGCTTAAGTGCCTCATTTTAATTGCTAAAGATGTTATTGGACCCTTGTTGTAATTTACATATTTTGTGGCGGGGGGGTTTTTCTCAAAAATCGCTTCCCCTCCACAGTGCCGGCGGCACTGCCGCCCATGCCGCCCTGTCACCGTGGCCGCGCCTGCCACTGGCCGCCGTGGCCCCCTCTCCGATGGTCTAAGAAGCACGCCTCGACACGCCCTGCTCCCCTCCCCAGCTCACCTGCTCCCTCCCCGTTTCCTCTCTCCCTCTCGAGCTACCTCCGTGCCGATGGTTGCCGAGCTCGTCGCCGGCATATAAGACCGCCCCACGCCAATCGAAGATGACGGGGAGTTCCAGCGTGCCCTCCTCTACCTCCCCGGTCAAGGGATCGAGGCGGGAGGCCGTGAGTCGTCGACGCCGTCCGTTTCCCCTCCGCATCCGTCCGCGGTTGCCGCCGCGTGCCCTCCGCAACACCGCCGTCGATTTCGCCGCAACGGGAGCTCCCCGGTACAAGCCGACGGCGCCTTCAACTTCGCCGCTTCCCCCTCTCCCTTCTGGTGCCTGGAATCGATCCGGGACCGGTCGGACCGACGCCTGCGTGCTCAACACCGCCCGCACCGGCCGAGCTCGGTCGGGCTCCCGATCGTCGCCGTCAACCCCTCCCCTCCGTCTCCGTCCATACCTTGGGACCCAGGGTGAGTTCCCCTTCCATTCCGGCAACTTTCCGCCCCCTTTTTCTCCCTCTCGCCGTCGTTTGCGTCACCGTCGCCGCCGGTCGGCGCCGTCCTCCGCGGTGACCGCGTCCCGGCCTGGGCACCGGCCTGAACCGGCCAACAGGCCGGTTGCTTCCGAAGGGTGCCCGGCCCTCACCCCGGCCTGGGCCGGCCACGAGGCCGGCCTGTTCGGGCAGGACCCCGGCCTGCGCCCCGGACTGGGCCGGCTCTGAGGCCGGTGGCCTCTGCCACTGCCCCGGCCTACTAACCGGACTGGGCTGGTTTACAGGCCGGCCCGTATAGTAAAACCTGCAAATTGGAAAATAAATTCTGGAATTTAAATAATTAATAACTTTTGGAATATTGGTCCAAATTCAACAAATAAAATACCGATGTGATCAGCAAGACAAACTCTAACCAATGGACACAATTGAAATGTTATTTTTTTAAACCATATCTTTGCGGTGTTTTTAAGAATTCCTAAATTGGGTTAATTATTACTGAATTTGAGAAACTCATAACTTATTAAATAATTGTCCAAAAATTATGATTTAAATATCAATGTGATCCACACTTCAAATGCTATCAAGTTATGCACTTATCACATCATGATCACAAATTCTTATTTGATGTTATTCATAATTTGATTAAATCAATTAAATTCAATTATTTAATTAGTTTGTCATTTAATCATCGGTACTCCGAAAATTACAAATAAATTACCGAAATGATCGGAATGACGAATCCTATCCATTCTTGTCATGTTCATGCATATCTGAGCCACCTCTCTAATAATTTAATATTTTATAAAGAATGTGGCCACTAAGATAAATATGGAGTTGTGTCCAAATAATTGCACTAATTATTTGGAACCCCATTTAATTGGTTAAATAAATTAAATGCTATTATCTTTGCATCAAATGGGACATGTCATCATGTGTTTGCGCATTGCACCTTGTGATCGTGTGATTTATGTGCTCTTTGTATTTTCCTTTGGGTATCGATAGATTCCGGAGTCGAGGGGCTCTCTAATTACCCCGACGAGCAGTACTTCATGCCCGGGCAGCAAGGCAAGAGATAACCTAACCTTCTTGGCATCTAGCATCCTATGATTTTATCAAATTATTTTATCCACCATAATATTGCATGCGGTTCAAATGTCTTTTGGTATAATATAGAGAATCCTATGAATGCATGTCTCTTCCCCGAGCCAATCACATGTATCCCTACCTATGAACCCTAGTGTTAATGTGTTGGCCGGATACAAATTATATTTGTTGGTTACATGCTTAGCTATGCTTAGACATGCTTAGTTGAAATACTAGATATGTCCGTTGTTTATTTCCATAATTGTGATTGAAGATGGAATGAGGCGGACTTGGTGGATATGTGAGTGCTTAACTAAAATGCTAAGTAGGCTTGGGTGAGTTGCCATCGGGGATGGTGTTTTGCCTCACTCTTGCCCCTAGGTGCGAGTTCCTGTCTTCGGAACCAAGGTTTGAGCGTGCTGCCATTGGTGGGTGTATGGGCGCCTTACTAGCTAAATAACTTGTGCGGGCGTATCCAAGGGTCCTCTAGTTCGGTTTTCCATTTGCGTGTGAGTGGAAAAGATGATGTTGACGAGGATTTGCGTGTAGGACGTGGCGATGGGGCAGGGCACTGGGAGCGCTGAACCTGTCCTGTGGCCACAGATGACTCTTGGATATTCTCACGTGAGGTAAAGGCTTAACCGCGCCTGCTCGCCGGCCTTCCCCGGAAGAGGGTCAATTAGGTGAGCCGGACGGTACCAATGGATAAGGAGCTAGGAGGTCCCTCGAGAACCTGGCGACTTTCACATAGTACACCCCTGCAGGGTTTAATTTTTTCGAAAAGCCGTGTCCGCGGTTATGGACGCCTTGGGAATGGATTTACGGGATCATAGAGAATGTTAACCTTAATTAATTAATTTGGCAGCTAAAGGTTGCAACTCAACGTGTGTGAAAAAGGTTCATTTCCTCGAGGGTGGTTCGAGGGAGTGCCTTTGGTGGAGATGAGTGGTGATGGTTACAAAAGGGTTCGAAGAGAACCGATGATGACAAATGTTACTCTCTTACCTCGTTGATAAACATATTCTGAGTAGACGAATGCCATGTGTCATTTATGTTTCGGTTTATGAAAATTAGCTTTATGCAAAAGAACTACATATAAAGCTTTAGAGCCTCCGTCAGTCATTGGGCCTATATCACCCTACTAAACTTGCGAGTACATCGTACTCAGTCTCTCTTTGCTGCCTCTATGTATTTTTGTATTTCAGAGGAGGACGACGCCGAGCAACTAGGTGGGTTCTTCGTTGACGTCCACTACTAGTCTGGGGTTCCCAGGTGGCAGCTTGGGACCGTGGAACAAGCTGGCTGGGAGATGTTTATTGTAGGCCTCTTAGGCCATATATTTGCTTCTTGTTGTTAGACAACACTACCCGCTTCCGCTTGTTGAATTGTTGGATCTGTGATCCTTTTGCTTGTAATATTTGTATTCTTCTCGTTATATGAGTTGCTATACTTTTGTGTCGTAGAGTCATGCTTTGGTGCCAGTTCTGTTCCACAAGTCTCGATCTTTGTTTAATACATTGATGGCTGTGTCGAATACATAGCCTCTCTGTATAATTCCGGGGTCGGGGAGCTACAAGCTGGTATCAGAGCAGGACTGCCTGTAGGAAACCCTTTCTATTGGTCGATGTCGAGTCTAGTTCGTGAAAATTATTTTTAACCTAAAAATGAGTTGTGAAAACCTTCCTAGGATTCTTTTTACTCCTTATCCAATTCACTCTGATCTCGGTGTTGTCTTACCTCTATTTGATTTTAACGGTTCTTCTGATCGTCGGCAAAGTCCTAAATCTTTAGGATCTCGGGGTTTGGGTTCCTACCTTTAGTTACTAGTTATCCTTACTCCTCTGCCAAACCTAAAACATGAAGAAAGGAAGTATGATGGTTCGTCAAGATATTCTTTTGTTTTAGCCCAAGATCTTGAACCGAAGGTCCCGGATTGTGCTAGGGCTCAGGTGTAATGAATCATGAGGGTTGTCACCCTTATGAGCATTATGCTATTGTGAGTCCCGGTGCATGAAGCTGATCTTTAACCCAAGATCTTTTCCGTTGAACCCTGGTGCAAATGGTTAAACCCGACATCAGGTTGGCAAATTGAAGTTAGTCTTCAAACTCGAGGTTGCAGTCGTAATTGGTTTCCTCGTGACAATGCTCTTATTCGTCACTAGCTTTAGCTAGGCTCTCTATCTTGGAATCATCTGAAACACGACGGGATTGCTCTTAGCGAGTTTTCCATCCATATTTGTGATCCCTCCGGTAACACCTTTCCTGAAAACCCTTTCGGCACTAGTTGTCGGAAGAGTGCTAACCCGGGCTTCTGCAATATCCTAAATTGTTGTTAGCCCGTTCCTTAATCCAAATCTGTTTTAGTCCCCTATCTGCTTGCAGACAATCAAGTGTATCGTTCATTGGGGTGTTCTGATGCATGCTATTCTTGTTCTTCGTCAAGGCATTCCACTTCGGGATGCCAGGAGAAACAAACTCCGGTACCTCTTCCTTTTCTCGGAAAAAGGTCAAAGTTTTGTGATTCGCGGAATAAGAGCTTGTCTAGCTTCTGTTCCGTTCCACCTTGGAGTGTCACACTCTTTTATATCAGGAGGTCGTGCTTAGGCTCATGACGTGCTGGATGAAGTGATGCTCCTACCCTTCCGTATCCATCTACCTCCGAGTTTTTTTTGGGCTCGAGAGTATTGAGGATGAATATCGTTGTGGTAATCGGAAATTCTTAGCAACTGCTATTGCTTGAAAATCCAAAGACTCTGGTGGCACTCCTAGCCTGACTGGTAATCTTATCATCGAGCTGAGTTGCCGGTGTTTCCAAGTCCATTAGTTCCGGTGCCCACCTTCGGTCAACGAGTTAGATTCATGTCGAAACCCTCAAGACCACATCTTTTCCTTGAAATGCAAGCTTCCTCTCGCAACCAGTGACTCTTGTCGCTATGGATCCGAGTGAAGTTCACTTGTCATCTCGGGGTAAATCAAAAGTTGGTCATGCATACGTGCATTATTGAGCTGGTAGGTTGGTACCTCCCGTTCTCTGACTAAGCCATGTGTGCACACCAAGCCCTGAAACGAGTCGTTCCTAAATAAGAAGAAGTTGCCAAATCTCATCAGCTTACCGGTGTTTCCCAATCATGAATCAGTTCGGCTTCTTGTTTGGAGTTCATGCTGGATCAATTTCCTCTTCGTAATCGTGACCCAATGGAACCCCCAATCTACCTCGTGCTTTGGAGCTTAGCAATATAGCCCTTGTCTTGGGAATCTAGTTATCCTATCTATCGGCTAATTTTAGCAAACTCCTCCCTCGGATTTTTCAAGCCTGGAGTATCTGCACGCCTAACCAAATCTGAACCTCAAGCAGAAATGATGCTGGGTGGTTTAGTAAGAGCATGACCTAAGCCTACTAGTAACCCGATAAGTCCGGTGTTGTGGTTCACGCACCTCACCGGAAGGTCTTTTGACTAAATCCCCAGACTCTTTCAAAATCAACCGTTATCCATGAGAATCATGTGTAACTAGTTCTAGAAGTTTTCCCCTAAGGCCCTTCCTCTATCTTCAAGTACGATTTTCGCTTGAGGATTGAATGAAGGCTTTTTCCGAAGTCGGAGTGCGATATCTAGAACCTCAAGGAGAACCTCACTATGAAGTTGCTAAATATCTATCGGTCAATCCTCCTACTCCATCTATCTCGTGGAAATAGCTCAATATCAGGTTTTACCTCTCTATCTATTTGTGGATCAATGCTATATCTACCCCTCCTAGGTGAAACCAAGGTTTATCCCAATCATACGGGCAATGTGTGAATCTACCCATCACGGTAGGACCTGAGCTCAATCTTATGGAAACATGGGAATGTCTAAAGCTTGGAGTCCAGAAGTTGTTCTATCCTCGCCTCGACCTTTGTTTGGTCAAGTCGTTCCTTGTCCTCTCAATAACCTATGGTTTTGGGCGAGAGTCATTTTGTCCACCACCTTAAGTTATCTCCTGTCCTTCTGCCATTTTGGCATGTCAAGTTAATTAGCTAAATCTATGCAACGAGGAAGATGTATGTTGTCATGTTCCCCTCATCCCTATTTCTACTCTAGAATCTCGGGACGAAATTCCTGTAAGGGGGGTAGAATTGTAACAGCCCCAATTTGGTACCCTAAAATACGGGCCAATTTTTCACTTTTTATTGTGCATTGCATCATGGCATTCTCATTTAAATTGCTAATGTTAAAACAAAGCCACACCTTGAAATTAAAACAAAGGATGCAAACCCTTCTACAATTTCCAACCCCATTTGCAATGACCAACTTGGCAATAACTAAATGAACTTCCAAATTGTTTAGGAAGTTCCAATTTTTGCATCTTACAACTTTTTCCTAAATTCCCAAATATTGCCCAAATAATAATTAAAATTGAGAATCCACAATAGGGCTAATTCACTTCTATTTTTGGAACCAAGTTGAACTCTCCAAAATTTCAAAATAAAGATATGGGGTGCTGCATTATTATAATATGAGACTCCATAAATATTTTCATAAATTATTGAAATGTTTAGATGCCCCAAATAAATCTATTTTGAAATTTATCAAAAATGCCCTAATTAAACCCTATGAACAAATATGGGGCAAAACTTTTTGTTTTGAAGCCAAACTTTTTGTGGTGCTTCTAAAGGTCATGGGAGGCTCTACAAATTGTTCTGGATTTTATAAAAATGCTTAAGTGCCTCATTTTAATTGCTAAAGATGTTATTGGACCCTTGTTGTAATTTACATATTTTGTGGCGGGGGGTTTTTCTCAAAAATCGCCTCCCCTCCACAGTGCCGGCGGCACTGCCGCCCATGCCGCCCTGTCACCGTGGCCGCGCCTGCCACTGGCCGCCGTGGCCCCCTCTCCGATGGTCTAAGAAGCACGCCTCGAGACGCCCTGCTCCCCTCCCCAGCTCACCTGCTCCCTCCCCGTTTCCTCTCTCCCTCTCGAGCTCCCTCCGTGCCGACGGTTGCCGAGCTCGTCGCCGGCGTATAAGACCGCCCCGCGCCAATCGAAGATGACGGGGAGTTCCAGCGTGCCCTCCTCTACCTCCCCGGTCAAGGGATCGAGGCGGGAGGCCGTGAGTCGTCGACGCCGTCCGTTTCCCCTCCGCATCCGTCCGCGGTTGCCGCCGCGTGCCCTCCGCAACACCGCCGTCGATTTCGCCGCAACGGGAGCTCCCCGGTACAAGCCAACGGCGCCTTCAACTTCGCCGCTTCCCCCTCTCCCTTCTGGTGCCTGGAATCGATCCGGGACCGGTCGGACCGACGCCTGCGTGCTCAACACCGCCCGCACCGGCCGAGCTCGGTCGGGCTCCCGATCGTCGCCGTCAGCCCCTCCCCTCCGTCTCCGTCCATACCTTGGGACCCAGGGTGAGTTCCCCTTCCATTCCGGCAACTTTCCGCCCCCTTTTTCTCCCTCTCGCCGTCGTTTGCGTCACCGTCGCCGCCGGTCGGCGCCGTCCTCCGCGGTGACCGCGTCCCGGCCTGGGCACCGGCCTGAACCGGCCAACAGGCCGGTTGCTTCCGAAGGGTGCCCGGCCCTCACCCCGGCCTGGGCCGGCCACGAGGCCGGCCTGTTCGGGCAGGACCCCGGCCTGCACCCCGGACTGGGCCGGCTCTGAGGCCGGTGGCCTCTGCCACTGCCCCGGCCTGCTAACCGGCCTGGGCTGGTTTACAGGCCGGCCCGTACAGTAAAACCTGCAAATTGGAAAATAAATTCTGGAATTTAAATAATTAATAACTTTTCGAATATTGGTCCAAATTCAATAAATAAAATACCGATGTGATCAGCCAGACAAACTCTAACCAATGGACACAATTGAAATGTTATTTTTTTTAAACCATATCTTTGCGGTGTTTTTAAGAATTCCTAAATTGGGTTAATTATTACTGAATTTGAGAAACTCATAACTTATTAAATAATTGTCCAAAAATTATGATTTAAATATCAATGTGATCCACACTTCAAATGCTATCAAGTTATGCACTTATGACATCATGATCACAAATTCTTATTTGATGTTATTCATAATTTGATTAAATCAATTAAATTCAATTATTTAATTAGTTTGTCATTTAATCATCGGTACTCCGAAAATTACAAATAAATTACCGAAATGATCGGAATGACGAATCCTATCCATTCTTGTCATGTTCATGCATATCTGAGCCACCTCTCTAATAATTTAATATTTTATAAAGAATGTGGCCACTAAGATAAATATGGAGTTGTGTCCAAATAATTGCACTAATTATTTGGAACCCCATTTAATTGGTTAAATAAATTAAATGCTATTATCTTTGCATCAAATGGGACATGTCATCATGTGTTTGCGCATTGCACCTTGTGATCGTGTGATTTATGTGCTCTTTGTATTTTCCTTTGGGTATCGATAGATTCCGGAGTCGAGGGGCTCTCTAATTACCCCGACGAGCAGTACTTCATGCCCGGGCAGCAAGGCAAGAGATAACCTAACCTTCTTGGCATCTAGCATCCTATGATTTTATCAAATTATTTTATCCACCATAATATTGCATGCGGTTCAAATGTCTTTTGGTATAATATAGAGAATCCTATGAATGCATGTCTCTTCCCTGAGCCAATCACATGTATCCCTACCTATGAACCCTAGTGTTAATGTGTTGGCCGGATACAAATTATATTTGTTGGTTACATGCTTAGCTATGCTTAGACATGCTTAGTTGAAATACTAGATATGTCCGTTGTTTATTTCCATAATTGTGATTGAAGATGGAATGAGGCGGACTTGGTGGATATGTGGGTGCTTAACTAAAATGCTAAGTAGGCTTGGGTGAGTTGCCATCGGGGATGGTGTTTTGCCTCACTCTTGCCCCTAGGTGCGAGTTCCTGTCTTCGGAACCAAGGTTTGAGCGTGCTGCCATTGGTGGGTGTATGGGCGCCTTACTAGCTAAATAACTTGTGCGGGCGTATCCAAGGGTCCTCTAGTTCGGTTTTCCATTTGCGTGTGAGTGGAAAAGATGATGTTGACGAGGATTTGCGTGTAGGACGTGGCGATGGGGCAGGGCGCTGGGAGCGCTGAACCTGTCCTGTGGCCACAGATGACTCTTGGATATTCTCATGTGAGGTAAAGGCTTAACCGCGCCTGCTCGCCGGCCTTCCCCGGAAGAGGGTCAATTAGGTGAGCCGGACGGTACCAATGGATAAGGAGCTAGGAGGTCCCTCGGGAACCTGGCGACTTTCACATAGTACACCCCTGCAGGGTTTAATCTTTTCGAAAAGCCGTGTCCGCGGTTATGGACGCCTTGGAAATGGATTTACGGGATCATAGAGAATGTTAACCTTAATTAATTAATTTGGCAGCTAAAGGTTGCAACTCAACGTGTGTGAAAAAGGTTCATTTCCTCGAGGGTGGTTCGAGGGAGTGCCTTTGGTGGAGATGAGTGGTGATGGTTAGAAAAGGGTTCGAAGAGAACCGATGATGACAAATGTTACTCTCTTACCTCGTTTATAAACATATTCTGAGTAGACGAATGCCATGTGTCATTTATGTTTCGGTTTATGAAAATTAGCTTTATGCAAAAGAACTACATATAAAGCTTTAGAGCCTCCGTCAGTCATTGGGCCTATATCGCCCTACTAAACTTGCGAGTACATCGTACTCAGTCTCTCTTTGCTGCCTCTATGTATTTTTGTATTTCAGAGGAGGACGACACCGAGCAACTAGGTGGGTTCTTCGTTGACGTCGACTACTAGTCTGGGGTTCCCAGGTGGCAGCTTGGGACCGTGGAACAAGCTGGCTAGGAGATGTTTATTGTAGGCCTCTTAGGCCATATATTTGCTTCTTGTTGTTAGACAACACTACCCGCTTCCGCTTGTTGAATTGTTGGATCTGTGATCCTTTTGCTTGTAATATTTGTATTCTTCTCGTTATATGAGTTGCTATACTTTTGTGTCGTAGAGTCATGCTTTGGTGCCAGTTCTGTTCCATAAGTCTCGATCTTTGTTTTATACATTGATGGCTGTGTCGAATACATAGCATCTCTGTATAATTCCGGGGTCGGGGCGCTACAATTACACTCATTAAGGATATTTATGATAATGTTATGACAAGTGTTCGAACAAGTGATGGCGACACCAATGACTTTCCAATTAAAATAGGACTGCACCAGGGTCAGCTTTGAGCCCTTATCTCTTTACTTTGGTGATGGATGAGGTCATAGGGGATATACAAGGAGATATCCCATGGTGTATGCTCTTTGCGGATGATGTGGTGCTAATTGACGATAGTCGGGCGGGGGTTAATAGAAAGTTGGAGCTGTGGAGGCGGACTCTAGAATCGAAAGGTTTTAGGCTCAGTAGAACCAAAACTGAGTACATGAGGTGTAGTTTCAGTACTACTAGGCACGAGGAGGAAGAGGTTAGGCTTGATGGACAGGTGGTACCTGAGAAAGACACCTTCCGATATTTGGGGTCTATGCTCCAGAAGGATGGTGATATCGATGAAGATGTGAGTCATCGAATGGAAGTTGGTTGGATGAAGTGGCGCCAGGCTTCTGGCGTCCTCTGTTATAGGAAAGTGCCACAAAAGCTAAAAGGCAAGTTCTATAGGACGGCGATTCGACCAGCGATGTTGTATGGTGCAGAATGTTGGCCGACCAAGAGACGACATATCCAACAATTAGGTGTAGAGGAGATGCGCATGTTGAGATGGATATGTGGCCACACAAGAAAGGACTGGGTTAGGAATGATGATATACGTGAGAGAGTTGGGGTAGCACCAATTGAAGAGAAGGTTGTCCAACACCGTCTAAGATGGTTTGGTCATATAGAACGTAGGCCTCCGGAAGCACCATTGCATACCGGACGGATAAAGCAGGATGAGAATGTTAAAAGGGGTCGTGGTAGGCCAAACATGACATGGGTGGAGTCTGTTAAGAGAGATCTAAATGATTGGAATATCACCAAAGAACTAGCCATGGATAGGACAGCGTGGAAGTTAGCTATCCATGTGCCAGAACCATGACAAGGTTTCAAGATCTTATGTGTTTCAACTCTATCCTACCCCAACTTGTTTGGGAAAAAGGCTTTGTTGTTGTTGTATATCTTTATTCATTTATATTTTTACTTTTTTATGTTTCTTTGATGTTGAAAAATATTGACGTAACTGTAAAATGTTTAGAATCTTATGAAAAATCCTCGATTTCAAATAATAGGTTTAAATATTAGAAAAAAATGTTCATAAGGTTTAAAAAATTGTGTATGGATTGAAAAAAAATTTCGCGAGTAAAAAAAATGTTCGGTAGGCTTAATTGTTTTTCATGGACTCCAAAAATACGTTAGTAAATTCCAATAAATGTTCTGGGGATTATAATATTTTGGCGATGGACTCCAAAATTTTATATTCCATATCTGAAAGTTGTTCATGTGTTTGAACATTCTTATAATCCGAAAAATTTATGTACAAACAGAAAAAACAAAGAGAAAAATATAAAAGGAAAAATATACAGAAAAATAGGAAAAAAGTAAAAGGATACACAAAATGCGTTAACGCGCCTGCCCACGGCAGGTCCCTACAGGCGACAGTGGTACAACACAAAATGGTAGGAGGCTTGTTTCCCACATAAAATAGACCGCTCGTACCTTTTCTAATCTTATATATGTTGATGCACTAGTAGAAAAATGGCTTTTGCTTCGGACCTTTAGCCCCGGCCAAAGTTGGAACCGGAACTAATGTGGGCATTAGTTCCGGTTCGTACGGTGTCAGGACGAGGCACGACACCAGTCCCGGTTTAGACGGGATCATTAGTCCCGGTTCGTGATATGAACCGGGACTAAAGGTCCACGGCAGGCAGCCGCAGAGGTGGGGCCGGCGCGAGCAACTTTAGTCCCGGTTCATATCAGGAACTGGGACTAAAGGTTCCCCTATATCTCTTCTTCTACCCCGAGCCAGCTCCATTTCTTGCTCGAGCCACACTCCATTTTTCTCCTCTTTCACTCTCCCGAGCTCGAGTTCATCTCCATTTTTCTAAAGGAGATATGCCCTAGAGGCAAATAAATATTAAGTATTTATCGCATTATCTAATTAAGTTTATAAATAAGTTTTATATCGTGCTATAACTGTATTAATCGGAATTGTTAATACACGTGTGGTATGTAAACAAACCAGGGTCCCTAGTTAGCCTCTATATAAACTAGTTAATCAGTCAGCGGATGATCGTGATTTCCCCATCATGTAGATTCATAACAGTTGATGATGGAGTCATTTTATCAGCGGAATAAAATGATGGACATACCCACCAGGTATTGCAAGAGGATCGTATCACAAAAGTTCATTGTTGCAATAGGAGAGTAATATGATAGCTTATTCGTCATACCGTGAGATCGTATCAAATCACTGCTTCTGGAATATACTTTGATCGCATCAAACGTCATGTCTTATCTAGTGTGACAATAAAGGTGACACTTTCGGGTATCCTAAGGAAGTAGTTGAGGCGAGTGATCAAGAGCGGGATTTGTTCATCCGTGTGATGGAAAGATACTCTGGGCCCACTCGGTGAGATTATATCTATAAAGCTTCGCAGCATATGACTAGGTCATTGGAGATGTAATATCACAGAATGAGTTAAGTAACCCTTGTTGGTAACGAGATAAAACAGAACATAGGATGTTGACGATCCTATCTTAGACTAGGGTAGTATCGAAGGAACAAAAGGAATGAATATCATGTTAACGGTTCAACGACGATTATTCTGGAATGCATAGGGACCGTCATAGCCATCCAGGTCTCCCTGACGGTCATTGGCGAGCAAGGGGTCTCGACCATGTCTAGAGTATTCCCGAACTGTAGGGTAACACACTTATGGTCTTGACGACACTTGGAGATCGTTTTGGAATTATCGAAATAATAGAAATAGAGAGAGAGAATGAACCGGAATGGTTCCGGTAAAATCGGTAGGGTTCCGGGGAAGACCGAAGCAAGTTCGGAGTGGTCCGGAAGTTGTTACGGGGCATGGGAGATTAAATAATATGAAAAATATATTAATTATGAGTTATATATATTAAATATTAACTTAATATTAAATAAAAGAGGGAAAATGGGAAAAACACCTAAATGGGCCAAACCCCGGAGGGAAAGGCCCATATGGGGACCCACCCCATGAGGAGGTGCTGCGGCTGGGCCCTAGGGCCCATGCGGCTGACATGGGGTGTGGCTGGGCCCTAGTGGCCGGTGCACCCCCCTGCTCTCCTCTCCTTTGTTTAGTCCCACATGGGAAACTTAGGGGGAGGGACACCCCCTCTCCCCTAATAAATAGTGGGGCATATTATTTGGAAAAATACACAATAAATTTAGGATTTATTCCTATTGGCCGAGGATGCCCCTCCGCCCACTTCCACCCTCTCTCCACCTCCCGTTGTGTGTGGTTCCCTTGCAAGGACTACGCCATCGATCATCCGCGCCGGTCTTGTCACCGGCACCACTGTCGTGATGGTATCATGGAAGATGTCATAGGATGGCTTGAGTTGGGGGCCGATGGACGCTGTTGGCTCCGGGGAGGGATAGCGCGCTGACGAGCGCACATGGAAGTCAAAATGAACACATGATGTACCCAGGTTCAGGGCCCTCGTGAGGAGGTAACACCCTTAGTCCTGCCTGTCTGAGTGTATATGAGTGGGAATTAGCATTACAACATTGCTCCTAGAGCTGTATTTGCTAAGCTATGTGAGTTCTCCTCTATGAGCTCAAGAACACATGAAAGGAAGGGAGGAGCTCATGAATGGGGGAAGTGTCTCGCCTCCTTCACACAGGAGGGCCTGGGGCACCTTATATACTGGTGCCTCGGGTTACAGTGTGGGAGCATGGTGCTGCCAACTATGACCACCAAAGTCTTGCCTATGTCACCTTGAGTCTTGTCATCACGGGGCTGTCAACTATGGCCACCAAAGTCTTGACTATGTCACCTCGAGTCTTGTTGCTCTGCCATGTCCTGTCTCTGACACGACATGGCATGCCCTTCCAAACCACTGCTCCCACGAACTTGCATGGTTAGCGGCACGGGAGAAGCCTGCCACCTTGTTATCTGCACCATCATGCCTATCCCTGCACCGTGATTGCAGGGAGGGGACACTTGCGTTGACTTAAGACACCTATGATCCGAGATCACACGTGTCCTCCCTATGCCGGCATTGCCATGCCGGACATGCTTGACTCGGTTTGTTCTTCCCTGCACACAAGAGACAACATGATTATACAGACATACCTCATTTATGTCGGTCACGGTATGCCGGTTACCGTAAGCCGGTTTTCACCGTATAACTATATCGGCCCATACTGGCCCTTGCTATGCCGGTCAAGGTATGTCGGTCAACTATGACCCGGTCCACTCTTGGACATCAGTTTATGCCCTGCCATGACCCTATTCGGGGGTCACCCCCTGACATTAGTCCCCGAAGCTGTCACGGTCCTGCAGCCTCGGATGAAGGGCTACCACAGCTTAAGAACACACTTAACAACTGACATAATTATGTCGACACAACTCATATGCCGGGAATTGATTCCCAACCCAACTTTTAATTTCGCCTATGTCGGTCCCCATCGGCTATGCGAGAGAACTCCTCGTTTTCTCCAACTCCCAGGTGCAACGCACGTGGCAGAAACTTGTCGCGCGTCGCCTCGATTCCCGCACGGGAATAGACTGGCCACTATTTCTACTACTCGCACGCCTCGCGGGCCCCACGGGCAGTCAAATCCCTCAGGCAATCAAGTGCCTCGTTGACACCCATTACGTGCCACCCCGTATCCCACGGGATTAACTGCGCCACGATGGGTAGTTTCCCCTCTGTGGCACGTCATGGGGGACGGTTTCCCGCACCAATTGCGGAGATCGTGGTGCATTTAATCCGCGGCCCATGACCTCCCTTCGCTGCATAAATAGGAGGGAGGGGTTGAACCCTTGTTCACTTTTCACCCCCAAATCCCCATTGCTTTCTTCTCCGCAGCGCCTCCACCGCAGCACAGCCCACGCCACCGTAGTACTGCTCCCACCGTAGCGTCGCACAGAGCGCACCGTCGTAGCGTCGCGCACAGCACGCCGCTCCGCTTCCTCGATCTCTGCCACAAAAGCACACCATAGGCCACCGCCAATCTACGATTGGAGCACCGCTATTGGGGATATACCTACTAGGGGTATCTCTGACATGGTTCAATCCCGCTAGCCCAAGGTGGCCCACAATGGTGATGAATACTTTGCCTACCAGGCGCCCCAGTTAGCCGACGACCAAGGAAGGCGAACGCCGGCAAGGACGCCCAAGACTGAAGCCCATGAAGCCACCGGCACTAATATGGAAGGCGGCACGATTGCCGGATAGGTCTAGAACTCTGTGTACTTGCCGGATACGCCACAACCTTGTAACCCTAGGTCCTGCCGCCTATATAAGCAGGACCTCGGGATGCCTTTAGGGCACGTTCAACATACTCTTACAGCACATCTAGCTCATTGTAACCTGTACTCAGTGATATTGCCTTATAGTGAGTTATAGCAGCAAGTAAGGCTCCGCCACCACTGTGGAGCCTGAAGCTAGGTAAACTGCCATGTACAATCCCGTCCTTGACGACGTCCACCTTCTTGCCCTACATTCACCCTTCGGCTAGAGGACCCCCGTCTCCTATCCAAGATGCCGATACGACGACAGTTGGCGCCCACCGTGGGGCATAAGGCGGCAGGCGTCACGTTCCAGGCGGGAACACTTGGCGGCATCGGCGAAACTATCTCCGTCTGCCGCGCCACGAGATGTGGCAACATTGGCTACGTCGCAAGTGACGGAGGCTGCATCCCGGCAAAGGAAGGGATCATCGCCTACACGCTCATCCCAATCGGCGAGATCGAGATCTTCATCGGCTTCACTCCCGAGGCGTTAGGTTTCCCGAAAAAACACACTGTTCGCATCAGCATGGATTCTGATTCCGAAGAAGATTCTGCAAGCATGTTTGAACAAAGGGTCAACAGGTGTTTCAATGCACCCGAGCCTCCGCCTTCCGTGGCGGCATCCGGCTCGTCCGTCAACATGTAGCAAGTCTTTGTGGCAGATGCACTTGGTGAAGCCTCGGCTAAAGCAGCAACAACAGATGCCGCCAACCCCGAGACCCCAGCAACTGATCCACTATCCCAGGAGCCCCCGCCGGCTCCAAAGAAAAGTCCATTTTTGAGAAAGGCGAGCCTAGCAAGGAAGGTGGCAGGGCGGCCCTGGCGGAAGTACTGCACACGCCGGTGACTGACAAAACTAGTCTGGCGGACTTGGAGAAACTTTGAAGCTCTCTGGTGCAGCAAACGGAGTACCTCGCAAGCAAAGCAAGCAGAGGTGCAAGTTTTGCTCGATGAAGACAAGGAGGAAAACGCCAAGATCACCGACAAGCTAACCTCCAAGCTTAACCTCTTCACCACAACCCCATTGCCCAAGCCGGCAGGGGCCGTGGCAGCAAAGAAAAGTAAGAAGGGCAGGGATCGATCTCCCGACAACTACAAGTTGCCTGCCCAGAGACTTGGTTTCGAGTGGGCTACAGTGCCGCAGCGTAAAGACAAGAATGGGGACATCATCCTCTACACCCCCATCCTTAACACTGCAACCGCCTTAGATATCCTCAACAACGACGACTACGACAAGGACGAGAAAATCTACGACGCCTCGATCCTTGCTCACAAATCTTTAGATCAACAGGCCCGTGCTGATTCTTGCGCCAACATGGCGGACGCAAGAGGAGGAAGACTGGAGTCCAAGTCCAATGCCTGCAAGGCGGCAGCTGGCGGTCAACCCAAGGATCCATCTGGCTCCAGTAGCCATGGGAAGGGAAAAGATAAGCCCAAGGACAAGGACCCGTGCAAGTCACTGCCTCCCAGGAGACAACATGACGAAGCATCCAGAACTGGCAACAAACGCGAAGACTTGCCTCTCGACCCCCTAGACGGGATGAAGGCAGAAGATGGGGAAACAAACAGCCGCCAAGGAGTGGCGGCAATTGAGACAAATCCCCGCCGCCAAGAAGAAGCCGGGACCGAACTGTGTCGCCGCCGCCAGCGCCCAGGCATGAAGGCGGAAGCAGGGGACACAACGAGCCTAGGCATAGCCGGGCAGCGCAGGACGAGCCTCATGCTGATAGATCCGGCAGGAAGCTCGCTCCAGAAGACGCAAGACATCGTCTCAATGACATCAAGGTAGGAAAATAAGACGCCAACCTCGGCCCCGAGTGTTTTGGCCCAGCCATCTGCAACGTTCAGATACCTCGAGACATGACTTCAGTGACAAAAACTCATCAAAGGTACAACGGAGCAGACAAGCCAAACTCGTGGTTATCAGACTACGCGCTAGCAGTCGAAATTGTCGGGGGCAATGGACTGATTGACGCACGCTTCCTTCCCCTCATGCTGGAGGGGACAACCCGAAGCTGGAACGAGAACTTGCCGGATAAATCTATACACAGCTGGCATGGCATGGAAAAGGTGTTCACCCAACACTTCCAGGGCACATACAAGCGACCCAACACATACACAGACTTGGTTCGCTGTGTGCAGAAGCCGGATGAAACTGCGACAAGTTTTCTGGCAAGGTGGATCCATATGAAGGCAAGTTGCGAAAAAGTAGACGACAACTAAACAATCCATGCCTTCACAACATGGCTCCTAAAGGGCTCTAGTCTCAGACATAAGCTTGTGTGCATGCAAGTCAAAGATCTCGGAGTCATGTTAGAAATAGTATCCATGTACGCACAGGCGGATGACGACGAACGCGATGCAGACGACACCCATGACATGGTGCCAAACAGACGTGTATGTCACAAACGCAAGGCTCCCCAGGAAGATAAAGGCAGACCGTCAAACAAAGTTGCTGCCACCTTCGAAGGCAAAGGCGGCAACCGCAATTGGAAAGGAAAGGGTAAAGAAGCCGGCTCCAACAAGCAACATCTGACATACGATCAGGCAAAGGCTTTGCCCTGCCCAATCCACGCATCCTTAGGGAAGGTCAACCACACGCTGGGAGAGTGCCGGTTCATGGACGATTTCAAGAAAGACCCCGAGGTTGGCTGGAAGGCAAAGAAGAGCAGAAAAGCTGAGAAGACAAGAAAGGAAGACGATGATGAGGCAGTATCCATGTCGGAAGACGAGGACCCTAAGTTGCCGCGTAAGGAGAAAAAGTACCCCAAAGTTCACGGCCAATTTGTCTGCTTCTTGGGCACTCCTTCGGCAAAGGAAGAAAAGGCGGAACTACATGAGCTCAATGCCACATTGCCTGATGTTCCTCAGTATTTAGACAGGTCCGAGCAAGAGGTCACCTGGGACAGAGAGGATCACCCAGATCACGTGCTGCATCCTGGCATGTACGCCCTCATCGTCGACCCAATTGGCAACAACTTCAGACTCACCAAGGTGTTGATGGATGGCGGCAGCAGCCTCAACATCATGTACGCGGACACCTTGAAGCGCATGAACTTGTCGGAGAGCCAGCTTGATCACAGCAAAGTCAAGTTCCATGGCATCGTTCCGGGAAAGCAAGCCAAATCACTGGGAAGCATCAAGCTTGAGGTTACTTTCGGACCTGAGACAAACTACCGTTCAGAGTTTCTCAGATTTGAAGTAGTCCCCTTCAAGAGTGCCTACCATGCCATCTTTGGGTGGCCGGCTTTCGCCAAGTTCATGGCTAGGCTGTGTTATATTTACAGCAAGTTGAAGATGCCGGGACCCAACGGTACTATTACCGTCAATGGCAACTTCAAGAAAGCAAAGCAGTGCGAACGTGGCAACGCCGCCTTCGCTGAGGCAGTCCTCCACGCAGAGGAACTAGCCATGATGAAGAAAGAAGTGGATACATCCGAGTTGCCGGAACGCGCTAAAACTGCCGAGCCAAAGAAGACTTTCAAGGCCTCCAAAGACACAAAGAAGGTGGACCTGGTGCCAGGTGACAGCTCCAAGCAAATCACCATTGGGTCCAGCCTAGATGACAAATAGGAAGGCGCGCTCGTCAAGTTCCTCTGTGAGAATCAGGACATCTTTGCATGGTCGTCAGCCGACATGCCAGGTGTCCCGAGAGAACTTGCTGAGCACTCTTTTAACGTCTACGAAGGAGCCAAGCCAGTGAAGCAAGGAACAAGGCAGTACGGTGAAGCAAAGCGGAAGGCAATAGGGAAGGAGATCATCATGTTGCAAGAAGCCAAGTTCATTAGGGAGGTAGCACACAGATTGGTTGGCAAATCCTGTAATGGTTCCAAAACCTAATAAGGAAATGAGAATGTGCATTGATTATACCGGCCTTAACAAGTGTTGTCCTAAGGACCACTTTGCTTTACCGCGTATCGATCAAGTCTTAGAGTCCACAGCCGGCTCCGAGCTGCTGTGTTTTTTGGACGCGTACTCCGGGTACCACCAAATCAAAATGTGAGAATCTGACCAACTCAAAACATCGTTTACTACACCCTACGGACCTTCTGCTACATCACGATGCACTTCGGCCTAAAAAATGCCGGCACGACGTATCAATGTTGTATGCAAAGATGCCTTCACGAACAAATTGGCCGCAATGTGCACGTCTATGTAGACAACATTGCCGTCATGTCAAGAAAGAAGGCGGATTTGCTCGATGACTTGTGAGAAACCTTTGACAGCCTCCGGGAATATAGGATGAAACTCAACCTGAAGAAGTGCGTTTTCGGGGTTCCGGCCGGCAAGCAGCTTGGCTTTATCGTTTCCGAACGAGGAATAGAGGTCAACCCGGAGAAAATCAACGCAATCCTCGACATATCCAGGCCCAAGGACCTGAAGGATGCGCAGCGACTTGCCAGCTCGACGGCTGCCATCAGTCGTTTCATTAGCCGTATTGGGGAGAAGGCGATGCCCCTCTACCGGCTTCTGAGGAAATCCGACAAATTCGAGTGAACATAAGAAGTGGATGCCGCCTTGAAGCAACTCAAGGAAGCATTAACTTCTGCCCCAATTTTGGCAGCTCCTCGATCACAGGAACCAACGCTGCTTTATATCGCGGCAACCAACTTGGTTGTTAGCATGGTCCTGGTAGTGAAATGCAAGACGGAAAATTCAGACTTGCCGGAACAGCATCCGGTATAATTCATCAGTGAAGTATTTTCCGCCTCCAAGCAGCGTTATCCGCATTACCAGAAGCTGGTCTATGGTGTTTTTTACGCTGCCAGAAAGCTAAGACATTACTTCCAGGAGCATTCAATCGCGGTGCTGAGCAAGGCGCCTCTGGGTGATATAATCAATAATACGGATGCTATAGGCCGAGTCGCCAAGTGGGGCATTGAACTCGCCGCCTTCGACATCTTGTACAAACCCAAAAACGCCATTAAGTCTTATGCCTTGGCAGATTTTGTAGCAGATTGGACAGAAGCAATGGACGAAGTGCCTCTCCCTGAAGAAGCATACTGGATCATGCACTTTGACGGGTCAGAAATGCTTTAGGGCTCGGGGGCTGGCATTGTGTTAAGAAACCCGCAAGGAGACAAGCTCAGCTATGTGCTCCAAATTCACTTCAAAGCAACTAACAATGTAGCCGAATACGAAGCACTCCTTCACGGTCTACACATCGCCAAATAACTTGGCATCTAGCGCGTCCTATGTTACGGCAACTCAGATTTGGTGGCGTAACAGACACGTGGCACCTGGGATGCAAAAAGTAAGACAATGGCGGCATATAGGGCCACCGTTGACGAATTCGCTAAGTGCTTCCTAGGTTACGAGGTCCGCCACATCCCAAGAGCCCAAAACGAGGCGGCAGACACACTTGCTAGACTGGGGTCCGAGCGCAAGAAAGTACCAAAGGATGTTTTCCTGGAACACCTACACAAGCCGTCAATACAGGGAGCATACCTCCTTGACCCAGAGGCGACAGAACCAGTCAAAGACGCCAGTACGCCGTCTACCTGGTGAAGCCGGATAGGACGACGCCATATCTAGACTTCCTGATCAATCAGGAGTTTCCTGATGATGAGGTTTTGAAAAGGCAAATCATAAGAAGGGCCAAGGCATTCACAATAATCAAGGGTGAACTATACAAGCATAGCACCACGGGTGTCTACCAACGTTGTATTTCCCCTGAAGAAGGCAGAAACCTGTTGGACGAGATACACTCTGGAGTATGTGGACATCATGTCCTCACGCTGCATTGTGGCCAAAGCTTTCCGACAAGGTTTTTACTGGTTGACAGCCAAGCAAGATGCAGAAGACATCATCAAACACATGCAAGGGCTGCCAACTATATGCCAGACAACCACACATGCTGGCTTAGGAGCTTAAAACAATTCCCATCACTTGGCCGTTCGCAGTTTGGGGCTTGGACATGGTTGGTCCATTTAAGACGGCACCTGGTGGCTACACACACTTGCTTGTGGCTGTAGACAAGTTCACCAAATGGGTTGAAGCTAAACCTATCAAAAATCTAGACGGTACAACAGCCGCAAATTTTCTATGGGGACTAATCTCTCGGTTTGGGGTGCCTCATAGCATTATCACCGACAATGGCACAATCCTGTCGCAAGGCGAAGTCGAGGAGTATTGCCACCAGCATGTCATCCACCAAGATTTGGCTTTAGTTGCGCACCCTCAGGCGAACGGTCAAGTAGAACGGGCAAATGGCTTGGTCCTCCAGGGCATCAAGCCACGTGTCGAAGTACCATTGCACAGGGCGGCTGGGGCTTGGGTGGAAGAGTTGCAATATGTCCTTTGGAGTTTACGAACAACCCCAAACAGATCATCCAAGTTCACTCCTTTCTTCTTAGTATATGGCGCAGAAGCAGTGCTGCCATCCGACATGATGTACGATTCTCCCAGAGTTCAAGCCTACATCCAGGAAGATGCAGAAGATGCAAGACAGGATGGCCTTAACCTACTTGACAAAGAACGAGACATTGCTCTCGCACGATCCGCCATCTATCAACAAAGTTTGAGGCGCTATCATAGCCGGAGAGTGCGGCAACGTAGTTTTATAGTTGGTGACCTGGTCCTCCACCTAATCCAAGACAGGAAAGGCTTGCATAAGCTATCCCCGCCATGGGAAGGGCCTTTTGTGGTCAGTAAGGTATTGCTCAATGGATCTTATTACATGGTGGACGCATGAGATGGCTACAAGATGAAAAAAGGTCGCAAGCAAAAGCGGAAGGTTGACGACCAGTTTGAAGAAACAAAGCAACCATGGAACATTGAGCAGCTACGTCCTTTTTACACTTAGTAATTTTCAAATTGTAATAAGTACTATATAATTATGAAATAAAAGTCTGTGGTTTGCTCATCCAGCTCTGAGACCATGCCATCTTTTGTCTTTTCTCGCAATCATATATTTGTTATTGTCAAAAGTAACCGTTAAAATTTTACCCCGTGCTACGGGTCCAACTTCTATGACATTTGCCGTCTGTCGGCTAAAACTAAGAAAACAACCTTTGCACCGCCTAGTATGACTATTCATTTGTCTGTATGTGGGTCGCCTAGTAGCATGTCATTGGCACCAACATGCCGGCTTTGGTCTCTGAGTCTAAACTAATTGGTATTGCACCTGGTTGGCTCAGCTAAAGTAACTGTGATGAGGTTCCGCCAACATGAGAAAAAGTTAAACATGCGAGCACGAATACATATTAAGGCGGGCCACTTAAATAAGCCTACCGCCAAGTGTAGCATAAAAATTGGCCCAATAAATATTTACATTACAAAATAAGACAAGTCTTTTCGCATTACAATTTAACGCAGTCTATTGCTACTCTAACTACAGGAGAAGAAGCCTAAGGATCCGCCGCCTTGGGGGACGCCACTGGGAGATCTTGGGAGCTGACGTCGGCATTCCTGGGGCTGGCTCCGCCATCCTGGGGGCTACCTTCGGTAGCCACAGCTCCGCTTTCCTCGTCTCCGCCAGCTTCTGCTTCCGCCAAGGAAGGGTCAGCGGCAGCAGCATGGGGATCTAGGTGTTCTTTGTAGAACAACTAGATGTCTACCATGTTGGCGACGTGAGTCGCGTAACCTTGGCCAGCCGCCAGCACCTGGGAGAGCACGATGGGTTCGCCATGCTCGTCGTCGGACGACATGTACTCAGTCAATTGCCGGATGTTGGCATCTGGGTACCATGCCGCCGTCAGAGCAAGTGCCACCTTGGCCCCTTCACGTGCAGCGGAGTGTAGATGGTCATCGTGCGTAGCGGTCGCCTTCTCCAGTAACTCCGGCAATGCCTCGACATCGACGGGATAGCTGTCTTCTCCAGGGAAGAACTTGGCGGCGAACGCCTTGCCCACGCTGGCAAGATGCATGACGATTTCGGCAAGCTTCAAGACGCGGGCAAGGCAGGGCGATACATCCGCGTTGTCGCCAAGGTTTGCCGGAACTGCACAAAAACATACAAATGTCAGGGTTGCGACAAGTGACTTAGATACTCAAAAGCAAAGGTAAAGGTGGAAGCTTACCAAGGACATGGTCGTGGATGGAGTTGATCTCATCGAAGTGAGCGGCGAGGTTATCTTCAGCAAGATTGAGGGCTTGGTTCTGCTTGACCGATTGCTCGGCAGCGGTTTTTGACGCCTGAGCAAGGTGATTGCCCAATGCCTCTAATTGCTGCATCAACTTGCTCACCTCAGTGGCATTAGTCAAGTCTCGTTCCTCCAGCTCCTTGGCATGAGCCTTCTTCAGATCCGTGATCTCCTTAGACAGATCTACAGCTTCATTAATGATAGCTTGCAAGTCAGATGAGCTTTTAAGTATATCTTGGGCCGCGTCTACCAACTCTACAGTATGAAAAAAAGCCGACTAAAATACTTGTTGGAAGAAAACAAAAAGAAGACGGAAGAAAAGAAGGCAGCGCGAGTTGTCACCTTCATCCTTTTTGCGAGCGTCTTCTAAACTCGCAATTTGGCCGTTCTTCAGCTCGATGTCATGCTGAAGTTGGCAGACCTCCTCGTTCATGTTCATCTTGGTTTCGAACAGCTCCTTGTAGTAGGTATTTGAAATCTGCAAAGGCAACAGAACAAATTGAGATCCTAAGTCAAAAAGACCACTCCGCCGGCTAAAACAACATTTTAGCCGCCAAAGTGCTCGGGGGCTGCGACTAAGGATTACCTCAAGTTAGTTCTGGATCTGGCTGGACAGGAGCTACATATGCATGTAGAAGGATTGGGTGCCTTCGCGCATAGTCTTCAGCTTGGGGAGCGTGTCACTGTAGATGGTGGCAGGCTTGGGAGCCAAGTTTTCCCCTGCCTCCAACTTCATGGCGCGGAATTGAGCAGCATCACTAGTCGAAGCTTCAGCCGTCTTCTTGATGGTTGGCTGGAGGGAAGACAGGTAGACAGGTTTTTTGCATGGCGCTATCTCTGCAGCCGTCTTAGGGGCACCAGCTGACCTTGTCACCTCCTTATATGTTCCTGGGTAAATAACCGCGGGAATGTTGGCGGCAGGAGTGATAGGAGCAGCAGCGGGGGAAGGCCTTGGCGGCTGGCCTCTGCTGGCAGTTGCCTTCGTATTGGCGTGAAGCTTCTGCATGGCAGGCCTGCCACTGCAAAGGAGTACGACAGCTTGTGGGCAAGTGAATTATATTGAAAGTTGAGGTGAACAAAGCAACACTTTGCTTACCGTCCCTGAGGGTTGTTGAACCCCGCAGTCTTGTCTTCGGCGATGGCGACGGTGGCCGCATTCTTCCTCTTTTCCTTTTGGCTGGTGGAACCGGCGCCTTTGCGTTTCTTCGTCTTGCTAGCGCCGGCATCATACCAGTTAGGTGCCAGTTGGTCCTCCTCCATGCCTAACAACTGGGGAAAGAAAAGGCGGCGTCAGTCCAGTACTCATACGACAAAAACAGCCAAACAAAGACAAGGAAAGCCAAAACTTACCGCTGGGGCTGGGTTGTCGTGGGTGAACATGGGCATGCCTTCGGCTGCCTTCACGAACTGGGGTTTGATGAGCTCCCCGAGCCAGTACAGCAGCACCTTTTCGCTAAGTTTGTTGTTGCCGGCGTCGTCCGCCTTGTACTCGCACATATTGATTGGGTGATGGCAGAGCGGCATGATCTTCCTCGACAGCCAGCAGATGACGGTGTCGGTGCCGTCGAGTAGTAGAGGCGGAGGAACCATCGTCGTGGTTAGGAACTCGATCCGCCTGATGGCAAGACAGAGGTCATTTGGCAAACAGCCAGGAGACACCTTTGCTATCCAGCCGACTTGGTGGGTTGGCGGACCATTGACGAAGGCGGGGAACTTCAATGTCTGGCCGCGTGTCGGAATATCCTTGCAGTAGAAGAAACAGCTGGTCCAGTTCTTCTCTGATTTGATACAAGGGATCTTCGGGTACCACTCCGGTTGGCGGCAGTTGAAGGGCACACTCCCACAAGTTGCCAGCTGGCCGCCAGGAATGGTTTGCCGGCGGCATAGGAAGCCGTATTGGAAAAGTTCTTGGAAGCCGCCTAGTACTAGAATGCTATTCGGCGCAATATTGTGTGGCTGCAGCCCATAGAAGTGGAGCACAGCCAGAAAGAAGGCGGAAAGAGGCAAGCTCATACTGCGAAGGCAGTGGGAGGCCAAGACGACAAGTTCGTCGTCTTGGGGCTAGGGGACGAGTTCCTGGCCCGTTTCCCGCCAAGGGCAGTCCGCCTTGGAGGGAAGGAAGCTGCCATCTTCCAGCTCCTGCAGATAGTCTTCCGACATGCAGGACTAGAGCCAGTAGCGGGAGCCAAGTTCCGCCACCTCATCTTCTTCTTCTACGGTGGCCTCGCCGGAGGGAGCCACCAGATTCGCCGCAGCCGGTGCAGGGGCTGCCAGAGTGGAGGAAGATGAAGCCTCACCGCCCAGAATCGCGGTGGGGAAGTATGAAGTGATGGTTGCATTACCCGTGGAGGTTCCCGCCGCCGTGGGCCGAATGGATCCAGATCCAGCTGCGGAGGAGGTAGTCGTGGAAGGAAACGTCGCCGCCGCAGTGAAAAAAGTTTCGTCGAAATTTCGAACGAATTTCACGAAATTTACGATTTTCGGTATGGAGCGAGAATATATAATATCGTGCGAAATTTTCGTTCAAATTTGAATAAACACAGTAGATTACACTACAAGATGGGGTAGAGCATATTCTTGACAACAACTTGGCATTATTGAAGTGGTTGAGGGCCTAGATGGTTCTTTGGTACGTTTTGAGTTCGATTCCCCTTTGTCCCATTTCTATTTTTTGAAATTAATTTGAAATCCAGATTACAAATCTGGCCGAAATATTTAAACTATTTCTACGAAATTTCGTTAATTTCTCGAAATTCTCGAATTTCTGTGATGTGCGAAAAATATTAAGAAAACGAAATGTTAAACACTGCGCCGCCGCCGCAACACTTGGTTCGCCAGAGGAAGCCATTTGGCACGAAGCGTCGCTCGTTCTGCTCGCCAGAGAGCTGAGGGGAGAGGAGAGCTCGAGGAGGCGAGGAAGCGAAGGCTGGGTGCGCGAATGAGGCGAGGAGGCGATTCCACGGTGTGGCGTTTTGCTTTTATACTAGCTGCTCTGTGATTCGTGCGAGAAACCAGCGCACCCGAGATCTCCGCCACGTGCCCACGATCTCTTCGACGTGGTAATGGCGCGAGACGGTGGCACCTCGATTCTCGCGGGTCGTGGGTAGTAATCATGATGCATGCTCGGTTCAAACTATCGTGGACTGCATGACATCATCCGTCAACATTTGACAAGATTGGTCAAAGTGACAAGACTGCTGGAAAGATTCCTGACAGGAGGTCACGCCGTCTCTCCCATGTTGGCGGCAGCACGTCCGGCTACTTCTAGACGGACTGCCGCCTTACTCAACGGCGGAAAGATTGAAGCTCTTCAGACGCCATCTACATCAAGAACAAGGCAGACATTGCCGACAAGTGAAGACGGCGCCTGGAGAACTTCAACCTTCCCGGGGGCTAATGTTGGGGATATACGTACTGGGGGTATCTCTGACATGGTTCAATCCGGCTAGCCAAAGGTGGCCCATAATGGTGATGAAGACTTTGCCTGCCAGGCGGCCCAGTTAGCCGACGACCAAGGAAGGCGGACGCCAGCAAGGAGGCCCAAGACTGAAGCCCATGAAGCCACCGACACTAATATGGAAGGCGACACGATTTCCGGATAGGTCTAAGACTCTGTGTACTTGCCGGATACGCCATAACCTTGTAAACCTAGGTCCTGCCGCCTATATAAGCAGGACCTCGGGATGCCTTTAGGGCACGTTCAACATACTCTTACAGCACATCTAGCTCATTGTAACCTGTACTCGGCGATATTGCCTTATAGTGAGTTATAGCAACACTAGTAGAAAAGGGGGCAACGGTGCGCCCCCTTTAGTACCGGTTGTACATAAACCGGTACTAAAGGGGGCCATTAGAACCGGTTGTATATCTGCGCCAAGCCTCCAACCCTTTAGTACCGTTTGGTGTTAACAACTGGTACTAAAGGCTACTCTTCAGTACCGGTTGCTAATACCAACCAGTACTAAAGGGTTGGTGCACATGCGGCCACGGTTAGTGGCCCACGGCTAGCCCTATAGTACCGGCTGTTTTAACGAACCGGTACTAAAGGCTACTCTTTAGTACCGGTTGGCAATAACAACCGTACTAAAGAGGTTCTACCTATATATCTTCTTCCACCCCGAGCCGGCCAGCTCCATTTTTTGAGAAACCCGAGCCCAACTCCATTTTTCCTCTCTCCCAAACTCTAGTTCACCCCATTTTTCTTCAACATTTGTCAAGATTTGTGGCACCCTATACAAGGGTTAGCAACTTCATCATCTTCTCTTCCGGCATTTCAAGTTTAGCTCATTTTGTTGCAAGTTTAGCTAGTTTGATTTTTGTAGTGTTTGCAAGGTGTTTGATGAAATGCCTAAGTTAGGGATTTCATTTATTTTATATGCATTTTGAGCTCAAATTAAAGTATAATTTGTGGTTTCATATAGTGTCGTCCCGTCCCCTCCTCACCGCCATCGATCGCCTGCGCCGCTCCGCAACCGACACCACCTCGGTGAGCCTATTTTTTATCTTTTATTTAAAAAAATGTTAGTTATATGATTTAAATGCATAATTATTTCTTGTATATTTTTCTTATGTTTTTTTATATGTATAGTGTCATGGTTTTGATAACCGTCCCCGTCGGCCGTCGTCCGGTCTATGATTCGGATGTGGTATATTTTTATAACTATTTATTTAGGAGGTAGTTGAACCGGAAATTCCAGCCGACCCTATTGTCAAGTGGTATGCTCCTATAATACCCCAGGAAAAGGGTTCTCGCGAAGGTGATGTGGTATGATCCTATAATACCACGGTTGAAACGTTTGTTCCGAAACAAAGAGCATGCCAAGTTGTTGCGATGGCATAAAGAAGACCGCAAGGAAGACGAGATGTTGAGACACCCCGCTGATGGGTCTCAGTGGAGAAACATCGACAGTGCGTTTGAGCATTTTACAGCTGACGCAAGGAACTTAAGGTTTGGTCTAAGTATAGATGGATTGAATCCGTTTAGGGAGCAGAGCAGCAGTCATAGCACCAGGCCCGTGACTCTATGTATATATAACCTTCCTCCTTGGTTGTGCATGAAGCAAAAGTATATTATGATGCCAGTGCTTATCCAACGCCCGAAGCAACCCGGCAACGACATTGATGTGTATCTGAGGCCATTAGTTGACGAACCTTTACAGTTGTGGTATGACGAAGGCGTACGTGTGTGGGATGAGTACAAACAGGAGGAATTTGGCCTACGAGCGTTGTTGTTTGTAAACATCAATGATTGGCCTGCTCTTAGTAACATTTCAGAACATTCGAACAAGGGATACAATGCATGCACGCACTGTTTAGATAAGACTGACAGTATATATTTAGGTAACAAGATTGTGTATCTGGGGCATCATCGATTTCTTCCAAACAAGCATCATGTAAGAAACAAAGGCAAGCATTTCAAAGGTGAGGCAGATAACCGGACAAAGCCTACACGCCCTGATGGTGATGTTATATATGGCATGGTCAAGGATTTATAAGTAATCTTTGGAAAGGGTCCTGACAGTCTATCTGTTCGGAAAGACGCAAACAAGCACGTACCCTTGTGGAAAAAGAAATCTATATTTTGGGATTTACCCTATTGGAAAATCTTAGAGGTTCGCTCTGCAATCGACGTGATGCACGTGACGAAAAATCTTTGCGTGAACCTGCTAAACTTCTTAGGCGTGTATGTGAAGACGAAAGATACAACGGATGCACGGCAGGACCAGCAACGTACGCACGAAAGAGACAACCAGAATCCGAAGAAGTATCAAGGTACTGATAGCTACGCTCTTACCAAAGAAGAGAAGGAGATCTTTTTTCATGTCCGGAGCAGTATCAAGGTCCCTTCTAGCTACTCGTCGAATATAAAGGGAATAATAAACATGGTAGAGAAAAAGTTCCAAAACCTGAAGTCTCATGACTGCCACGTGATTATGACATAATTACTTCCGATTGCATTGAGGGGGCTTCTACCGGAAAATGTTCGAGTACCCATTGTAAAGCTATGTGCATTCCTTTATGCAATTTCTCAGAAGGTAAATGATCCAGCAACTCTACCAAGTTTACAGAAGGGTGTGGTCCAATGTCTTGTCAGCTTCGAGTTGGTGTTTCCGCCATCCTTCTTCAATATTATGACGCACATCATAGTTCACCTAGTCGAAGAGATTTCCATTCTCGGTCCTGTATTTCTACACAACATGTTCCCCTTTGAGAGGTTCATGGGAGTCTTAAAGAAATACGTTCATAACCGTGCTAGGCCAGAAGGAAGCATGTCCAAGGGCTATGGAACAGAGGATGTCATTGAGTTTTGTGTTGACTTTATTCCTGATCTTAGGCCTATCGGTGTTCCTCAATCGCGCCATGAAGGGAGACTGCGTGGAAAAGGCACGCTAGGAAAGAAAGCAACAAGAAGTATGGACGGGCATTCTTTCACTCAAGCACACTACACAGTTCTACAAAATTCCAGATTGGTGGCTCCGTATATCGTGAAACACATGGATATTTTACGCTCCGAATACCCGGAGCAGACTAACTTCTGGATTAAAGGAAAACACGTGGAAACTTTCAGCAGTTGGTTGCGTACACATCTCATTAATAACACAACTATTGGAGATGAGCTATACTTGTTGGCCAAGTCACCATCTTCGACTATATTGACTTTCCAAGGGTACGAGATAAATAGGAATACATTTTACACGGAAACCCAAGACAAAAAGAGCACTAACTAAAACAGTGGTGTCCGCTTTGATGCAACAAACGACGATGGGACAAAGGACACATATTATGGTTGCATACAGTAGATATGGGAACTTTACTATGTACCTTCTTTTAAGATCCCTTTGTTTCAGTGCAAATGGGTCAACCTGGCAGGCGGGGTAGAGATGGACTGGCGGTACGGAATGACTACAGTGGATCTCAACAATTTTGGGTACCACACCGAGCCATTCGTCCTAGCCAATGATGTGGCTCAGGTTTTCTATGTGAAGATGTAGCGGACCTGCACTTAAAAATAGGCAAGATCCCTGTGTATAGTGCAAATCCCTGGATCGAATCGTTTGCACACACATTTTACGATGAATACCATAACATTGTATCAATTTATTACACAAATGATCCAGACTTAAAATAATCCATTACAACTTTGCATAGCTCGAAGCTAGCATAAACAAAAATAACAGCGGAAGACTAAATATTATTGCATGGAGTCCCAATCTTCATGTAGCCACAGGCGAAACATGTTGGTTGCAGACTCGAAACCCTTAACGAAACCTCACTCATCGTCAGAACAACCTGATAAAAGATATCAACAAGGTGGGTCAGAACCATAAAATGGAACTGGCAAGTGACACTTTGTGGACTCATAGAGGCAAAACTCTAATAACCTATATGCATATTTGGCTGGTGGAGTTGAAGGCTATTTTGCATAAAGCTAATTTTACCCTATCTTTTCAAACACTTTTCTTTTTAACTAGTCATGAGATCATTCCATGGAACGCATCCAGGAATATCTTCTCCACACAAGTTCATCAAATTTTACTTATAAAATTGGCATGATGAGATCTCTTGTTGACGTCCTTGCTCCGATACTCAGAATTGTTCGTAACCGGGGACACGGCTATGATCATAGTTTGACACTCTCGAGAGGTTGTGCACTTTCACCACTTGACTCAATCAACCCATTCTGACCTTGACCCTTCTTGAAGTGAAAAGGAAAGGAGAAGATTGAGACGAGACCCTTCAGAGGTGCTTTCCCATGCGCTCTAGCGGGATCACTGCCACCTATTCCACTACATCTTCAGATCCCGCTGGCCAGGTCCACACAACTTACTAAGTCAAGACAGAGCCCATATGACATGTGGCTGCACGAAAAGTAATCTTCACTTGGAGCAACTTCGATCCCTTTGTCCCTGGGTGGCAATCCACAAGTGCACATACTCAGGTCCACTCACCTAAATGAGCCTGGGTCTAACCCAGGTGCACTCACCTAGATGAGCCTAAGCAGCCACTCAACTTTCAACCTCCATCCACATGCCACATCCACCCAGGTGGTTCGTTAACTTAGTAGTTTTTCAATACCAACTTTTATAAAACAATTTTGAGCGTAGCAATGCTAATATCTACTAAGTTAACAAATAGGTGCTAGACACTTTAGGAATATTTGGAGAATTACTAACAGGTCTAGCATAGCATAGTATTACTAATAATCTATCATGCAAGATTTTCTAAGTAAAAGCTACCACATGCATATCAAAATAATAGGAAATTTATGAATGTGCCACTTGCCTTGGCAACAGGAGTGGCAGGAGTAGCAACCACCAAAGTCTTCGTGACTCTCCGAATAAACTAATAAAATAAACAAGCCACACATAAATAAACAAAGCAACAATATTCATACAAAAAAAAATAACAATACAACAAAATATGCAAGAAGTCAAAATGCAATTAAAACAATTTTGACTTAACAAAAATACAACCATGCAATAAAATATGCCATGCATGAATATGCAACAATTTCCACAACACAAATATAAAATAACTTTTAGTTCTCTGGTTGTGTAAGATGCCACAAAACAAATTTTATTAATTTACTAATTAGAAATAAATCCAAAACACCTAAATAAGGGAAAACACACAAGTTCTAAGGTTTCTGCATAAAAATATTTTAATAAAATATGATGAACATGCTACTGGACAGAGGACTTCATAACTAAACTAACCCAATTGGATTTACTCAAAAAGCTATTTTTAAACTAAAGTTATGACAAATTTACTCAAATTTCACATTTGAAATTCAAATAAATTTAAACTTGTCAAAACAGAAAACTAAAATGCCAGAAAGATTCTACTTGTTCTAAGGATTTCAAATATATAAAAATATTTGAATTTGGCCAAACCAATAAAAAGTTATGATAAATCTAAGATGCAGGGGCTTTTCTGCAAAACAGACAGATTAAAACTAATTCGGAAAATTCACAGAAAAACCCTGGCCACGTGGCTGCTTCCTATTGGACAGATCTGCTGACTGGGCGCTGACTGTGCATGCCACGTAGGCGTACCGGTTCGGTTTTAAAACGATCTAATCCACGCCGTCCAAAAAAGATCTAACGGCCTCAGATCTAGGGTTTCAGTGGGCGGCTGCCGGAGTTGCTCCGGTGACCCAACCGTGGCGGCGACATGGCCGGCGTCGCGCGTTCCGGCGAAAAGAGGAAGAGAGGGAGAGGGGTTTCGTTACCAAGGGATGCAGGACGTCGAGGAGAACTCGGTGGCGAGAGGCGCGTCGTCGACGTGCACGGGTACAGCCGGAATTCCTCGCCGGAGTTGGTGATGGCGGCCGGGGTCGTCGGTCGATCACGGGGGCGTCGATCTGGAGCGTTAAAAACCACCGGACCATGTCAGAGAGCTGCGCAAGAAAGTAAGAAAGCGAAAGGGAGAGTAGGGGCAGCTCGAGGTCGTCTACGTTCACCGGAAAGGGAGAGTTCACCGGCGGCGGGTGGCGGAGCTCCGGGCGTGATTCCGAGCAGCCTTGGGGCTCTCGGGCTAGGGTTTGTGGGGCAAGAAGGAGAGGGGGACGAGGGCATCTTATAGCCGACCTCGGACGCGTCGATCTTGGCCTTAATGGCCCGCCATGATGAGCGAGATCGCCGGCGTCGAGTTTCCAAACTCGGGCGCGTGATTGACGCGAGGGGAGACGACGCTGACGTGGGGCGTCGGTGCTGACATGTGGGGCTGCGGTGTCAGCGAGAGGGGCGTGCGAAGGGGTACCGGGCCGCTGCTGGGCTGCGCGCGCGAGGACGATGCTGGGCCGCCGCTGGGCTGGCTCGGCCGGTTGGCCCTTTCCATTTTTTTTTTGAACTCTTTTCTCCTTTTCAAAAAATTCTGGAAATTCATAACTTTTGCAAAACACATCCAAATGAATTCAAACCAATTTGTATAAATTTGTAAAAATACCCTTTATCAAAATATAATATTTGGAAACATTTTTACACAAAATAAATTACCAAAAATACCCTTGGCATTTTAAATGGTAATTGGTGATATTTTCCAAAGTCAAAATAAACTCAAATCTTTTCCAATTAATTTGATAAAATACTTTTTAGAAAGCTTATTCTAAACATAGCACTTTGGCACTATCAAATAAAATCATAGAAACCAAAATCATTATATAGAGCCTAACATGCCCTATATGACATTTTCTCAAATAGGGTTTAAAGTGGAAATAGAATTCCATCTTTTGGAAAAATTAAATGCAAATCAAGAAAGTGAATGATGATGCATGCATGATTTTGGATTTTCAAATCAAAATATTTATAATTTTCAAAAAGTTTTTGACTTTTCTGATTTTTCAAAAATTTGAAAATCTTGGGATGTTACATACTACCACCCTTAAAAGGAATCTCGTCCCCGAGATTCGACGAGGCTAGAAGAATGGGTTTGAAAACTTTGGGTTTTGACAGCTGGGTGGGCTACCACCCTTAAAAAAAAAATTTTGTAGGTAGTCTAGAATATGAAACTTCAAACTGGATGCTTGAATAGAATGTACCATTTTCCATACCAGGCTCATTGTAGGCTCCTTCCAGGTGGACATGGTTCACATATCCCTTGTCGAAAGGATTTGGCTTGGCTGCTCCATCCACTTTCTTCTCGGGGCAGTCAGTTGAATAATGCCCTTGTTTCTTGCAAATGTAGCAAGTGATATGGCTGAGATCCTTCTTGGGTGCAGTATTTGGACGGTGATGTCCATTGTTGGAAGCAGCGTGTCCATTTCCCTTGTAGCCTCCATTGCTACCATTATGGTCATGATCATGATGCTTGTGGTTGTTGTGCCCTCCATTGTTCCCATGATAATGCGGTTTCTTCTGAACAAATTCTGAGTTGTACTTGCTGCCATTGTGCTTCCTCTTCCTGTTCTCTGCCTTCTTGATGTTATCCTCTAGTGTGATTGCTTGATCTAGGAGAGCCTGATAGTTTGGGGCATATGCAACTGTCAAAGGGATCTTGAGTTCATCACACAGTCCCTTGAGGAATTTTTCCTTCCTCTTTGCATCAGTGTCAATGTCTTCAGGAGCATAACGGGACAATGAGTAGAAGTCGTCCATATACTCTTTGAGTGACCTATTTCCCTGTCTCAGGCTTCGGAATTCTTCCTTCTTCAAGTTCATAATGCCTGAAGAGATATGAGCATTACGGAAGCCTTCCTTGAATCTTTCCCAAGTCAATCCGTTCAGAGGGTGGGTGATTTGATATGTTTCCCACCATTGAGCTGCTGGACCCTCCAACAAATGAGCGGTGAACCTTACTTTCTCAACATCGGTGCACTCACAAGTCACCAAGTCCTTGTGCACAGAGCGAAGCCAGTCATCTGCCACAATTGGCTCAGTAGCAGAAGAGAACTTGTTAGGCCTTAACTTCAGAAATCTTTCCAGCCTGTCTACTTGAGGAGGAGGTGGTGGTGGCGGTGGTGGAGGTGGTGGTGGCGGCGCATTTTGATTGGCCATGAATTGAGCCATCATGGTCATCAGTTGAGTCTGTGCTGCTATCATCTGTTGAAGCATGGCATCGGTGTTGTTGTTGTTGTTGGGATCACGTCGAGGAGGCATCTGTGGGTTTTAGCATAGATGAGCAAAAGATAGACAGATCTATGAGAAATAGTCCTACCCATACAAACAAGTAGCACCAATAACAACAATCAATCAAAAGTTCAACACAAACTTTTTGATAGAAACGAACTAGTCTTTTGGAAGGGAAAACACACCAAGGTTTTGAAAAATAAAAGCGGTAGTACTGCCATACCACAAGTTGGTAGGTCAATACACCATCGGGGTTGTTATTCTAATGAAATGGTGGTCTAATCTATCTCCTTCCTGAGTGCATCAAGTTCTTCACCGATTTTCTTGAGTTCATCCAGGTGCTTCTGGGTGTTGTGAAGTCTAAAACGAAGTCTTGCTCCAAGGTACTCGATGGCCTCCCATGCTGCACTTCTTGCTGAATCAAAGAAGGTTGTGTGAATTATTGGGTTGGTGAACATGCAGCATCCTTCGGTCTTGTGGTCATCGTCTTTGCTCTTGTACAAATGGAGTTGCACCCACCAGTATTCTTGACCTTCACCCATGAAAGGAAATCCTTTGTATATAGCTTCTCCTTCAAATCCCAAGCTCTTCATGTTATCCTTGAGTGCTCTTGGAAACTCAGTCTCACACTGCAGAGTCATGGTCATCACTGGTCCTTTCTTGATGGCTTCCATGAGGGTGGTCATCTAAAATAAGAGAAAATACTTAGAAAGCAATTTAGACAAGATGGTTACAAGAATGACATTAGAAAAGTTTTTGGATGAATAGAAATTAGCTTTTAGTCCTATGGTCTTTCTTATTTCTATTCCAAACCTAGGGTTTCGAACCTACAGGCAACACAATGCTCTGATACCATCTGTAGCGGACCTGCACTTAAAAATAGGCAAGATCCCTGTGTATAGTGCAAATCCCTGGATCGAATCGTTTGCACACACATTTTACGATGAATACCATAACATTGTATCAATTTATTACACAAATGATCCAGACTTAAAATAATCCATTACAACTTTGCATAGCTCGAAGCTAGCATAAACAAAAATAACAGCGGAAGACTAAATATTATTGCATGGAGTCCCAATCTTCATGTAGCCACAGGCGAAACATGTTGGTTGCAGACTCGAAACCCTTAACGAAACCTCACTCATCGTCAGAACAACCTGATAAAAGATATCAACAAGGTGGGTCAGAACCATAAAATGGAACTGGCAAGTGACACTTTGTGGACTCATAGAGGCAAAACTCTAATAACCTATATGCATATTTGGCTGGTGGAGTTGAAGGCTATTTTGCATAAAGCTAATTTTACCCTATCTTTTCAAACACTTTTCTTTTTAACTAGTCATGAGATCATTCCATGGAACGCATCCAGGAATATCTTCTCCACACAAGTTCATCAAATTTTACTTATAAAATTGGCATGATGAGATCTCTTGTTGACGTCCTTGCTCCGATACTCAGAATTGTTCGTAACCGGGGACACGGCTATGATCATAGTTTGACACTCTCGAGAGGTTGTGCACTTTCACCACTTGACTCAATCAACCCATTCTGACCTTGACCCTTCTTGAAGTGAAAAGGAAAGGAGAAGATTGAGACGAGACCCTTCAGAGGTGCTTTCCCATGCGCTCTAGCGGGATCACTGCCACCTATTCCACTACATCTTCAGATCCCGCTGGCCAGGTCCACACAACTTACTAAGTCAAGACAGAGCCCATATGACATGTGGCTGCACGAAAAGTAATCTTCACTTGGAGCAACTTCGATCCCTTTGTCCCTGGGTGGCAATCCACAAGTGCACATACTCAGGTCCACTCACCTAAATGAGCCTGGGTCTAACCCAGGTGCACTCACCTAGATGAGCCTAAGCAGCCACTCAACTTTCAACCTCCATCCACATGCCACATCCACCCAGGTGGTTCGTTAACTTAGTAGTTTTTCAATACCAACTTTTATAAAACAATTTTGAGCGTAGCAATGCTAATATCTACTAAGTTAACAAATAGGTGCTAGACACTTTAGGAATATTTGGAGAATTACTAACAGGTCTAGCATAGCATAGTATTACTAATAATCTATCATGCAAGATTTTCTAAGTAAAAGCTACCACATGCATATCAAAATAATAGGAAATTTATGAATGTGCCACTTGCCTTGGCAACAGGAGTGGCAGGAGTAGCAACCACCAAAGTCTTCGTGACTCTCCGAATAAACTAATAAAATAAACAAGCCACACATAAATAAACAAAGCAACAATATTCATACAAAAAAAAATAACAATACAACAAAATATGCAAGAAGTCAAAATGCAATTAAAACAATTTTGACTTAACAAAAATACAACCATGCAATAAAATATGCCATGCATGAATATGCAACAATTTCCACAACACAAATATAAAATAACTTTTAGTTCTCTGGTTGTGTAAGATGCCACAAAACAAATTTTATTAATTTACTAATTAGAAATAAATCCAAAACACCTAAATAAGGGAAAACACACAAGTTCTAAGGTTTCTGCATAAAAATATTTTAATAAAATATGATGAACATGCTACTGGACAGAGGACTTCATAACTAAACTAACCCAATTGGATTTACTCAAAAAGCTATTTTTAAACTAAAGTTATGACAAATTTACTCAAATTTCACATTTGAAATTCAAATAAATTTAAACTTGTCAAAACAGAAAACTAAAATGCCAGAAAGATTCTACTTGTTCTAAGGATTTCAAATATATAAAAATATTTGAATTTGGCCAAACCAATAAAAAGTTATGATAAATCTAAGATGCAGGGGCTTTTCTGCAAAACAGACAGATTAAAACTAATTCGGAAAATTCACAGAAAAACCCTGGCCACGTGGCTGCTTCCTATTGGACAGATCTGCTGACTGGGCGCTGACTGTGCATGCCACGTAGGCGTACCGGTTCGGTTTTAAAACGATCTAATCCACGCCGTCCAAAAAAGATCTAACGGCCTCAGATCTAGGGTTTCAGTGGGCGGCTGCCGGAGTTGCTCCGGTGACCCAACCGTGGCGGCGACATGGCCGGCGTCGCGCGTTCCGGCGAAAAGAGGAAGAGAGGGAGAGGGGTTTCGTTACCAAGGGATGCAGGACGTCGAGGAGAACTCGGTGGCGAGAGGCGCGTCGTCGACGTGCACGGGTACAGCCGGAATTCCTCGCCGGAGTTGGTGATGGCGGCCGGGGTCGTCGGTCGATCACGGGGGCGTCGATCTGGAGCGTTAAAAACCACCGGACCATGTCAGAGAGCTGCGCAAGAAAGTAAGAAAGCGAAAGGGAGAGTAGGGGCAGCTCGAGGTCGTCTACGTTCACCGGAAAGGGAGAGTTCACCGGCGGCGGGTGGCGGAGCTCCGGGCGTGATTCCGAGCAGCCTTGGGGCTCTCGGGCTAGGGTTTGTGGGGCAAGAAGGAGAGGGGGACGAGGGCATCTTATAGCCGACCTCGGACGCGTCGATCTTGGCCTTAATGGCCCGCCATGATGAGCGAGATCGCCGGCGTCGAGTTTCCAAACTCGGGCGCGTGATTGACGCGAGGGGAGACGACGCTGACGTGGGGCATCGGTGCTGACATGTGGGGCTGCGGTGTCAGCGAGAGGGGCGTGCGAAGGGGTACCGGGCCGCTGCTGGGCTGCGCGCGCGAGGACGATGCTGGGCCGCCGCTGGGCTGGCTCGGCCGGTTGGCCCTTTCCATTTTTTTTTTGAACTCTTTTCTCCTTTTCAAAAATTCTGGAAATTCATAACTTTTGCAAAACACATCCAAATGAATTCAAACCAATTTGTATAAATTTGTAAAAATACCCTTTATCAAAATATAATATTTGGAAACATTTTTACACAAAATAAATTACCAAAAATACCCTTGGCATTTTAAATGGTAATTGGTGATATTTTCCAAAGTCAAAATAAACTCAAATCTTTTCCAATTAATTTGATAAAATACTTTTTAGAAAGCTTATTCTAAACATAGCACTTTGGCACTATCAAATAAAATCATAGAAACCAAAATCATTATATAGAGCCTAACATGCCCTATATGACATTTTCTCAAATAGGGTTTAAAGTGGAAATAGAATTCCATCTTTTGGAAAAATTAAATGCAAATCAAGAAAGTGAATGATGATGCATGCATGATTTTGGATTTTCAAATCAAAATATTTATAATTTTCAAAAAGTTTTTGACTTTTCTGATTTTTCAAAAATTTGAAAATCTTGGGATGTTACAGAAGAACATGTCTTCCAGACCGAAAAAAAGAAAAGATAAGCGAGCCGATACATCATGCGATCAGCCAAAGCGCCACATAGTTCTTTCAGGGAAAAGAAACATCGTGGGAGTGGAGGACAAGACAGACATGTCAGAAGATTACAATAAGTTTAATGAAATTCCGCACTTCAAAGTGAAAACTAACCCAAGCATCGTGTTAAATGATGAAGATTGTCCATGGCTACGGCGCAATCAGAAGAAAGGGACACACACGAAGAAACAAGTGAACACTAGATAGGGATGTTGTTGGTGATGTGTAATAATTAATGTATTAAACCTTTTATCAAATGCACACGGTTTCGCCGTCATACAGCCCAACGGTGGCTCGTGAGTGCCTGCATATCAAATGCACCGTTGGGCTATATGACGGGAATCCGAATTATTTGTATTCGGTCAATGAACTGAAGGATTCCTAGATAGATCAAAACACATCGTATCACCTGCATACAGCCCTACTGTGGCTAGAGAGTGCCCTACTGTGGCATTCGATCCAAGCAGCTGCAAGACTTATCTGATGATCTGCAACCGTCCCAACAAGTGTTGGTGATATACCAGATCATCAAAGAAGCCCTTGCCGCTGGTTCCCAAAAGTATTACATATCATCACAGTTGATGGCTGTGAAGTGTACTCCTGCCTCTCTTATAGACATGCCTCTCTGAGTGACTCCCTCCGGTTGGATATTTATATCCGTGTGCTTCTGATCCAATGGCTCACAAGCGCTCTAAAGAAACACACAATCCATGTGCTTCTGATCCAATGGCTCACAAGCGCTCGAAGGAAACACACGATCCGTGTGCTTCTGATCCAACGGCTCACAAGCGCTCTAAAGAAACACACGAGCCGTGTGCTTCTGATCCAACGGCTCACAAGCGCTCGAAGGATACACACGATCCGTGTGCTTCTGATCCAACGGCTCATAAGCGCTCTAAAAAACACATGATCCATGTGCTTCTGATCCAATGGCTCACAAGCGCTCGAAGGAAAGACACGATCCGTGTGCTTCTGATCTAACGGCTCATAAGCGCTCTACAGAAACACACGATCCGTGTGCTTCTGATCCAACGGATCACAAGCGCTCGAAGGAAACACACGATCCGTGTGCTTCCGATCCAATGGCTCACAAGTGCTCAAAGGAAACACACGATCCGTGTGCTTCTTCCACCGCTTCCCGCCTTCGTCTTCCCGTAATTTCTCACTATATATTTGTAGGCTTGGCCGCCATTGCCATATCACATCTAAACTCATATCTGCAACCTCATCACTCTTCCATTGTAACAAAATTTTGACTTAGGCGTTTTTGACTTAGGTGTTCTCGGCGACGATGTCCATGTGGGACCAGAGGGGCGATGTGCGGGACTGGGCTCCATCGGGCTGGCACTGGGAGGTGCTACCTTCCGGGACGCGCAGCTTGGTGAGGAATCCGGGTGACGTCGTCGACCCGGATCTTCTGTGGTGGCAGTCGCGTGGGCCACGCTCGGTGCAGAGGGAGCCGGCCCCCGAGGAGGTGGTACGTCGCCGTATCAAGGAGGAGGATGAGCACGTCCGTCGCTACAGGTATCTATTGGATAGTCAGTATGACAGTAGGTGGTCGTTTCTTCAGAGGGTTCCTTCTCACGTGAGCTATGACCCTGTGAGGGTTCCTTCTCTTTGAGTGCGTATTGCCGGCGGCTCAGCACCCCGCGGCTCAGGAACCGGTCAAAGTTAGTTTCAGATTCTGTGATCGCCATTGCAGTTCTCTTGTCTGTGATCGTAGTTTAGGTTATTACTTATTTTTGAAAACTTGCGACCTAAACTATCAACTTCCGGAGATGTGTGTGATATTCATGCATATGTATGCCAAATATTGGGTCTCGCCAGGTACGAGGGGACGACCCGCCTCTTTCGGACTTCAATGAATATATATAAATTATATAAATAGATAGATTACATTTTTATCAAAAGTTTGACATTTTAATTGCATTTTTAGAAATTCAAATCATATAAAAAACAATCAAACATTCATTTTGTTTCAATTTTTCAAATTTGCTACATTTTCATATTTTCTAAAATAACAACCTAAGTTTTCTAAATTTGCAAGATAACCTAAATTTGCAAGACCTAAAATAACAACCTAAATTTTGAATAAACAATAATAAAATAACTTTGCTAAATTTTCGAACTCTTCTAAATTTGCTACAAATTTTTAGACAATTAAGTTACATAGATATAAAATAAAAAGAAACTAGAGAAAAAAACAAAATAGAAACCAAATAGATATAAATCAAAACAGAAAACATATGAAATAAAACACATATACATATAACAGAAAATAAAAAACAAATCAAAACCCCATTTGTACCGGTTGGTATTACCAAACGGTACTAAAGGGGTGGGCTTCGCGCGCGAAATTTCATCGCGGCCCAAAATGGACATTTAGCACCGGTTGGTAATACCAACCGGTACTAAAGGGTCTTTAGTACCGGTTGGTATTAGCAACCGGTGCTAAAGGTCCATTTCGAGCGTTTTAAACAGGGGGATCGTCCAAAAATCGTCAAGTCCAAGCAGTACGCGTACGCCATCTCTCCGCGCGCCGACACCTCTCCTCCTCCGGCGAGCCCTGCTCCGGCCGCCCTCCACCGCGCGCCCCTGCTCCGGCCGCCACCACCGCGCGCCCCGCCATCGCTCCGGCCGCCTCCACGTACCGCGTGCGCATTGCTCCGGCCGCCCGCGGGCGCCATCGCCCCGCCCACCGCGCGCCCTGCTCCGGCCGCCTCCACCGCCTCCCGCATCGCTGGCCTCCCGTGCGCCGTCGCCTCGATCCCGCATCGCCGGCCACCACCGCCGCCTCGATCGGCCTCCACCACCGCAGGTTTTTTTTTTCATTTTTAGCAATCTTGTGTAGCTTAGTTAGCATGCAATTATTATAGCAAGTTATTAATTTCAGAGTTATAAATTTGTGTAGCAAATTATTAATTAGTGTAGTAAATTTAGGAATTTTAGCAAATTTGAAAATGTAGCAAATTTAGAAGAGTTAGAAAATTTTGCAAAGTTATTTTATTAGTTTTTATTCAAAATTTAACTTGTTATGTTAGGTCTTGCAAATTTAGTTTATCTTGCAAATTTATAAAATTTAGGTTGTTATTTTAGAAAATTTGAAAATGTAGCAAATTTAGCAAAGTTAATTTTTTAGCAAAGTTTGAAAATTTAGCAAAGCAATGTAATTTGATGATTGTGTTAGCAAAGTTAGAAATCAAAATTAATACTCCATAATTAGTTGCAAAATGTAGCAAATTAGAAATATTGCTAAGTCATTTAGATAACATAGTAAAGTTTGAAATAATGCTAAGTTTCAAATATTGCTAAGTTAGAAATATTGCTAAGTTTGAAATATTGATAAGCTAGAAATATTGATACGTTAGAAAAATTTAGCAAAGTTTGAAAATTATTTTTGGTTACTATTAGTGTACAAATTTTGATAGTTAGCAATTTTGAAACTTAGCAATTTTGTTTAGATTATTTTAGGTTATTATTAATGTAGCAATTTTGTTAGAAATATTGCTAAGTAATTTAGATAACATAGTATAGTTTGAAATATTGCTAAGTTTGAAATATTGCTAAGTTAGAAATATTCCTAAGTTTGAAATATTGCTAAGTTAGAAAATTTTAGTAGCAAAGTTTGCAAATTATTTCATTAGTGTATAAGTAAATTTAGCAAAGTTTGAAAATTTATCAAAGCAATGTTATTTTTAGTTGCAATGAAATTTAAAGTTGTTTGCTATGAATTAAAAATTTGCAGTGACATTGAGCTATGGAGGACGACGCCCCCATCACCCGAGATGACGCCCCCTTCATCTGAGACGAGGAGACACTACTAGGAAAAGTCTTATAGGTAAGCCACGTATCCGTGGCGCACTGGCAGAATGGTGCGCCATGGCTAAGTATGCGTGGCGCACGGCCTGGTGCTGCGCCACTGACACCAACTTAGTCGTGGCGCAGGTTTCTAACAAGTGCGCCACGGCTAAGATGGGCCCTGGACGGCCGGCCTGTGCGCACTCAGGCGTGGCGCGGCACAAACATGTGCGCCACGGGTAGCAGCGTAGCCGTGGCGCACCGTAATACACTGCGCCACAACTAAGTGTGGGACCCGGTGCACATTTTTGGCGCCAATTTTACCCCACTTAGCCGTGGCGCACTGTGCCCCTGTGCGCCACGGGTAAGCGTGGGTCCCACCTTTACCATTTCTGGCGTGAATTTTACCCCACTTAGCCGTGGCGCAGGGCATTACCGTGCGCCACGGCTAGTAAATACTGGTGGCGCAGAGACACTACGTGCGCCACGGCTAAGCCTGGGTGCACTTTTTGGCTGCCACCACCACCACCCCCTTTNTACCCTAGACGGTTGGAGGTGCCGCGAAGACTTCGAGTTGTGAAGTTTCGGCATGATTTGGGAGCCCCCAATTGAGTTGTGGGTGTGTGCCCTAAGAAAGTTGTAAAGGCTCCGGATTCCGCCTCGAAGGCACTATTAGGAAAAGGCTTATAGGTAAGCCACATATCCGTGGCGCACTGGAATAATGGTGCGCCATGGCTAAGTATGCGTGGCGCACCGCTTCGGGCTGCGCCACGGACACTAACTTAGCCGTGGCGCAGGCCTCTAAGATTTGCGCCACGGCTAAGTTGGGCCCTGGCCGGCCGGCCTGTGCGCACTTAGGCGTGGCGCGGTAGAAACATGTGCGCCACGGGTAGGAGCGTAGCCGTGGCGCACCATAATACACTGCGCCACGGCTAAGTGTGGGACTCGGTGCACATTTTTGGCGCCAATTTTACCCCACTTAGCCGTGGCGCACTGTGCCCCTGTGCGCCACGGGTAAGCGTGGGTCCCACCTTTACCATTTCTGGCGCGAATTTTACCCCACTTAGCCGTGGCGCAGGGCATTACCGTGCGCCACGGCTAGTAAATACTGGTGGCGCAGAGACACTACGTGCGCCACGGCTAAGCCTGGGTGCACTTTTTGGCTGTGCCACCACCCCCCTTTTCTCCTCTTTCCTCTCCCTTCCTCCTCCCCACCTCTCATTCCAGATCTGCACGCCCCCCTTCCTCTCCCCACCTCATTTTCTTCTCTCTCTTCACATATTTTGCCACATAAATCTACTTATTTTCTTCATGTATATGTGAGGAAACATCTCCCACACCTCATGCTCGATCCTCCTCCTCCGGGCACTCTCTCTTTCAACGTCTTCGTTGGAAGGTGAGTGTATGTGATGGATGCATGAGAAGGCTTTGATGTGTGTGGTTCTATGTGATGGATGAGAAGGGTTGTGATATGTTTGTGGTTGTTGTATATATATGCATGTGTGATGGATGAATTTGGTTGCATTAATTGTGTGATGGATGAAGATGTGTGTGTGGTTGCGTGTGTTTGCATATGTGTATGCCATGATCAAAATGATGAGTTGCCGATGTGCTCGCCGAAATGTAGATTCATTTCCATTTCGGCGAATTTTCCGGCACTCCTAGGGGCAAAAAATTAGCAAAGGTCATGCCGAATTTTTCCGTGAAATATTTTGTTTCTAATATAATTCTTTTGTTCTATATGTAGAGCGTAGCCGACAATGGTCATCATGATGAGCGAAAGTATTGTTGCTAGATATTCGAAATATGCGACGACCGTGATGGTTAAAAACAACGACACCAGGATAAAGTGTCCGTGTCGAACATGCAAACTCGGCACCGTGCTCGATCCTTTTTCCGGCACATTGCAGGAGCATCTGCTCAGGAAAGGTTTTATGGATGACTTCAGTTACGAGGATGATGATGAGGACGTCCGTGGGGGCGCGGCGGGAAATGATCAGGAAGATGATGAGGCGCCTCCCGATTATGATGACGAAGAATATGTCGGGCATAATGATGAAGAAGAAGTCGATGTAAACGGTGGAGAAGACGCGGGCACACCGACGCTGCTAACTTCAGTCGTGCGGGACCCTCATGTTCAAGAATTGCTTCTCAAAAAGTCAAGTAACGCTGCTAGAGAGGCTAAGTTGGCGCAGCTGGACATAGACTCGAATGCTCCGTTGTATGCGGGATGTCGGCCCGAGGATACCCGCTTGAAAGTAACGCTCATGGCTCTGCAGATGAAGGCAAAACACAAATGGACAGACGCAAGCTTCGACGATAACTTGAAATTTTGGCACGATCGTCTTCCTGAGGGGAACACGTGTCCTAGTAGTATCGAAGAGGCCAAGAAAATCGTGTGCCCTTTTGATTTACCGCACATCAAATACCACGTTTGCATCAATGATTGCTTCATTTATCCGGAAAATGACGCGGAGACAGCTGCATGTCTGGTGTGCGGCGCTGCTCGATACAAGAAAGGGAAAAAGAAAGCTCCTCGGAAAGTGGTATGGTACCTTCCGATCATTCCTCGTCTGCAGCGGCTTTTCACAGATCCTAAGGAACCAAAGTTAATGCGCTGGCACGCGGAAAGGAATAAGCCGGAAAACGAAGAGACAGATAAGACGCTGAGACACCCTTCAGATGCTAAGCAGTGGGAAGCCTTAGACTTTGAATACCCAACTTTTGGGAACGATCCAAGAAACGTCAGGTTGGGCGTGAGCACCGATGGGCTCAATCCGTTTGGCAACCAGAGCAGCACACATAGCACGTGGCCCGTGTTTGTATGGATATACAACCTACCCCCATGGTTGTGCATGAAGAGGAAGTACATTCACATGAGCATGCTAATCCAAGGGCCAAAACAACCAGGAAACGACATCAATCTGTATCTGCAGCTCTTGAGAGATGAGCTACACAAGATATGGAATGTAGGGGTCAGCACATGGGACGCCGTCGCGGAAGATTACTTCCCTATGAGAGCCGCGTTGATCACGACGGTGCAAGACGATCTCGGTTATGGATATATCGCAGGCCAGATGGCACACGGACACTGTGCATGCGTTAGGTGCATGGACGATACAACATATATGCAGCTAGAGAAAGATCCCGGGTCTTCAAAAACAGTGTTCACGGGACATCGAAGGTGGCTTCGCAGGGACGACCCGTGGAGAAACCGCAAAGAGCTGTTCGATGGTACCGTTGAGATCCGAAGAGCCCCACGTAAGAGGAGCGGCGAAGAAATCGACATGCTGTTGACAAGCTGGGATGAGTGCCCTCCGTCGGGGAAGAAGCAAAAGGCTCCGCCACCACTGCTGAAGGTATGGAAAACAAGGTCTGTTTTCTGGGACTTGCCATATTGGAAGATCCTCGAAACACCTCATAGCCTTGATGTCATGCATATCACGAAGAACGTGTGCGAGAGTCTGCTTGGCACCCTTCTCAACATGCCGGAGAGGACCAAAGATGGGCCGAAAGCAAGAAACGACCTAAGATCATTGGGCATCAGGAAAGATCTCCACGGAGGACGCCCTAACGATGATAATGATCTGTCCGAGGAGGAGGAGATGGAAGGTCGTCGAAAGGGCAAAAAGGCGAAACAGAATGACTATTACTGCCCTCCTTCGTGCTTCACTCTAAGCCAGAAGGAGATCGAACAGTTTATCAAGTGCCTTCTCGGAGTGAAATTTCCTTCTGGTTACGCGGGGAAGATAAGCAGATATCTGGACGCAGTGAAACAAAAGTTTAGCGGGATGAAGTCTCATGACTGTCACGTGCTGATGACGCAGATACTTCCAGTTGCACTCCGAGGGATAATGGACCCACACGTCCGCCAAACACTATTGGACCTATGCAACTTTTTCGACGTCATCTCTCGAAAGTTGATCAGCATGAAGAAAGCCGTAAGGCTACAGGAAGAGATCATTGTGATACTAAATGAGCTTGAGATTTACTTCCCTCCCGCATTCTTCGACAGTATGGTGCATTTGCTGATCCATGTCGTGGATGATATCATCCAGCTCGGGCCGATGTTCCTGCACGGCATGATGCCGTTCGAAAGGATGAATGGTGTCATCAAAGGATACGTTCGTAACAGGGCAAGTCCAGATGGAAGCATCGTCCAGGGCTATCTCACCGAAGAGTGCATCTCTTTCTGCACGAATTTTCTAGATGTCGAGAACCATGTTGGTCTGCCCGAAAATAAGCACATTGGCAGGCTCGATGGAGCAGGTCACAAAACAGGCAGGAGGGAACTACAAGTGGACGACTCTGGCCGACGCGCCGACTTTGACAGTGCAAACTTTGTAGCGCTAAGACACATACAAGTGGTCGATCCTTGGTTGGAAAAGCACAAAAACTTTATTGAGAAGAAGTACAGTGAACGTGGTCAGCATCGAACGGACGTCGAAATAATCAAAGAGCACAACGCCACCTTCACACGTTGGTTCAAACGCCACCTTCTAGATAATCCTCCGTCAATGACTTCCGCAGAAGGAAAACTCATATTCCTCTTGTCACAGGGCCCTGCGCCCAACCTGATGACATATCAGGCATACGATATCAACGGTTACACGTTCTACACGAAGGAAAAAGACAGGAATAGCGAATATCAGAACTCAGGGGTAACGATGGAATCCTTCATCGGTGACGTCAAAGAAAGGTACTATGGAAGGATCGAGGAGATCTGGGAGCTGGACTACTCTGGAGACAAGGTGCCGATGTTCCGTGTCAGATGGGCTAAGAGCGTCAGTCCAAAAAAGAAGACGGATATTTCACCACCATGTCTATACCCGAAGCCTCCAAGTCTGCTGCTACCGCGAGCGTCATCGCGAAAACTGAACCGTGGGTACTGGCTAGCCAAGTTGACCAATGCTTCTTCATCACCGACCCGACAATGCCTAGCCGTGTTGTCGTGAGAAGAGGAAGAAGGAGCATCATCGGAATGGATGGAGTCGCCAACGAGCAAGATTTTGACCAGTACGGAGACCCAAAGATGGAAGATGACGACGACGACGACAAAGAAACATACACCACAAGAAGAAGTAGGACAACACTACCCAAGTCAGGTGGTCTTCCGTTCGCAAGAAGAAGTCGAGATGTTCCGGGTCTAAATTATTCAACCGCCACCAAGAAGGGAAAGAAGATTGTGAAACGGTAGCTAGATGGTGTGGGAAATACGACGCTTGATTTTGTAACCCTAGGAATTAATATTATAAATTAAGTATCCTAGAATTTGTAATCCAAATATTAAGTATTTTTAATATATTAAATAGGAATATGATATGTGTAATCCTACCTTAATATTAAATTTTTTAAAATCATAAATTGGAATACTATATCACATTAAATATTATATGAATGTCTTAAATGAAATGCACAAAAGGAAAAAATAAAAGAAAATGAAAAATTAAATGCAAAAAGAAAATATAAAAAACTCCTTAGCCGTGGCGCAGGGAACTTACCCTGCGCCATGGGTAACTTACCCGTGGCGCAGGTTAGTGACCCTGCGCCACGGCTATTCTACGTACCCGTGCCGCATGGGAGTGGCCGTGCGCCACGGGTAAGTTAACCTAGATCTAAAATTCACGCGCGCCCGACCGTTCCCCAACTCCCTCCACCGCATCATCCTCTCCTCTCCCACCGCTCGAGCGCCGTCTCTCACCGTCGCGTCGCCCCCTCACCTCCACGGAGCACCGCCGCCGCCCCGTCGCCGTCGCCCCCTCGCCTCCGCGGAGCACCGCCACCGCCCCGTCGCCGTCGCCCCCTCCACCTCCCACGAGCACGAGCGCGCCGGCCCGGAGCCCCTGCCCCGCGCCTCCTCCAGGCCGTGCGCCACCCCGAGCACCGCCTCCACGAAGCACCGCCCCCGCCCCGTCGCCGTCTCCCCCTCCTAGCCGTGGCCGCTGCTCTGCCGGTGGCCGCTGCTCCTCGCCGGATCAAGGTGACCCGGTCCCTCCTCCTCGTCCTCCTAATTATAGTCGATTTAGCTAGGGTTTCCCACTAATTGATGCAACAATCGGTAGATTTAGACCACAGATGATCTGATGATCTGCCACATTTTTTTAATTTTTTTCATTACCATTTCATATTGTTTCAACTTAGCAGTAGGGGCACATCTAAAGTAGATAGATGACAAATCACACCTTAATAAGAAATGGCAGAAAATCATGTAGCCCATGTGTTGCAATTGCTAGATCCTGGTCATACTTGTCATATATGGATGCTCTTGTGAATGTTGCTTTTAATATGTTAGTATTAGAAAATTTCGAATTTAGGGTTAGTGTTAGTGTAGCAAAATGAAATGCAAAATTAAAAATGAAATGCAAAATGAAATTAGGGTTAGTGTTATTGCTTCTGCTTGCTGTTAGGGTTAGGGTTAGGGTAATGATTGGAGTTTAGGAAAAACTGAAATGGAAAATGAAATTTGAATTTTTTGGCAAAATTCTGGCTGAAATGCTCTACAATTTTTGAAAAACTCAAATCAACTCTTATTTAGCTGAAATTTTTACAGTAGGTCAACAATAGTTATACATTGCTCTTGTAAAAATTTCAGAATTTTCAGAGCTTGTTTGGTTCACCAAAAAATTTGAAAACTGCTGCTGCCAGGTTGCTCCTCTAATTGTGTTTTTGATGTTGCTTGCAGGTTGTGGTGGTGGTGTTGCTTGCTGCTGGTAGGGGTGCTACATTTGCTTGCTGCTGGTTAAGTTGAAGCAAGGTAGGATGCATGTGATGGAATCCGGAGTTGTGTGCCGGTTTTTTTTTTCAATGTTATACTGCCGGAGTTGTGTGCCGGTTTATATGTGTGATGAATGTTTCTATATTGCCGGAGTTGTGTGCCGGTTCGTCTGTGATGAATATATGTTTATATGTGTGATGAATGTTTGTATCTTGCCGGAGTTGTGTGCCGGTTTTTATTGTTGTAAATTTGCAGGGATTTTATATGAGTGTCGATGTTTTGCCGAAATGTCGATTCATTTCCGTTTCGGCAAATTTCCGACACTCCTATGGCCAAAAATTAGCAAAGGTCATGCCGAATTTTTCCGTGAAAAATTCGGCATGACCTTTGCTAATTTTTGGCACTAGGAGTGCCGCCGGAAATTTGCCGGAACGGAAATGATTCGACATCGGCATATATTTTTTGTTTCTTTTAACTAACACGTTCCATTTTGTTGTCAAACGCAGAACACATGGCTAACAACGATGAGGCCGGAGCTTCTCGGAAGTTAAGCGTGGAAGAACTAGCGAGAGAGAACAACGCGGACTTCTGGAGCTTCTACAATGAGCCGACAGGGGATGTTGCCCAGGACGCTCATGTTGCCGAGGATGACCATGACGAGACCACCACTAGTGGCGCCGGGGATGGCAACGAGACCACGGATGGCGGAGAACGCACAGATGGTAGCCAAGCCAAAAAGGCTAGGAAAGAGAGGAGCAAGAACAAGGTCCGGGCCTTGAGGCAAGCGATCACCGAAGTGTCCCCTCGGTGGGGCGCCTCTAGAGCCTACAGGGGTCGCCGGAGGGTATGGCCTCCAAGTGGCATGCATCCTTCGAGATGTCATCCCGGTCTATGAGATAACATATGGGATGCTAGTAAAGAGGGTTTGCGCCTCCGCCTCATCAAGAGGCTGCACGAACGGTATGAGTTCCCGCCGGCCTACAGGGCCGATGAAGACGGTAACCATGATATGAAAAAACTCAATGCCGTCAACAACTTTGCCCTCACGAAGATGAGCAAGGCCTTGGCCAGTTGGAGAACTAGGGTCAAAAAATTGATCGAAGACGATAAAAGTCCCAAGGAGATCTAGAACAAGGAGCGGGTCAACGAAGAAGACCTTAGGATTTTCCGGGGCAGGCTCGGACTACCTGTATCCAAGAAAATGAGTGAATGGGGGAGGTGGATGAACTCGAAGAATGTAGGTCACCACCATCTTGGAAGTGGTGGTTATTTCACGGCAGAGCCCAAATGGGAGAAGCAGGACGCTGAGTGGGCAGAAAAGGGCATAGAGAACCCCTTCGCCAAAATTAAACACAAGCAGACTAGAAACTTTGTCAGGGCTCATTTCACGGAGGACCCGGTTACCAAGGAACTTACGACGGATCCCGCAGTCGTGAAGTTCCAAAAGGCTCTGGAGGAAGTGGAAAAGTCTAGAGCCACGGAAGAAAGCTCCTCCCAGAGTTCGACGAAGCCCGTGTGGGACACTCCATTCAACGCGGCGTTGAACAAGGTCAAGGGGCGGGATCTGGACAAGCCACCGTCAGGTGGCCGTGTTGTCGGCCATGGCAAGGTCCTATGGTGTGACTATTATGCCGAGGACAAGGACACACGAAAGGAGAGGAAGAAGCGCAAGCAGGAGGATATAGTCAACGAACTAGTGGCCAAGGCGCTAGCCGGTTTCCTTCCTTCCGTCGTGACCTCGGTAACGGATTGGATCGACGGAGGTCGACAAGGGCCGTGTCCAGTGCCCAACTTTGGAGGCAACACGGCGGACAACACCTTGTCGGCGGCTTCGTCCGCCAACACCGCGCCGCCACCTCCACCTGTCCAGGATACTCCACCGGTCCTCACCACGCCGTCGCCTGCTCCGGAGAATTCGCCGGCCGGCACCGCGCCAAGCGGTTGTTGGGAATATGCCCTAGAGGCAATAATAAAATGGTTTATTAAGCATAATCATGTTTATGATAATAGTTTATTATCCATGCTATAATTGTATTAACCGGAAACATAATACATGTGTGGAATATAAACAACCAGGTGTCCCTAGTAAGTCTCTACCGGACTAGTTCGTTAGTCAAGAGATGGTTAGAGTTTCCTAACCATGGACTTGTTACAGTCACTTGATAACGGAGTCATATCATTATGAGTAATGATGTGATGGACAAGACCCAAATAATAAAGAGTTGCAATTGATCGTGTCACACAAGTTTCATTGCCAACACTTTTAGTATGCCAAGTATAGTTTCCTTAGACCATGAGATTATGTCACTCCCGTTTACCGGAGGAATGCTTTGTGGACATCAAACGTCACTTCGTAACTGGGTGATTATAAAGGTGGCTTTCAGGTATCTCCGATGGTATTTGTTGGGTGACATGAATCAAGAGTGGGATTTGTCCTTTCTTGTGACGGAAAAGATATCTCTGGGCCCTCTCGGTAATATAGCATCAGAAAGGTTGCAACCATGTGATTAAGTGTTAATCACGGAGATCCTATATTATGGACGAGTAAAGAGAATTTGCCAGGTAACGAGATAGAACTAGATATGGAGATATCGACGATCAAATCTCGGGCAAATTAAATATCGGTGAGACAAAGGGAATCGTATATGAGATTAAGAATCTCCGGCATCGTGGTTCAATCGATAAAGAACTTCGTTGAATATGTAGGAGTCAATATGGGCATCCCGGTCCCGCTATTGATTATTGATTTGATCATGTCTGCATGTTCTCGAACCCGTAGGGTCACACACTTAACGCTCCAATGTAGCTAGGGTTTGCGATGAGATAATTGATGGTATGAATGAATATTGATTCGGAGTCTCGGATAGGATCCCAGACATCACGAGGAGTTCCGGAGTGGTCCGGAGAATAAGATTCATATAAGGAAAGTGGTTTCCGGAGGTATCGGAAAAGTTCCGGGATTTTCTGGAAGGGTTCCGGAATATTCTAGAAGGTTCTAGAGGAGTCTAGAAGTGGGGCCCATAGGAGTATGGGGCCCACATGGCATGAAGGGGTGGTGGACTGGCCTCATAGGCCAGCCGCACCACCAGGGCATTAAAGGCCCATATGGGCAAAAGGGGCCCATAAAGGGGGGGCCGGCCAAAACCCTAACCCTAGGGGCTGGCTTGGGGGCTAAGGCACCCCAGCCGCCGGCCCTAGGGAGGCCTTGGGGCGCACCCCCCTGCCACCTATATAAGGAGGGCAAGGGGAGGGGTGCGACACACTTTTTGGGAGCCCTTGAGGCAAACCCTAGCCGCCCCCTCCATGCTCCTCCACCTCTCCTTGGCGCCACCCCTCCCCGTAGGGCTGCCGCCATCTCCTCCACCATAGATGCTGCACCACCCCTAGCCGTAGGGCTGCTACACCATGCCCTCCTCTCCCTCTCCTCTTGCTTGGCTTGGCGAAGCCCTGTTCGTGGAGACTACACCATCAACGCCACCACAACCGTCGTGGTGCCGAGATCCATCTAGCCATCTCCACCTTGCTTGCGGGATCAAGAAGGCGGAGATCTACATCGAGCCGTACGTGTGGATACCGTGGAGGTGCTACCCCTTGTGGCACTTCGTCGGATTGGACTTCGAGGAAATACATCTCCTCGCGACTAGATGAGTCTAGTTGCGGGGATCGACTAGCCAACCCCTGCACCGACAAAACGCGTTTGTTGATCTTCAAGGGTAAGAGATTGGATCTCATCTTCGCTACCTCCATCTAGTAGATCTAGATCCTTGGGGTTTATTCCGCTTGTTGCGTAGGAAAAATTTTTGTTTTCTATGCTGCGACCCCATCAGCGGTGCCCACTCCGACTCCTTGTCTCAAGCTGTCGGCGGTGTCTCGACAATGGCCGAGCTTGACGCCCTCATGGTATATAAGCGTCGTAGGCTCAGCGGATATTACTTCATCCATTTTTCCTTTGCCTTGCATATCTAACGCCGGACATGCATGTTCTTCGCAGGGCGACACTAGATGCACTCTCCTACACCATGTGAATGGAGAGTTGAAGGATGTTGCTAGGGCTACCATCGTTGCGCCCAAAAATCGCATGCACCACAACAGGTCGATACCAGATGGCTTCTTCAAGGTCTCACTGATTAGGGTGTTTGCGGGCTGCGATGAGGTGGATCCTCCTGTTCAACCCGTGGGAGCCGAGGACCACCTGCTCCTCTGTGAATGCATCCCCTAGGCCATGATGTGGCCGAAAACCCAGATCCGTATTAGCCCGGACACTCCACACACAACACCGAAAGTCGGCTTGGGGCAAAACCCTGTCAAGGCCAGCGCACCAGCACCACCACAACTGAAAGAGCCTGCGGCACGGGAAGATGACATCTTCGATGACTGCTACATCGATGATGACCGCTGCGAACACGGAGGATTCATGTCTTCTCTTGATGAACCGTCAAGTGCTCCGCACACTCACGAGCCCAGTCAACCAGATAAAGCCGCGTGCACGAAGCGTCTGTTCAATTCTCAAGAGACGCCTCCAGCCGATGACTTCACGCAGAAAGAAGCATCACAAGCTATCCTGAGCCCCAACACACTACTTGGAACCTGTCGTGAAGCGCTAGCGGCCGAAGAGGCATCCCTTCAAAGCCTAAGAAGGCGCGGAAAAGAACTAGGAAGAGCGACTATGCATCCGGCAGCCAGCCCGCTATGCCTCCAAAGCCGCAGCAGGGTGCCGGCCATGGCTCGAGCAGCCAGCCTCCCATGCCTCCGAAACCGATCCGGTTTAAGGACGGGCCAGGACCCAGCAAAGATGTTATGCAGCAAATACATATTGCGGGCCTACCGATGGTACCGCATGATGTGCTCAGCCTCATGAGTGGGGATATGCAGATGCTGCATGAGCGTGTTCTGACACGAGAGCTGGATCTTCTTAAAATGAAAGATCCAACACACCCACACCCGCTTTTCACTGCCAAGGTGCCAGAGGGAGTTGATGGCTTTTGCATACAAGAGCCGGCTGATTTGCTGTTCCTACGGTTGATGACATCTTCAAGATGTTTAACTTGAGGCGGCTCCATCCTCACTTAGTCCGCTTATTCTGTCTCAGTATGGCCCACCAAGTCCAGAAAGAGAAGATCGGGGGTGTCGCAATAGTGGACCCCTACTACATGATCGAGACCAACTTCAGAAGCCATCAAGGTTGGCAATTTATGTCAAAACACCTCGAAGAAATCATGGTGGAGAATAAGTCGAAGGATTACATTCTCTTGCCCTACTATCCAGAGTAAGTAGTCATTCTCTACTCTGTCTAAATTAGTTTTGTATCATTGTTTTTCTAACACTCTGTCTAAATTGTTGTTTTGCCCAGAGACAAGTATTGCGTCCTGCTCGTTCTTTGCCCGGCTTATTCCCTAGTCACATATTTGGACTCGGGTAGGGAGCACAAACCGAAAGACTACACCAACCTCAAGAAGGCTTTGGATAGTGCTCTAGTTGGCTTCACTATGAGGGGAGGCATCCTCAAAAGGAAGAGAAAGGGAAGAGGAGGTATTGCCATATTCCACCATATTGTCAACTTTGCTTGCGTCACGCAACCAAACAACAGCGAGAGGGATGCCTACTACGCCATCCACCAGATCCGTGCCTTCGTACGGGATGCAGAGCAACTCAAGTTGCCAGAACAACTACAACGCTGGGCCGAGAACTTGGCGACGATCCAAGATCTTGATCTCCGACAAGAATTCTATCGCATCCAGGAGACGTTCACGCGGATCATACTACACGATGTCTGCACCGTTGGAGGCAAGTTCTACTACGACGGCGCTCCACTCGATAATGCGGAGGTGGAACGACGTTTAAAGGCACAAGGCGACATCCGGCCCTTCACGAAAGACGGCGTCCGCCCCTTCCCGGCCCCGAAGACCGTCGACGCCTAGCTATCTTATGCTTGTCTTAGGTTATGTTCCAACAATGGATGGAAACACGTGTTGTAATTAAACCTTCTTTAGTTTGTAATGTGATGTTCAAACTTGCTACTCGATACCGCTAGCTCGATGTATATATATGATGATCCGTGATATATTTTCAGTTATAGTGCATGTGTGATCTATGTATTTTGTATATTGTTCTGCAATCTGTATTAACATCTGTATTAACAACTGTATAAATACCTGTATAAATATCTGTATAAATACTGTATTTTCTGTATATAAAAAAATACAGAAAAACTTAGCCGTGGCGCACGACAGAAGGTAGCCGTGGCGCACCCTAGCCGTGGCGCACGAGTAAGAGGTGCGCCACGGGTACTTCCCCTTAGCCGTGGCGCAAGATAGACATGTGCGCCATGGGCAATACTCGTGGCGCACATCTGTGCCTGCGCCACGGGTAAGTGTGGTTACCCGTGGCGTGGCAATCCGTGGCGCAGGCCCCTGCGCCACGGGTAAGCCATTTTGGTGCGCCACGGGTAAGCTTTTCCCTAGTAGTGAGGATTCCAATAGTGGAAGGTGAACCAAACCCTTGGGTGCGGTTCATAGAAGAATAGGGTGAGGCCTTTGTGGCATCTTGAGTAGGCCTCTTGTGGCGAGCTCACACCCCTCCAACGAGACATACTCCCTTAACAAGGAGGAACTCGGGAATACATCCTCGTCTCCGCGTGCCTCGGTTACTTCTATACCCGAGCCTTTTACTTATGCAATTTACATTGTGATAGCCTTCGTGCTTGAAGTTTATATCTTGCTATCACCTTGTTGCTTGCCTTGCTTAGGATAAGTTGTTGGTGCACATAGGTAAACCTAGTAATTTAGGTTGTTGGCTTGTTAATTTAAACACATAGTTTTATTCCGCAATTATCAAGCCCTTAAATTGAAAAAGTGTTAATCGCCTATTCACCCTCCCCGCTAGGCGACATCTAGGCATAGTTTGTTCTTTCAACTTTTTAGACAAAGATGCAGTTGGATGGCGGTCTTTGTTCCTTGTTGTGATGCTTACATGATTATTACTGTGAACACTTTGATATAGCTAGATTAAATTTGTGTCATAATTCTGTCAATTGGCCAACTGTAATTTGTTTACGCTTCATATGAGTGTTTTATTTATTGGAGAGACACCACTAGTGAACCCATGGCCCCCGATCCATCTTTTTACATTGTTTACAAGCTCATTTACTTGCTTTCCATAATCACTTACTCGCTGGTCTGTTTTCATAAATCACTTCACTACACTATACGTTTAACCACTTTGTTTTCAGCAGACCGGGAAGATTGACAATCTTCCTGCCGTTGAGGCAAAGTATTTGTTTGAGTGTGTGCAGGTCCACGTTCGTTGATGATTAAGAGCTAGAGATCGTTGACGGGCACCTCATTGTTGATTTCAAAGTCCTACTGGTTCGATTAAACCTTGGTTCTTCACTAAGGAGAAAACTGCTACTCGCTACATCCACGCCTTCGCTTGGGGCACCACCCAACTGTATTATCCATCATCAAGCAGTTTTTCTGGTGTCGTTGCCGGGGAGTTTGGAGCTGCAGCAAAGGGAGTCTCGCGCTCTCAATCACTTTACTTTGTTTTTGTCTTTCTTAGTTTACTTCTTGTTTTGTTTATTTACTTGTTTAAAAATTTCAAACCCCAAAAAATTAGTGTAGTCTTTATTCATGTTTTGTTAGTTTGCTTTTTCAATATGTCTTCTACTGAAAATACCAAGTTGTGTGACTTTACTAGCACTAATAATAATGATTTCATATGCTCTCCAATTGCTCCATCTGCCACTAAAGCGGAATCTTATGAAATTAAATCTGCTTTGTTAAATCTTGTTATGAAAGAACAATTTTCTGGTGCTAGTACTGATGATGCTGTCTCTCATTTAAATAACTTTGTTGAGTTATGTGATATGCAAAAATATAAAGAGGTTGAAAGTGATATCATAAAACTGAAACTTTTCCCTTTCTCTTTGAGAGGGAGAGCTAACGAATGATTATTGTCTTTGCCTATAAATAGCATTGATTCTTGGACTAAATGCAAAGACGCTTTTATTGAAAATACTATCCACCTGCTAAAATTATACAATTGAGGAGTAACATTATGAACTTTAGACAATTTGATAATGAACATGTTGCTCAAGCTTGGGAAAGAATGAAGTCTATGGTTAAAAATTGTCCCACGCATGGATTAACTACTTGCATGGTTGTCCAAACTTTTTATGCAGGTTTGAATTTTTCTTCAAGAAACTTGTTGGACTCGGCCACTGTAGGTACCTTCATGTCCACCACATTAGGTGCAGCAACTAATCTTTTGGATGAGATGATGGCAAATTATTCACAATGGCACACCGAACGAGCACCAACGGGTAAGAAGGTAAATTCTGTCGAGGAATTTTCCTCTTTGAATGAGAAGGTTGATATGATTATGTCTATGCTTGCTACCAATCAGTCCCAAATTGATCCTAATAATGTTCCTCTTGCTTCATTAATTTCCCAAGAAAAGGATCAAGTTGATGTTAATTTCCTTAATAGAAATAATTTCAACAACAATGCTTATCGAAATAATTTTGGTGGTAACAACTATAAACCTTATCCTCCTAATAATGGCAACCCTTATAGAAATCATTTTGATAATGCCTCTCCTAATCAAGGAATTAGTAATAATAGGATCACTGAAATAGAGAAGTCTACAAAAAAATTCATGGAGGAACAATTTGAACAAAATAAAATCTTCTCTAGACAAATGAATGAGAATTCCTTTATATTAAAGAGTATAAATAATTAGCTTGGAGAGTTGAATAGAGAAATCTCTAGCCTTCAAACAAGGCTTGTCAACACTGAATCTTGAATTTCAAACATGTCCCAAACTCAAGCCATCTTAATAAATCGAATGGCAGCAAAACCTGAATTAAACACTCCTGCTGAAACTGATACTTTTGCTACCCTTAAGACTATGACACTTCTGTTGCAACCATTCATAATAATGATAATCTTAAAAATAAGAGTGTTTATGAATGCCCTACTAATCTCAAGCCGGTTAAAGATGAAACCTCTATCTTGTTTCAGAAAAATCTTGAAAAACTTGATATTAAAGTGGAGAATCTTGCTCATGATGTTGAAATTTTAAAAATAAGAACCACTCCTCTTCATGACAAACCTACTGAGTCTTTAAATGCTATTTCTATCTAAATTAATGAGAATGAATCCCGCAAAAAAATTAATGAGAATGAAAAGATGTTAGCTCATTTGCATGCTAGGTGGGCTAGAGAAAAAGAAGCTAAAATTGCTGAAATGAATAGTAAAACTGTTAATGTTTATACTATCCAAACTACTAATGATGATCCTCCTAGCCTCTTTAAAGATAATGAAATTGACTTTGATAATTGCAATCTTACTGAATTCATAAAGTTCCTACAAAAACTTGCTAAGTCACCGGATGCTAGTAAGCTAATCATTGCTTTTACTAAACACATTACCGATGCTCTTATTAAAGCTAGGGAAGAAAAGCTCCAGCTTGAAAATTTTATTCCTACAAAATTACAAGATAGTTGGGAGCCCTCTATTAAGATGAAAATAAATGACTTGAATTGCAATGCTTTGTGTGATCTTGGTGCAAGTGTTTCTGTTATGCCTAAAAGTTTCTATTATATGCTTGATTTGAAACCTTTGGAAGAATTCACTTATATGTGCATCTTGCCGATTCCTCTAAAAATAAATCTTTGGGTAGAATTAATGATGTTATTATTATTGTTGATAATAATTATATTCCCGTTGATTTTAGTGTTATGGATATTGAGTGCGATGCTTCTTGTCCTATTATCTTAGGGAGACCGTTTTTTAGAACTGTCGGTGCTATTATTGATATGAAAGAGGGAAACATAAGATTTCAGTTTCCTCTTAGAAAAGGGATGGAACACTTCCCTAGAAAAAGAATGAAGCTACCTTTTCGAATCAATCATAAGGTCTAGTTATGTTCTTGATTTTGCTAAGGCCTCCGAAAAAACTTGATATCTGGCATTGCACCTAGCTAAAATGCGTTAAAGAAAAGCGCTTGTTGGGAGGCAACCTAATTTTTATTTTTTCTTTCTTGAGTCATGGAGTTGTTGCTTCTTTACAAACTTCATTGTATCCTTGTTTTTAGTTTTTGTGTGCCAAGAGTTAGCCTCTAATGCTTAGAAAGTGTGAAGTTTTGTTTTGCTGTCCAGAAACAGATTCTGAGGTCCTGTTGTAGAAAATCTCAAAAAATCCCAGAATGTTATCTTTTTCTTGACATTTTCGGCAGCAAGCCTTATACTTTTATCTATCTTTCATTAGTTTTGAGTTTTTTTATTTGAGCCCCGTAAGGTCCTCTAAAAAAAGATCTTTACAGACTGTCCAGTTTTGACAGATTCTGCCTTAATTTGTGTTTGCCTCATTTATTAACGTCAATAGTGGTACTTTTTGGAATGAGTGCCACCCTTGAGGTTTAGTAAATAGTAGCTAATGCTAAATCAAGTTTGGGAAATTTCTCTTAGTGGAACCCAAGTGAGTTTTGTTTTATTGGAGTTAACCCTCTAATCAGTTTATGAAAAGTTTTATGCGAAGTGAGTTTTTAGGTTCCACGAGGGAAGGTGATGAAAGAAGTTGAAGGATTGAAAAAAGCACAAGCTTGGGGATTCCCCCATTAACATTCAAGAAGACTCAAGCATCTAAGCTTGGGGATGTCCAAGGCATCCCCTCTTCTTCAACGACAACCATCAGGTCATCTCCGTTGGAACTATGTTTTTATCACTTCACATATTATGTGCTATTTTGGAGCATCATTTTATTTTTCTTTAAGTTTGTTTTAGTTTGTTTTCTGGTCATGTACTTTGTTGGATCCTAGTTTTCTTGTGTGCGAGAGAGACACGCTCCACTTTTTCATTAGAATACTCTTGTGTTTCGCTTATATTTTGTTGAGTATTCTTAGCTTTGTTTTCTTATCAGCTCTTGTGCTTTGCTTATTTCTTGTTAAGAACTGTTAGTTGTTGCTATTAGACTCTCTTATGCTTCACTTATATTTGTTTAGAGAGTTGTTTATGGTTGCTTTCTTGATTTGTTGGAATGATAAAAATGTCGTGCATGTGGTAGTGGTGTGATGAAAAACTTGCATAGTCTTGTAGATCTTCATGTTTGAATAACTTGAAACTTGCCAATTGTTTTGAGATATTAAGTGAATTAATGCTTAAACTTGTTGATTATTTAAGATAAGGCTCATTAGTGAAGAACTACCGTTAAAGCTTGAATTTATAAAGTTTCTTCATACTTGCAAGTTTGATAGTCAAGTATTTTCATCAAATGAAAGTTTGGTTAACAAGGAAGACAGTGAAGAGTTTTTGTGTTTATGCTTAATGAATGTTCTATAGTCATTCTTGTTCCGGTTGCTGATGCTTGTTTGCTTTGATATCCTTTGCTAGCCAAAAACTCTGTACTGAGGGGGAATGCTGCTCGTGCATCCAAACTCCTTGAGCCAAATATCTTTCCAGTAGTCTCCACCATATCTACCTATACATGGTATTTCGTGCCATTCCAAGTAAATTTGTCACGTGCTACCTTTAAAACTTCAAAATACTCCAATTTGTGTCTCTGTTTTTAGCTCATGAGGAAGTAGTGAGGAAGTTTGTTGTATACTGTGTCAAGCAAGGTAATTTCCCGCCTTTTCACCTGGTGAGCGTGGATTACGTGCTCATTCAAATTTACCGAGAGCTGGCCAAGGGTTCCCAGCCCGCAAAATATAAATTCAACCAATCATTAATATCTCCTTCACACAATGCAACCTGAGAAATCGGTCAAACATTGGTTAGTGATAAACAAAGGAAAAAGAGGAATGTACTCGTTCCTCTATGGGAGCCGCTCTCAAGTCTAAAAGCCTTGCTTGGTACGGGGGACTAACTGATTTCTTTGCTATGGATTCGTTGACGAAAGCATGCATATCTCAAAATTGTTTTACTTCTGTTTAATAAAAAAATAGAAAGCTCTAACACATGATTAATCCCTGCTTCCCTCTGCAAAGGGCCTTTCTTTTACTTTATGTTGAGTCAGTTTTCCTATTCTTCCTATCTACTCAAAGCAAACTTGCAACACTGACTCTGGGTGCAGTTGATTATATTGCATCTTTATGCTTAATCATGATTCATTATGTTGACATTATCTATAAGATAAGCATGTTGAAAGTTGAAGCAATGCTGAAACTTGCATCTTCCTTTGTGTTGACTTCAAATACTTTTGACAAGAAAATATTACCTTGAAGACATTCATGTTATGATCAATCTTTATTCTTTCATGTCTCCAAAGTACTATTCATGAAAGGTTTTGCTTGAATGACGCAACTTGTTTACTCATTGTTTGCTTGATTATCAAATATAGACAATTGTTTTGGATCACTTTATTCATATCATGTGCTTTACATTACTATTTGATCAAGGTTATGCTAGTAGCACGTCTCATCAAAAATTATTTTGTTTATCACTTACCTACTTGAGGACGAGTAGGAGTTAAGCTTAGGGATGTTGATACGTTTCAAACATATCTATAATTTATGATTGTTTCATGCTAGTTATATGCCATTGTTACATGTTTTTACTATCTTATTACATCATTTTTAGGATTTTTGTCGGACTATCCTATTGACAAGATGCCCAGTGCCAGTTCCTTGTTTTTGTTGTTTTCTATTTCAGAAAAGTTACTTCTGGAAATATTCTCGGAATTGGACGAAACTTTTTGGGGATTTTTTATTCGACAAGATAGATGTGGACCAAAGGGGACCTAGAGGGGCCACCCACAGGCCAGGGGCGACCCCCAGCCACGGCCAGGACCCGCCCCTAGGCCTGGAGGCTTCCCTCGGCTCCCCTCAACGCCTATAAAATCCTAAAAACCCTAAAACATTAGGGGCGACGATTATTTTTCAGAAACACGACCCAATGATTGCTACTAATGAAGAGTTGGGTGGTGCCCCAAGCAAAGGCGGAGATGTAGCAAGCAGCAGTTTTCCCTCGATATCGAACCGAGGTTTATCAAACCAGTAGGACCTTGAAATCAACAACGAGGTGAACGTCAACGTGTCACGCGTTCCGTTGACGAACTTGGACCTGCACACACTCAACCAAAATACTTTGCCCCCAACGGCGGAAAAGTTGTCAATCTTTCCGGTCTCGCAGAAAACAAAACGGTTAATTGTATGGTGAAATAGATGAATTATGAAAATGGACCAGAGGATTAATGATGGTGAAAAGTGGTGAATAAAGGATGCAATCAATGTAAAAAGATGGACCGGGGGCCATGGGTTCACTAGTGGAGTCTGTCAAGTAAATAGAACATTCATATGATGGGTAAACAAATTACAGCTGGGCAATTGACAAGATTATAACACAAACTTAATCTAGCTATGACAAAGAGAACATGATAATATTTAAGTAGGCATCACGACAATGAACAAAGACCGTTGAGTCAAACTGCATCTTTGTCTAAAAAGTCCACCGTGGGATCGCTATCCAGCTTATCACCCATCGGTATTAAGTTGCAAGCAACAGACATTTGCATTAAGTAAAGCACATTAAGTAAGCAATATTAAACATCAAAATAGACTTTAACACCGCTGTTTTACCCTTAGTAGCAACAACACACTCTCGCCCTTAGACGTTTCTGTCACTCGTGCCCAGGAACAAAAGGGGGCATGAACCCACTATCTAGCATAAATACTCTCTCTTGGAGATACACACAATCACTTGGCCAAAGTAACTACGCACATCGGAGTGCATGCAAGAACATAAATCAACATATAAGAATCATGCACAATCTGATCATAACTTTATAATCCATCGGATCCCAGCAAACACATCACATAGCATTACAATAATCGATCTTGATCATGTTAGGCAGCTCACAAGATCATAAGACATGAAGCACAAGAGAGAGAGACTACCATCTAGCTACTGCCATGGACCCAAGGCCCAAGGTGGGACTACTCACAAATCATCCCGGAGGAAGGCATGGCGACGAAGAGCCCTCCGGGATCGATCTCCCCTCCGGTAGGGTGCTGGGATTTGCTTCAGAATCACCCCCGAATTAGGGTTTGAGGTGACGGCGCCTCGGAATGACTTCTCTGGAAAATAATGGCCGCCCCCATGTTTTTAGGTTAATTGGGATTTTATAGGCGTCGGAGGGGGCCGAGGGGGTGCCCCACGGGCAGGGGCGGGTCCCACCCACGGGTGCCCCTAGGGCTGCGGCAGGGGGCCGCCCCTGGCCTGTGGGTGGCCCCTCAGGCTCCCCTTTGGTCTTCACGTGTCTTATTTCGCATAAAAAATCTCCGTAAGTTTTCGTCCAATTCTGAGAATATTTCTAGAAGTAAATTTCTGAAATAGAAAACAGCAAAAACAGGGAACTGGTACTGGGCATCTTGTCAATAGGTTAGTCCAACAAAATGCATAAAAATGATGTGATATGATAATAGAAACATGTGACAACATCACAAAATTAGCATGGATCACTCAAAAATTATAGATACGTTTGACACGTATCACCCAACGCCGCTGCCTCCTCGAAACCTAATTCGGGGAGATTCTGAAGCTGCTCCCGGCACACTGTCGGAGGGGAGATCAATCCCGGAGGGCTCTACATCGCCATGCCTTCCACCAGGATGAAGCGTGAGTAGTTCCACCTTTGACTATGGGTCCATGGCAGTCGCTAGATGGTTGTCTCTCTCCCTTGTGCTTCATGTTTATGATCTTGTGAGCTGCCCTACATGATCAAGATCGACTATTTGTAATGCTATATGATGTGTTTGTTGGGATCCGATGGATTATGAAGTTATGATCAGATTGTGCATGGTTCTTAGTTATTAATTTATGTTCTTGCATGCTCTCCGATGTGTGTAGTTGCTTTGGCCAAGTGATTGCTTATGTCTCTAAGAGAGAGTATTTATGCCAGATAGATGGTTCATGCCCTCTCTTGTGCCTGGGCACGAGTGATAGAAACGCTAAGGACGAGGGTGTACTGTTGCGACTAAGGGTAAAACATCGGTGTTTATGTCTACGTGATTATAAATGTTGCTTAATTCATACGCTTTACTTAATGCAATTGTATGTCGCTTATGACTTAATACCGATGGGTGACAGGCGGGATAGCGATCCCTAGGTGGACTTTTTAGACAAAGATGCAGCTGGATGACGGTCTTTGTTCCTTGTTGTGATGCCAACATGATTATTACCGTGAACACTTTGATATAGCTAGATTAAGTTTGTGTCATAATTCTGTCAATTGGCCAACTGTAATTTGTTTACCCTTCATATGAGTGTTTTATTTATTGGAGAGACACCACTAGTGAACCCATGGCCCCCGGTCCATCTTTTAACATTGTTTACAACCTCATATACTTGCTTTCCATAATCACTTGCTCGTTGGTCCGTTTTCATAAATCATTTCACTACACTATATGTTTTAACCGCTTTGTTTTTAGCAGACCGGAAAGATTGACAACATTCCTGCCGTTGGGGGCAAAGTAATTGTTTGAGTGTGTGCAGGTCCACGTTCATTGAGGATTAAGCGCCAGAGATTGTTGACGGGCACCTCGTTGTTGATTTCAAAGTCCTACTGGCTCGATTAAACCTTGGTTCTTCACTAAGGAGAAAACTGCTACTCGCTACATCCACGCCTTCGCTTGGGGCACCACCCAACTATATTATCCATCATCAGAGCGCCTTTAGAATAGGCTCGGTACTAAGTAATATGGATGTATATGATCTCATTATTGCCAAAAGGAGTCACTTATAGATTGGATTATTTCGGATCAAGATTCTTTTGTCAAGATGACACATTCGATCCGTATTTCGGATGTAGTATGTAGTTTTTTCTCCTAAGAGATCCTAGGTTTATCGAATTCGAGAAGTAGGTGTTTGGCAAGGTATTAATAGCAAGTCGAAGAAGGCTAAAATAAGTTTTGTTTAACGAACCAATCTCGTTCTAAAAAGGGTTTGTATCAGTGGTTTAAAATAGGTCAGAGTTTAAGGTTTCACCTGCAGCAGTGTATGTATGGGATAAATAAGATTAGATGAAGTTGTTAGTGATAAATAATTTATATGATAACAGAGATATATAAGCAATGCGGATTAAGTCACCACTATCTTGTATGACACGAGCACAAATGGATACATTTTTCCACTCTGGACATGTCCGTCTTGCGGGGTTGCCTCGGTTATTAAGATTAAACAGACAAAAGCATTAAGTTCAAGGACGTCACTGTTGTTCTCCAAAGTATTACTTCTGGATATTGTACTCCCCTTACTCTCACCAGGTTTCGCGCATAGCTTTCCACTTTCCTCTGCTCTCACCTCAACGTTGATCACTCTTCGAGATCTTAGGGGTACCTGACAAGTCCTAGGAGCGAGGCATTGACAAGAGACATATATTTGAATCATATAGAACTCTTTAAACTAATGTCCCATTGGTTAGATTGCATATAGATGCTAGGTTAGGCCTCAGCCCCTAGCCCGAGTGGACTACTCACACATCACGATCATACAAGCAATATAAAACATTGTATAAAATAGTACTTGATATGAATGATTGATAGTTCTCACAATGTTACCAATCGCGATGAGATCAAGATTACAACTAGAGTATTTCTATGGAGATGACTACAATGATGGAGATGGTGGTGGAGCGATGACGACTAGAGTAGCACTTCGTGGAGGATGATGTATGGCGGTTCTCTTATGGCGGATGTCCTCTCTCCTTCTTATAGGCAGACGACAGGGATTAGATTTTCGGAGGCCTTCTGTTGCGACATAGGTCCCTTTGCGAAAGTTGCTTGGACTTGGATTGACGACGCGACCGCGGATCCAACCGACATCGGTACGGTCACCAGCAGGGACGAAGCCAGGATTATGGGCCATGGCTCTTCCATAATCCAAAAATTGCAGTTTTATGCACACATTTATGCGTAAATTTGACTACATTTACTTCTACCCCCCTATTAAATAGATGACATTACATGGCTTGATTAGCCCCCTCTTTGGGTAAATCCTGGCTTCGTCCATGGTCACCAGTACGGTCGGGTGTGATCGTACCGGTTGTTGTTAAATCTTGTTTCAGCTGGATTTAGATCTTCTATATTTTTGGCAACTTCCAATCACATGATTCTTCTAATAAATGCTTGATATTCGCCATAATTCCGTCTTTAACTACGAGAAAATAATTCACAAAGATTTTTGCAATATAAATTGCACATTAATGATTAGTGGCAGGTATAGAGTGATATATCATCATTTTCATGACAAATATACAGTTTAAACATAGATAAAGATGAGCATATTTTGGACGCATCACAAGACAATAGTTAGATAAAAATATCAACTGCCTAGATGAAACGTTGTTTGTCATCCACAATATTAGAGTGGCATTCGTAATCTAGACCGACATGTTACAAACTCAGCTCTCCTTGGTAAATGGTTGTTCAGATTACTTACTAAGGATGGGTGAACCTCCTGAGAAGAAAATATACATGCTCGAAGTTTCGTCCCAACTGTTTTGAAAATCGGAGGCTGGCATTTCCGGGTTAGTCTAACGGTGATAAAGAAACACTTGTTCCATTTTTCATCATTTACTATGAAGTATGACTAACCGATCAGGTTCTGAGAGGATAAGTGGGTAGTGAATAACACTCTCCTGAAACTTAGCAATAATCAACTCTATATAATGTCTTTTGTCAAAGAGCGATACAATCGCTTTTTCGGTTCTAAAAACATCGCCGACAAGTGTGACATTTATGTGAGATTTAATTTATCCCCAGCGTGCGGCATGGAACCTTCTTATTGGGTAGTTGGTAGTGGTCCAATTAATGTAAGGGTCTGATGAATTCCGTTGGAATCTATATGAGAATGGCAAATTTCTTAGTCGATTCCATGTATTTGGATGCGCTAGTAGATAATCAAAAACTATAATTGAAGGTACCCTTAAAAGTTTAAAACAAATGTGTAATCATCAACGAGGATAACCTTGCAGAAGAAAAAAAATGCCATGGGAGTTTACGGTGCTGTTTCTATCTTTATGAGAAGAAATCAAGCACCTTTTCTCTTAGTGCAAGTTTGCTCATTTTATATGGTCAACCAGCCAAGTGGCTTCTACTTTTTAGCGTCTTAGCGTCACATAGTTTTGTTAATATATTCAGCAACTGGTTGCGAAGAATAGATCATAACTATAAGAATTCTTATGATGGTGAAATATTGTATGGTCATGAATGATTAGGTTTTAACGACATGAATTATTATCCTTTCCAGGTCATTTACCGATATACCTATTTGCTCAGTGTGTGATCGTCTCTACAACATTTGGCGAACCGGACTATTATGTGCCATGTCTGGCCTTGAGAAATCCACTTCGAAAGAAACTTCTCTCAAATTGCGGTGCATTTAAGTTATAAAAAGAACACTGATATATGTCTCACGTATGTATTATTTTTGAATGTTTCATGCTTGTTTCATACCATTGTTATATGTTACAACCATCTTTTTATATCATTTTAGGGCATTTTATTGAACTAACTTATTGTTAAGATGCCCGGTGCCAGTTTCTGTTTCTTTGTTGTTTTTGTGTTTCAGAAAATCTCTTAAGGAAAAATCCTCGGAACTCGACCATAATTTACGGAAATTATTTTTACAACGAGACGAAGGAGTCTGAAGGGTGACCGAAGAGGGGCACCAGGGGGCACAAGCGGCCACCAGGCGCGACCCCACCTGGACCTGCCCCTGGTCTCTGTGCCGCCTCTCGGGCCCCCTCTTCGCCTATGAAATCCCCCTTGACCTAAAACTCATGGGGTGGCCATTATTTTCCACGATGCGTACCTGAAGCCGTAGTCATCTCGAAACCCTAATTCAGGAGGGTTTTGAAGCTCTTCCCGACACTCTATCGGAGGGGAGATCGTCACCAGAGGCATCTTCACCGCCATGGCTGCCTCCGTGGTGATGCATGAGTAGTTCACCCTTGGACTATAGGTCCATGACAGTAGTTAGATGGTTGTATTTTCTTCTTGTGCTTAGATGTGTATGATCTTGTGAGCTGCCTAACATGATTAAAATCGATATTTTGTAATGCTACATGTTGTGTTTGCTGGGATCCAGTGAATTATAAAGTTATGATCAGATTGTTCATGTCTCTTATATGTGTTATTTATGATCTTGCATGCTCTCCGATGTTAGTGGTTACTTTGGCAAGTGATTGCTTTGATCTCGAAGAGAGAGTGTTGTGCTAGATGGTACGTGCATGCTCCCTCCGTGCCTGGGGACGGGTGACAGAAACGTCTAAGGACGAGGGTGTGCTATTGTTATTAAGGGTACGTAAAACAATGGTGTTTATGTCGTCGTGATCATCAATGTTGCTTACATTATGTATTGTGCTTAATGCGATAGTCCGTTTCTTGCAACTTAATACCAACGGGAGGCAAGCATAGAAGCGCTCCCAAGGTGGATTATTTGTCATAGATGCAGTTAGATTATGGTCTATGTATGTTTGATGTGATGTCTACATGAATAACTCCATGAAATTTGCTTATCATAATTAGTTTGTTATTCCAATTCTATCAATTGTCCAGCTGTAATTTGTTCACCCAACATGTTTGCCTTTTATCTTTTGGAGAGACACCACTAGTGAACCTATGGCCCCCGGTCCATCTTTTTACATTGTTATAACCTCGTTTACTTGCTTTCAATCATCACTTGCTCACTGGTCCGTTTACTCATATTGCTCTTTTCCACTATAAGATTTAACCCCTTTGTTTTCAGCAGACCAGGAAGCTTGACAACCTTCATGTCATTGGGGCAAAGTGAATTGTTTGTGTTGTGTGCAGGTCCACAACTCCAAGCACCTTGTTGGAGACCTCCAGAGTACTACTGATTCGATAAACCTTGGTTGATTACTGATGGAAATTTGCTGCTCTGCTACAACATTCGCCTTCCTCTTGGGGTGAGAAACTGACGATAATCTCTAGCACCAACTCAACTAGCAGACATCTTTACGGAGTCATGTATACGGTTGAAGGAGGTGGTGATGGATATATTTATCCCGTGTGGATGGCAGTGTAGCCTACAGATCGCCCTAGATGTTCTATGAGTGTTCCACATACTTGTATTGTGCTTCTTCTTTTTTCGTAGTTGTGACACTTCTAACTATGTAGATGTCAGGTGTGAGCTCCTTTGAATTTTATGTGTCGTATGTTAACTCTTGAGTTTAACCAAGCTCTCTATCAGAATTTTGTTTTGTAGGTTATTCATATGACTACGCATTAATTTATGTAGTTTGTGGGAAGGCACGAAAATCTCTTAACTCCCGGTACAACCACTATGACATGGTAGGATACACTACGTTCAACCAACTTGACGCCACACGAATATTTTCTGTCATAAAGACAACTGTACGCAGATAAAATGGATTGTTCTTGTTTTGGGTATAACTAGCAAAAGGTGCTACATGGGGTACACCCGTGATGACACGTGTGGCACGCTGAGCGTCCCCATGCGGGTGTACTTCTGAAAGAGCGGCGCAAGCGTAGTTTTCAATACAATTTACTTTCAGGTGCAGTGCAGGTGTACTTCCGAAGTACTAGTACACAATTTTTCCAAAATCTATGAAATCCAAAGTAAAAAAAATACTAAAACCCGAACTACAAATACATCGAAACCCGAAGTACAAAAGTCACGAAGTACAAAATCCCAAAGTACAAAAAACCCAAAATACAAAATTCACGAAGTACAAAAAATACTGAAACCTGAAGTATAAAAGTATTATAAAATATAGATATAGATCTAGTTTTAAAAATCTCGATGCGAGTTGCACAAAAATAAAAACGGCTCGTAATTTGGACAGCTCTCTCTCTCTCTCCCTCCCTCCCTCCCTCCCTCCCTCTCTCCCTCTCTCTCTCTCACGTACAGAAACAAAGTAGGAACACGTGAAAGTAGAAGGTGACACTTGTTGAGCTGGAGGGAGGGGAGTAGATCTTTTAGAAAAATGCGGCAAATTCGAGCTGGGTCGTGCCTTAGTACTTGCATGATGCTTCGCTTTTCACAGTTTCCCCACTGGTGAGATCAATTTTTTATTGAAATTGCATCGGCCATATCATCGAACGATGCATACATACACTGCAAATTTTCTTATATACTGGTTAATTATGTCTATCAATCTGCATGTTACTTAGAAGATGGGGACGCGTTGTCTGGGCAGCAGCATATCGCGTTGTATTTGCAGTAGCCCCGATCATCATGGCAGATGTCTCTCGTGCACTTCTCCGGATGCTCACCGCACCCACCTTCATGCACAAGCTGGCACGTCTCCATGGCGTCTGAATTTACAAGATACAATATACATGCATACAATATATATAGTTAGATGTCGATCTGGCCATGGAATTGTAACTCAAAAAGAGAAATCGATATTCCATTATATGTAATACGAAAGAGTTAAACCAAACTTACGAAAATTTCGCGCGTTACAGGACAAGCAACTAGCAGCCATGACGATCATGGCTACCAAGCACAGAACCTTCGTGTTCTTCTTCACGAGAGCCATGGCCGAGGGACAGGCTTTCTAGGGTGTAATGTGTTGCTTTCCACAATGTTCGGTTTGCTAGTGTATATGTAGAGAGTTTGGAGCAAATCTTTAATAAATACTACATGCCATTTTGTTCTATCTTGCACTAAATGTTTCTTCCCAATCCATAAATACGACATTTGTACAGTTGGGGTTGAGCCTCCACGTGAGCTAACTCGACAGATATATCTTGCGCATTCATTCTATCTTGTGTTCTTAATGTTTCTATATCTTCCTGGTTTATGATTACACCGGTAATATCTCTTAGGTGATCGATCAAATTCAATTGATACATTAATGTGCATTTCTAGATGTCCAAAGAAAATATTGCATGATCGATTCTCGCATTTCTTCCTTCAAAATATGCTTACTCTATGCATTTCTGTATCTTGCATTTAAGTTTTATCTGTTGTTAGTATGCACGTATTAGTTGGTTTGCCTTAGACCATCATCTATCACGATTAATAGACACATCTTGTACATTTTGCTCTTTCTACATTACACGTGTACCTCATGTATTCATGGCTCATGGGTAATACACTATCTTGTAACTGGGATTTAAGCCAAGCGCGATTAAGAGATTTATCTGAGCTAATGGGCCATTTATTGTTATTAGATGCCTCTTCCAAATTCATAAATACACGTACCATCGTGAGGCCTTGAAATTACATATACTAGATAAATACTCCGCACGTTGCTGCGGAAATTCTTGTGAAAGATGGCTGGTTTACGAAAATAATGAATTAAGTATCAACTGTGTGATTGTTTGTAAAACATAGTTCTGTAGGTGTGTACTATTGGACACCTTAAATACACACAATGTATATTGAATGGGTTACATATACCATAATGCAAAATGTTAGTAAAAGACCTGCTACATCTTGGTGACGACACCATGGATGATTAGGTACGCAGAAGTAAAAAAAATTACATCGAGAAATATTTGTTCAATGTTTAAACAACTTAATCAACTTGGCATCTTCTTGCCCTGGAGGACCTAAAAAGGCTAAATATTAAAAGGAAAATCATTTAGAGAACAAAAGTTGTGCAAAAGAATCGAATAGACATTACCCGTTGATGTTATATGTTAGGATGGTAGCTCTTTCATTTCCTTCTTCAGGCCATCAAAAAGATTCAACACCGATTCCTCTTCCATAATAATATAGGTTCAATATTGATCTGGGATATAATCAGTTAGCCGAAACTAATAGGAAATTCTGCGACAAAAATTGATATGGATACTGCATTACAATCGGATAGACATAATCAAGCCAAAAGGAGTTTTGGGGAGAAAGCACTGAAGTGCATTTGTATCAGGTCAATCAGTTTGGAATCTCGCTTGATAATTGACATCTAAAGCACTAAAAATTTGAACATGATAAAATAATGCAAAAAATGAAGTTGTACAAATTAGATAAGGAAATGAAAATTAGGAATGATACAAATGAAAAAAAAACTATCACACGAAAGTAGGAAAAATGAGAGAAGAGAATACATTATTTGTGAGAGGTCATAGCTTGACCTTGTAAAAGAGGATTCTGGCTTTATGATATTCTTCCAAATGTGCATGGATCCGCAGGACACCCCAATTTTTTGTATGAAAGAAACAACTCGACGCAAAGCTACCTGGAAAAATTGAACATAAAGCTGCACAAAATAAGCATGTATGCAACGAAATAATCTTGAAGAGAAAGTCGTAACTGGCTATCATTATCCCTTAAAACTCTAAAAGTCCACTGCAAGTAGTTGTTAGGTTAGAACATAGTACAGTCATACCGTGCCTTAACATATTGGCCAGTAACGGAATGATCCAGTGGGAGGAATCAGACGACATATGCATCTGTTTTTGCTTGTGCTCATTGCTAGGTCCGTTTCAGATGAAGCTGGGACGGTCAATACCGACATCCAAAACGCAAGAAAAATTCATCCAAAAAACAGGGTAAATAATGTTTCAATTTTGGCGGATGCGTTGAATAATAAAATATTCAAAGATAAATGTAAAAAGGTGAAGAGATTCTTACCTGCAAACTTTGAAGTTATTAGATGGTGGAGGTATTCCATCAAATATCTGGCAGGCAATCTACATCTGACAGGGAATAGCAATGTATATAAGACATTTCATTAGCATCTAGCAAGCAAGAATTCAGCAATCGCTGAGACATTTCTTCGAGCATTTAGCAAGCATGCTCGTTTAAGCACATCTGTCGTGCCCCAACAACGGCTCTGGAACAAAATTGTAAAGCAGAATACATTATTTAATACATGTACCAAATCAAAACTGTGACTAATTAGCTCGCCGGCCGGGAGCATATTCACAATACACCTCAGGCACTGACCAAGCACAAAAATGTACTGTACTCCGTATGTAACATCCATACTGAACTGTAGGAAAGCATGATTATTAATCAGTACATCAAAAGGTAATGGCCATGCGGAAAAGTAAACGGATAAAGGTAGGCTAGCCCGTTAGATTCACATTGCTGGAGAGAAAACGAACCTACAGAAATGCATGAATGGTCCCGTCCGCAGTAGAGAAAGGTACGTACATAGAAGGAATGATCTTGGCTTTGTCGAGATACATCGGACTGATATGCGAGATGCTGCCAGCGAGGGCTGGAGGAGGCTCCCTAGCTAGACGGCGTCAGCGGCGCCTCCAAGGAAAGGGAGACGATGAAGCGGCCAGGAAGGGGGTGCAGACCATGCGCTAGATGTAGATAAGACGCACCCACTTCAGGTAGGCGAGCGGTTAAAATACTGAGAAGAGAAGAGAAGATGAATAGCCCCCTCAGCGCTTCATCAGTTTCACATGCGTCGTGCTGGTCGTGCGTACGTTTCTTACTAAGATCGTTTGGGAGAGGAAATCTGTCGTCGTTTGGTCTCCCGGAGGAGTTACTACTTGGAGTCGCTGCAAGGGCGAAGAAGACATGGGCTGTCAAACGTACGTGCTTGACTTGATGTCACACGATTTCAATCATATGGCTGTCAATAATAGAGGTGATGTGGAAGCATGCATGTGTAGAGAAATCTAGTAGTGGGGGTTTGCTATTTAGATATAGAAGATTATATGTATTAGGGGTAATGTGATTGTTGTAGACGTACGGATATTGTCCGCAAGGTTGGACAATTTTGTCTCCAATTTCTATATATGAAAATACATTACTTCAAATAATGCAATTGACTATTGTACGCAATTCCTTTTTCTTGCACGATATCTATCTAACTTCCAGCGAGGACATGCGCGCCCACCGAATGTCGATCTAACGGCCTGGCGATGCGCGTGATGAAAGTGGACCGGGAGAAGAAAATAACCACACATCATCATGTTTAGACCTGGCCATTTCTCGGGCCGGGCCTAGAAAAAGCCCGGTGCAGAAAATCTAGGCCCGGGCCCGGCCCGGCCCGACTGTCGGGCCGCAAAAACTGGGCCCGAGCCCAGCCCGAGCCCGACAAAGCCCGAAAAAGCCCGACTGGCCCGGCCCGACAACATCTGAAATTCTATTTTTCTTAAGCCTGAGCCCGGCCCGGCCCGACCGTCGGGCCCGAAATAGAGGCCCGAGCCCGGCCCGATGGCACAGCCGGGCCGGGCCTGGACGGGCTTTTTTGGGCCGGGCTCCCCATCCTACATCCAGAGCGCAACCAGATCCCGATACACGCGCAGCAGCTGGTCTATTGCCGCCTCCCAGTCTCTACCTGTAATGCTAGTTCCCACGCCTCCCTAGTCCTCCCTCAACTTCCTTCCACGAGCTCCTGCACCACATGGTTTTGCTTGGCCACTGGCATGCCCACGACACCACCCCTTGGCCGCTGCCATGCCCACGACATCACTCCTTGGCCGTCGGCCACCCGGTCAAGCTCCGACTGTGACTACACACTGCAAGTGCATGCCCCTCATGAGCTCCACTCACAACGCCAAAGCTTTGTCCTGCCAGATCCACGAGTTCGATGCCGGAAATAGTTGGCGGACTCTTAGGCCCTGTTTGGTTAGGCTTATTTCTGGCTTTTAGACTTTTGGCTTACAAGCCACAAAAACACCTAAGTAGGTGCTTTTGATTTTGGCTTTTGGTTTATATCATCATACAACAATGTCCATTTAAAAGCCAAAAGCCAAAAGCCAAAGTAAAAAGCACCTATTTAGGTGCTTTTGTGGCTTATAAGTCAAAATTCTAAAAGCCAGAAATAAGCCTAACCAAACAGGGCCTTTAAATTGGTAATTACGTTTGAGATGTAGTTTTCGTCTCCAGAATGTAACATTTTAACTTCTCTGGATGCATGGATCTTTCACGTCGAGAGGTAGTGTGTTTAGTTCATCATCGATGGATACAACCAGGTTTATTTTTTCTTTTCTCCAACCGAACTTCTTTTTGAATGGAACTTTCATGCGTGATATGTAGTTTTTTATTCATCGGTGAGGGATACAACTAGGTTTCTTTTTCTTTTTTTCCCAAATGTTAACTTCTTTAGATAGAACTTTCATGTCGAGATGTAGTTTTTAGTTTATCAGGAAGAAAAGTCAGGAGGAATATCATTTCATCAGCGTGTGTGGTTTGGTTTGGGCTGACACCAGATTACTAATTTTGGGAACAACCAGGTGTGTATGGATTTTGGAACCTCTTCAAGTGATCTGGCCTCAGGCTAAATGGAGGCTGACCTTGATGTAGCCGCGAACATTATTATATTACAGGAAATGTCACTTGTGACGACCCCAATGATGATAGTTGTAAGTAAACCATCACTTTTCTCATGGTATGACTTGGTCTACTTTTCACCAGGATGTACATCCTCCAACTTTTGCGCATTCTCCATGATGAACATTGAGAATTGAAAATCACTACGAGTCCCTTGTAGCTTAGAAAAACAAAGTCGGAGTGCACACACTCAATAAAATTTGTGTCCTTCCTCAGCTTGACACTGAGTTTGCTAGTTGGTTCAAGAGTTTCCTCAGACTGTAATTTAAGTCAGCAAAAAGGTGCAGCTGCATATTGTGGTGATTATGCAAGAGAAATCTGACGGAATGTAGTGATCTGAATGAATATGAGGAAGTTGATAAGCATCTTGTATTCACAACAGACTCTGAGTTTCAGTTGCACTCGCCTTTGTTTCAATCCGCGATGCACCGAAAGATCAGAAACCTATCCACCCACAGGGAACCACGATTGGAATGTTGTGTTCACAAAATAGGTAATCTGTATTAGTAGTAGCCCCTTACCAGATTACCTTGTAGTGATTATACGGCTTTCGACACGCGCCTCTCTTATTTTAGATCAACCATTTTGGATGATTTACTAGTTGTAGCGTGAAGGTAAGAACTCCGGTGTCTACCCATAGGTACAGCTCCTACCATTCTCCTTACATACCTTTCTTATTTCATTTGAGACTACCCTCATGCATCGGGCATGACATGTAGAGAGTGGTTCCCTGAGCTGGTAAATACTTTCAGTGATATCTATTTCCATTTAAGCATGCTGAGTTCAGTAGGAATAAATCCAATTTCACAGAATAAGATTTCCCCGTAATAAAAAAAGGGTCTTAAAGAAATGGGATATACACATGAAGAGATTGGTTTGTCAAGAAGTGATGAAAAAAGAGATATCACTTAGTGAACTCACATAATTTTTGCCATACAAAAGATTGTGGAGGATTGGAGTTTTCGACCTAGAATCTATGGACGGATATTCGCTGTGGAGTGGTTGTGAAAGTTGGAAAATTCTGAAGGACCCTGACAGGGATTGTTGTCCAAGAAATATTTTCACAACAAGGTTCTTTCTCGGGCTGAGGCTAGACCCGATTGCTCTCACTTTTGGCAAAGTCTAATGAAGGTTAACCATAACTTCAAGCAGTTGACCGAAAGATTGATCAACAACGGGGAGAACTAACTTATAGGGAGACATTTGGATGAATGATTTATCTTTGGCCTCTCAATAGATTATGCTCTTTGACTTTTACTAAGCTAATCACAGTTAGTAAAGTCAAGAAGGAGGATGGGGATATCTCAGATTCAGGAGGACTCTTTTTGGTGTAACTGCTTTCCAGTTTGAGTGTCTCGAAAACTTAGTTGATCACGTGGAGATAAATGATGATCCAGATAGGGTAATTTGGAAGATTGGCTCTTTTGGGTTGTTTCAAGTTAAGGGTTATACCTGCATTTGAGGTCGAATGGGTTTTTTCCTACAAGTTTCTCTGGAAACTCACAATTCCAATTAAAGTAAGAAAAAAAGTATGGTTGATGTTGAAGAACCGCGCTCTCATAAAATATAATCGTCTTAGAAGGAGCTGGACCGAGACTGTTGATCGTCTTCTCTTTGAGTGTTCTCTTGCTAGATTGATCTGGCAGGTAGTAGTTTGTGCATTGGGCTTGGTTACACCACTAGAAAGCGACGATGATATTGCTGGTAGATGGATTGAATTCTTTTCAAACTCGTAGTGCAATCTTTTGATAGGTGGGGGTGCTACAGTGTGATGGACACTTTGGAAACTCACAATGATTGCATGTTTCAATCGCAAAATGCCCGATAACACTTCTTCAGTTATTTTTAGGCTGTGAAACATGATTAATGCTTGGCCGATGTTGTAGAAAAACCAAGTTCAACAAATCTTAAAGAAGGAGTTGGGAAGATCAAGATGCTATTGAGATAGATTTGTTTCGCATGGATGGGCTCCAATGGTGACAAGAATTTCGAATTGAGAATGTTGTTGTTCCACTGTCTAGGGCTTTATTTTTCCGTCTCTATCTTATGTCATTAGAGCATCTCCACGGGGGGGGGGGGGGGGGGTCGTAAAAGGGGCCGTAAAGGGGTCGCAAAGCCTTTGTCCGGCCCAAAATCTGTCTGGCACCGCGAACAGGGCCTCCAACTTTGGGGGCTGCCTTCACGGTGCCGGACACAGTCCGGGCATGTCCACTGACAGGCTTGCCCCGCCTGTCATCCTACACCCGTCCCTTCCGAGGGTTTAATGCCGGAGCAGCCTTACAAAGTGGCGCGGCAGCCCACGCGGCGGAGACGTATCGCCGGCATTAAACCGGCGCGTCGCCTCACCACCCACCCGTCGCTTTCCGCACGCGCCACAGTTTCCCGCCTTGCTTTCCCGCCGCTTCTCGCCGGCTATAAAAACCTCGCTCACACCTCGCCGAAGAGAGCAGAAGCACACCGCCGCCCTACCCACCAACATGACACGCATCCTCCTATGGGCCACCCTCACCCAGACGGCGCGCCGGCGTTACGCGGCTGTAATATCCCGGGGTTTTCCCCAAATTAGATTTTGTTTGATTTTCCTTTTCGCATCATCATGACATCAGCATCATGCGCATCGCATATTTTTGGCAACAAAAATTATTTTTATTAAACCATATTTTATTTTGCTAAAAATTGTCGCAAAAGTTTTACCGAGACAGTCGTCTCCGTTTTCAAAAATTAATTGCCAAATTAATTTTGCAAAAGAAAATAAAATTTTGAGTGTGAGAGAGAGCAGCCCAGCTAGCTAGGCCCAGAAAGCCCAACAAGCAAACGCTAGCCTCTCCCGCGCCTTGCCTCCTCTCTCTCCGGCCAGCACCGCCCCTCCCCTGCGCTCCCCGCCACCTCGCGCCACCGCCAGCTCGCCGCATGTGCCGTCCCGAGCTCCGCCCCTACGCGTCGCCTCCTCCCTCGGCCGCTTCCCGAGCCCGCGTCCAGCTCCTCCGCCCGGCGCCGCGACGAGCCGTCCGCCGCCCTCGCCTTCCTCCGTGCCCGAGCCCGACCCCGACCTGCATCCCCGCCTCTCCCTACTCGTCCTCACGCCACCTCCCTTCTCCTCCGCGTCGACCGGCCTCCTCCCCGGCTGCACCTCGTCCCCGTCTTCGCGCCGCCACGGTCGTCCCCGCGCTCCTCCCCAGCTCGTCCCCGAGCACCGCGTCTCCCTGGTGCCGGCCGTCCTCTCACCTGCTGATACGTCTCAAACGTATCTATAATTTTTGAGTGATCCATGCTAGTTTTGTGATATTTTCACATGTTTTTACTATCAAATATATCATTTTTATGCATTTGGTCGGACTAACCTATTGACAAGATGCCAAGTGCCAGTTCCCTGTTTTTGTATTTCAGAAAAGTCACAACAGGAAATATCGTCGGATTGCCCTCAAAATTTACGGAGATTTTTTATGCGACGGAAGACACACATGGACCAAAGGGCGACCTGTGGGGCCACCCAGGGGCCAGGGGCGGGTGGTAGCCGCGACCCCACCTTGACCCACGGGTGGGGCCCACCCCTGCCCTCTGGGCACCCCCTCGGCCCCGTCCGACGCCTATAAAATCCCTTTTAACCTAAAAACGAGGGGGCGGCCATTATTTTCCAGAAACTCGACCCCGACGCGCCGTCACCGAAAACCCTAGTTCGGGGTCCAATTTGAAGCTGTTCCGGCACCCTGCCGGAGGGGGGATCGACCGCCGGAGCCATATCCATCGACACCGATGCTTCCCGCGATGAGGAGGGAGTAGTCCCTCACCGGGGCTGAGGCTTATACAAGTAGCTATGTGGTTATCTCTCTCTCCCATGATGTGATCTTCGTTGTGATCATGAGCTTTGTTAGTGTAGTTGAATACATGATGTTTCCCTATGTGTAATGGTTATGATTTTGCGCAAGTGATGTTATTTAGTACAATTTCCGGAGTCACCGTTGTGATCACGGTATCTCGGTGACAGTGTGGGTGCCGTGTGTGACTCTATGGATAATAGGTTGGAAAGATCTTCATCATGAGTTTGTTCTTTATTATTGTTGGATTGAATAGATCATGAGGTTTCTTGATGCTTGTGTTATTGAAGAAAGAGACTATTCAAGAAATATGTTGTGGTGTTTGTTAGTACTATCTTTGGATGCGGATAGTGATAGCATAAAGTGTCCATAGATGTGGAATACGAACTTTAAGGTGTGCTTTTCGTAGCCCTATGCAATTCTCATCCTATTTGATCCACGAAAGAATGATCTCCGAGTAATGTCTACCATGCATGTGTTTTTGTGGGAACTATCATGTGTTTAATTATGTTAATGATGTTGAGAGTAGTCACTAGTTAAAGTATGAAGCCTAGGCCTTGTTTCCAAGCATTGATACACCGTTTTTAGTCACTTTTATCACTTGTTTGCTTGCTGCCATTTTTATTACAGAATTACAAAATCACCGTTTACCATCCATATCACTTGCATTTTACCATCTCTTCGCCGAACTAGTGCACCTATACAACTGAAAATTGTATTAGGTGTGTTGGGGACACAAGAGACTTCTTGTATCTTAATTGCAAGGTTGCTTGAGAGGGGATACGTTCAACCTCTTCCTCCCGTGGATTCGATAAACCTTGGGTTACTCACTTAAGGGAAAATTGCTGCTGTCCTACAAACCTCTGCGCTTGGAGGCCCAACAAGTCTACAAGAATAGAAGCGTGTAGTAGACATCACCTGCCCGCCTCCATCCTGTCCGCGGTGCACCGTCGTCCCCGTCGTGCTCCTCTCCTCCCTAGCGCCGCTCCTCCTCCGGCTTCCTCGTGCCCCGGCTCCCGACCTCCGCCAGCGCCGTCGACCCTGACCCTGCACCTCGGCCTCTCCTCCTCCTCCCCTTCTCCTTCCCCGGCCGGCCCTCCTCTCCACCTTGCTTGCTGCTTCCCGAGCCGACCCCCTCTGCCCGCCATGTGTTCGACAAAATGCCCGCAAGGAGCCAGCACGTTCCTGCCTCCGTGTTGTGTCCGCCTCCATCCGTGTTCCCGTCTCCGTGCCGTGGAGTTTCCCCGACGGGTGTCTCCGTGTCCCTGCTGCCATATTCACCCGCCCGTTCCCGTCGTGAAGCCGATGCCGGACCGACGCCGAGTTCTCCATATACGACTCTGTGAACCCGATGACCGAAGCCGCGCATCGGAACGCCAAGATCTTCTTCCACGACAACTGTGAGCAATGCCACGGCAAGTTCTTCGTCCGTTTTGTGTCGGCTGCCTTCGTGCATGTCCGAGAGGTCCGATCCCCGGCCACCGTGAACCCCGTCGACCCCGAAGACCGGAACGCCAAGGACTGCAACGACGACGCCCCGATGTACGACTACCTCGACTCCGGACGGACGAATACTTCCCCTCCAGACCGAAGACGGTGGCTTCCGAATCCGAAGTTTTCCCGAATCCGATGTGTGACCCCAACCCTATCCCTATCTACCTATATGCGTATCTTATAAAATCATGCATCATTAATTAACATCGCACCTTTATCCATTTAGTCGAATTAAATCAATTTAATTATGGGGTTTGTCCGGTGCATCTATATTGTGCATCGATCCCATTTAAAATGATTTGCCATGTGTTAGGAAATAAAATTTGATCACCTTTAATTTGTCATGCATTCATGTCATCAACATGCCGCTTTTTTTGCCGTAGTAGTAAAATGCATCTTTTTCGTTGCCGAGTGTTCGTTCTTTTTCGGGATAGGCCGTTGAGTTGATGTGAGCAACGATAGGTGTTGCTACCTCTACCGGATTGCAGGCAAGTGATATTCCCTTGCTATCTTTGATTGTATTCTATCTCTTACTTGTCCTATCTTTTGTTCCTTGCTAGCCTTATGTTACGATGCTTGTGTCCCGATCCTATTTGTATGTTTACCTGGCAGCCATGATATAGCCACACCCCCACATCCTATTGACCTATTGCTTGTTTACCATGTTGGCCTTGCGAGTCGTAGTGCATTCTTAGGTGCTTTGCTTGAGTCCTGTTATCTCTTTATCTAGTCTTGTTGTTAATATGATAGCTAGGCTCAACTCACATGTTAATCTTTAATTTCTGTTGCGATGGGAATAATATAATAAAGATAAGGCACCGGCGGAAGGCCAATCGTGGTGTTTTGTTCTGCTAGTGTCGCCTAGGACCCGAGTTCTTTGCCGCTGATCCAAGACTGAGCGCACTAACCACATGTGGGAGTTCTATGGGCCTCCCCGCAATCTATTACTGGATCCTCAAACCTGTCCAGGATCCACAACTTAGTTCGGATGTTTCCATTTGCGCGCGTACAACGATGATGGTGATGAGAAGGTAAGATGATGATGGTTACGTGGTTACTTTATGGTAGGGCTTGCGGCATGAGCATTTACCGCATGTGGAAGGAGGGAAATCGTATGAGTGCTCCTCCTGAAGCCGTCCACTCAACGGTTAGGCCCACCTTGAAGCTTCGGCCGGACTCTCAAGGTGGATCAGACCTAGCTAGGTGGCTCCCTGGACTTGTTTGTAGAGAAGGGAAGTATTGCATTGAACGCCCCACCGGTACACCTCTAAGCAAGTGTTTTCGATGTGTGTGGGTTCATTGGTGCATCCCTGCAGGGTTAAATCTTTTCAAAAAGCCATGTCCGCGGTTATGGACGACTTGGTGAAATGCGCTGGCTAAAAAGATCATAGACAACTTACACCTATTAATTATAATTTGATTAGTAAGATAGATTACTTGAATAATAACTCATAAAACTTGTCCACCGTATGAGTTGCCCTGATTGCTTTCTCGTGGGCGGTTGATCGAGGGAGTAATACTTGGGCAGGTTTTTGATGTGGTGAGTAGTACAGTTGCTTCCTTGTGCGCTCTCTTACCTTGCCTATTTTAGATGAAAGTTGTAGCGTGTCTCTATAAGTTGTTAGTGCTTCTTGCCGTCGCTTCAATCGCTAACCCTCTTCCCCCGGAATTCCAGCTTTGATATCTTGTGAGTATTACTTGCCAGTACTGTTTATAGTACTGACCCCTTCGGGGCTGCTATTCCAATGCAGCTGACAGGTTTGAAGTCTGACGACGTTAGCTTGGGAATCCCTCCGGCTTGGCCTGGGCAGGGATATGGTGCCTTCGTTTATCTTCAGGACTCTTAGTCCAGTTTGTATCTTATCCGTAGTCGGATTCTAATTCACTTCCGTTGTTATTTGGATCTTTGTAATGTATCTTTATTGCTCTTGACCCGGTGAGTCGTTGTTGTATATGTTGTTTTGTGGGTTCCATCAAGAACTGTTGTAATGTTATCACAATTCCACCCGCATAACGTGTGGGTTGCGACGTGCACGTTATGCCTGGTGGGCGTTCTAGGATCGTTATTATGCGGATTTGGCTGGAACGCTCAAGTCTGCATAGTACCGATCCGGGGGCATTACAAAGTGGTATCGGAGCCATGGTTCTTCGATACCCCACGGGTCCGCTCTGCCTGTAGGATACCCTAGCTAATGGTCGTTGTTGTAGAGTGTCAAAACTATCTTACTAAAAATTATTTGAAAAGATCTCAATAGGACTCTTGTTTATTCCTTACCTCTATTCTATTTTTCCCTCTTATCTTTATGTGTTTTGAATCTTCTATCTTATCTATCTTCCTTTTATAGCATCATCGTGGGTAGACGATATCTTATCCTTTTACCTAATACGTTCGATCTTCGGAAGGATCTCGACGGACGAACATCATCATCAACGTGAGCAAGAACCTCTTGTTAGTGGTGTCGAGAAGATCAACATGACACTCGAAGATTCGATAGTGTAACTTGCTCTTCTTCTCCCCGACGGTAGCGTGGATCTCGGGGCGAGATCCCTTGTTAGTGGTGTCGGTTGTAATATCCCGGGGTTTTCCCCAAATTAGATTTTGTTTGTTTTTCCTTTTCCCATCATCATGACATCAGCATCATGCGCATCACATATTTTTGGCAACAAAAATTATTTTTATTAAATCATATTTTATTTTGCTAAAAATTGTCGTAAAAGTTTTACCGAGATAGTCGTCTCCGTTTTCAAAAATTAATTGCCAAATTAATTTTGCAACAGAAAATAAAATTTTGAGTGTGAGAGAGAGCAACCCAGCTAGCTACGCCCAGAAAGCCCAGCAAGCAAACGCTAGCCTCTCCTGCGCCTCGCCTCCTCTCTCTCCGGCCAGCGCCGCGCCTCCCTGCGCTCCCTGCCACCTCGCGCCGCTGCCAGCTCGCCGTGTGCGCCGTCCCGAGCTCCGCCCCTGCGCGTCGCCTCCTCCTTCGGCCGCTTCCCGAGCCCGCGTCCAGCTCCTCCGCCCGGCGCCACGACGAGCCATCCGCCGCCCTCGCCTTCCTCCGTGCTCGAGCCCGACCCCAACCTGCATCCCCGCCTCTCCCTGCTGGTCCTCGCGCCACCTCCCTTCTCCTCTGCGTCGACCGGCCTCCTCCCCGGCCGCACCTCGTCCCCGTCTTCGCGCCGCCGTGGTCGTCCCCGCACTCCTCCCCAGCTCGTCCCCGAGCACCACGTCTCCCTGGTGCCAGCCGTCCTCTCGCCTGCCTGCCTCCATCCTGTCCGCGGCACGCCGTCGTCCCCGTCGTGCTCCTCTCCTCCCTGGCGCCGCTCCTCCTCCGGCCTCCTCGTGCCCCGGCTCCCGACCTCCGCCAGCACACCGTCGACCCTGACCCTGCACCCTGGCCTCTCCTCCTCCTCCCATTCTCCTTCCCCGGCCGGCCCTCCTCTCCACCTCCTTGCTGCTTCCCGAGCCGACCCCCTTTGCCCGCCATGTGTTCGACAAAATGCCCGCAAGGAGCCATCACGTTCCCGCCTCCGTGTTGTGTCCGCCTCCATCCATGTTCCCGTATCTGTGCCGTGGAGTTTCCCCGATGGTTGTCTCCGTGTCCCTATGGCCATGTTCACCCGCCTGTTCCCGTCGTGAAGCCGAAGCCGGACAGACGCCGAGTTCTCCATATACGACTCTGTGAACCCGATGACCGAAGCCGCGCATCGGAACGCCAAGATCTTCTTCCACGACAACCGTGAGCAACGCCACACCAAGTTCTTCGTCCGTTTTGTGTTGGCCGCCTTTGTGCGTGTCCGAGAGGTCCGATCCCCGACCACCGTGAACCCCGTCGACCCCGAAGACCGGAACACCAAGGACCGCCACGACGACGCCCCGATGTATGACTACCTCGAATACTTCGACTCCGGACGGACGACTACTTCGACTACTTCCCCTCCGGACTGAAGACGGTGGCTTCCGAATCCGAAGTTTCCCCGAATCCGATGTGTGATCCCAACCCTAGTCCTATCTACCTATATGCGTATCTTATAAAATCATGCATCATTAATTAACATCGCACCTTTATCCATTTAGTCGAATTAAATCAATTTAATTATGGGGTTTGTCCGGTGCATCTATATTGTGCACCGATCCCATTTAAAATGATTTACCATGTGTTAGGAAATAAAATTGGATCACCTTTAATTTGTCATGCATTCATGTCATCAACATGCCGCATCTTTTGCCGTAGTAGTAAAATGCATCTTTTTCGTTGTCCAGTGTTCGTTCTTTTTTGGGATAGGCTGTTGAGTTGATGTGAGCAACGACAGGTTCTACTACCTCTACCGGATTGCAGGCAAGTGATACTCCCTTGCTATCTTTGATTGTATTCTATCTCTTACTCGTCCTATCTTTTGTTCCTTGCTAGCCTTATTTTACGATGCTTGTGTCGCAATCCTATTTGCATGTTTACCTGGCAGCCATGATATAGCCACACCCCCACATCCTATTAACCTGTTGCTTGTTTACCATGTTGGCCTTGCGAGTCGTAGTGCATGCTTAGGTGCTTTGCTTGAGTCCTGTTATCTCTTTATCTAGTCTTGTTGTTAATATGATAGCTAGGCTCAACTCACATGTTAATATTTAATTTCTGTTACGATGGGTATAATATAATAAAGATAAGGCACCGGCGGAAGGCCAATCGTGGTGTTTTGTTCTGCTAGTGTCGCCTAGGACCCGAGTTCTTTTCCGCTGATCCAAGACTGAGCGCACTAACCACATGTGGGAGTTCTATGGGCCTCCCCGCAATCTATTACCGGATCCTCAAACCTGTCCAGGAGCCACAACTTAGTTCGGGTGTTTCCATTTACACGCGTACAATGATGATGATGATGAGAAGACAAGATGATGATGGTTACATGGTTACTTTACGGTGGGGCTTGCGGCATGAGCGTTTACCGCATGTGGAAGGAGGAGTAATCGTATGAGTGCTCCTACCGAAGCCATCCACGCAACGGTTAGGCCCACCTCGAAGCTTCGGCCAGACTCTCAAGGTGGATCAGACCTAGCTAGGTGGCTCCCTGGACTTGTTTGTAGAGAAGGGAAGTATTGCGTCGAACGCTCCACCGGTACACCTCTAAGCGAGTGTTTTTGATGCGTGTGGGTTCATTGGTGCATCCCTGCAGGGTTAAATCTTTTCGAAAATCCGTATCCGCGGTTATGGACGACTTGGTGAAATACTTGAATAATTATTATTTGATTAGTAAGATAGATTACTTGAATAATAACTAATAAAACTTGTCCACCGTGTGAGTTGCCCTGATTGCTTCCTCGCGGGCGGTTGATTGAGGGAGTAATACTTGGGCGGGTTTTTGATGTGGTGAGTAGTACAGTTGCTTCCTTGTGCGCTCTCTTACCTTGTCTCTTTTAGACGAAAGTTGTAGCGTGTCTCTATAAGTTGTTAGTGCTTCTTGCCACCGCTTCAATTGCTAACCCTCTTCCCCCGGAATTCCAGCTTTGATATCTTGTGAGTATTACTTGCCAGTACTGTTTATAGTACTGACCCCTTCGGGGCTGCTATTCCAATGTAGCCGACAGGTTTGAAGTCTGACGACGTTAGCTTGGGAATCCCTCCGGCTTGGCTTGGGCAGGGATATGGTGCCTTCGTTTATCTTCATGACTCTTAGTCCAGTTTGTATCTTATCCGTAGTCGGATTATAATTCTCTTCCATTGTTATTTGGATCTTTGTAATGTATCTTCGTTGCTCTTGACCCGGTGAGTCGTTGTTTTATATGTTGTTTTGTGGGTTCCATCGAGAACTGTTGTAATGTTATCACAATTCCACCCGCATAACGTGTGGGTTGCGACGTGCACGTTATGCCTGGTGGGCGTCCTAGGATCGTTATTATGCGGATTTGGCTGGAACGCTCAAGTCTGCATACTACCGATCCGGGGGGCATTACAGCGGCGGAGGGGGGAGCTCCTCCTCCGCCTCCTCCCCCTCCTCCTCCTCCTCCTCCTCCGCTAGCAGACGACGACGAGGCCCTGGACTTCGAGTGGGAGGAGGAGGGTGAGGAGGACCCTTTGGAGGAGCCGGTGCTGGTGCAGGAGGAGGAGGAGCCGCTTGTCTGGACGGACCAGCACGCGGCATACTACTTGGTGTAGCTTGTGGCCCGATCTTCACGGATAGACGGAGGGAGAGCGATGAACACGAAGAACCAAAAGGGGAAAGACACGTGGATACACGGGAGACCGTCTCGGATCGCAACCACAAGAAGGACTTACCCTTGGAGTTCCTTTTCCCTCACCGGTAGGATCAACCGGACCAATAGAATCTCGAAGAGAGACCGCGAGGTAGAATCTCCGAGAGAGATTGGTGAGCGAACGGTAGAATCACAAACACGAGAGACCCGAGGGTAGAATCATGCTCATGAGAGACCGTACACATAGAGGGGCCTTGTACATCACCTAGATGAATCTAGTATGGCCATGAATTCCACAAGGAGAAAGTAGGAGCAAAGCTCAAAGTCTTAGTCTATTCTTAGTCTAACCCTAGAATGGAAGAGGGGAAGTGCTATTTATAGTCTTAGTACAAAAGGGGGTGCAGGACACGAGAGGCCAGCCTAGGAGCCGGCCTGGCCGGGCTGGGGGCTGGCTTCCCTGGCTGGCCGGCTGGGAGGCCGGCTGCTTCGGCTGGAAGGCCGGCCTGGGAGCCGGCCTAGGCCGGCCTGGAGGCTGGCTGTCTCTGACATGTGGCCGGCCTGGGAGCCCGCCTAGGCTGGCTTGGAGGCCGGCTGTCTCTGGCATGTGGCCGACCTGGGAGTCGGCCTAGGCCGGGCTGGAGGCCGGCCAGACTGGCTCCTCCTCCTTCTTCATCTTCTCCTTGACCATCTTTTTGGGTCTTCTCTTGGTCATCTTCTCCATCATCTTGGACCTCCTCTTGCTCATCTTCTCTACTCCATTGTATGTCATCATCAAGGTGGATCCTGAGTATGCACAAGGTACCGGCATGAAGTAGCAAACCACTCAAAGGGATGTAGAAATCACACATTGAGAGGAGCGAGGTCACGTTTTCATGATGTGCCTTGACTCTTGATCTTGTCATTGGGCCATTGGTGGTGTTGTCCACATGTGGGGCTACATCATCTCCCCCCCCCCCCCCCGGAAAGAGTCGTCCTCGACTCATCATCATCTTGAACACTTGGATATCCGTGGAAAGGGGATAGGTTGACGACGTTGAACGTGTCATGCACCAAGTACTTGGAGGTTGGGATGTTGATCTTGTAGGCATTGTCATTGATGCGCTTAAGCACTTTGAAAGGCCCGTCACCGCGAGGAGCAAGCTTGGATTTTCTTTCATCCGGGAAATGGTCCTTGCGCAGGTGTAGCCACACAAGATCTCCTTCTTCAAATATCATGGGTTTCTTCAACTTGTTGATCTTGGCTGCTTGGCACTTGGTATGCTCCTCTAGAGTTTCTCGAGTGGACACATGTAGTGTCTTCATGTAGTCGGCTCTTTTGTCGAAGTCCATGTTGGTGCGCTCGTGGAGAGGAAGTGGGAGGATTTCTATGGCGGTGTGGGGGTTGAACCCATAGACAACCTCGAACGGACTTCGCTTGGTCGCCCGGTGCGAGGCACGGTTGTAGGCGAACTCGGCGTGCGGTATACATTCCTCCCAACCTTTGAGGTTTGGCTTGATTAGTGCGCGGAGGAGAGTTGATAAGCTTCGATTCACCACCTCGGTTTGGCCATCGGTTTGTGATGGGGTCGTTGCATATAAAACAAAAATTTTCCTACGAAACAAGCGGAAGAAACCCCAAGGATCTAGATCTATTAGACGAAGGTAGCGAAGGTGAGATCCAATCTCTTACCCTTGAAGATCGAACAAACGCGTTTTGTCGGTGCAGGGGTTGGCTAGTCGATCCCCGCAACTAGACTCATCTAGTCGCGAGGAGATGTATTTCCTCGAAGTCCAATTCGATGAAGTGCCACAAGAGCAGCACCTCCGTGGTATCCACACGTACGACTCGATGTAGATCTCCGCCTTCTTGATCCCGCAAGCAAGGTGGAGATGGCTAGATGGATCTCGGCACCACGACGGTTGTGGTGGCGTTGATGGTGTAGTCTCCACGAGCAGGGCTTCGCCAAGCCAAGCAAGAGGAGAGGGAGAGGAGGAGGTGCAGCAGCAGCCCTACACTAGGGGTGGTGCGGCTAGGGCATGGAGGTGGTGGTGGCGGCAGCCCTCCGAGGAGAGAGGTGGCGCCGGCTATGGAGGTGAAGGGGCGGCGGCTAGGGCGCCAAGGGAGGGTGCGGCTAGGGCAGCCATCGGCTGGTGCGCACCCCTCCCCTCCCCTTCCTTTTATATGGGGCGGCTAGGGTTAGGGCAAGGGCTGGCCGGACCCCCTTGCCTTGGCCCCCAAGTTGTGGCGCCCCCCTTTGGGCCCCTTGGTCCTTTGGTTGGCCGGCTAGGCCCATGTGGGCCTTAGGGTGGTGCGCACCCCACATGGTTGCTGCACCCCCTTTGGCCCATGTGGGTCCATACGATATGGGCTCCACTTCTAGACTCTTCTAGAACCTTCCGGAACCTTCCGGTACCCCGCTGAAATATTCCGGAACTTTTCCGATACCTCCGAAAACCACTTTCCTTATATGAATCTTATTCTCCGGACCACTCCGGAACTCCTCGTGATGTCCGGGATCCTATCCGAGACTCCGAATCAACATTCGTTCATTCCATCAATTATCTCATTGCTAACCCTAGCTATATCGGAGCGTTAAGTGTGTGACCCTACGGGTTCGAGAACATGTAGACATGATCATATCAATAATCAATAGCGGGACCGGGATGCCCATATTGACTCCTACATATTCAACGAAGTTCCTTATCGATTGAACCACGATGCTGGAGATTCTTAATCTCGTATACGATTCCCTTTGTCTCACCGATATTAATTTGCCCGAGATTCGATCGTCGATATCCCCATATCTAGTTTCATCTCGTTACCTGGCAAATTCTCTTTACTCGTCCATAATATAGGATCTCCGTGATTAACACTTAATCACATGGTTGCAACCTTTTCTGATGCTATATTACCGAGAGGGCCCAGAGATATCTTTTCCGTCACAAGGAAGGACAAATCCCACTCTTGATTCATGTCACCCAACAAATACCATCGGAGATACCTGAAAGCCACCTTTATAATCACCCAGTTACGAAGTGACGTTGATGTCCACAAAGTATTCCTCCGGTAAAACCGGAGTGACATAATCTCATGGTCTAAGGAAACTATACTTGGCATACTAAAAGTGTTGGCAATGAAACTTGTGTGACACGATCAATTGCAACTCTTTATTATTGGGTCTTGTCCATCACATCATTACTCCTAATGATATGACTCCGTTATCAAGTGACTATAACAAGTCCATGGTTAGGAAACTCTAACCATCTCTTGACTAATGAACTAGTCCGGTAGAGGCTTACTAGGGACACCTGTTGTTTATATTCCACACATGTATTATGTTTCCGGTTAATACAATTATAGCATGGATAATAAACTATTATCATAAACATGAATATGCTAATAAACCATTTTATTATTGCCTCTAGGGCATATTCCCAACAGTTTGTGGGTGGTAAGCAGTGGAGAAGAGGAGCTTGACTCCTAGCTTGGCCATCAATGCCTTCCAAAAGTAGCTGGTGAACTTGACGTCTCGATCGCAAACAATGGTCTTCGGCACTCCATGTAGACGAACGATTTCCCTAAAGAACAAAGTTGCAATATGTGAAGCATCGTTGGTCTTGTTGCAAGGGTTGAAATGTGCCATTTTAGAGAAACGATCAACAACAAAAAATATGGAATCTTTGCCATTTTTAGTTCGTGGTAGCCCTAACACAAAGTCCATGCTAATGTCGGTCCATGGAGCATATGGAATGGGAAGTCGAATATAAAGAACATGAGGGTTGGACGTAGACTTAGCTTTGAGACATGTTGGGAATCGAAGCACAAGGCGTTCCACGTCCCGCTTGATTCGTGGCCAATAGTAATGTGTTGAAAGCATTGCATAGGTCTTGTCCCGTCCAAAATGTCCCATGAGGCCGCCTCCATGTGATTCCTTCAAAAGCAACAAGCGAAGCGAAGACTCGGGGATACAAAGTTTGTTATCTTTAAACAAGAAACCCTTGTGCAAATAGAAATCATCGAAACCTTTGTCACATGAGGACTTTGCAAAAATAGGACCAAAAGTAGGGTCGGAGGCATAGAGATCTTTAATCTCATCAAGGCCTAGAACATTGATTTCAAGCTTGGCAGGTAAAATCATCTTGCGGGAAAGAGCATCCGTGACTATATTGTCCTTGCCTTTCTTGTATTTCACGACATAAGGAAAAGACTCAATGAACTCCACCCATTTTGCATGTCTTTTGTTCAAATTGGCTTGGGTTTTCAAATATTTCAAAGATTCGTGATCGGAATGGACAACAAACTCTTTTTGCCAAAGGTAGTGTTGCCAAACTTCCAAAACACGGACTAAGGCATATAGTTCCTTGTCGTAAATTGGGTAGTTTAGGCGAGCACCATCTAGTTTCTCGCTATAGTAGGCTACGAGACGTCCACATTGCATGAGGACACCGCCGATGCCAAGGCCACTAGCATCACATTCAAGTTCAAAAGTTTTCGAGAAATCCGACAAAGCAAGTAAAGGAGCTTCGGTCAATCTCTTCTTGAGTTCATTGAAAGACGATTCTTGAGCCTTGCCCCAAATGAAGGGTACATTCTTTTTGGTAAGCTCATTTAGAGGGCAAGCAATTGTGCTAAAATCTTTCACAAATCGACGGTAAAACCCAAAGAGTCCAAGGGCGCTACGAAGTTGAGCAAGGTTAGTTGGTGGTGGCCAATTTGTGATTGCCTCAATCTTAGAGGTGTCAGCTTCAATCCCTTTGGAAGAAACCACATAACCCAAAAACACAAGCCTGTCAGTGCAAAAGGTGCATTTCTTTAGGTTGGCAAAAAGCAAAGCATCACGAAGGGCCAACAAAACTTGTTTCACATGGTTGACATGTTCATGCAAAGATTTGCTATAAACAAGTATGTCATCAAAGTAAACAACCACGAACTTGCCAATGAAGGTGTGCAAGACGTGATTCATAGGACGCATAAAAGTGGAAGGAGCATTAGAAAGGCCAAAGGGCATCACAAGCCATTCATAAAGACCAAGTTTGGTTTTGAAAGCCGTTTTTCATTCATCTCCTTCATGCATATGAATTTGGTGCTAGCCACTTTTCAAATCGATCTTGGAGAAAATAGTGGCACTACTAAGCTCATCTAACAAGTCGTCATGGTGGGTAATGGGATGTCGATACCTCACCGTGATATTGTTGATGGGACGGCAATCCATGCACATGCGCAAAGTGTCATCTTGCTTGGGGACGAGTGAAAGGACACGGATGTCGCCTAGAGGGGGGGGGGGTGAATAGGCGATTTAAAATTATTACGGTTAAGGCTTGAATAAATGCGGAATAAAACTAACGTTTTAATTTATCAAGCCAAAACCTAAACTAGCTAGGTTCACCTATGTGCACCAACAACTTATGCTAAGCAATATGATCAACTAGGTGATAGCAAGATATATGACTTTAAGCTTAATGTCTATCACAAAGTAAATAGCATAAGTAAGAAGCTCGGGATAGAAATACCGAGGCACTTGGAGACGATGATTTTATCCCGAAGTTCACTTCCCAATGGAAGCTAGTCTCCGTTGGAGCGGCGCGGTGTTCACCAATGTGAAGCACCGAGTAGTCTTGATATGGCACACCGTATCTCCGTTGTGTCTTACCACCAATGTGGCGAGGCACTTGTCACTATGTTGCCGTTGAGGTTGACAACTAGAACCTTTACAAGGGTGAAGCTCACTCCACAAGTTGGAGGGTCTTCACCAAATGCACCGAGCCGCCAAGACTCGATGCCCAAGGCCGGGGCACACACCACAACTCAATTGATGGCTCCCGGCAATATCTTCGTAGCTACCAAAGCTCCGAAGCAACAAGGTTGAGCCACACTCCACAATTGGAGGCTCCCAACAAATCCCGTAAGCCACCAAGACTCCGAGAAATCAAACCGTCTAGGGTACCAACGTGCCCTAGAGGAACAAGCTCTAGGGAACCAAAGTACCCAAGAGTAACAAGCTTCTCAACTTCACTTTCCACGAATCACCGTGGAGAACTCAAACCGATGCAACTAATGCAATGGCAAGAACACACTAAGTGGTCAAGTTCTTCCAACCCGAATCCAACCAAAGCAACTAATGCTTGGGAGGGATTAGGGAGGAAGAACAAAGGAGGAACACAAAGAAACTCCAAAGATTTAGATCCAAAGTGTTCTCCTCACTTAGAGGAGAGATCAATTGGTGGAAACACGGATCTAAATCTCCTCTCTCTTTTCTCTCAAAGAAGTAGCACGAACTAGTGGAGAGAATGAGAGAAAGCCAAGCTCAAGAGGTCAACAATGGAGGAGAGAAAATGTCTTAAGAAGTTGGCAAAAGGTTAGTTTATTTTTGGGGAAGAAGCCCCTTAAATAGGGGCTCCAAAAATGGAGCCGTTGTGCTATTTTCGTGTGCAGGAAAAAGCAAAGGAAAAGCAGCCCGGCCTGGGAACCGGCCCAGGCCGGCAGGCAGGCCGGAGTGCCACCCGAAGCGACTGGCCTGGGAGCCGGCCCAGGCCGGCCGGCAGGCCGGCGTCCTAGGAAGCACGCGGGGAGACAGCGAGCATGCGGGTGGGCCGGCCTGGGAGCCGGCCCAGGCCGGCAGCGAGGCCGGGGAGGCGGCAGGCCTGGCAAGCCACCCGGGTGGGCCGGCCGGGAAACCGGCCCAGGCCGGCGCGGAGGCCGGCGACCCACCCGAACAGATCGGTCTGTGGCCCGGCCGAGGCCGGGGCTGAGGCCGGGAGGTCTCCCGAACGGGCCGGCCTGGGATCCGGCCCAGGCCGGCGGTGAGGCTGGCAGCCCTCCCCTTTTTCTTTTTAATTATTCTGTTTTTAAAACAACCGATACCGAAAACGCAATATCTTCCACATACGAACTCCGTTTTCGGTAAACTTGGACTCGTTGGAATCGTCACAACGAGCACTACAAGAATATGCACAGAAACATCATTGTTCAACAAGATATGGTCAAACCACATGATGAGAGGTAAAACCTTTCTATTAAAACCGGAAGACCATATCTTTTGCAAATGAAGTCCGAATGACACGAAACCACTTTTGTTGGAAAGAGGACGACAAATGCAACCCAATAACAAGTGAGAATATTGAAACCAAGCAAGGGAGATTTTGCTAATAAATGGAAGAGTGAAACCTTCCGTATAGATGGACCGGTAAAATCTCCGACACCGAAAACTCAATAGGGAACACATATGAGAACCGTTTTCGGTGACCTTGGGCTTGTAATGACAAGCACGACAAGCATCAATACCACACCACGATAAGAGCCAAATAGAAACCAATAAAGATGATGCCAAGGATGCAAAGGTTTGAGCTCTCTACGACCGATACGCTAAAGCTCACTTGAGAGCCCCTCTTGATAGTACGGTTACCTATCCTAAAACCCGGTCTCCCAACTACACCGCGAGACCGGTAAAATAGAAACCCTATCAAGATCATACCTTTGCCTTGCGCATTCCACTTGAGCTAGATGATGACGATCTTGATCTACTCCCAAGTGGATCACCTTTCTTGATTTTGCTCCGCTTGGTGAAGTCACGCATATTGCTCCCCCATACACCAAGATGGGAGAGACACTCTTTGACATATCTTCACATGGCCTTTATCTTGATGATGATCACCACGTGACGCCATCCACCATGGACAACATAGGATCTTGATCAACAAATGATCTTCTTCTTCACATGCCCTAATCTTGTATGTTGATCAACTTGCACTTAGCCTTTGATCAACATATAGTCTTCTTCTTTTAGCCTTGACTCCAACATATGAAGTCCAAGCATTCCTTATGGACCAACACTGTAAATATAACTCAAAGCACATATTAGTCCATAGGGATTGTCATTAATTACCAAAACAACACATGGGGGCAACCATGCCCTTTCAACGAGGATGACCGGTACGGCGCACGGACTCAAACTTTCACGCACATGTCCCTTGGCGAGGAGGTCTTGAATTTGCTGCTCAATCTCCTTTGTCTCCTCGGGGTTGGTGCGGTATGACGCTCTATTGGGAAGAGGGGCACCGGGAATGAGGTCGATGCGATGCTCAATCCCACGTAGAGGAGGAAGTCCGGGAGGGAGCTCATCTGGAAAGACGTCACCGAATTCCTGCAAAATAGACATCATTGAAGGAGGAACATGGGTTAGGTCATTAGTGTATTTCCCATCTCCTTTGCACAAGGGCACAAAGTGGAGAATGGATGGGTTTGCTCTTACGTCCCTCATCTCACTTTTGGTGGCTAACAAAACTACTCCATGGGTAACCCTCTTCATTTTTCCACTCATATTTGGCTTGTGGCTCTCGCTCGCATGAAGGAGGTTCTCTCGCTCACCACTCATCTCACTAGAAGGTTGTGCTTGTTGAGTCCTCGCGACGGTCTTGGCATTGTCAGCAATAACTTGACTTGGTGTCATGGGGCGAAGAACGTAGGTCTTGTTGTGCCACTTGAAGCTATATTGATTTGTACGTCCATCATGCATGGCGCCCTTGTCGAATTGCCATGGTCGTCCAAGAAGGAGGTGGCACACCGTCATGGGAGCGACGTCACACTCAACCGTATCCTCATAGGGGCCAATCTTGAAAGAGACCTTGACCTTTTAATGAATCTTGACACTCCCGACGTTGCTTAGCCATTGTACATGATATGGATGGGGATGCTTGGTGCGATGCAAGTTGAGTTTGTCGCATATTTCTTCGCTTGCTAGGTTGTGGCAACTCCCACCATTGATGATGACCTTGATGGACTTTCCCATGATGCCGGCTCTTGTTTGGAACAAATTGCATCTTTGGTCTTCATCTTCATGCATGTTGGTGGTCAAGACCCTTGTGACCACAAGTGATGGGAGGGTGTCGCCGTCGCAATATTGGGTATCTTGTTCTTCATCCTCATGGTGTAGTGTAGCTACTTGAACCATTGCTTCATATTCATCCTCACTCATGGAGTCCCATCCACCATTATCATTGGCTATCATGACTCTCTTGTTGGTGCACTCAAATGACTTGTGTCCTTGGTCACCACACTTGAAGCATGTGATGTCACATGACTTGCCCGTGGAAGCTTGAGAGGATTGCATGGACGGTGCCGGTTTCTTGAAGATAGAAGTCGAAGGTTGACTAGAAGCACTTGAAGGTCTTGCGGTAGATCTGGCGTTAGCTTGTGGAGCTTGTGTAGGTGTCGGTTGATTGGGTATTGTAGACTTGCCGGCGAAGTAGGCCTTGGTCTTTTGATACTTGATGTCATCCGCTACTTGGCGCTCCGCCTTGGTGGCTTGGTGTACTAGCTCCACGAGGAAAGTGTAAGGTTGGAACTCGACGATCCTCTTGATGGGGTAGTTGAGGCCGTTCATGAAGCGCGCCATTGTTTGCTCTTCGGATTCTTCTACACTTGCACGCATCATGGATGTTTCCATTTCTTTGAAGTACTCGTCGACGGACTTGATGCCTTGCTTGAGTTCTTGTAGCTTCTTGAAGAGGTCGCGTGTATAGTGTATTGGTACAAAGCGTGCTCGCATCTCTCGCTTCATGTCTTCCCAAGAATCAATAGGCGCCTCATCGTTCTTCTCACAAATTATTTGTACTTGTTCCCACCAAAGTAGCGCGTAGTCCTCGAACTCAAGTGATGCCATAGCTATCATCTTGTCTTCGGGGTAGTTGTGAAGGCGGAAGATCTTGTCCACCTTGAGAGCCCAAGAGAGGTACGCTTCGGGGTCATTTGAGCCAGAGAACTTTGGCATGTTGAATTTGAGCTTCCCGAACCTCTCTTCCGCATTGAAGTATGGGCAGTGGTGTCACACACTTTCATGACTAAGTTCGCGATGAGCACGGTTTTGGTGGATGTGAGCTTCCCGTCTTTGACTCTCCAATTCCTCATCACGATGACGCCTTTGGCGCTCAAGTTCCTCTTGATCCACAACGTGGTTTGAGTTGGCATGCTCCACATGTTGGTGTGGGTTTCCTTGCGCATGATGATCATGGCATTCCTCCACATGGCGATCTTGACGTCCATTTTGGTTGTGCGCCGGATGGTGTCGCCTATCACGGGGCCACGGTGGAGACCTTGCTCGATGTTGTCGTTGTTGAGAGGCGGCATCCTCATGGTTGTTTGGAGATGGATCTCTAGCATGACATCATTGTGAAGCGGTGTCTTCATTGGGGCGAGGAGAGGGATCGCGAGCCTGGCGATGTGGAGGTGGGTCGAATTCCTCGCGTCGTTGGTGACGATCATGATGTTGTGGACGTGGTATGATATTATCATTGTGAGCATGGCGGCTTCGGTGTGAAGAACCACTACTATGACTATGGCGAGCATGAGGGTCATCCACGTTATGGTTGTGTGGGTCATGGCGGCGAGACCTTGAGCTTGAGGAAGATCCAAACCCGCTTGCACTTGACGATGAGGAATGTCGATGTCGACTACCCATCCAAGCAATTTCCATCCTAAGAGGCTCGAAGTTGTTGTCGAGACGCTCCTCAAGGTTTGTTAGCTTGGCGTCCATCCGTTCTTCAAGTCGGCCCAAAGCCTCACGAGTGCCTCGTTGTAGTGCCAAATGTTGAGTTTGCGTGACATAGATTGTGTCACTTCCCGCGCCTTCTCCTTGTTCCATTTCCCTAGACATGGTGACAACAAGAGAGTCTCGTGTATATGGTGGTTAGTGAAGATCAAACCCGACCGTCTCTTACCTTCGAAGATAGTATTGCGCCTTGTGGTCCTTGGTGAGTGAGAAGTCACGTCGCAAGGGTAAAGCGTTTTGCGAGAAGTGATCCAAGAGCAAATCACCAACACACACACTTATGAGGAGTTCGGTAGGGAAGGTGGTAGAGCAAATGGAACAATCAATGAAAAGGATATTATTAAAGGTAGAAGATAACCACAATGATCCAAAACGAAAAGAACCAACCACACAAACCGACAAAGGAACACACACGTGGAGATGAAAATGGGTGATGCGACTATAGGGGTGAGCCAAGAGAGCCTAACAAAGACTATGCTCGTGTCGCAACACCACTCGAAGAACAACTAGCTCTATTGCTTTGAAGGGCACCCGATTTGCACAAATGCGCACTCACTCTCTCTCAACACTCTTGATCTTTTGAAGCTTGCAAGACTAAGATTGTAGGACCTCGACTCATGTTTTTTTTTGCACAAGCTGAGACTACTAGACGATGGTAATGTTCACAACAAGATATGCACTCACTCAGTGTCGCACTTGTACAATACCCGCAATTGACGAGAGCTAGCTCCTATAGGATTAGATCGCGAAGAGGATGGGGTTTTGTCGCAAGTTATACCTTCAAAGTCGATGATGAACTTGAGCTTGCGGATGAAGTGGTGTAGGTGACTCCGAGGCGATGGCGTAGTAGATGTTGCAAGTTTCGTGTGGTGTTGAAAATCAACGCAATCGGAGAAACCTTGAAGGAAAAATGCCCAAAACAACAAATGGGAAATGGAGGGAAAATGCAGAGAGGCCGGCCTGGGAGCCGGCCTAGGCCGGGCTGGAGGCCGACCGGTTCTGCAGGGGGGCCGGCCTAGGCCGGGCTGTCGTGATGAACTCGAAAATAACCAAATCCGCAAATCCTCCAAATCCTTCAATTTCTGGGCAAAAGTGGCTAAAAGTGACGCAATAGAAAGGTGGATGGGGTCCTTAGGAGATAGATCCGTGGATCAAAACTACCAAAAACGCACCCAAACGATAGATCGGTCCAAAATTGCGTGAGGCTATTTTTGGTGGGGATTTTCGAATTTTGGCAAGAAAAAGAAAAAAATTGGTGGAAAAAGTGGCAAATCAACGGTCTAATCCGTGGCAACCTAAAGATCTGGTACCATATGGTGTAGCTCGTGGCCCGATCTTCACAGATAGACGGAGGGAGAGCGATGAACACGAAGAACCAAAAGGGGAAAGACACGTGGATACACGGGAGACCGTCTCGGATCGCAACCACAAGAAGGACTTACCCTTGGAGTTCCTTTTCCCTCACCGGTAGGATTAACCGGACCAATAGAATCCCGAAGAGAGACCGCGAGGTAGAATCTCCGGGAGAGATTGGTGAGCGAACGGTAGAATCACAAACATGAGAGACCCGAGGGTAGAATCATGCTCATGAGAGACCGTACACAAAGAGGGGCCTTGTACATCACCTAGATGAATCTAGTGTGGCCATGAATTCCACAAGGGGAAAGTAGGAGCAAAGCTCAAAGTCTTAGTCTATTCTTAGTCTACCCCTATAATGGAAAAGGGGAAGTGCTATTTATAGTCTTAGTACAAAAGGGGGTGCAGGACACGAGAGGCCGGCCTGGGAGCCAGCCTGGCCGGGCTGGGGGCTGTCTTCCCTGGCTGGCCGGCCTGGAGGCCGGCCAGACTGGCTCCGCCTCCTTCTTCATCTTCTCCTTGACCATCTTCTTTGATCTTCTCTTGGTCATGTTCTCCATCATCTTGGACCTCCTCTTGCTCATCTTCTCTACTCCATTGTATGTCGTCATCAAGGTGGATCCTGAGTATGCACAAGGTACCGGCATGAAGTAGAAAACCACTCAAAGGGATGTCGAAATCACACATCGAGAGGAACGAGGTCACCTTTTCATGAAGTGCCTTGACTCTTGATCTTGTCATTGGGCCATTTGTGGTGTTGTCCACATGTGGGGCTACATCACTACTCCTTCGTCACGGCGCGCGAGGAGGAGCGGCGCCGTGAGTTCCGGGACTTCGTCATGGCCGCGAACGATGCGGCGGAGGAGCGCGCGAAGGAGCTCTCGCTCCAGATGCCGTCACCAACGAGTACGCCCGCTCCTTCACCGAAGCCCAGGCCACGGCGCACGAGGAGTTGAACATGGCGAGGGCGCTTGCTCACAGCCGCCTGGTGGATGAGGCCTTCCGCCGGGCGGCCGAAGCACGGGAGCTGGAGATGATGAGCCGGGAGGCCGTGGCGCACAACGCGCGGGAGGACCGGGCGTTCGCGGCGCGGGAGCTGTAGGCAGAGCAAGCGGCTGAGGCGGAGAGGGAGCTGCAGGCGGAGCAGGCCCGACGGACGGCGGAGAGCTTGGGACACGCGATGAGGCGTCGGCGTGCGCGGGAGCGCAGCCAAGCGGCGGAGCAGCACCGGCAGATGGTGGAGGCCAGAGCGGCCAGGGCGGCGAGGCGCTTGCGTGCCCATGCTGGCGGCCTCATGCCTGGCTCCCCCTCTTTCGACGAGGGGGTGAACGACGACGAGGCTGGCCCTAGCGTGCCACCTCCGCCGTAGACTAGTAGTAGTTTTAGTTTAAATTTTAGTTGTAACGCCTCTTTTACAAATGAAATCGTCGGAATGGAATGAAATCGGCCTCGTTTTGCAAATGGTGATCAATTGGGGTCCGATCGTTTAGGGGGTGCCGGTGTAGGAGGAAAAAAAAAGCGCCGGACAAGTGTCCGACACCCTCCAATTGAACCTTCAATGGAGATGTGCCGCACACAATTTAGGCACCCCGGTGGAGATGCTCTTAGAAGTTTAATTTTGGACTTGGTAGCTACTACACATGGTGCCTGATGCCTCTATGATACTAGGTTCGACAAGAAGGATACTCTTGTTCTTTCGTTCTTTCTTTCTTTTTGTTTTGCCTTTTCTTTACTTTGTAAGATTGATGGTTTCATTAATGAAAATCAATAAGGGAAGCTCGTTTGCTAAAAGAACAAACAAATTAAATAACCGTCAAAATTTCAAAATAATTCATCTGAACCCAGCCGCGATATTTCCGTTGGCATGGCGGTCGGAGCTGTAAAATCAAATCCGAGCCGTTGGATCGGGAGGGAGCAGGCGAAGCCGCGTCCCCCCTTTCCCGCCAGATACGCGTCCCGCCTCCCCCTCTCCCTCTCCTACTCGTGTTAACATCAAGAAATCCCGCCAAACTCCACAAAGCGCGCCTTCTCCCGAAGAGCCCCTCCCGCTGTCCGATTTCCAGGCTCAATAAGTCTCCAGTTTTGCGCACGCGTGTTGTCTCCGATTCGATCTTCGCGTGTCTGATTTTGGGTTCCTGCGAATTCGTGGCGTATTTGTAGAAAAGTTGATTTCTGCTCGATTCTGGATTGAAAAATTTCTCTGTCCGCGCTAATCTTGTTCGCGTGTTTCTTTTCTGTTGTTGTTGTTGCTTCTGGCTACCATGGATGCCGGCCCCGACCTGATGACGCCGGAGAAGACCACACCGCGTGCGGCGGCGGCGGCGTCCCGCTTGCCGCTCCGGGAGGCCGGCTCGAGTCCCTACATGCCTTCGCTGCGCACGGCTCCATACAACCCTGCCATAAAGTGCTACGTGAGTTCCGGATTCGCCGCTCCTTTATTTCTTTGCCTATGCGCGCCTGAACGCTGTTCGACGAAATGCCTGAACGGGCTAATTTATTTTGCTTGTTTTTTCCCAGGGCGACCGTTTCATCCCGTACAGAGGAACATCGATGGACAGGGACATTGCGCGATACCTGCTGACGGAGCAGAAGAAGGACGGGAAGGAGAATGCGGCGACGGTGCTGTCGCCTTCCAGGGGAGCATACCGCGAACTGCTGGCCGAGAAGATGCTCAACAACCGGACCAGAATCCTCTCCTTCCGGAACAAGCCGCCAGAGCCCGACAACCTCCTTGCTTACGCAGCTTCCATCCAGGCCAATCCGGCCAAGAAGCGTCGACGCATCCCTCAGGTATGCCATGATTAGTTTTGTGATAGTAGTGTCAATCGGTGATGATACATAGCTGACTTGACGTGCGTCCTCTAATACAGACTCCAGACAGGATGCTGGAGGCACCAGACCTCGCCGACGATCACCGACTCAATTTACTGGACTGGGGACGTGGCAACGTGTTGTCCATCGCGCTGGGCAACTCCATATTCCTCTGGGACGCCTCGAGTGGGTCCACATCTGAGCTAGCCACCGTTCACAAAGATGATGGCCCTGTCACTAGTGTCAGCTGGGCTCCTGATGGCCGGCACATTGCTGTTGGCCTCGCCTCTTCAGTTGTCCAGCTTTGGGATTCCAGCTCTAACCAATTGGTTGGTACTTCTTAGACCCCTTCTGTTAATGAGCAGCGTCGTTTGTGTTTAGTTGTTGATCATGAATTTTATTCTGCAGCTAAGCACACTGCAAGGTGTGCACGAGTCGGGAGTCGGTTCACTGGCATGGAGGAACAACAAAGTCCTGACCTCTGGTGACATGGACGGCAAGATTGTGAACAATGATGTGAGGTTTGGGATCCATGCTGCACAGACTTACCGCGGACACAGGCAGGAGGTGTGTGGGCTCAAGTGGTCACGATCAGGACAGCAGCTGGCCAGTGGCGGCAATGACAACCTCCTCCACTTGTGGGATGTGTCTATGGCATCCTCCGTACAGTCTCCAGGTCGTCGCACCCAATGGCTACATAGGCTTGAGGACCACTCGGCTGCCGTGAAGGGACTCGCATGGTGCCCGTTCCAGAGCAACATGCTGGCATCTGGTGGTGGCACAAGTGATCGGTGCATCAAATTTTGGAACACACACACGGGTGCATGCCTCAACTCTGTCAACACCGGGTCACAAGTGTGTGCACTGCTCTGGAGCAAGAATGACAGAGAGCTCTTGAGCTCACATGGATTCGCTCAGAATCAGCTCACCTTGTGGAAGTACCCATCAATGGTTAAGATGGCTGAACTTACTGGCCATACTTCCCGTGTCCTTTTCATGGCTCAGGTAATAATCTTTGCTCCCTATGCTCGTGTAGCTCACATATTCCTTTGCACAGATGTCTTACGTTGTTTTTGGTAACTTTGCAGAGCCCTGATGGTTACACAGTAGCATCTGCTGCAGCAGACGAGACCCTGCGTTTCTGGAATGTATTTGGTTGTCCTGATGCTTCTAAGGTTGTAGTCAAGACTTCCCACACTGGGATGTTCAACAGGTACAATCATATTCGATAAGGAGAAATGGCTGTGCATCAGTGCATGGACAGCAAGCAATGTTCGCAATCACGGCGAACGAAGCAGACCTGTTTGGGAGGATGCTCCGTGGGCAACGGAAGCAATGGAAACTGCAATTGATCTTGCGCATGCTAGGTGTGATAAGAAACCAAAGCCAATCTGAAAGGAGAGATGGAAGCTGTCAAGTTGAACGTGGATGCCGCATTTACTGAAGAGGATCTCCAATTAGGCACAAGCATCGTGGTACACAATCATGAGGAAGAGATGATTAGAGTCCAGGCACTGTGGTGTCCATATGCGGCAAGTTCGATGATTATGGAGGCATATGCTATTAGGGATACGGCGCAACTGACGAGCGTAAGAGGCTATCGGAGAATTATCATTAAAAATGACGCTCGGGCAGTCGTCCAGGTATGGGAGGAAGATCGGAGATCTCTGCCATCCTCCAGGAGGTCAAGGAGCTTAGTTTACTAGCTGTGTTATTAGCTAAATCAGTAGATACACTTATATGAAGCGGCTCAATTATGTGTCATGCGAGCTAGTGCTGACTGGACACGTTGTCCGTGGTTAGATTATATCCCAGACTTCATGCCTCTGTCCCGCAGCATTATTGTAACCCTATAAATGATTAATGAAGCTCCTGAATGCGCCAAAAATAAAAAAAAAGTATTAACTAGAACCAGTACTCTGTATCCATTTATATATCTTTGCAGATCCCCGCGACTAGTGTGATGCTATTCTGACAAGAAGTAGCAGGTTGCGTGCAAAAAGTTACTGCACTGCAATGTAACTATATCCCTCTTGGATCCATGTTTATGAATGTACATGTGGTCATGGCCTGGCTATTAATCCATGTTTATGAATCCATGACAGTTATTAGGAAACCATCAGGAGTTCCAGAACTGTTGATATGCAAGCCACTAAGAAATTGTAGGCTTTACTCTCATTTTTGCATTTCTCATTTGAATTGTACCCCCCTTTTTTATGCTTCTAAATTCTAAATGTGAAGCTTTGAGTGTCAGATGGTAATGGTGTCCTTGGGACTAGGTTGACTGAGAGAGACTCCAAATGAGCTACACAGTCTTTTTCAAATTTCCGCATAACTCGCAAAATCATGTGATTTTTTTTTCATCAGTAGATTATTCAGCTCACAGACACTCAGCTTGCTTGTAACAGCCCCAGCTTAGTACTGAAAAATACGAAGAATTTTTCCACTTTTTACATTCTTGTTTGCATCATGGCATCCATATGAAATTGCTACTTCTAACTATCCATTTATGAAAGCAATTAAAATGGGGAAGCAAACTTCCCAAACATCCAAACCAAATACAATTGCTAACTTGTCAACCAAATTGTTCTTGGACTTCCAAATTGTTTAGGAAGTTCCAAGTTTACATCTTTTAACCAATTCTCAAAATCCAAATATTGCCAAACAAGAAATAAATTTGAGAATTCAAAGTTGGTTCAATAAAAATTCTATTTTTGCAACCAAGATAAACTTTCCAAAAATTCAAACTAAAATTGTGGGGAGCTTCATTAATATGTTGGGAGCCTCCATGATTAATTTCATTATTTTTGGAATGTTTAAGTGCTCCAAATAAATGCATTTTGCAATTTATCAAAAATGATCATATTGCAACCATATGAATAAATTTGTATCTAAACAATTTATTTTGGAACACCAAATTTTGTGGAGCTTCCTCATGACATAGGGAGCCCACCAGAATTTTTCCAGAATTTCTAAAATTGCTTAAATGGCTCATTTAAATAGCTAAACCCTGCTGTTTTAAAATCAGAAAAAGAAGAGGGGCAAATGTTTAAAAATCTGACAGCCCCCTGTCATCCCCTCCTCTCTCCTCCTTCTTCACTGTGCCGTAATGGCACTGGCGCCATGCCGCGCTGCCGGCCGCCGCGCCACCTGCTCCCCCTGGCGGTCAAAGAGGACCCCCACGACGCACTGCCTCTCTCCCTCTCCCGTTCTTCCCTCACCTGCCCTCTCTCCCGCAGAAACCCTAACCCTAGCTTCTCCGAGGTCCTGTCGTCGCCGCCGCCGTCGTCACGGAAGCCGTCGATTCCGGCAGCCCCGAACCAAGCCGACGCCACCATCGCCTTCGCCGCGTCGTCCTGTCCCTCCTCGCCAGTTGAATCGAGCCGGGGCGCCCTCTACTGCGAGAGCACCGCCGTCTCTTTCCGCCTCGGGTCGCCGCCGTCGAGCAAGCTCGCGTCGCCGTCTGGCCACCCCCGACCTCGCCGTCCGTGCCATCACACTCAGGGTGAGCCTGCGCATCTCCGGGACATGTCCGCTCCTCTCCCCCTACCTCCTCCGCGTCGCCATAACCCGCCGTAGTCCGCCGCTCGTCACCGATACATGTGTCGCTCCGGCGACCATTAGGTGGCGGCACCGCCGTAGTGGCGTTGCCCATAACGCGGCGCATCGAACGCGCCCCTCCCCGCCCCCGCGCGTGCTCGCCCGCGCCTGTGCCGTGCGCGCCCGCCGTCGGCCCGCGCGTGGTCACCGCGTCGGCCGCGCCGGTCGTGGCTTTGAACGGCCCCGCTCGCCCCGCTCGCCCGGCCTGGAGTCCGGCCCGGCCGGCCAGGAGGCCGGCCGCCTCGGGTCCTTACCCGGCCTGGTGCCTGGTCTGGGCCGGCCAGGAGGCCGGTGGGCTTAGGCACTCGCCCGGCCTGGGGACCGGTCTGGGCCGGCCGGAAGGCCGGCTGCCTCCGATGCCTTCCCGGCCCGTGAGCCGGCCTGGGCCGATTTGGAGGCCGACCCAACAGTAAATTTATTTAATTAATTAAATTAAATTAAATGATAACTATTTAAAAATTGGTTCAAATTTAGCAAATGATATACCAAATTGTTCAGAAAAACAAACCCTACCTATTAGAATAATTGTAATGGTCTTTTGAAACTATATTCTTGCTGTTTATCTAAGAAATTCCTAAAATGGCATAAATAATACCAAATTGGGGAAAATCATAACTTGTTAAATAATTAACCAATTTTTTTGAATAAAGTATCAATGTGATCAGCACTTCAAATGCTATCAAATCATGCCATTATCACATCATGTTCACTAATTTCTCTTTGAAGTTATTCTTTAATTGATTAAAGGAATTAAATTCAAATAATTATTTAATTCGCCAATTATTCATCGATAATTGGAAAATCGCAAATGAGGTACCAAAACGATCAGAAGATCAATACCTAACTAATCATGTCATGTCCATGCATATCTAAGCCACTTGTTAATAATAAAATAAATTGTAAACAATGTGGACACTAAGGGTAAATATGGGGTTGCTTCCAAATAATTACACTAATTATTTGGCGCTCCATTTAATATTGATAGTTAAATCATATGATGATATCAATGCATCAACTTGACATGTCATCATGATTGTGCATTGCACCTTGTCTTCGTGTGATTTATTTGTTCTTCTATATTTGCTTGGGTATCGATAGATTCCGGAGTGGAGGTTAACCCTACCTACCCCGACGAGCAGTACTACACGCCCCAGCAGCAAGGCAAGAGATAACCTAACCTTCTTGGCATCTAGCATCCTAATGTTTTATATAATTATTTTCTCCACCAGAATATTGCATGCGATTCCAATGTCACTTTTGATCAAGTTAGAGAATCCTATGATATGCATTGTCCCCTGAACCATCACATGCTTCCCTCCTATGAAACCTAGGTTTGATGTGTTGGCCGGAGACAAAGATACAATTGTTGTATGTATATATATGCTTAGTGATGCTTAGACATGCTTAGTTAAATGCTATATTGTCCGGTGATTTAATTCCATGATATTGATGTTGATGAAATGTTCGGACATGGTGGTTACTGTTGGTACTTAATTAATTTGCTTAAAAGGCTTGGATGAGTTGCCATCTGGGATGGTGTTTTGTCTCATTCTTGCCCCTAATTGCGAGTTCTTGTCTTCGGAACCAAGGTCTGAGCGTGCTGCCATTGGTGGGGACATATGGAATCCCCTTTAACTAAATAACTTGTGCGGGCGTATCCAAGGGTCCTCTAGTTTGCTATTTCCATTTGCGTGTGGGTGTGTGAGTGGAAAAAGGAAATGATGAGGATGATGGTGTTTAGGACGTGGCGATGGGGGCAGGGGCTGAAATAGGCTGGGTAAACTTGTCCTGTCGCCACAGATGACTCTTGGATAGTCTCACGCGAGGTAAAGGTTTAACCGCGCCCACTCGCCGGCCTTCCTCGGAAGAGGGCCAATCAGGTGAGCCGGACGGTACCGGTGGGTAAATTAGTACACCCCTGCAGGGTAAATCTTTTCGAAAAGCCGTGTCCGCGGTTATGGACGCCTTGGGAATGGATTTACGAGATCATAGAAAACCTTAACCTGAACTAAAATTTGGCAGCTAAAGGTTGCATTTCAACGTGTGGAAGAGGTTCATTTCCTCGAGGGTGATTCGAGGGAGTGCCTTGGTGGAGATGAGATGTTTCTGGTTACTAATGGTTCGATGAGAACCAAAGAAGAAAGTTTGCTCTCTTACCCCTTTTATGAAAATATTCTGAGTAGTCGATGTCTCTGGGTCACTCATGTCTTTTATAAAGGAAAATTGGCTTTATGCAAAACAAATACTATACAGCTTTAGAGCCTCCGTTATCATTGGGCCTATATCGTCCTACTAAACTTGCGAGTACGTCGTACTCAGTCTCTCTTTGCTGCTTATAATTTGTTTCAGAGGAGGACGACACCGAGCACACAGGTGGGTTCTTCGTGGACATCGACGAGTAGTTCGGGGTTCCCAGTTGGCAGCTTGGGACGTCGGAACAAGCTGGCTAGGTTGTGTTTATGTGTAGGCCTCTTAGGGCATATATTTGGATCTTGTTGTACTAGACAACTACTTCGCTTCCGCATGATGTACTAAAGGGTCTGTGACCCCTTTTGTGTGTAATTTGTATTTTTCTCATATAAGAGTTGCTATATGATCTCTTTGTGTCGTAGAGTCTGTGATATGCCAGTCGTTCCGCAGTCTTGATCTCTCTACTATACATGATAGCTATGCCTGAGTTTATGGCATGATCGAAGTGTTGCGTTGCCGATGATCCATTTCGAGCACGCCTGCCAAAGGTTTTGGCCTAGGATTGGTAACCCCAGTAACCTTCGATTGTGTAGCATGACCGGTTGCACAAAGCTTCATTGTATAGTTCTGGGGTCGGGGCGCTACAAGTTGGTATCAAAGTAGGACTGCCTGTAGGAAACCCTTTCTATTGGTCGATGTCGAGTCTAGTTTGAAAATTATTTATAACCTAAAAATGAGTTGTGAAAACCCTCTTAGGATTCTTTTTATTCCTCATCCAACTCGCACTACTCTGATCTCTTACCTCTATTTATTTTAACGTGATGTCGAAGTTTAGGTTCTCGGGGTTAGGTTCTACCGTCCGGTGTCTGTCTCGAGTCAGTTATTTTCCATTTGCTATCGCCGTGATGACGTGATGTCACCCGTGGTTGACTAAATCTGTTTTGTGCTTGTGCTATCTTAAATCTCTAAATCAATAAGGACTCTAATGATCTATCCTAACTGTTCGGAGTTGGTTACTAACCATGTCCTTGTTCCAAATCTTCATAATGTCTCCTACCCGCCGTGGGAACCCAGGCGATCCTGATCCACCACCGCCACCCTCAATGGCGGAGGTTCTGATGGCCATCGAGGAGAACCGGCTGCGAGATGAGCGTCTGCTTGAGCAGTTGGTTCAACAAGGGGCTAGGAGGAACAACGACTGCAACACTCTCACCGAGTTCTTGCGGTCCCAACCTCCCACCTTCTATGAGGCTAAAGAGCCGCTTGATGCGGATGATTGGCTGAGAGCCCTCGAGCGCAAGTTCGCGGCCTTGCACGTTCCGGTGGCGAAACAAGTCAACTTCGCCACCTACCTATTGAATGGAGCTGCCGGCTCCTGGTGGGAGAGCCATGTGTCGATGTTCGACGCTGGCCATGTCTTCACCTGGGCGGATTTCCGCACCCCCTTCCGTGCGGTGTACATCCCCAAGCCTATCATGGACCTCAAGAGGCGGGAGTTCCTGGATCTAACCGAGGGACGCATGGACGTCCAATCCTATGGGCGTGAGTTCAACCACCTCTCGCGCCCCTCGGGACGTGACAAATGACGAGGACAAGCAATACCTGTTCCGCAAGGGACTCGCACCTCGGCTCCGTTATGAGCTCCTACCCTTCAAGTTCCAGTCCTACCAGGAGCTCTACAACTAGGCTCTCACTATGGAGCAGGGTAGGAAGGAGTTGGAGTCATCTAAGAGGCCAGCTCTAGTTGACAACCAGAGCTCCTCTTCTTCTGAGGGCAAGAAGCGCAGGGTCTTTGTGCCCTTCAGCGCTGTGCCTCGTGCACCTTTCGCGCCAAGGCCTTCAGGGTTCAGGCCACCTCCGCCTCGCCCAGCTACCTCGACCTTGGGTGCGGCTGGAAGTGGCTTCCGCCCTCAGCTGCCTCCACCACCGCCGAGGCCCATTTGCTTCAGCTGTGGCCAGCCGGGGCACTACTCCAGGGAGTGTCCCCAGAAGGCACCGGCTACCGCAGCACCTGCACCGGCTCCCTCTACACCAGCCGCCAAGGCCATGACCGTCAGCCGTGGCCGCCTGAACCACGTCTCGGCTGAAGGAGTTGAGGAGGACCCCGGAGTTCTCATGGGTATGTTTCGCATAAATGATTTCCCATCTTCAGTCTTGTTTGATTCTGGAGCATCGCATTCATTCATATCCATAGCTTTTGCACACAACCATCAAATACCGTTTGTGAACATGGACTCCCCCTTAGTGGTCAAGACACCAGGCTCTAGTTGGCACACTAAATGGATTGCTCCGGAGGTCCAGATTACCATAGGCTACTGGTCTTTTCCGTTCCCGTTGATAGCACTGAAGTCAGAGGGCCTAGATGTCATTCTGGGCATGGATTGGCTAGTTAAATATCAGGCCAACCTGAACTGTGCTTCCAAGTCTGTCACAGTGATCCACCCAACCGTCGGGCTGGTGAGTTATTGGTCACCTTCGTCCGCCACTCCATCTGCTGCCACTCCTCTCTCGCCGGAGATCAGCCTATGCTTCCTGGAAGGAACCACCCCGCCTGAAATGCATGAAGTTGTTGTGGTGTGTGATTTCCCCAATGTTTTTCCGGAGGAATTGCCTAGCATGCCACCTGATCGAAGTGTGGAGTTTGTCATTGAATTGGTTCCGGGAACTGCCCCAATTTCTAAGAGGCCCTACCGCATGCCAACGGAAGAGCTAACTGAACTGAAGAAGCAACTTGATGAGCTGCTGGAAAAAGAATTCATCCGGCCGAGTAGCTCACCTTGGGGCTGCCCGGTCATCTTTGTCAAGAAGAGGGATACCAATGTTCCTCGGCTGGTTGTTGATTACCGCCCTCTGAATGCGGTGACCATCAAGAACAAGTACCCTATTCCCCGAATAACTGACCTGTTCAATCAGCTAGCTGGTGCAACGGTATTCTCCAAGATGGATCTGAGGTCAGGCTACCATCAGATCAAAATCCGAAAGGAGGATATTCCGAAGACGGCTTTCACTACCCGTTATGGGTTATATGAGTACACCGTCATGTCCTTCGGCCTCACAAATGCTCTGTCTACATTCATGAGGCTGATGAACTCCATCTTCCACGAGTACCTCAACAAGTTCGTCATAATTTACATTGATGACATCCATGTCTACTCCAGAACCGAAGATGAACATGCCGAGCATCTTCGGCTAGTTCTTACCAAGCTTCGAGATCATTGCCTCTATGCCAAATTCTCCAAGTGTGAGTTTTGGCTAAAGGAGCTCATATTCCTAGGTCATGTGGTGTCAGCTGCTGGAGTGGCTGTTATACCCGATAAGATTCAGGCAATCCTGGATTGGCCTACTCCAAAGTCCGTCAAGGATATTCGCAGTTTCCTCGGGTTGGCGGGTTATTACCGCCGATTCATCGAGGGTTTTTCCAAGATAGCCAAAGCTTTGACTGACCTCCTCAAGAAAAACAAACAGTTCGTGTGGACCGACAATGCTGAAGAGAGCTTCCAAACTCTTAAGGTCAAGCTCACTACCACCCCGGTGCTTGTCCTTCCTGACACCGACAAAGACTTTGTCGTCTATTGTGATGCATCACTCCAAGGTTTGGGCTATGTTTTGATGCAAGAAGGCCATGTGGTAGCCTATGCTTCTCGACAACTCAAGCCGCATGAACAAAACTACCCAACTCATGATCTAGAGCTTGCTGTCGTGGTTCATGCTCTGAAGCAATGGAGGCCCTACCTGTTGGGCAACCATTGCGAGATCTACTCGGATCATAAAAGTCTGAAATATCTCTTCACCCAGCCGGATCTGAACCGCAGACAGAGAAGATGGTTGGAATTAATCAAAGACTATGATGTGACCCTCAACTATCAGCCCGGCAAGGCCAACTTCGTGGCCGATGCTCTGAGTCGCAAGGCCTATTGCAACACCATGATGGTTGAAAAGGCACAACCCGCTCTCCATGAGGAATTTGCTCGGTTGAATCTGGAGATTGTTCCCTCCGGATATCTAGCTAACTTGGAGATCAAATCCACTCTTGAGGATGAAATCAAGGCCACCCAGCAACATGATGCTGGCATCCGCAAGATCAAAAAGAATATTGCAAGTGTGAAGGCCAAGTGTTTCTCCGTCGATGACTCCGGTGTTGTCTATTTTGGGAACCGTCTTGTGGTGCGCAAGACGGGAAACACCAAGGGGTTGATACTCCAAGAAGCACATGAATCTCCCATATCCATCCATCCTGGTAGCACCAAATTGTACCAAGACCTCCGCAGCAAATTCTGGTGGACTCGCATGAAGCGGGAAATTGCCAAATATGTTGCTGAATGTGACGTCTGTTGCCGAGTGAAGGCTGAACATCAAAGGCCAGCTGGTACCCTACGCCCCATAGCCATTCCTGAGTGGAAATGGGATGAAGTTGGTATGGATTTCATCACCGGTTTCCCAAAGTCACAAAAGGGCAATAATGCCATCTGGGTCGTCATTGACCGTCTATCCAAGGTCGCCCATTTCCTTCCGATTCGCGAGGACATAAATGCAAAGCAATTGGCTGAGTTGCATGTTGCCTGCATTGTTCCTCTCCATGGTGTTCTACTAAGTATCATCTCTGACCGTGGAAGCCTATTCGTATCCAGATTTTGGCAGAGTTTCCAAAATGCTATGGGAACCCGTCTCAATTTCAGCACAGCCTATCATCCTCAAACTGACGGTCAAACTGAAAGGGTGAACCAAGTTCTTGAGGACATGCTTCGGGCATGTGTTATCTCCTTCAGTAAGGGTTGGGAAAAATACCTCCCCCTCACCGAGTTCTCCTACAACAACACCTACCAAGCCAGTTTGCAAATGGCTCCCTTTGAGTTCTTTATGGACGGAAATGTCGGACTCCTCTGAATTGGTCTGAAACCGGAGAGAGGCCACTCTTCGGTCTTGATGTGATCAATGAGGCCGAGGAGAAAGTCCGTATCATTCGGGAAAATCTCAAGATTGCTCAATCCCGACAAAAGAGCTATTATGACAAGTATCATCAAGAGGTTCACTATGAAATTGGTGACAAAGCCTATCTTCGAGTCTCTCCCCTCCGAGGCGTTCGTCACTTCGGGATCAAGGGCAAATTGGCACCTCGCTATGTTGGTCCTTTCACCGTCCTAGCCAAGCGAGGAGATCTCTTCTATCAACTCGAGCTACCCTCCAACTTCCCGGATGTGCATGACGTGTTCCATGTCTCTCAACTCCGTCGTTGCTTCAAGGATCCAATCCGTGGGGTTGATCATGAGGTGTTGGACATTCAGGAGGATTTGACTTACCGTGAGCATCCTATCCGCATCCTGGATGAAGCGGAAAGGAAGACCCGTAACAAGACCATCAAGTTCCTCAAAATCCAATGGTCTAACCATTCCGAAGAAGAAGCGACTTGGGAGCGAGAAACTAGTCTTCGTTAGGAATATCCCGCCTTCTTCACTCAAGCCTAGAATCTCGGGACGAGATTCCTGTAAGGGGGTAGAATTCTAACAGCCCCAGCTTAGTACTGAAAAATACAAATAATTTTTCCACTTTTTGCATTCTTGTTTGCATCATGGCATCCATATGAAATTGCTACTTCTAACTATCCATTTATGAAAGCAATTAAAATGGGGAAGCAAACTTCCCAAACATCCAAACCAAATACAATTGCTAACTTGTCAACCAAATTGTTCTTGGACTTCCAAATTGTTTAGGAAGTTCCAAGTTTACATCTTTTAACCAATTCTCAAAATCCAAATATTGCCAAACAAGAAATGAATTTGAGAATTCAAAGTTGGTTCAATACAAATTCTATTTTTGCAACCAAGATAAACTTTCCAAAAATTCAAACTAAAATTGTGGGGAGCTTCATTAATATGTTGGGAGCCTCCATGATTAATTTCATTATTTTTGGAATGTTTAAGTTCTCCAAATAAATGCATTTTGCAATTTATCAAAAATGATCATATTGCAACCATATGAATAAATTTGTATCTAAACAATTTATTTTGGAACACCAAATTTTGTGGAGCTTCCTCATGACATAGGGAGCCCACCAGAATTTTTCCAGAATTTCTAAAATTGCTTAAATGGCTCATTTAAATAGCTAAAACCTGCTGTTTTAAAATCAGAAAAAGAAGAGGGGCAAATGTTTAAAAATCTGACAGCCCCCCCCCCCCCCCGTCATCCCCTCCTCTCTCCTCCTTCTTCACTGTGCCGTAATGGCACTGGCGCCATGCCGCGCTACCGGCCGCCGCGCCACCTGCTCCCCCTGGCGGTCAAAGAGGACCCCCACGACGCACGGCCTCTCTCCCTCTCCCGTTCTTCCCTCACCTGCCCTCTCTCCCGCGGAAACCCTAACCCTAGCTTCTCTGAGGTCCTGTCGTCGCCGCCGCCGTCGTCATGGAAGCCGTCGATTCCGACAGCCCCGAACCAAGACGACGCCGCCATCGCCTTCGCCGCGTCGTCCTGTCCCTCCTCGCCAGTTGAATCGAGCCGGGGCGCCCTCTACCGCGAGAGCGCCGCCGTCTCTTTCCGCCTCGGGTCGCCGCCGTCGAGCAAGCTCGCGTCGCCGTCCGGCCACCCCCGACCTCGCCGTCCGTGCCATCACACTCAGGGTGATCCTGCGCATCTCCGGGACATGTCCGCTCCTCTCTCCCCCCCCTAGCTCCTCCGCGTCGCCATAACCCGCCGTAGTCCGCCGCTCGTCGCCGATACATTTTTCACTCCGGCGACCATTAGGTGGCGGCGCCGCCATAGTGGAGTTGCCCGTAACGCGGCGCATCGAACGCGCCCCTCCCCGCCCCCGCACGTGCTCTAGTTTGCTATTTCCATTTGCGTGTGGGTGTGTGAGTGGAAAAAGGAAATGATGAGGATGATGGTGTTTAGGACGTGGTGATGGGGGCAGGGGATGAAATAGGCTAGGTAAACTTGTCCTGTCGCCACAGATGACTCTTGGATAGTCTCACGCGAGGTAAAGATTTAACCGCGCCCACTCGCCGGCCTTCCCCGGAAGAGGGCCAATCAGGTGAGCCGGACGGTACCGGTGGGTAAATTAGTACACCCCTGCAGGGTAAATCTTTTCGAAAAGCCGTGTCCGCGGTTATGGACGCCTTGGGAATGGATTTACGAGATCATAGAAAACCTTAACCTGAACTAAAATTTGGTAGCTAAAAGTTGCATTTCAACGTGTGGAAAAGGTTCATTTCCTCGAGGGTGATTCGAGGGAGTGCCTTGGTGGAGATGAGATGTTTCTGGTTACTAATGGTTCGATGAGAACCCAAGAAGAAAGTTTACTCTTTTACCCCTTTAATGAAAATATTCTGAGTAGTCGATGCCTTTGGATCACTCATGTCTTTTATAAAGGAAAATTGGCTTTATACAAAACAAATACTATACAGCTTTAGAGCCTCCGTCATCATTGGGCCTATATCATCCTACTAAACTTGCGAGTATGTCGTACTCAGTCTCTCTTTACTGCTTATAATTTGTTTCAGAGGAGGACAACACCGAGCACACAGGTGGGTTCGTCGTGGACATCGACAAGTAGTTCGGGGTTCCCAGGTGGCAGCTTGGGACGTCGGAACAAGCTGGCTGGGTTGTGTTTATGTGTAGGCCTCTTAGGCCATATATTTGGATCTTGTTACACTAGACAACTACTTCGCTTCCGCATGATGTACTGAAGGGTCTGTGACCCCTTTTGTGTGTAATTTGTATTTTTCTTATATAAGAGTTGCTATATGATCTCTTTGTGTCGTAGAGTCTGTGATGTGCCAGTTGTTCCGCAGTCTTGATCTCTCTACTATACATGATAGCTATGTCTGAGCTTATGGCATGATCGAAGTATTGCGTTGCCGATAATCCATTCCGAGCACGTATGGCAAAGGTTTTGGCCTGGGATTAGTAACCCCAGTAACCTTCGATTGTGTAGCATGATCGGTTGCACAAAGTTTCATTGTATAGTTCTGGGATCGGGGCGCTACATTGCTTTGCTTTTTTGGCATCAATTTAACTACCTTTCCGGGTCTGATTATATTGTTGCCTGAAACAGAAGGGATGTCCAAGTCAGTGCTAAGGTTGATTCATGGCAATGAAAGGCCTTACTCTCTACCATCTGAAAAGGTCACCTTCAGGTTTCAACTCTGCTCCTCTGCTGCTATTTTTGTTAACACATTTCCTCACATCTGCTCATTGTCTTGTGCATTCCAGCACTGTAGCAATTAACACATCAATGCTTGTTTTTATGTGCTCAGAAATACAGACTGGGAAGACAAACCAAGAAATCCGCAGACCTGCCAACAGTGGCAGTAAGTACCTTGCAACTGTTTGGGCCAACACCAAAATGCATTCAACCCAAAATTGCTCCTTCTAAACTCCAAACCTGCTTCTTTGTTTTGTCAGGATTTACCGACAAGACAGACATGAGCTTTCCATCCCAATCGAAGTGTCTACTGTTGTTCCTGCGGGACGCGATGGTGCAAGCTAACTAGACCTCCGCGTCTCCCTCTCAGCATATCCGCAAGTGAAATACCTGTTTTGTACTATATGATCGGTTGTCAATTATGACTGACAGTACATAATGAGTTCAGTTCGAAGATGCAAGCCGGCCTAGTGTATTTTGTAAACTGCAACTCAAAAACTGAAATATGATTACTAGTTCACATGTTATAATAAGTGTTAGCTGTTCTTAGAATGTCAAGTTCACCGAGGACCTGCTCTTATTAGAATTGAATATTAAAAGAGATATAATGTTAAGTTTACTGAATAAATCCGTGGATGCTTGAAACCTAGTGTCTACATATGTTCCGCACAGTGCAGAGAGCATGCAACAGTTCATTGTCAAGATATACGTATGTTCTAAATTTTGCTTTACGTACTGCATATACTGGAGTAGCATATTTTGATTTGCACAGATCATGCTCCATTTTCGCTGTTGTCTGGCAGGGTAAGCAGAATAGACCCAACTAGCTCGATTGGAATTTCTTTCAGAATTATATTCAGCCTTTCCAACACAAGGCCTCATGCTCATATGGTCCTGGATCACAGAAACTTCGCTAAAATCGGTAATAATCATTTAAAGATTAAACAAGTTGTCAATTAACCACCTGACACTAATGTGTAAATTCCCAAACTCCATTATCCAGACAAAGCGAAATTGCAACAAAATTCCAATCTTTGGGTAGTAGTAGGTCAGCAAGGTGTCCAAAAACGATTCTTACACATTGATAACCAACAATCCAAACGTATGTACAGCAACTGATCTCTAGTGACATGAGATTGATGACATAGAAGGTACTGACTGCGAGTAACAACTTTATTTAAGGATGGACTGCAGCAACTAACAAGACCAGATTTGTAACCAAGCATATGTATGTTTTCATTAACAATATTACGAATGTTTGCACATGAGAGTTGCACATGCTGGATTCACATGAAGGCCACTCGAAACAAGTCGAGCCCAGCTAGTCAAAGATAACATCATGCTCAACTCGGTGCATGCTCAAAGATTTGTAGACTCTTTAACAGAATACTACCATACGACTTTCGCAAATAAAGCTACTGATGCTAGTAGAAGTAGGATGACTATCTCTAAAACGCAAGTACGCAACACTTGCATTGGAATCTTGGGTGTGAAAATATGCAGGCACGCTGGAGTCTCGACTTTCAGCAGCAGAAAAATGGATCGTCAAATGATAAACATCTACCCATCTCCAGGCTCCAAACTGTTCCTACTCTAAGAACTTTACAGGGCCTGACTAGCATTTTGCAGTCCCTGCTAGCCCAATTAGCCGACTTAAGAGCCTTCAGTTTGGTAGCCATCGCTTCCCTCGCACTGCGACTTACGCCCATTTTCACCTCGATGTACATCTTTTCCAGCTTCTGTGCATTCTCAGCGATGAATGTCAGGAATTTAAACTCGTTACGATTCCCTTGTAGCTCGCGGAAAAACAGTATCTTGAGCTGCGACTGGACACACTCAATAGGACTTGTGCCTTCCCAGAACTTGACACTGAGTTTGCTGGTGGGTTCAAGAGTTTCCTCAGACTGCAATTTAAGTCGGCGAACAGTTCAGCTGAACGTTGTGGTGATTATGCAGCAGGAATCTGGTTATGCCACATGAAGGCAAGGGGAGGGGGTGTTACCTGGACAATCAATGCCTCGGTGCTAGGAAAGCATCTGAGGAAGCTGGGAAGCATCTTCACTTCACTGCGGACTCCGAAGTGCAGTTGCAAGGCCAAAATCTGGACGCTTGAGACAGTGGTGCTTCTGCTCGCCTTTGTTCCAGCCTGCAATGCACCGGAAGAGCACAAAATAATCACCCATGATTTGCATTTTCATAAATTGGACAAACTGTATTTGCAGTCACCTTACCAGCTTAACTTGTACAGTACTGAGTATACAGTGATCAACAAAGTATCAACCCTGTATATTTCGTTTGAGACTGCCCTCAAGCATTGGACATGACATGTAGGGACTGGTTCCCTCATATTTCTATGTCAGCTGCTGAGTTCAGTAGGAACAAATCCAATAACAGAATAAGATTTTCCAGATTTAGCACTAAAATCCTAAATTTGTAAGGATATGACACTATTAGTAGTTTATTTGCAAGATTACTTTTCAAGGGCCTTTCCAAAGTTTCTTTATTTTTTTTAGGTTACCCAAAGTTTATTGGCATAAAAAACCAATTATTTTGTGTCAAACATGAAGAAGCGAGACAGTATATGCTCACAATCTTCAGAACAAGGAGCAGGGAACATAGGTAGGTTCTGCTGATGTTCCATTGGCAACACTCGAGGTAATTCAGGCACAGTTGAGTGTGTACTGTATGTATTCATTTATCTTTCAGGTTTTATGCAACCTGAGAACATATTTGCTTGCCTAGGAAGTGGCCTTTTCATACTTCTACTACAAAAAGTATGTATCCTACATATATAACTAAATAGGAGCAACCCACTAAAAGTATTTCTCTCAACAGGCAAGCCTCCCACATCACTAATCCTGCCACCTAAGCGGAAAAAATCCTTTTGCTAGGAGGGAAACGGCAGATAATTGGTTACCCCCAAAAATGAGACAAACGGAATTGACTACCTAAAAAAACTACAATATCTTGGCTTTCCATCCGTCGCTCAATTAAGGGCTGTAGATTTAGCTTTTCATCGCTCGATCAAGTTAACTATCTCACGGCTTCCCCTCGCGCTCCCTTCCATCACCTCCCCACACCATCAGAAGTTCAGAACACGCTACGCTCCTCCTGTTTATTAGATTTTGGGTGTTCTTAATCAGCCTTTTCTTAATCCATGATATGAATAAATTATTGGTGTGATGAGAACCTGTCTGTGACCCTCTCTTTGATTTATTTTTCTTTCCATAGCTGACACTATGAAGCACGAACCAGGGTCTCATCAATTCTAGAGGAACTGCTTCGTGTCCACCCTCCGCATATATCATGTATGGATCGTCGCGTCTTTTCATCTTTCATGTCTTCCTTTTATCAATTATACTGTACTTGAATCTTTACTTATTGGGAGTTTGTTCTCTGTTCGCCCAGCTTACTCGATTCTCTTTCTTCAGAAGTTCCTAGCATATTCACTCTTCGCGAGTCAACTGAGCCAAAATTTCTATCGGTTGGTACAAGTGGTTGTGCCGTCAGCAACAAGTTGTATTTCTTTTCCCCAATCCCAGCTTCCCGCATGGGGGCAATTCATTCTTCTCTATTTATTTCTTCTTGCAAAAGGCCTCATTACTAAACTGGTAATTTCCTTTTTGCTTTGTTCTGTGTATGCTACATACGGATGGCACTTGGGAGCTGGCAACAATCCACCATGGATGTGCTTCTACTTAAGGAATTAGGAGGAACAATGTCCAGTTCTTATATGTACTCCCTCCGTTCCATAATATAAGATGTTTTAGGCCTTTTCCACATTCGTATTTGTACCACATGTATCTAGACATGTTTTAGTGTATGTGTTCACCCACTTTCCATTCTTTTAGTCCGAATCTAGACAACATGTGAAACATCTAAAACATCTTATATTGTGGAATGGAGGGAGTATGAATTTAGTAAGTGTCTTATTATTTTGTATACTTTTCCTTATTCAAACTTGCAATATTGAAAAACATGTGCTTGCTGAAATGTCTCATACATCTAAATAACTAAAGATATTTCTGAAGGTAAGAATGTTTACTCCCATTTATCTGAACATTATTCTTAAGATGGTTGTTATTTCATTTAGAATTTCATTGTTGTTAAGATGGTTCATATTAGCAAGTTGATTTTCAATAGGGTCTGAATGTTTTTGCCGGGCATATTTTTTAGCTTCTGTTACATATGCAGATAACAGTCATGGATTACATTAATGTCTGATCAAGGATAATGTATTACGTTTATGTACGCAATTAACCCTGATGTAGTTATCCACATCTTTTTTTGTCTAGCTTGATACTATTTTATCCCACATGGTTCTGTATATCTTTGTAAACACTCTGTTATTCCACATAAGTAAATTACTGAGCATTCCTCTTCGATTTATGGGAAAACATATTATAATAACATAATTTCTCTCCTTTCTGCTGGTTGCTAGGTTGCCTAAGTAGCATGATTATGCCATTTAGTTGCCCATTTGATTTCAGAAAATCATGACATTCTATACAGATACTTCAAGGCCATGTTCCGGTGGCTACATTTCATCCTCAAACATAACTTAAAACATAGCACTTCATATGCATTTAATATAATCACTATAAATTCCCGCCGTAGCGCTGCGTGGTCTTATCTAGTTGTATACAACAGCTGAGATGCATCATCATATTGGCCATAAGGAGCCAACCTTGAGATGCCAATAGGTTTGGGAACAGAGAATATGAAGCAGAACTAGCTATGATCTTTTCAAGGAGAGTGGGGGCTTGAACCCAAAGCCTCAACAGTTATATGATAATAGTGACCTAACGAACTCCTTAAATACGTCAGCTCTGGACTGTGTCGCAGATTCATTCTTCATTAATCATGTAAGAAAACTGAAAGCAGTAAATGATCTATTTATATAGATGAAGTTATAGTTACGTTGAGCTTCACTACATTACGTACAAAGGGCATGTTTGGTGCCCTCCACACTTCACCACATTTTTTGCCACAAGTGTGGGATTGCCACAGTTTTGTGGCGGATAAATTGGGTAACCACGCTTGTGGCGAAAGTTGGCTGGCAACTGAGTGTATGACAAATGGGGGTAACTGACTAAGAAAGTGTGGCATGCCACAAATATGGCTGCAACCAAACACTTGCCACACTTGACAGCCAACGTTTGGCGAAGTGCTGCTGTAAACCAAACACGACCTTAATAGCCTGATAATTGCATGATAACCAGTGGTTGCTCTTATATATGTTCCAATAAAAAAATGGGTTGCATTCTAAAATAGTAAAAATGTTTCATGTTGCCTAGCAAGAGACTGAAATGACATGAATTCATATGTTTGCCTCATGGTTTGTAATTTTGTATGGCTAAACTATGTGCAACATAAGAGAAGCCTATATAACTTAACGCGTTCCCCCGTTACAAAATTTCCTCTTTCTGGTTGTGTTTTTTCTTTTTCGCGTCATCAGTTAATTGCTTCCCAGAGCTTCTTACCTACACCAACCCCTCTGTTCCCCCAAAACGTAAATTTCGGACAGTTCTGTGAAATTGCAATTATGTGTTGCAGCTTCAAATTGCAATTTCGACTCATCTATTTCGGACAGTATCATGAAAGGAAGAATCAGAAACTGAGAAATGAGTTGACATGGCACAGCACGTACCTAATGATGGTGTCGCCGATCTGCAGCGTGTGCACTCCTGGCTCCAAGTATCCCAGCAAACTCAGCTAGGGGCATGGCCAATCTGACTGTCGTGCTCGTTTTGCTCACGCTCTTATTATTCCAGAAGTGGAGACGCTCCAGGCTTGGGGCGTCCTCCACGGCGACCTCCTCCAGGACGGACAAGCAGAACAGCGCGCACCGTAGGCTGGGGCTGGCGAGGCGAGCGTGCACTCGGGTCTGGCTTCCGACGACGGCGAGGGTCTCCAGCACGGGGCTCACGGCGAGCACGAACTCGAGGTCTTTGTCCTCCATGACGGCGCAGCCGAGGACTAGCTCACGAAGATTGGGGAAGGCGGCGCCGCGAGGGAGGGTGGTGGTGTCGGGGAACACCCAGGCGCCGATCCAGAGCCGGCGGAGGGAGGCGCAGCTGAAGAGCGAGGAAGGGAGGCGCAAGCCGGGAAGGGTCCAGGGGCGATTGACGAAGACGAGCACTTCGACGCCCCTGGTGGCAAGGAGCTGGAACCAGCGCGCGAGCACCGGGCGGTCGGCGCCGTCGATGAAACAGCAGGTGAGGCTGGCGAAGAGGAAGGGCCCAGGATGTGCCTCGAGGACGGCGGAGACGGCGTCGGCGACGGCACGCGACGCGGCGCCGGCGCGGGCGGGCCGAACCCCCGCGTCGCCCCCGGGGAGGAGGTGGGTGTCGGCGAGGAGGAGCGGCACGGAGTGCCAGAGGCCGCGCCAGCGCGATGAGAGCACGGTGGTGCGGGCGCCGTCCTTGGCGGGTAGGAGGCAGACCACGAAGCGGAGGATATCGTCCGGGAGGCGGCTGACGCGGTCGGTCTTGTCTTGGTCGGCGGCGCAGCAGAGGGAGGGGAATGTGGAGACGGGCGGCTCCGGGAGGGAGGCGTACAGGAATCGGAGCAGCTCGTCGGCGCCGGGGCTCAGCGTCGCCGGAGCCAGCCCGTGCGGCATCGTCGGAGGCCCCGTCGTGTCGTGCCCGACGGGGGTCAGTGCTGCGGCAGCTTGGCGAGGGTTTTGGGCGTGGGGCGCGAGGTGGTGTGTCCACACTCCACACTACAGACTACACTGGCCATTCTACAGTCTTGAATAGTCAAATACTCCATGGAGCGAAAAGCGAATGCAGCGTGTTTTGGAGCACGAGCTACATGGAGCATTTTTTTTGAAATTTTTTAAAACACATTTCTAAGTTTCAAAAAACTCTAAAATAAACCCTAAATGTAGACAATGATTATTTCTCAAAAAATCAATCTGACATATTTTGTATTTTGGGCTGTGTAAAAATAATAAATTTCCAGATGTGAGGTTGTGAACAATACATAGATTCGAAAAATTTCAGATTCGATCAGAATACGTCATTTTTGTGTAGGTCGGAATATAAACTATTTTGGATTGAAGATTTGCAGGACTATAGAATATGTCATTGTAAGCATCCAATATTTTTTTGATATTTTTTTGAAACTTTAAAATGCATATTTCGATTTTTTTTTAAAAGGGGGCTACAACTCCAATGCGATTTTTCGGCCAAAACCCCTCTATTTATTTTGAGACTAAAATATTTCTGAAAAGATTGGAAAACACAACTGTAACAGCCCAGATTTGGTACCCTAAAATATGGGCCAAATTTTCACTTTTTGCTTTGCATTGCATCATGGCATACATATTTAAATTGCTAAATTAAATAATTGCAAACCATGGAAAACATTAAAAGGAAGTAAACCCTTCCCAAATTTTCCCAACCCAAATGCATTTGCTCAACTTAGCAAACCAAATTATTCTGGAATTTCCAAATTGTCCAGAAAGTTCCAAGAATATATTTGTTTAAATCTTTGTCAAAGACAATTGCTTGTTAAGCAAAGTAATAAATATTTGGAATTCAAAATTGGTTTAAACAAATGGTGAATTTTGACTCCAAGTTCAACTTCTCAAAATTCAAAATAAAGTTATGGGAGCTTCATTATAATATTAGGAGCCTCCATAAATATTTTCATAAATTTATGGAATTGTTTAAGTATTCCAAGTCAATAAATTTTTGGAGTTTATCAAATTGCCATATTTAAATACTATGAACAAATGTTATGCAAACTTTTTATTTTGCAGCACAAATTTTTGTGGAGCTTCTAAATGATATTGAGAGCCCACATGAATTTTTGCAAATTTAATAAAAATGGTTTAGTGCCTCTGTTAATTCACTAAAGCCCTGTTGTTTTTTAATCAGAAAAATGGAAAAAGGAAAAGTTCAAACCTCTTACAGGTGGGGTCCCCCTGTCAGCCCCCTCTTCTCTCCCTCTTCACTGTGGCGGCAGCAATGCCACTGTCGCCATGGGCGCGTCGCCATGTCGCTCCCCTGCTGCCTCCCTTGCCGCGGCCCCCCTGGTGGATACGAGGAGCACGCCGCGCTGCTCTCTCCCTCTCTCCCCCTTTTCTCCCCTGCCTCTCTCTCTCTTCTCCCGCGCACGAAACCCTAGCTCGAGCTCCTGCCCGCCGCCCGCCGCCGTCACGAACGCCGTCGATTCCGGCCGTCCCGGAGTCAGTCGAAGCCACCGTCGCCTCCGCCTCGAGCTCCTGTACCTCCTCCTCAAGCCGTGCGTGCTAGGAGGCCTCCAATCACGCGAATCGAGCTCGCCTTCTTCGACGCCGGCCACCGCGCGTCGAGCACCTTTGCCGTCGTTCCCGAGCTTCCTGCCCCTCTCCGGCCTGCCCTTCGGGCTTCTGGTGAGCCCGCCGTCCTCCTGGACCCTTCCTCCCTCTCCCTCGCCCTCTGGATCATCCCCGCACCGTAGACCGAGCCGCTGGACGTGCTCGCCGACGAAACTCCGACGACCATTTGGTCCCATCCGCCGCTCCCCCCTGCTCCCCTCGGCCTCCTCTAGCTAGTGGCGTAGGTGCCTCCGTCCAATTTCCACCCGAGATGACGATTTCATGATCAACATTGCCTCAGTTCATCGGTGACATCATGATGACGTCAGCAGTTCATCTGTTTTTGATTTCCAGAAATTAACAGAGAGATGGAAATTGCAATATCTTTTAATTGGTAAATCAGAAAATTCAAATAAGGTATCCACATGTTTAGAATTTCATAAACTACCCAATTATGTAACTCACACATGCAAATGAACTTTTGAATTTGAATTTAAATGTGAAATGCAAATCATCTGTGAGTTATTCAAATTTTTGGAAATTCATATCTTTTGTTTTATAACTCAGAAAAATGCAAATAATATACCAAAATGTTCAGGAAAACAACATCTAATTATTAGTTCTAATTCCATGAAATAATGAACCTTTTAAATTTGCCGTTTATTTAAAATTACTAAAATGGCAGATTATTTGTGGAAATTGTAAATTGCATAACTTGAGTTTTAATTATCCAAAAATTATGAATAAGCTCTCAAAATGTTCAGTGAACAATGATCTACAATTTTATGTTATTTTAGAGAATTGTAGATCTAGTTTTGGTGCTGTTTATTAAAAATAAATAAAATGGCAGAATTAATTCAATTATTGAAAATATCATAACTTGATGAATATTAATTCAAAAATTACAAATGATATATCAATTTGATCAGCAACTCAAATGCTATCTATCTATGTTAAGTTCACAGCAAGTAACCAACTTTTCCTTTGATTTCATTATCGAATTGGTTAAAATGATTTAAATTGCATAACCGTTTAAATCACCATTTCTTCATCGTTAATCGGAAAATTGCAAACGAAGTACCAAAATGATCAGTAGGACAATACCTATCTAATAATGTCATTTTCATGCATTTAGGACCCATATTTAAGTACTGGACATTTTTAATAATAACCTAATTCACTAAGTTAAATATGGAGTTTTAACCCGTTAATTGCAATATTTATTTTAGGGGTTCCATTTAACTTGTGGGACATGCCCAATAATATTTCAGTGCATAATTTGACCATCTCATCATGATTGTGCATTGCACCTTTGTATTCGTGATTATTTATTTCGTTTCCTGTATTGTTGTGTATCGGTAGATTTAGGAGTCGAGGTTCCACCACAATACCTCGACGATCAGCGCGACCAGTACTATCAGCAAGGCAAGAGATAACCTAACCTTCTTGGCATCTAGCATCCTACTGTTTTATAAACTTATTTTATCCACCATAATATTGCATGCGATTCAAATACCACTTTTGATCAAGTACTATAGTATCCTATGAATGCATGTTTATTCCCTGAACCATCACATGCTTTCCCCTCCTATGAACTCTAGGGTTGATGTGTTGGCCGGATACAAATTATAATTGTTGTCTATATGCTTAGCTATTCTTAGCCATGCTTAGTCAAATACTAGTTATGTCCGTTGTTTAAAGTCCATAATTGTTGATGTTGATGGAATGACGCGGACTTGGTGGTTAATGGAGATGCTAAATTAAAATGCTAAGAAGGCTGGGATGAGTTGCCATCGGGGATGGTGTTTTGTCTCGTTCCTGCCCCTAGGTGCGAGTTCTTTACCTCTTGAACCAAGACTAGCGCGCTACCAACGGTGGGGGTATGGGCTCCTTACTAACTGAATAACTTGTGCGGGCGTATCCAAGGGTCCTCTAGTTTGCTATTTCCATTTGCGCGTGTGTGTGTGAGCGGAAAAAGGAATGATGAGGATGGTGGTGTTTAGGATGTGGCGATGGGGGCAGGGGCTGAAATAGGCTGGGTAAACTTGTCCTGTCGCCACCGATGACTCTTGGATAGTCTCATGCGAGGTAAAGGTTTAACCTCGCCCACTCACCGGCCTTCCCCGGAAGAGGGCCAATCAGGTGAGCCGGACGGTACCAATGGGTAAATTAGTACACCCCTGCAGGGTTTAATCTTTTCGAAAAGCCGTGTCCGCGGTTATGGACGACTTGGGAATAGACGATAAGATCATAGAAAACCTGAACTTAATTGATATGACAGCTAGAGGTTGCATAATCAACGTGTGGTAAAGTTTCATTTCCTCGAGGGTGATTCGAGGGAGTGCCTTGGTGGAGATGAGTTGTTGTTGGCTACAAATGGTTCGATGAGAACCGGAGATGAAAGTTACTCTCTTACCCCTTTTCGGAAAACATTCTGAGTAGACGATGCCATGGGTCTTTATCTCTTTTAAAAGTAAAACAAGCTTTATGCAAATTAGCTACATCTACAGCATTAGAGCCTCCGTCAGCATTGGGCCTATATCGCCCTACTAATTCTCGCGAGTACGTCGTACTCAGCCTTGCTTTGTTGATTATTATTTGTTTCAGAGGAGGACGTCACCGAACTGGAAGGTGGGTTCTTTATTGACATCGACGAGTAGTCTGGGGTTCCCAGGTGGCAGCTTGGGACGTCTTGGAACAGGCTGGCATGGGATATGTTATTGTAGGCCTCTTAGGCCATAATTTGGATCTTGTTGTTAGACAACTATATTTGCTTCCGCGTGATGTAATGATGGGTCTGTGACCTCTGATTGTGATATTTGCTATCTTTCTCATATATGAGTTGAACTATGATCTTTTGTGTCGTAGAGTCTGTGATGTGCCAGTTGTTCCGCAGTCTTGGTCTCTTTACTATACGTGAAAGCGATGTCTGAGCTTATGGCATGATCGAGGTGTTGTGTGCCGATGATCCATTCCGAGCACACCTGCCAATGAGTTTTGGCCTGGGATTGGTAAACCCAGTAACCCTCGATTGTGTAGCATGACCGGTTACACAACGTTTCACTGTATAGTTCTGGGGTCGGGGTGCTACAAGTTGGTATCAGAGCAGGACTGCCTGTAGGAAACCTGTTCTATTGGTCGATGTCGAGTCTAGTGCGTGAAAATTATTTATAACCTAAAAAGGAGTTGTGAAAACCATCTTAGGATTCTTTTTACTCCTTACCCAATTCACTCTGATCTCGGTGCCATCTTACCTCTATTTGATTTAACGGTTCTCCTGATCGTCGGCAAATTCAAATCTTTAGGATCACGGGGTTGGGTTCTATCTTTAGTTACTGGTTAACTTTGCTCGTCTGCCAATTCTAAAGCCCGAAGACAGGAAATGTTGCGGATCGTCAAGAAATTCCCTTGCTTTAGCCCAAGATCTTGAACCGAAGGTCCCGGATTGTGCTAGGGCTCTGGTGTAATGATTTATGAGGGTTGTCACCCATGTGAGCATTATGCTATTCGTGAGTCCCAGTGCATGAAGCTGATCTTTAACCCAAGATCTTTCCGTTGAACCCTGATGTTAATTGTCAAACCCTACATCAGGTTGGCAAAATTTTGGAGTTAGTCTTCAAACTCGAGGTTGCAGCCGTAATTGACTTGCTCAGCAATGCTCTCCTCTGACACTAGCTTTAGCTAGACTCTTTGCCAAAGAACCATATGAATCGCGGCGGGATTGCTCTTAGCGAGTGGTCCATCAATATTTGGGATTCCTCCACTAATAACCGTTCAGGAAACCTTTCGGCACTAGTTGTCGGAAGAGTGCTAACAAAGGCTTCTGCAATATCGTGGTTGCCTTGATCTGTTTTGTGCCATCTTAAATCTCTATATCAGGAAGAAGTCTAATGATCTATCCTAAATGACCGGTTATGGTTACTAACTGTGTCCTTGTTCATATCTCCAGAATGGCTCCTACCCGTCGTGGTGAACAAAGCAATCCTGATCCACCGCCGCCACCCACTATGGCGGAGGTCCTGATGATTATTGAAGAGGGCCACGTGCGCAACGAGAATCTGCTCGCGCAGTTGGTGCAGCAGGGTGCACGGAGGAACACTGAATGCAACAACCTCACTGAATTCCTGAAGTCCCAGCCTCCCACTTTCGCTTATGCTAAAGAGCCCCTGGATGCTGATGACTGGCTTCGTGCTCTCGAGCGCAAGTTCACTGCCTTGCATGTTCCGGTGGCGGAACAAGTCAACTTGGCCACCTACCTTCTGACTGGAGCCGCTGGTTCCTGGTGGGAAAGCCATGTGTCCATGTTTGCTGCGGGCCATGTTTTCACCTGGGCTGAGTTCCGCACTGCCTTCCGTGCGGCTTACATTCCCCAGGCCGTCATGGACCTAAAAAGGAGGGAGTTCCTGGAGCTGACCCAGGGACGCATGGACGTCCAAGCTTATGGACGTGAGTTCAACCACCTCTCTCGTTACACCCCCCGGGACGTGACCATTGATGAAGATAAGCAGTATCTGTTCCGCAAGGGACTGACTCCGCGACTCCGTCATGAGTTGCTGCCCTTTAAGTTCCAGTCTTACCAGGAGCTGTACAACCTTGCTCTCACTCTGGAGCAGGGTAGGAAGGAACTGGAGGTTTCCAAGAGGCCTGCGCAGGGGGACCACCAGAGCTCCTCTTCTTCTGAGGGCAAGAAGCGCCGGGTATTCGTGCCCTTCATCTCTGTGCCTAAGGCACCCTCCGCGCCAAAACCCTCAGGATACGGGCCACCTCCGTCTCGCCCAGCTACTTCGACCTTGGGTGCGGCTGGAAGTGGGTACCACCCTCAGCTGCCTCCACCACCGCCGAGACCCACTTGTTTCAGCTGTGGCCAGCCGGGGCACTTCTCCAGGGAGTGTCCCCAGAAGGCACCGGCTACCTCAGTACCTGCACCGGCTCCCTCTACACCAGCCGCCAAAGCCAGGACCGTCAGTCGTGGTCGCCTGAACCACGTCTCGGCTGAAGGAGTTGAAGAGGACCCCCGTGTTCTCATGGGTACGCTTCGAGTCAATACATATCCAGCTTCAGTTTTATTCGATTCTGGAGCATCGCATTCATTCATATTCATGTCATTTGCACACAACCATCAAATACCATTTGAGGATATGGACTCCCCTCTAGTGGTCAATTCTTATCATCTTACCGGTGTCTCCCAATCCGGCTCCTGTTCTGGAGCTTGGCAATGAAGCCTATGTCTTGAGAAATTAGTGACCCTACCTTCTGTTACTGACGGAACCTCCCTCTTCAGTCCTGCAAAGCCTGAAGTGTCCGCACACCAAACCAACTCGGAACCTCAAGCAGAAATGATGATTGGGGTTCGTCAAGAACACGACCTAAGCCTGCTAGTAATCCTGACAAGTCCGGTGTTGTAGCTCACGCACCTCACCGGAAGGCCCGTTGACGAAATCTCTTAAATCTTTAACCTCAACCACTATACCGAGGATCATGGGTAATTCTTGGGTATACTTGGATTCAATCATCTTTCTCAAAGGCTTATGGTCTTGTGCAAAGTTCATGTTTCCAACCCTCGGAGAAAATTTGTCTATCACCTTGAACTATCTTCTGACTTTCTCGTCGGCACGTCATGCTTGCTACCTTACTCTCTGCAACAAGGAGGATCATCGTGGGATCCAGAAGATCGTTGAAGTTAAGGGTTGTCATGTTTCCCTCCTCTCCCTCTTCCTACTCTAGGAATCTCGTGGCGAGATTCTTGTAAGGGGGGTAGAATTGTAACAGCCCAGATTTGGTACCCTAAAATATGGGCCAAATTTTCACTTTTTGCTTTGCATTGCATCATGGCATACATATTTAAATTGCTAAATTAAATATTGCAAACCATGGAAAACATTAAAAGGAAGTAAACCCTTCCCAAATTTTCCCAACCCAAATGCATTTGCTCAACTTAGCAAACCAAATTATTCTGGAATTTCCAAATTGTCCAGGAAGTTCCAAGAATATATTTGTTTAAATCTTTGTCAAAGACAATTGCTTGTTAAGCAAAGTAATAAATATTTGGAATTCAAAATTGGCTTAAACAAATGGTGAATTTTGACTCCAAGTTCAACTTCTCAAAATTCAAAATAAAGTTATGGGAGCTTCATTATAATATTAGGAGCCTCCATAAATATTTTCATAAATTTATGGAATTGTTTAAGTATTCCAAGTCAATAAATTTTTGGAGTTTATCAAATTGCCATATTTAAATACTCTGAACAAATGTTATGCAAAACTTTTTATTTTGCAGCACAAATTTTTGTGGAGCTTCTAAATGATATTGAGAGCCCACATGAATTTTTGCAAATTTAATAAAAATGGTTTAGTGCCTCTGTTAATTCACTAAAGCCCTGCTGTTTTTAAATCAGAAAAATGGAAAAAGGAAAAGTTCAAACCTCTTACAGGTGGGGTCCCCCTGTCAGCCCCCTCTTCTCTCCCTCTTCACTATGGCGGCAGCAATGCCACTGTCGCCATGGCCGCGTCGACGTGTCGCTCCCCTGCTGCCTCCCTTGCTGCAGCCCCCCTGGTGGATACGAGGAGCACGCCGCGCTGCTCTCTCCCTCTCTCCCCCTTTTTCTCCCCTGCCTCTCTCTCTTCTCCCGCGCACGAAACCCTAGCTCGAGCTCCTGCCCGCCGCCCGCCGCCGTCACGAACGCCGTCGATTCCGGCCATCCCGGAGTCAGTCGAAGCCACCGTCGCCTCCGCCTCGAGCTCCTCTACCTCCTCCTCAAGCCGTGCGTGCTAGGAGGCCTCCAATCGCGCGAATCGAGCTCGCCTTCTTCGACGCCGGCCACCGCGCATCGAGCACCTTTGCCGCCATTCCCGAGCTTCCCGCCCCTCTCCGGCCTGCCATTCGGGCTTCTGGTGAGCCCGCCATCCTCCTGGACCCTTCCTCCCTCTCCCTCGCCCTCTGGATCATCACCGCACCGTAGACCGAGCCGCTCCACCGCTGGACGTGCTCGCCGGCGCAACTCCGGCGACCATTTGGTCCCATCCGCCGCTCCCCCTGCTCCCCTCGGCCTCCTCTAGCTAGTGGCGTAGGTGCCTCCATCCAATTTCCACCCGAGATGACGATTTCATGATCAACATGGCCTCAGTTCATCGGTGACATCATGATGACGTCAGCAGTTCATCTGTTTTTGATTTTCAGAAATTAACAGAGAGATGGAAATTGCAATATCTTTTAATTGGTAAATCAGAAAAATTCAAATAAGGTATCCACATGTTTATAATTTCATAACCTACCCAATTATGTAACTCACACATGCAAATGAACTTTTGAATTTGAATTTAAATGTGAAATGCAAATCATCTGTGAGTTATTCAAATTTTTGGAAATTCATATCTTTTGTTTTATAACTCAGAAAAATGCAAATAATATACCAAAATGTTCAGGAAAACAACATCTAATTATTAGTTCTAATTCCATGAAATAATGAACCTTTTAAATTTGCTGTTTATTTAAAATTACTAAAATGGCAGATTATTCATTTTGGAATGAAATTGAATAACTTGAGTTTTAATTATCCAAAAATTATGAATAAGCTCTCAAAATGTTCAGTGAACACTGATCTACAAGTTTATGTTATTTTAGAGAATTGTAGATCTAGTTTTGGTGCTGTTTATTAAAAATAAACAAAATGGCAGAATTAATTTAATTATTGAAAATATCATAACTTGATGAATATTAATTCAAAAATTACAAAAAATATATCAATTTGATCAGCAACTCAAATGCTATCTATCTATATTAAGTTCACAGCAAGTAACCAATTTTTACTTCGATGTCATATTGGGAATTGGTTAAAATGATTTAAATTGCATAACCGTTTAAATCGCCATTTCTTCATCGTTAATCAGAAAATTGCAATCGAAGTACCAAAATGATCAGTAGGATAATACCTATGTAATAATGTCATTTTCATGCATTTAGGACCCATATTTCAGTACTGGACATTTTTAATAATAACCTAATTCACTAAGTTAAATATGGAGTTTTAACCCGTTAATTGCAATATTTATTTTAGGGGTTCCATTTAACTTGTGGGACATGCCCAATAATATTTCAGTGCATAATTTGACCATCTCATCATGATTGTGCATTGCACCTTTGTATTCGTGATTATTTATTTCGTTTCCTGTATTGTTGTGTATCGGTAGATTCAGGAGTCGAGGTTGCACCACAATACCTCGACGATCAGTGCGACCAGTACTATCAGTAAGGCAAGAGACTAACCTAACCTTCTTGGTATCTAGCATCCTATTGTTTTATAAACTTATTTTATCCACCATAATATTGCATGCGATTCAAATGCCACTTTTGATCAAGTACTATAGTATCCTATGAATGCATGTTTATCCCCTGAACCATCACATGCTTTCCCCTCCTATGAACTCTAGGGTTGATGTGTTGGCCGGATACAAATTATAATTGTTGTTTATATGCTTAGCCATGGTTAGTCAAATACTAGTTATGTCCATTGTTTAAAGTCCATAATTGTTGATGTTGATGGAATGACGCGGACTTGGTGGTTAATGGAGATCCTCAATTAAAATGCTAAGAAGGCTGGGATGAGTTGCCATCGGGGATGGTGTTTTGTCTTGTTCCTGCCCCTAGGTGCGAGTTCTTTACCTCTTGAACCAAGACTAGCGTGCTACCAACGGTGGGGGTATGGGCTCCTTACTAACTGAATAACTTGTGCGGGCGTATCCAAGGGTCCTCTAGTTTGCTATTTCCATTTGCGCGTGTGTGTGTGAGCGGAAAAAGGAATGATTAGGATGGTGGTGTTTAGGACGTGGCGATGGGGGCAGGGGCTGAAATAGGCTGGGTAAACTTGTCCTGTCGCCACCGAAGACTCTTGGATAGTCTCATGAGAGGTAAAGGTTTAACCGCGCCCACTCGCCGGCCTTCCCCGGAAGAGGGCCAATCAGGTGAGCCGGACGGTACCAATGGGTAAATTAGTACACACCTGCAGGGTTTAATCTTTTCGAAAAGCCATGTCCGCGGTTATGGACGACTTGGGAATAGACGATAAGATCATAGAAAACCTGAACTTAATTGATATGGCAGCTAGAGGTTGCATAATCAACGTGTGGTAAAGGTTCATTTCCTCGAGGGTGATTCGAGGGAGTGCCTTGGTGGAGATGAGTTGGTGTTGGCTACAAATGGTTCGATGAGAACCGGAGATGAAACTTACTCTCTTACCCCTTTTCGGAAAACATTCTGAGTAGACGATGCCATGGGTCCTTATCTCTTTTAAAAGGAAAACTAGCTTTATGCAAATTAGCTACATCTACAGCAATAGAGCCTCCGTCAACATTGGGCCTATATCGCCCTACTAATTCTTGCGAGTACGTCGTACTCAGCCTTGCTTTGTTGATTATTATTTGTTTCAGAGGAGGACGTCACCGAACTGGAAGGTGGGTTCTTTATTGACATCGACGAGTAGTCTGGGGTTCCTAGGTGGCAGCTTGGGACGTCTTGGAACAGGCTGGCATGGGATATGTTATTATAGGCCTCTTAGGCTATAATTTGGATCTTGTTGTTAGACAACTATATTTGCTTCCGCGTGATGTAATGATGGGTCTGTGACCTCTGATTGTGACTTTTGCTATCTTTCTCATATATGAGTTGAACTATGATCTCTTGTGTCGTAGAGTCTGTGATGTGCCAGTTGTTCCGCAGTCTTGGTCTCTTTACTATACGTGAAAGCGATGTCTGAGCTTATGGCATGATCGAGATGTTGTGTGCCGATGATCCATTCCGAGCACACCTGCCAATGAGTTTTGGCCTGGGATTGGTAAACCCAGTAACCCTCGATTGTGTAGCATGACCAGTTACACAACGTTTCACTATATAGTTCTGGGGTCGGGGCGCTACAACAACACCACAACTATGTGGATGTCCACTCACTATCTTTTTTTGTTGGAAAAAGATAAGCAGAGGCATCGCAACTGCTGCTCGCTCGTGCGGCGCGCTACGATTCGTGAAAAACTGATCACAACCCCGCGTCGCCTCAACTACCGCTCCTCCACCTTATACTTATCCCTTCACAAACCAGTCCTACTGCTAATGCATGTTTTTTTGCTAATACATATTTTTTTATTAATGATTGAATTCACAAAAAACAACATATCAATAAAAAATCAAAAAATTCCTTATACATTAAAAAAAATATCAGCAACCGATTTGCATTACCAAATATTTATATAAAATTTATCAAGCACTAGAATAGTTACAACATGTAAATGCAAAAAATCGTGAGTCGTTGGATGCATAATAGATGGCTGTGATAGTGGGTGGACTTCGCCGCGTTGGAAAAAGTTACACATACACATACATATGCATAGTATGTGAATACAAAAATTTGCATCCATATATTCGGATCTGAGGCCTCGACAATAACAACAAATATGTCGATCAAATAGAGGTATTTTTTGTTGTTGTTATACACGTAGCCTGAAAAACTTGGTGGTTTTTTACAATATTTTCCATATATATAGAACTTGTCTATCTTCGATTTTTTTTTAAACTTAAAAATTTTGTTTTCTATTTTTAGTAAAATAAAAGATAAGATTAGAGTGGCATGTAGTATTTTTCTTAGGCTAACTATTATGTAGTATTGAATCTTACATGATAAGAAAAGTACAAGAAAAATCAAATATTGTTTGACATTACATGAAAACAAATAAATTCTAGCAAGAGCTTTGCGCGAATGAAAAGTTCCACCAAAAAGTGTAGGAAAGTCCTTATAAAGAAAATTTAACATAAGGAAAATTTGTAAATAGAAAAAACTTTGCAAATTCATTTGAAGCAAATGAGCCCTTGAGATTTCCACACAACGATTTTCAAGGATTCAAATATTTGGTCCCAAAAAATGAAAAACAATACCCCCTCCTTCTTGTATACAAGACCACTATCCCAATTTTAAGATACCAAAGAAGACAAAGCCAATAAATAGCACGACTAATTGTGTGGAAAACCTTCTTATGTTCATAGCTAATTAGACATGAGACATGTGGTGTATCCTCTATATGGCTATATGCAATTTGCAATAATAAGGACCATCGTACGAGACAAAAATATAATAAATTCTTCTCTAGAATAGATAGTGACCTTGTATTGATGCAAATTATATTTTGGTACTGGCCTTGTATTTAAAAGTGGAGAAGTGCGATGATAAGCCTCAAACTCTGCATTGATTGATTCACTCGCATGCGCTGAACCATTTTTGCTCCAGCTGATCGTACCGATTTTAGTTCTTGGAAAGTTTTCCATGTGAGTTGTTGTATTCGTACACTTGTAATCATATGATTTTTTCTCAAAATTCATTTGCACTAAAATTTCTAAGAAAATTTTAAGTGCAGCAGGCTGACTGAAAATAAAACGGCACGATGATGTCCCAGGAAGGCCATGCAAAGAACTCCCAATTTTATTTGGGTAAATCTGATGATATCATGATCTCTACAGTACAATGCTCTAGATAATGGTGCTAGTTTTGCACCGGATGTGGTCTCGAGAATGTATAGCATCATTTTACATCGAAGCGGCTTGCTCACATCTCCCTGTGGCGGCTTGCTCACATCTTTCTGTGGATGATGCAGCTGTAACCTCTTCGTCGCCAAAGTTTGGAGCCTTGGGAATTAGGCCAAGGATCTTGAACATCGCCTGGTCCGCATCAAAGTCATTGTTCGCAGTTGTCAGGAGCTTTTCACCAGCGAAGATTGAGTTGGCACCGGCAAGAAAGCAGAGAGCTTGTTCTGGCATGGAGAACCGTACTCGCCCTGCTGAGAGCCTCACCATTGCCTTTGGCATCACAATCCGAGCGCTGGCAATCATGCGGATCATTTCCCATATCTCTACAGGCTGATATTGCACATTAGTTAGCAAAAACAATTAGTATACAAGCTTGTTTTACAATAGCTTTTGGCATATTAACCTACAGAAAATAATCAACAGTATGTCATACCTTCTGATCCTGAAGAGGCGTGCCTTTGACAGCGATCAGTGCATTGATGGGAACACTCTCTGGGTGTGTAGGCAAAGTCGCCAGCGTATGCAACAACCCTACACGGTCTTCCTCCGCCTCTCCAAGACCAATAATTCCACCTGCAAACAGGAAGTGGTGCATCGAGTTATATCAGTGATGTAAGAGGCAAAGACACATAGGAACTCACACAATGGAAGCTAGAAACCTAGAATTTTCAGTGATTTAAGCACAATCACCTGAGCAGACGCTTATTCCAGCTTCACGAACATGCTGAAGAGTCTGTAATCTATCGTCATACGATCTCGTCGAAATAATGTTGGGGTAATATTCTCTTGATGTATCTAGGTTATGATTATATGCTGTAAGTCCAGCCTTCTTGAGCTCTTCAGCTTGTTGTTTCTCTATCATGCCCAGGGTGCAACAGACCTCCATACCCATACCTCTGCATGGATATTTATCTATTTAAGATAAGTATATGATAAAGAAGAAATAACTGCATTTATCCTAATATCGCCTCATACTCTATGCAGTGTGATCAAATATGTATACACACTAATTCTACCATGTTAGCTTTCTCAATAAATACCTTATGTCCTTGACATATTCAAGAATCTGGTTGAAATTTGTTTTCCTGCCGATTGTCTCTCTCCATGCAGCTCCCATGCAAAATCGGGTGCTCCCAGCCTCCTTTGCCTGAGAGACAATAAGTCAGAAGAAGGAACACGATATATAAGAATGTATCTGTGATGGCAATACAACCAACATTTTTATGAACCATAAACTGAAGTCCACAATCATCAAGAAAGGACCCATATCACCACTAGCAAGCATTGAAAAACTAAGTGAACTTGTTCACCTCCCAGGAAATTGCTACACAAACAGTACCTTCTTTGCTGCTTCTAGGACAGCGTCTTTCTTCATAAATTTATCAGCCTTCAATCCAGTACTGTATCTTGAAGACTGAGGGCAGTATGAACAATCTTCACTGCACCCACCAGTCTTTATTGAAAGAAGTGTGCACTGCTGCACTTCTCTAAATTTATGAACATTCCTATGGACCTGAGCCTACAAAAGATGACAGTATTATCTGGTTAAATGTGAAGGCAAGGTATCTAAGATTAATTTTAGGAGGAACAAAGGTAACGGTTCTTCCTTAGGATGAAATGATACTACGGGAGAAGGCGGCGAATGTGTGGAACAGAACAATGAACGAGTCGGATGATTTCACCCTGTATCTCTTTTCTACACATAAAGGTACCAAGCTTAGCATTTCATGAGGTGCAAACAATGCTTACAAGCCGTGACACACCAAGCTCATCAGAACCATTACAGTTTTACATCAAATGAATAGTGCTGTTATTACCTAACATCTTGAACTGTGCATTACTCATGCTAAGTTTGTTACTGACTTCCCTCTATCATCAAATAGTAGAGAATTAAGGATTTACAAAAAGGATTTGCCTTCCCCGGTAAATATCATAAGACCTAGGATACCTGATAAACCCATTCCCACCATATAAAGCCTCCTAAAAGTGATATTGTTGATAATCTTGAGTCCTAAGCATCCAAATACGCTGTATGCAAAATCCTTGATGCAACTTTCCAGATTATAATCCCTAAATGCCCTCAAGGAAAGTACTTCCTACTGACAGTACAGTACAGCTTACCAAGTAAATAAATAGATTATCCTTATGACAAAATTATCAACACGAAAGCTTGACATCTGAGATCCATAGCTATAATTTCTTGCGAAGACTATCCTATTTCAAATCTTCTCTGAAAATTAAGCTGTAGAGATTCGGAATTGTAGAATATGAGAAAGTCGCCACCTACCAATGGCAACACTAAACGATCAACGAGCAAAACCTTATCAAATGGTAATAGGATGATGCCAATGGCCGTTTATAATTGTTCACCGATCACAACTGAGATAATCTCGTGCGGTAATATACAACATCAAGTCTGAAACCCAACTCAGATTGACCCCATTGTCAATAATTGGGGATCACCACTACCAAGAGGCTCTAAAGTGACAAAGGTGATGCCAATTTCCATCATGTGGATCCAAGGAAAATCTGGTGGCAGATTGATATTATATAACTACTAGTACTAATTCCAAGTGGTGTTTTAGCTGGATATGGATGTAGGTGTTAAACACATGGGCCAGCGAATGCAAGCGTTGCCTGTCTCCAGATTTTTTTAACAAGAATGAGGAGACCCAATGTGCAAAATCTTGTATAATCCCAATAATAGAGTAACCACTTCTCACAGTCCCCCAAAGAGCAAAACCATCTGCTACCACTCGGCCGTTCCCCCAAACTCTTCCGTGCAGATTAACCCCAAGATGTGCCTCACCGTTACTCACTCACAAGTCACAGCACGGACATCTAGTAGAAAGGTGACCCAATTGGAGCAGAGCAATCTGAAACCTCGGCCATTGCCAGCTGGGAACGCAGCCGGGAACAGGGGACGAGAGACGGGGAGGGGCGTGCGTGCGTGCGTACGTACGTACCCCGTGGAAGAGGAGGTCGAGCAGCGGGGAGTCGTAGATGGCCTGGATCTCGGGCCGGGTCCAGTTGTTCCTGGGCCCGTCCCGCACCGCCCGGTCCGCCTCCACGGCCGCCGCCGAGGAGAAGGGCGCGGCGGCGACGGGGGAGGCGAGCGCGGGCCGCAGGCGGGAGCGGAGGCCGCGCGCGAGCAGCATCATGGCCGGCGCGCGAGCTGGCCGGAAACGGAACTGAGCAGCTACTGGCACTAGGCGGGCGATACTGCCGAGGGAGAGAGACGAGCGTGCGATTTTGCCCCTGTAAACTAACTGCTGCTACTTCCTGTCTTCTTGCGAGCATAGCGTATTTCAGCTACATAGTAGGAGTTTCAAGCTACTCTGTCCAAGTAGGAGTTTCAAGTCCTAATCTTGAAAGAGAGACGTAATTATTTTTTACTGTTTTTGTACTAGAAGTCTTAAGAATCTGGATTAGACTCTTAATTAAGAGTACAAGCGCCATCCTCCTGGGTCCTGGCATCAGCATTCAACAGGAGAGGAGAGTGTAGGTGAGCTACTCCGGTGGGTGAGCTGCTCCAATGGCAATGATCCATCACTCCATGAGCCAATCAGTGTGCTAAGCTCCATGGGCTGAAAATGATACACGTCAGTCATGTTGCTTTTGTATAAGTCGAGCACCTGCCAACCGCTAAATTAGTCGGGCGCGGTTGCGTTCTTCCTTGCAAACGAACTTAATTTATTACAGTAATAATTATTACTCAGAAAAGGTTAATTCGATCAATCGAGAATAAAAAAACAAACATCAACAACAACGCTCCCGATTAAAACTGGAAGTTATATCAAGACAATTCAAAGCCGTCGCCCATAGCTTCACTTTTGCATCTCGATTTTCCTCCGTCTATTCCGGTAGAAAAAACCGTAGAAGCTCAGACGTGCACACGAGAGCTGGACTAGCCTTTTCTTATCTTAATCCCAACCTTTATTAAACGGGAATAGAGTTTCTATCCGAATACTTCTTTTTGAAAAACATAAAAAGTACTACCGACACTACTAGTAAGAACATGTCTAGCACATAAGTGTGCACATAAGAGCTGGACTAGCCTCAAACGTATCCAATAGCTGCAAGAGCATGTACAGCACGGGCGCTTAGTCCAGGCGCTAGGATGAAAATACCAACATTTACGTTAGAATCCCAGCCAAACCTTGCGCCGACGCTTAGTTGAAAAACATAAAAAGTACTACCGACACTAGTAAGAACATGTCTAGCACATAAGTGTGCACATAAGAGCTGGACTAGCCTCAAACGTATCCAATAGCTGCAAGAGCATGTACAGCACGGACGCTTAGTCCAGGCGCTAGGATGAAAATACCAACATTTACGTTAGAATCCCAGCCAAACCTTGCGCCGACGCTTAGTATTGCGCCGAGCGCTAGCACTTTTTTTCCTCAAGCGAGACAGATTTGACTAGCGATTTCTAGTCAGGTAGCGTCGGAAATTAGCGCTCGCGTTGTGGTGTCCGGCGCTTAGCAAATAATTAGGTTTTATGGTATTTATTTTTTACGCTTAAGCCGACTTGCGTTGTACATGCCCTAAATCGTCCATCCAAATATGTGAGAAGCTTATAGCAGTGATGGGTTCACAGAATTAAGGCATTATTAATCAGGCATTTTTATCTATAAATACGAGAACACAAACTCAAAGAATTTAGGCATAATATATTAACCACTGAGATCCAAGTATGAGCAACCCAATTACAAGGAGAAATGAAAGCATCAAGTGCTGCCTGAAGAACACAAAACACAGGACAAAGAAAACAAGGATATGAACGACAAGGACAGGAAAACATAAATTGACCACAGTAGTACTCGAGGACCACAAGAAATATGGGCAGCAATGCCAGAGCAACCTACATGGCGACAAATTTGAACGTGTTAATTTATTTCTTTCAGATATACAAACTGATCAAGCCTTGGCAAAAACATTGCATAACAATGACGCACCGACGAAAAAATGGTATCTCTTTACATGGACCTCGCATTTGCACAATGTTGTCAAGCATCTGAAGGTGTCTCTGGAGCTGCCGGCTGCTGCTGTGGTTTATTTATAAGAAGGGGAGACAATGCTTTGACTACAATGCTCATGCTGGGTCTAAACTCTGCTTCGTATTGCACACAAAGAGCTGCCACTGCCGCGACCTGCACCAATAGCGAAGAAAACAGTTGACAGGTTGGAATCGCACAAATCTAGTGCAAGCAACGCAGATTTTCCCTAACAACTCATAGTAATGTGAAGACTGTCGTAAAGCTGAGAAATGTCCATCCATTCCTAAAAGGAAAAGAACAAGTGCAGATTTTCCATAGTAAGTAGTAACACATAGTAACTTGAGGAATACTTTAAGAAAGCTGAGAGATGTCCACCCGTTTCCTCCAACAAAACCAAAAATCTAGTACAAGCAATGCAAGTTTTCCCTAGCAACTCGTAGTAACTTGAAGAATATTGTAGGAAAGCTGAGAAATGTCCACCCATTTTCTAAAAATAAAAACCATCTTTGGATATATTACGACCCTTTATGTATAGTGTTTTTTTTTTATTCAGGTCTTCTGGTCGCAGCCACCTTGTGCGGCTTTGTACTTGTTGGCTATCTACAGCTTTCATTTTAGTGCAAAATTATACACATGTAGATGCATATTAAAGGAAAAAGATGCTTCACATGCACATATGCATAGGGGAGGATGGAGCAAGATGTACCTTGGCAACTCCTTTTGGAGGGTACTCTCCATTTAATCTTGGATCAACACATTGTTTCACCTTGTCCTCACCAAGCCTTGGTGTTGCCTGGTATGGAAATGAATAACAAATCAGTCTATACATTAAATCTAGAAAGTACAAAGTACATCCGACTACCTTGTTTGGTAATAACTTACACGGAACAATGCAAAAACTTTACTGGCGTGCAAAAGAACAAATAAAGGTTATTCAGATATGTGCAGAACTGCTTACACATACCCAGCACAAATATTTTTGTAGAACTACAGAAGCCTGCATGATTGCCACTAGTGCCAGAAAGCACAAGTGACTTAAAGTTGAGCATAAATATGTCATAGCTTATGTCCTGTGAAAATGAGGTGTTTTTGGAATGGCTGTAACCTTTAAGACTCGGCCTTATTTGAGTCCATCAGAGCCTCTATAAAGCGACACCCATCAGGACAGCATCACCAACAGAGAAAGTAAAGCCCCTCCCCTTCAACTTCAAGGGCAGAATATTGAATAATAGGGTCAACAAAAGAAGTGAATGGATACATACCCAGGTAACAAGACTCTGCTGTCCCCTTGGCATAGTGTGATCTACTGGTTTCCTTCCGGTTAGGAGCTCCAAAATAACAACCCCAAAGCTATATACATCACTTTTTTGTGTCAGCTGACCAGTCATGGCATACCTGCATTGCATAAGACATCTCTTATATGCTGGAATCAGGTGAGAATGCTGTATCAGAATTGTGTATCTTAAGCACTAAGAATTAAATGAAACTTCAGTTATCTGTTCAATCATAGGTTTCGCTTGCACCCAGCCAGTATTCTAGTTCCAAAACACAAAAGTGAAGTCCACTAGAATGCTTCATAATTAGGCAAAATCACAACATACTATTCTTTAGGATCACAATCGCAAATATAATATACAAAGCTATGAACACAGATATATAGGTTGAATAATTACTCGGGAGCATGATATCCAAAGGTTCCAAGGACACGTGTAGAATGTAGACGAGCAGCCATATCTGGGGATTGATTTGAAAGATTGAAGTCTGCAATTTTAGCTTTGTAGTCCTCAAATAAAAGAACATTGCTAGACCGTATGTCCCGATGGACTACAGAAGGCTGGACTTTCTCATGAAGATACTCAAGCCCTTTTGCAGCATCAACAACAATTTTGATCCTTTGCATCCAGTCAAGTGCCGGGCCAGGCTGTGAACCTGCCACACCCTTTCTTCCTGTTGAAAGAGCAAAAATGCAAAAAAGATATGCATGCTGTTATATGTGTGTAGCTTCGAAGACAAGATGCATGGCAAGAACATGCATACAACCTTGAATTAGCTTATGTCAACTCATATGTGTCTGCTAGATAAATACCGTGCAAAATATCATGTAGCGAACCCATAGTGGCAAATTCATAGGCCAATAAGCGCTGATCTCCTTCCAAACAGTACCCAAGCATGTCCACAAAATGTTCATGTTTTAATCTCGAGATAACGGAGACCTATATCCAGAGAAGGAAAAGTCCCCTAGCAATTGGTCAAATGATATTTGTAGATAGCTTATAACAGTACATTAATGAGGACATATAATATTTGCAGATATCTACATACACGGCAACCATACCTGTGCTATAAATTCATCCTCAGGCTCAGGGTCTGCTGAAGTATCAAGCTTTTTCACAGCGACATGTGTCCCATTCTCTAGAACAGCATAATACACTCTTCCATATGAGCCCTCACCAACCAAAGCTTTTGATCCAAAATCATCCGTCTTTTCTTCAGTTCTTCAAATGATAATTCAGGTACTTCAATGGAGGGCGGTGCCTTTCCATGATGACCAATTTGAGTAAAACCATTACCTGAAACCCATATGTTAAAATGAATATGGTGTCAGTGTCAGCAGGGAAGCATAGTATGCATAGAAAACGATATATGATATCACCTACTCTGGTTTTTCACTGGTTTTCAACATGGTGTGGTCCGGTTCATTTTCTTTCCAAGAAAATCAGCGGAACCAGGTGTTTGAGCTGGTCGGCAAAGTTGAGGGTTTGTTTTGTACCAAATGAAACATTTAGGATAAAAAGTGAACTTTCATGAAAGTTGAAGGATGAAAATTGGACTTTTTCGCTATAAAACTAGCTGATAAAATTATTTCGAAAATCCAGTCTGCTTTTGTAGAAGGAAGATTTATTCTGGATAGTGTAGTACTCCTGCATGAGAGTATGCATTATATGCATAAGAACAAAAAATCTGGGTTTTTTTTTCAAAGTGGATTTCGAAAAAGCCTACGATAAGATTAACTGGGACTTTATGCTTTCGGTTTTGGAGATGAAAGGGTTCCCTGAACAATTTATTCAGTGGACCAAAGCTGTAGTAAATGATGGTAAGGTCTGTGTTATGACTAATGACAAGTTAGGTCATTATTTTCAAACTAGAAAAGGTCTGCGGCAGGGGGATCACTATTCTCCTCTGCTATTTAACATAGCTGCTGAAATTCTTGCTGTTTTGATAAGTAGAGCTAAAGATTCTGGTTTGATTAGGGAACTAGCTTCTGATGTTCTGGATGATGGCATTGCTATCATCCACTTTGCGGATGACACGATTTTCATGTTTGAAGATGATCTAGAAAGTACTTGAAATCTTAAGTTTATTTTGTGCATTTTTTAGCAGCTTAGGCACACTTCTTTTCGGCTTCTAGGAGGGCTTCTCCGAGAAGCTCCCCTCTCCTAGCTTCTTCCAGAAGCCCGACTCAAAAATTTGCTTTGACTTCCAAACTACTCTTTTCAAGACTAATTTAGAAGTCTAAACGAATTTGTGAGTCGGGCTTGTGGGAGAAGATGGAGGAGGGGAGCTTCTCGGAGAAGCCCTCATAGAAGCCGAAAAGAAGTGTGCCTTACTGGCCTAAAAAATAATTTTCACAAGAGTGAGGTGTCTTTTTTTGGCAAAGTAGTTGATAAACAAGACATGTATGCTTATATTTTTACTTGCATAAAGGAGACTTTCCCTTTAAGTATCTGGGGGTGCTCATGCACTTCAAAAAGCTTCTTGGCAGTTATTTGAAAGATACTGAGGATAAAGTTGAGAAAAAGAATGCTAGTTGGAAAGGGAATTTAACATCTATTGGTTCTAGATTAATTCTTATAGAATCTTCTTTAAGTAACGTTCCAGTTATATGATGTCTGTGTTTTTAATGCCCAAGGGTTTTATGACTTTTATCAGAAGATGTGATTTTTATAGAGCTCGAATGCTTTGGCAAGAGAAAGCAAAAGTTAAGAAGTATCATGTAGCCAGCTGGAATATTGTTTGCGAACCTAAGGATCACGGGGGGCTTGGGGTGGATTTGGCGTTTAGAAAATGAAGAGGGTGTTTGGCAGGATATGGTAAGAGCAAAATACTTGAAGAAATGTACTCTTACTCAATGTAAAACCAGTCCTTTACATTCTCAGTTTTGGTCTGGCCTGCTTTCTGTTAGAGATATTCTTTTATAAATGTTGTAAATGCATTATTAGGGATGGTAAAAAGACTAGGTTTTGGGAAGACATTTGGGTTGGTCAGAAACCTTTATGCCAAAATTTCCCGAGACTGTATAACATTTATTACTCGCATAATGTTACTGTTAATCAAGTTATTGCAAGTAATTTTGATTGTTTGAAATTTAGAAGGTTCCTTCGGGAGGAAACTAAAGAGATGTGGTGAAAACTAATAGAAACTTGTAGTGGTGTTTGCTTGACTGATTCCCCAGATAGGGTGAGTTGGCTGCTAACTAAATCTTGTGTCTTTTCTGTTAAATCGTTATATTCCTTTCTTATTGCAAAAAGAGTCACTTCCCCTTTAAGAAACTATGGAACCTCAAGCTGCCTTTGAGAATCAAAGTTTTTTGTTTGCTTTTGATAGGAATAGGGTCCTGACCAAGGAAAATTTAATGAAAAGAGGATGGAAAAAAGTACAATGGTGTGAGTTTTGTGATAATCATGAAACTACTGAGCATTTCTTCTTTTTGTGCCCTCTTGCGAAGTATGTCTAGACAATAGCTAGCGTTTCTTTGGGAATTGATCAGGTTCCGATCAGTTTCCATGGCCTGTATGATAGATGGTTATCTTCTTTTGTTGGTCGAGATAGAACTGCTATTATGATAGGAGTTATAGCTGTCTTTTGGGCTGTATGGAAAACTAGGAACAAATCCTGTTTTCAAAGAATCAGACCTGGAGACCCTACTAATGTGGTGTTGTATATGTGCAATTTTTTGCATGTCTGGGCGAAACTACAGAAAAACGGGCTCTGAAGAATGCTGCTGCAGGGGGCTAGCAAAATGGCTCGAGTGGCGCAGGAGATTTTTGGGCAGAGACATGGATGGAATCCAATAAACACAAGAATTGATCAGTGATCTCTGCCTTTCACCTTGGTGCCTTCTCTTTCCTTTTTGTTTTCATGTTTGAACTGCATTAGATGAAGCCTGTATGTTTTGGAAAAGTTGAACCTTTATGCTTAGTTGGTAGCCTTTTTCAGTTATCTTCCTGGTGGTTTTGTCATTTTCAAAAAGAGTAAGGGTTTGTGCTGCTGTTTTTGTGTTGATGCAAGGCTGAAACCTGCTAGATCCGTGTGTGGTCAACTCCAATTTCTTAACTGAAATTGGTAACCCTCTTTTGGGCTCCTTTCCCTAAAAAAAGGCGCAGCCCCTATTATCTTCCGTGGAAGTCTCTTTTGGGTTCCTTGTTGCCTTCCTCCTGTGCTCGCCACTGTCCAAGGTTGATGCTTTAGAGGCGCAATGCACGCCGTTGCCGGTGAGTCCAAGATCTACTTGCCACCTCTTTCAGGCATCAAGGATGGATGGTGCGTCGACAAGGGGAGTTCAGTTGGAGCAGTCGGTCCTCGGAGGTAACCGGTGTACGCGGCGATGTTGCGCAGCTTAGGACTGGCTCTTTTGTTTTGTAGTTCTGATGTCAGTGGTGGCTGTCTTCGGACTAGCCGGATGTGGAGTGCGTTCTGTGCTCGTTCTTCGCAGCGAGTTGTAATCGTTTTGCTCTACTGGGTTGTGTTGTGTGGGGTGGTGTCTGCTCTTTCTTGAGCATGTAAATCTCTTCTTATCTATCAATGCATCGAAAGGCAAAGATTTTGCGTTTTCGTGAAAAAAAACATTTGCATAGTCATGTAAAAAATGCCAACTGAACATGGATAACGATGGTCAGAATGTCAGATACGCATTTTCATGTCCAGGAACATAATTTTCCAGCAAACAACAAACGTACCATTTGCCTTTTCAGGACTGTTCATAAACTCATTCCCATGTTCCTCATACGGCGTGTCAACATGTGAGCAGCAAAACCAGCGCCGCATAATGGCCTACCGGTCGACTTCTCGTTTTGCTTGCTTCCTCTCCCTGCCACAAGGGCAACCAAAATTTGACATTACCAGAAAAGGTCAGGCTAATACTAGCAATCCAATTACAATACATAAGATAAAAGGACATAACTATCTATCTATGTAGGGTGACATAGCTTCTTATCACTGGAAAAAGGACCAGGCTTCATAAAATTCTACCATCCCACCCTCTGTTATCCCCCACAATCAAGCAACATTGAGAAGTCTATTCTGACCTGGGATGATATACACTACCTCCCATAGCATAACACTGAACATCGATGTGCTCAACCAAGAAAAAAGGAGGGGGAAGGGGAAGATGTCATTCTCTATGCCTAAGGTTCACCCCATGGCTAAATTACAAAACCACGAACAGCATCAGTACCTTTCACAGCGCATGATACTCTCATTCGCATGGCATAGGCATTTGGCGGAGAAATTAATGGGTCCCAAGTAAGTAGTGACCTGCCGAACACAAACGACGGAGGAGGCGCGACTCACCTCGGCTGCGCGCGGCGGCGCGGTGAAGCAAGAAATAGACGGCGGCGGCGGCGCGAGGAAGGGGCTCTGAGAGTCTTGGGGAGAAGAGGAGCTATCTCTGTATCGTAGAAGAGGAGCTATCTGGGACGGCGGCGAGGAGGGAAAAAGAATGGGAAGGGAAGAGGGAGTGGCAGCTCCGACTTCGTTATTAATTAATTATTATTAAAGCTGAAACAAAAGAAAAACTGAACATTTTTTCCGCTCTGTATCATCGTCCTTTCCAGCTCGCCGCCGTCCGGATTGATTTTCTCTAACGTGATTGGCGATGATCGTTTAATTTTGTTTAATCGGTCCGTCCATGATTGGTGTCGAGTGATTGTCCTGGCTTTGGGATTTTGGTTTGCGTGGCAGTTGGTGGCGATTCTGCGGTGGGCCAGGTCCTGGTAGTGTACAACCAGCTTCAGAACAAGGTTTCGGTGGTCTTGTTGAGAGGAAGGATCGAATAATGGAATCGCAACCCAATCATCCAACTGCTTGTCGAGGCATGTGAAACTGCGGAAAATGCATGTCTGCCCTGGGCTGCATCTGAACGCAAGCCATCCACGGTTCCAGATACTTCGCGATTCGGCACATCATTGTTACAAACGTATAGCGCGTGTACAGACAGTTATATGAGCCGTATCTCCTACTAGTAGGTACTGTTCGTCATAATGGTGGGCCAGGTTGTTCTCTGCCTAGCTTGTTCCACCCTCGTAAATCGAGGAAAAACTGGCTTCTTAAAAAAAAAAAGTCATGCGGCCTTCCACTACTCGAAAGCCGTTTGCGCATTAGCGCAAGCCGGACACAGAGATGTCAGACGTTGCTTGCCAATCGAAAAGGCTTAGAGCAACTCCAGCCGTTGGCCGGCCGAATTGCCGACGTTTTTTTTGCCCGCTCGGGGGTCTCCGGCGGAAAAATTCGGCCTGGGGACGCGCCGATTTCCAGTCGCGTCTCTCAAACCCGGCGTTTTTTTGGCGAGTTTTGGTCGATGAACCTCATTTTTATAGCAAATTCATTATTTCTAAAACAAATTTATCATTTGTATCAAATAATTCGACGGAAAAATTATTACAAATAGTTTAATAAATCATAAATTTTAAAACAAGTTTTTTTAAGATAAATTACATAAACCTAGACCTCGCCTTTGCGCCTCCACAGATGCTCCACCAGATCTTGCTGCAATTATTGATGAACTACTGGGTCTCGGATCTCCTGACGCTTTGCAAGTAAGGCAGTCCATGATGCCGGTACAGGCAGACGCCGACTCTCCTCCTGATCCTCGCTCACGAGAGGACCCTGTCTGAAGTATGGCACCTTCTTCTCCTTCTCATCCACTGGATTCTTCCGCTCGCTCTCAATGATCATGTTGTGCAAGATCACACAGCAATTCATCACCTCCCACATCTGATCTTTCGACCAGGTCATAGTGGGATAGCGGACAACAGCAAATCGAGCTTGCAGCCCACCAAATGCCCGCTCAACATTCTTCCTGCAAGCCTCCTGGCACTTGACATACCAAGCTTGAGCCGTCTTCGGCACATGGTTTGAGATAGTCTTCACAAGTGTGGACTATTTTGGATAGATTCCATCTGCCAGGTAGTATCCCTTGTTATAATGGTGCCCGTTGATCTCGAAGTTCACCGGGGGAGCATTACCTTCCACAAGCTTGGCGAAGACATTGGAGCACTGCAGGACGTTGATGTCGTTGTTAGATCCTGGCATTTCAAAGAAGGAATGCCAAATCCAGGTATCATACGAAGCCACTGCCTCAAGTACGACACTGCAACCGCCTTTGTGCCCTTTGTACATCCCCTGCCAAGCAAATGGACAGTTTTTCCATTGCCAATGCATGCAGTGGATACTTCCTAGCATTCTAGGAAATCCTCTTGCTTCATTCTCGGCTAGGATCCGAGCAGTGTCTTCCGCAGTGGGTGTTCGCAAATATTCAGGTCCAAACGCTCCCACTACGGCTCTGCAGAACCTGTAGAAACACTCAAGCACGACGGAGTCGGCCATGTGCAGATAGTCATCCTGCGAATCAGCTGGAGCTCCGTATGCAAGCAGTTTCAAAGCGATCGTGCACTTCTGGAGCAAGGAAAATTCAACCGTGCCGGTGCAATCCTTCTTACAAACGAAGTACCTGTCGAACTCTCGGACGCCATGCACAATCCTGAGGAAGAGCTTCCGGTTCATCTTGAAACGGCGTCGAAATGTCTTCTCGCCGTGCAATGGATCATCGGCGAAGTAGTCGGCGTACAGCATGCAATAGCCTTCGGCACGCTGATGTTGCTTGCTCTTTTGGCGATGTGGTGCCGAGCCACCGCGCTTCGGCCGCGCTTGGGCGTACAGGCCGGCCAGACAGGCGAGCATCTGCAAGTGCTCTTCGTCGTCGTCGGCGGCGCCGTCGGCTTCCTCTTCCATCAGAGCGGCGAGCATGGCCTCGTCGTTGGAGTCCATCTCAAGCAAAACGTCGAACACCTCGCGGACAGGGTGGGCGCGAAGCTTGATCGCGACGGCGATTCACCTCGAAAACTCGAGCAGCGGCGGATGGGGGTGGGGGGGATTCGGTAGGGCGTGCCGTCGTGGTGGTTGGTGGCCTATTCTGGCGGCGCGTTCGTGGCGGAAGGGAGGAGTTGGTGTCGGCGGCGGGGTGATACGTCTCAAGCGTATCTATAATTTTTGAGTGATCCATGCTAGTTTTGTGATATTGTCACATGTTTTTACTGTCATTTATATCATTTTTATGCATTTTGTCGGACTAACCTATTGACAAGATGCCCAGTGTCAGTTCCCTGTTTTTGCTGTCTTTTTGTTTCAGAAATTTACTTCTGCAAATATTCTCGGAATTGGATGAAAATTTACGAGGAATTTTTTACTCGATGGAAGGCACCAGGACACCAAAGGCAGCCCTGGGGGCTACCCACAGGCCAGGGGCGGCCTGCAGCCGCGGCCTGGGGGCCACCCGTGGGTGGGGCCCGCCCCTGCCCGTGGGGCACCTCCTCGGCCCCCTCCGACGCCTATAAATTGCTATCTGACCTAAAACGTCGAGGCGGCTATTATTTTCTAGAAAATCGACCCCAACGCGCCGTCACCGAAACCCTAGTTCGGGGTCCAATCTGAAACTGATCCCGGCACTCTGCCGGAGGGGAGATCGATCTCGGAGGGCTCTTCATCGTCATGCCTTCCTCCGGGATGATTTGTGAGTAGTCTCACCTTGGACTATGGGTCCATGGCAGTAGCTAGTTGGTAGTCTCTCTCTTGTGCTTCATGTCTTATGATCTTGTGAGCTGCCTAACATGATCAAGATCGATTATTGTAATGCTATGTGATGTGTTTGCTGGGATCCGATGGATTATGAAGTTACGTTCAGATTGTGCATGATTCTTATATGAGTAATTTATGTTCTTGCATGCTCTCCGATGTGCGTAGTTACTTTGGCCAAGTGATTGTGTGTATCTCCAAGAGAGGGTATTTATGCTAGATAGTGGGTTCATGCCCCCTTTTGTTCCTGGGCACGAGTGACAGAAACGTCTAAGGGCGAGGGTGTGCTGTTGCTACTAAGGGTAAAACAGCGGTGTTAATGTCTCTTTTGATATTAGTATTGCTTACTTCATACACTTTACTTAATGGAATTATTTGTTGATTGCAACTTAATACCGTTGGGTGACAGGCTGGATAGCGATCCCACGGTGGAATTTTTAGACAAAGACGATGTTGGACTCAACGGTCTTTGTTCCTTGTCGTGCTGCCTCTATAAATATTATCATGTCCTTTTTGTCATAGCTAAATTGGGTTTGTGTCATGATCTTGTCAATTGCCTAGATGTAATTCGTTCACCCATCACATGCATATTTTATTTACTTGAGAGACTCTACTAGTGAACCCATGGCCCCCGGTCCATCTTTTTACATTGTTTACAACCTCATTTACTTGCTTTTAATCATCATTACTTCTCTGGTCACTTTTCATATTTCATCTATTTCATCATACAATTAACCGCTTTGTTTTCTGCGAGACCGGAAAGATTGACAACCTTTCCACCGTTGGGGGCAAAGTATTTTGGTTGAGTGTGTGCAGGTCCACGTCTGTTGAAGGTCAAGCGCCAGAGATCTTCAACATTCACCTCGTTGTTGATTTCAAAGTCCTACTGGTTCGATAAACCTCGGTTCGTTAAATGAGGGAAAACTGCTACTAGCTGCAATTCCGCCTTCGCTTGGGGCACCACCCAACTTATTTTAATACAGCAGCACGGGGGGAGGGAGACGAGGAATGGGGCGAATCTTTGGTGGGGTATGTGTGTTCTCTCGCCGACAGGGCTGGCCCGCGCGGCTTTTCCCTTTCGCCGGTGCCCCCAGGCGGAACCCAGCGCGATGGGTTCGGCCTGGGACGCCGGATAAAATTTGGGCCAAATCCGGTGAAAAACGAGGCCTTGGGGGGAGGGGGCGCTGAGGGGGCGACTACGAGGAAAATGGGCCGTCGGCGTCAAAAAGGGGGTGCTCTCGGGGGCGGCGACTGGAGTTGCTCTTATCTACGAGTGCGCGACGGCTCGCGCGGTCCGCGGAGCGCGCAACGCGTTGACGAACGTGGGGTGGGCCCCACCCGCATCCACCCGATCCCCTTCCTTTCTCTGCCACATTACCTTCCTCTGTTTCTTCACCATCCCCGAGCCGGCGTCGGCGACGCCGCGCCGACCGCCAGGGAGGCGCGAAGGAGAAGGCGGCGGTGATTCTGGACCGGTGAGGCGAAGCCGAGCTACACTTAACGAGGGGGGTGAGGGGTGCTCGCCGATGACGAGATCCGGTCGGTGGGGGGGGGGGGGGGGGTGTTAGATGGAAGGTCGGGGGAGGCGGCAGACCGGCGGAGGAGGAGGTTCGAGTAGGGCGGAGCGGCGAGGCGCGCGCGGGAGCGCCGCCGGTCGCGGGCAGCGGGGCAGGCGGTTAGGCCGGCGGTCACGGCGGGGGGCGCTCGTCTTTCTCTTCCCATCTCCCTTGTCGCGTAGCTGTCGGAACGGGCTCCGCGCGCGCATAAGGTAGACCTGCCCCTTGCCAATAGCCAAACACTGATAACGTAACTTTTTTTCTTACCAGTTCCATATAAGTGCATTCTGCGTGACGAGGGTCGTCATGCCAACGTATCCCCTCCACATGCTACAGACATTCTTGCAGAGACTAGACTGTTCAAATTGTTGTGAATATGTACAAGAAAACGGAAGTGCGATTTTTGGTACTGCGAGCATCGTTACGCTCACTGCATCAGGGGGCAGTACTGAACCTCTTAATCCAAGCTGCTGGAGGTGACAGCCACTGAGAACATTTTTGTTTTTATAAAAGCTAAAAAACGAGTGAGTAGTTTTGGAGCTCGAGCTCCATATAGCTCGTTTAAAAAAAATTAAAATTTGTATTTTCTAGTTTCCAAAAATTCCGAAACAAATCCAAAATGTAGATAGTTATGTGATCTACGAGTGTAAAAAAATTCAATTCGAAATTCATTGTATATAAGGACGGGCAAAAAAGACAAATAAGTGGATCTGGGTCGTGAAAATACACCGTTTCAAGAGGTTGAAAATTTCCCAGATTTTTCTTTTTCTACAGCCTATATTATGATTTTGGTTTGCAAATTTGCACACTCATAGATCTCGAGATTACTACATGTAGTTTTTTTGTTTCCAATTTTTGGAAACAAAAAATAATGCTTTTGATTTTTTTTTTTGAAAAAGAGCTACATGGAGCTCGGGCTCCGTTAGCACTTTCTGCTAAAAAAAGTCATTTTCACAAACATTTCTGCCATTCAACCTAGAATGTGGAGATGTACGCGCGCAACTTTTTCCAAAAAAAAGTTCTGAGATTTAAAAGTATGTTTTGCCTTGGTGAGAAATGTATTTTTCCGACGGATGCGTCGCGTGCTACTTTAGATTAAGCATATGTACGATAAAAATAACATATGATGGAAAGATAGAAAAAAGGACCGACATGACAACATAAACCAGAGAGATGATCAAACATGAAGCATGCCTCGGAAACCACAAATGGAGCCCATTTTCAAAAGTTTTATAATGACATTTTAAAAAATAGGACAGATGAAATCGTAGATGTAGTCAGCGATGTATTTTACAAATCTGTAGAACCACAATGCGAAATATCTTTCATTTTGGGCTACACAAAAATAAGAAAATCTGATAAAAATTTGAGGTTTCAAAATTTGGGGGATTCTGTCATATATTTGAAGGTATTTGTCTAGAAAATTATTATATCGAACATGCATTTTATGAAAAAATCAAACTCCGGTCTGATTCAATTTGGGGATTTTTTTGGCTCGTCACATTAGTAGGTATAACATCCATGTTGATGTTATTTACTATGTACATGCACTGTTTTTACAATGAGAGATCGAGTTGCTAGCAGAGCTTGTGAGGAAAACAAAGTACGGGTGAACACCATGTCACCAACTCACCATGACCACGATCATATTTTTTTTTGAACAAGGGGAGGGGCCTCGAAGGACCCCGAACATGCTGCATTAATTGTGGGCGGTTACAAAATTACAAACCAGTCCTGAAGTCTAACACAGAGGACCCTAGAAATAAAAACAGAAAAGCAATCGAGTCCTGATCCTCCACCGCGTCGGCCACTCCCGATGCCACCGGGGACAAAGCCACTTGAGGCAACGAGAGCGTTGAGAGCCGACGGCGCTCCATGGAAGAGCCTCCACGCCGGAGGTTGTACTGATGCCAAACGGCATCCGGAGTGGCCACTTGCAAGGCCAAAGATCATGGTGGCAACAACGGCCACCATGTGTGCATCTCCAAGCTGCAGCAACAACGATCCAAGATCTTCTCCAGATCCACCGGTCTCCACATCTGCCAGCACCTTTGAAAGAGCATGGTTGCCCCATGCGTGGTTTTGGTAATTAATGACAATCTCCATATGTTGGAGTCAAGGCTAAGGGAAGAAGATTATATATTGATCAAGGCTTAGTGCAAGTTGATCAACACACAAGGCTAGTGATGTATCAAGAGGGATCGTATGATCTCATCACTAGTGGAAAATAGCCTATAGGTAAGGTGCTTACCTGTGGCGCACCAGCCACCCGTGCGCCACTGGTAACTTACCAGTGGCGCATCTGGCCTCATGCGCCACTGGTAAGCACCTTACCCATGGCGCATCTAGCGTCCAATGCGCCACTGGTAAGTGGCGCATGTGTCACAGGTGCACCACTTGTAAGGGAGGTACCAGTGGCGCATGTGGCCCAAGTGCGCCACTGGTACTTTTCTGCACTTTCTGCTCACATGCACCCCCTCCCCCCCCGTGGACCGCCTTTTTAGTTTTGAAATGGATGAAAGAAAATGATAAAAAAATTCAAAAAATAAAATCCTTTGAGATTTAGTTATGTTATGTTCCCTACTTGGTAGGGAAATTAACAAACATGAATTTTGATGTATTTTGCAAAAAAAACTTTATGGAAGAGTAAAACGGCGATAACTTTTGAGCCGTTTTTGGGCTACAGAATCCCCAAATTTGAAAGGGAACTATTTCTTTTTTGACGTTTAAGATTTCAGAGAAAAAATTATAAAGGGCCTCACTTACCCGTGGCGCAAGGGATGCATGGTGCGCCACGGGTAGTTGTAATACTCGTGGCGCACCACTATGAGATGAGCCACGGGTAACCTGGGGGGCAACACCACGATCCGACGGCTCCCAACGACTTAAACTAGCACACGGTCCATGTCCTCCTTTCTTCTTGTTTCTGATTGGCCGAGAGGATAGAGGCATGGATTGGCACCTCTCCTCTCCCCTCTTCCTCCTTTCCTCTCTATCTCCTCCTCCTCTCCTCTCTATCTCCTCTCTTCCTCCTCCTCTCTATCTACTCCTCCCTCTTCCATGGCCGCAACCCCGACCTCCCTCCTTCTCCTCCATGGCCGCCGCCCCGACCTCCCTCCTTCTCCATGGTTCCCGACCTTCCTCCTCCATGGCCTCCGCCCCGACCTCCTTCCGACCTGGTCGTCCCAGCTTCCTCCGGCCTCGTCCCGTCCCTGTACCCGCCTCCGGCCTCCTCCGGACCCCTCCGACGAGCCCCTGCCGGCTCGCCCCGTCCCCGTCCCGGTTGCCGTCCCTATCGAGGACGAATGCGACTTTTTTTTAATTTGGAAATTGTTACCAGTGGCGCACCAAAATAGGGTGCGCCACGGGTATTTGATTTAAAAAAACAAAATTGTTACCAGTGGCGCACCAAAATGAGGTGCGCCACGGGTAACTGGACTACCTATGGCGCATCAACATGGTGCGCCACTGGTAAATATTACCAGTGACGTGGTAGCCGTGGCGCACCATGATGCGCCACTGGTAAGGAAAATAGGTGCGCCACTGGTAGGCTTTTTCCTACTAGTGCATGCTCATGGAGGATGGTGTCATGGTGATCGTCATCAAGATAATGGCCAAGTGAAGACATGTCGAAGAAGTGGTTCTCCCATATTGGTGTATTGGGGGCATCACGTGAGTCTTCACCGAGCGGAGCGCAATCAAGAAAGGTGGTCCAACTTGAGAAGACAAAGATCGTCATCATCTAGCTCAAGTGGATTATGCGCAAGGCAAAGGTATGATCTTGATAGGTTTTCTATTTTACCGGTCTCATGATGTTAGTTGAGAGACCGGGTTATAGGATAGATAACCGTATTTAAGAGGGGCTCTTAAGTGAGTAACTTGGTCGCATCTTTGTGGAGAGCTCAAACCTTTGCATTCTTGGCATATCATCTTTCTTGATTGTTATTTGGCTTTTATCCATGTGAGGATTTAGTTCTTGTGTTCATATTCATACCAAGCTCTAGTTCATCAAAAACGGATTTCATGAATATCTTGTTGCGTTTTTTATGTTGGAGGTTTTACCGGTTTGTCTTTTCTAAGAGTGGTCAAACTATCTTCTTGTGGTTTCCTCCTCACATGATGGACTATGATGTGTATATGCATGATCTTGTGGGGCTTGTGATTATCTTCGAAACAAGTCTAAGATCATAAAAAACGGAATCTGGATGAAAAACTTGTTGGGTTCTTTATGTTGGAGGATTTACCGATTGTTCTTAATACAAAGGTTTTAACTTTCTACATTTGGTTTTATTCTCCCTTGTTGGACTATGATGTTTCTCTGTATATTCTTGTAGAGCTTTTCGTTTTGATTCCAACGAGCCCAAGAACATCGAAAACGGAGTTCGGATGATAAAGATATCTTCGTTTTCGTGTTGATGTTTCTGCAGTTTTTCTGTAGGCCGGAGTCTCCGGCCCTAGACCGGAGTCTCCGGTCTACGCAGTTTATTTTTCGTCCAAAACGTGGTGTGGTACTGGACCCTGGTCTGGAGTTGCACCGGAGTCTCCGGCCCTTGGCCGGAGTGTCCGGTCTGAGCAGACCGGAGTCTCCGGTGTAAGCTGGCTGCAATGACTCTTTTTCGTGGGGACCTATAAAAGGCCCCCTGTAACGCCCCAAGATCGGTACTATGCATATTTGAGCGTTCCAGCCAAATCCGCATAATAACGATCCTAAAGGACGCCCACCAGGCGTAACGTGCACGTCGCAACACACACGTTATGCGGGTGGAATTGTGATAACATTACAACAGTTCTCGATGGAACCCACAAAGAACATATATACAACAACGACTCACCGAGTCAAGAACAACAAAGATACAATACAAAGATCCAAAGAACAGCGAAAACAGGTAGCGTCCGGCTATGGACAAGAAACAAATTGGACTAAGAGTCCTGAAGATAAACAAAGGCACCATATCCCTGCCCAGGCCAAGCCGGAGGGATTCCCAAGCTAACGTCGTCACACTTCAAACCTGTTTGGCTGCATTGGAATAGCAGCCCCGAAGGGGTCAGTACTAGTAGAAGTACTAGCAAGTAATACTCACAAGATATCAAAGCTGGAAATCTGGGGAAAGAGGGTTAGCGATTGAGGCGGCAAGCAGCACTAACAACTTATAGAGACACACTACAACTTTCGTCTAAAGAGACAAGGTAAGAGAGCGCATAAGAAACCAACTATACTACTCACCAAACAAACCCGCCCTAAAACGACTCCCTCGTATCCTCGGCCCACGAGGAAGAAGTCCGGGCACTCACACGGTGGACAAGTTTTATGGGTTATTATTCAAGTAATCTATCTTACTCGTCAAGTTATAATCATTAGGTGCAAGTTGTCTATGATCTTTTTAGCCAGTGCATTTCACCAAGTCGTCCATAACCGCGGACACGGCTTTTCGAAAAGATTTCACCCTGCAGGGATGCACCAATGAACCCACACGCATTGAAACACTCGCTTAGAGGTGTACCAGTGGAGCGTTCGATGCAATACTTCCCTTCTCTACAAACAAGTCTAGGGAGCCACCTAGCTAGGTCTGATCCACCTTGAGAGTCCGGCCGAAGCTTCGAGGTGGGCCTAACCGTTGCGTGCGCGGCTTCGGGAGGAACACTCATACGATTGCCCTCCGTCCACATTCGATAAGCGACCAGGCAGCAAGACCTACCGAAACACCCGAACTACTTGTGGCATCTGGACAAGTTTGAGGATCCGGTAATAGATTGCGGGGAGGCCCATAGAACTCCCACATGTGGTTAGTGCGCTCAGTCTTGGATCAGCGGAAAAGAACTCGGGTCCTAGGCGACACTAGCAGAATAAATCACCACGATTGGCCTTCCGCCGGTGCCTTATCTTTATTATATTATTCCCATCGCAACAGAAAATAAAGATTACCATTTTAGTTGAGCCTAGCTATCATATTAAAACAAGACTAGATAAAGAGATAACAAGACTGAAGCAAAGCACCTAAGCATGCACTACGACTCGCAAGGCCAACAAGGTAAACAAGAAACATGGTAATAGGACGTGGAGGTGTGGCTATATCATGGCTGCAAGGTAAACATGCATATAGGATCGAGACACAAGCATCGTGACATAAGGCTAGCAAGGAACAAAAGATAGGACGAGTGAGAGACAGAAAACAAGCAAAGATAGCAAGGGAGTATCACTTGCCTGCAATCCGGTAGAGGTAGCAGAACCTGTCGTTGCTCAAATCAACTCAACGGCCTATCCCGAAGAAGCAACGAACACTGGGCAACGGAAAAGATGCATTTTACTCTACGGCAAAAGAAGCGGCATGTTGATGACATGATGCATGACAAATTAAAGGTTGTCCAATTTTATTACCTAACACATGGCAAAACAATTTAAATGGGATCGGTGCAAAATATAGATGCACCGGACAAATCCCATAATTAAATTGATTTAATTCGACTAGATGAATAAAGGTTCGATGTTAATTAATGATGCATGATTTTAGAAGATACACATATATATGATATAGGGTTTAGGGTTGGGGTCACACATCGGATTCGGGGAAACTTCGGATTCGGAGAGGAAGTAGTCGTCGTAGTCGAAGTAGCCGAAGTAGCCGAAGTAGTCGAAGTCGTGGAATTAGTCGTACTCGGGTCGTAGTCGTTGCGGACCTTGGCGTTCCGGGCTTCAGGGTCGACGGGGTTCATGGTGGTCGGGGGTCGGACACCGGTCTTCACGGACGCGCACGAAGGCGGTCGGCACAAAACATAAATGAAGAACTTGTTGCATTTCCGGTGTCGGGGAAGATCTTGTCGAATCGCCGTTCACGGTCATTGGGGTTCACGGCACCGAATATCTTGTCGGTCCACGGAGATCTTGGCGTCGGGAACGGCTTCACGGAGGCAAACATCGTGGAACTTGTCGTCGGGAACGGGAAAAGCATCGGGAACATCTACGGAAATGGAATTCAGGGAATCGGGAAACACCGGGGACGGAGACGTCGGGAGCGGGACAAGCACAACAGGGAACTCAACAGAGACGTCAACGGGGAAGTATACCACCGGGCACCACAACACGGAGGCACGAAGCCGGGGACCGGACACGGCCGTCGGGGAAACACGGCATGGTCACGGGGACGGAGACACACGGGCAGCAACACACCGGGGAAAAACCAATCCACGACACGGACGGGAACACAGCGGCAGCAGCAGCACAAGCACGGGCTGGTGGTGGAGCAGCAGGTTGACGGGGACAGAGACGACAACAGCAACACCACAAGACGGAGAGGGACACGACAAGAGCCGCAGCAGGCGACCACCTGCAGGGGGCACACAGCAGCAGCAGCTCGGGTGGAGGAGACGGTCTAGCAGCGACAGCAAGGAGGAGCCGAGATGGTGGCCGACGCTGCAGGGGAGGAGGACTCGAACTGGAAGGCAGGAGGAGGTGGTAGAAGGGCGGCCGGCGACGCGGTTCAGGCGCGGACGTGGGAGGTGTAGGCGCGGTGGAGGCGAAGGAGATGGAGGGGAGCTCGGGGAAGCGGGCACGCGCGGGTGGAGTTGGAGGAAGAGGATGGGGACCGGACGGCGCGGGGCCAAGGCAGGCATGCCAGAGAGGGAGAGCCGCGCGGGGAATGGAGGAACAAGGGGATTGGGGCAGGGGGAGAGAGGAGGAGCGGCCTAGCGGTGGGAGCAGGAGGAGAGCAAGGGAGGAGAGGAGGAGGGGCACGAGGGCGAGCAGGGGCCGGACGGGGAACGCGGCGGCCCGGGGCGAGCAGAGTGCGGTGGTGGCAGGTGGCCCGGAGAGGCGCGAGTGCGGGGAAGAGTGGAGGAGCAGGTGGAGAGCCGGGCGACGGAGCAGAGGCGCGGGAGTGGGCGAGCTGGCCGGCGCGGGGCGCGGCCGGGCCGAGGTGGAGCGGGGATCGGGGCAGCTGCGGGGAGGTGGAAGAAGAGGATGCCACGGGAAGAAAAGAAAAGGAGGAAAGAAGAAAGGTAAAGGAGATGGGGGAGGGACCCAAAAGGAATTTCCCAGGGACCTAAGCGCGAGGTGGAGGGGCCTCTTCGCAAAAACAGAAAACGGGAAGAGGGTGGCTGCAAGAGGCAGGAGGTGGGAAAGGAAAAGACCAGGGGGCTGGCTAGGGTTTGCTCTAGGGTTTGCTTTGCTGGGCTTTTGGGCCTAGCTAGCTGGGCTGCTCTCTCTAACTCAAAAACATTTATTTTCTTTTGCAAAAATAATTTCGGCAAATAATTTTAGAAAACGGAGACAATTTTAGAAAAATAAAATAGGGTTTAATAAAAATAATTTTTGTTGCCAAAAATATGCGATGCAAAGATGCTGATGTCATGATGATGCAAAAAGAAAAACAAACAAAAACTATTTGGGCAAAAACCCCGGGGCATCACACCCCCTTCTTCCCAAAAGGGTTAAGAGCTTCTTCCAGCACGTTTTTCCTCTCTCCCCCACCATTGCTGACCTTGGAAAGCTTGCCCCCCTCTCAATCCCTCCCATGATTCTTGCATATCTTTGAGGGAAAAGTGAGAGGAGATCTAGAGGAACCTAGTGGATCTAGATCTTGGAGTTCTTTTGTGGTTTGCTAATCGGTGAATGATGCGTTGGGTGGTGCCCCAAGCGAAGGCGTGGATGTAGCAAGTAGCAGTTTTCCCTCGTTAACGAACCGAGGTTTATCGAACCAGTAGGACTTTGAAATCAACAACAAAGTGAATGTTGAAGATCTCTGGCGCTTAATCTTCAACAGACGTGGACCTGCACACACTCAACCAAAGTACTTTGCCCCCAACGGCGGAAAGGTTGTCAATCTTTCCGGTCTCGCAGAAAACAAAGCGGTTAATTGTATAGTGAAATAGATGAAAATATGAAAATAGTGGAGTAATGATGATGAAAAGTGATGAATAAAGGTTGCAATTAATGTAAAAAGATGGACCGGGGGCCATGGGTTCAGTAGTGGAGTCTCTCAAGTAAATAAAATACTCATATGATGGGTAAACAAATTACAGCTGGGCAATTGACAAGATTATAACACAAACTTAATCTAGCTATGACAAAGAGAACATGATAATATTTATGTAGGCATCACGACAATGAACAAAGACCGTTGAGTCGAACTGCATCTTGATACGTGTCAAACGTATCTATTATTTTTGAGTGATGCATGCTAATTTTGTGATGTTGTCACATGTTTCTATTATCATATCGCATCATTTTTATGCATTTTGTTGGACTAACCTATTGACAAGATGCCCAGTGCCAGTTCCCTGTTTTTGCTGTTTTTGTATTTTAGAAAATCACTTCTGGAAATATTCTCGGAATTGGACGAAAATTTACGGAGATTTTTTATACGAAATAAGACACCCGAAGACCAAAGGGGAGCCTGAGGGGCCACCCACAGGGCACAGGCGCCCCCTGCCGCGGCCCCCCTTGGACCCGCGGGTGGGGCCCGCCCCTGCCCCCTGGGCACCGTCTCGGCCCCCTCCGACGCCTATAAAATCCCAATTAACCTAAAAACGATGGGGCGGCCATTATTTTCCAGAAAAGTCATCCCGAGGCGCCGTCACCTCAAACCCTAATTCGGGCTTGATTCTGAAGCAAATCCCGGCACCCTGCCGGAGGGGAGATCGATCCCAGAGGGCTCTTCATCACCATGCCTTCCTCCGGGATGATTTGTGAGTATTCCCACCTTGGACCTTGGGTCCATGGCAGTAGCTAGATGGTAGTCTCTCTCTCTTGTGCTTCATGTCTTATGATCTTGTGAGCTGCCTAACATGATCGAGATCGATTATTGTAATGCTATGTGATGTGTTTGCTGGGATCCGATGGATTATAAAGTTATGATCAGATTGTCCATGATTCTTATATGTTGATTTATGTTCTTGCATGCTCTCCGATGTGCGTAGTTACTTTGGCCAAGTGATTGTGTGTATCTCCAAGAGAGAGTATTTATGCTAGATAGTGGGTTCATGCCCCCTTTTGTTCCTGGGCACGAGTGACAGAAACGTCTAAGGGCGAGGGTGTGCTGTTGCTACTAAGGGTAAAACATCGGTGTTAAAGTCTATTTCGATATTTAATATTGCTTACTTCATGCGCTTTACTTAATGCAAATGTCTGTTGCTTGCAGCTTAATACCGATGGGTGACAGGCTGGATAGCGATCCCACGATGGACTTTTTAGACAAAGATGCAGTTGGACTCAATGGTCTTTGTTCATTGTCGTGATGCCTACTTAAATATTATCATGTTCTCTTTGTCATAGCTAGATTAAGTTTGTGTTATAATCTTGTCAATTGCCCAGCCGTAATTTGTTTACCCATCATATGAATGTTCTATTTACTTGAGAGACTCCAGTAGTGAACCCATGGCCCCGGTCCATCTTTTTATATCGATTCCAACCTTTATTCATCAGTTTTCACCATCATTACTCCTCTGGTCACTTTTCATATTTCATCTATTTCATCATACAATTAACCGCTTTGTTTTCTGCGAGACCGGAAAGATTGACAACCTTTCCGCCGTTGGGGGCAAAGTATTTTGGTTGAGTGTGCAGGTCCAAGTTCGTCAACGGAACGCATGACACGTTGACGTTCACCTCGTTGTTGATTTCAAGGTCCTACTGGTTCGATAAACCTCGGTTCGATACCGAGGGAAACTGCTACTTGCTACATCTCCGCCTTCGCTTGGGGCACCACCCAACTCTTCATCAGTAGCAATCGCATCTTTGTCTAAATAGTCCACCGTGGGATCGCTATCCAGCCTGTCACCCAACGGTATTAAGTTGCAAGCAACAGACAATTGCATTAAGTAAAGCACATGAAGTAAGCAATACTAATATCAAAAGAGACATTAACAACGCTGTTTTACCCTTAGTAGCAACAGCACACCCTCGCCCTTAGACGTTTCTGTCACTCGTGCCCAGGAACAAAAGGGGGCATGAACCCACTATCTAGTATAAATACTCCCTCTTGGAGATACACACAATCACTTGGCCAAAGTAACTACGCACATCGGAGAGCATGCAAGAACATAAATCAATATATAAGAATCATGCACAATCTGATCATAACTTTATAATCCATCGGATCCCAGCAAACACATCACATAGCATTACAATAGTCGATCTTGATCATGTTAGGCAGCTCACAAGATCATAAGACATGAAGCACAAGAGAGAGAGAGACTACCATCTAGCTACTGCCATGGACCCGTGGTCCAAGGTGGGACTACTCACAAATCATCCCGGAAGAAGGCATGGCTATGAAGAGCCCTCCGGGACCGATCTCCCCTCTGGCAGGGTGCCGGGATCAGCTTCAGAATCACCCCCGAACTAGGGTTTACGGTGACGGCGCGTCCTGGTGACTTCTAAGGAAAATAATGGCCGCCTCGACGTTTTAGGGTTAATGTGATTTTATAGGCGTCTGATGCATGTAAAATGCATACATGAACTTTGCATTATAATACTCATATTTCAATCATATAAGGGTTATATCATTGTTTTATAATGATTTAGGAAGATTTCACAGTTTTTCTATTTTTCTGGAATTAACCCTGCACTGGCAGAAAACCCTATTTTCTATTTTGATGTTTCAGGGACCCAAACGATGACCAATTGACCTGAAAATTTACGAGGATCATTTTTTTTGGAAGAAAGAAAGTGTAGGAGAGAAGGAAGCGAACATACGGAGACTCGAGGGCCAAAAGAGGTGGGCTCATGCGACCAGATTCCTTGGTCGCGTGGGACCCCCATCTTGGGCCTCGTGGCTCCGATGCCGTCCGTTTTCGTCTCCGTGGCTTCGTCTTGACCTAAAACCGACTATAAAAATAGTCCCCCAAGGAGTTTCGCGAGGAGGCGGCGGAGAAACACAAAACCACAAAACAGAGAGTCAGAAGGCTGTCGCCGGAGAAGATCGGAGGGGGGAAACACCGCCGGAATCACCTCCGGAGGGCTCCACCCCCCTCCGGTGTGTTCATCATCAACATCTACAACAAGATCATCTCCATCTCTCCACTGTAAACTCTTGGCAAACATGATGTATGATGCAATATACTATTCCCTTGATCTATTGTGTCTCCCCATCTATGTTTGAGAAGTGATTGGTTCATGGCAATAGTGAAATAGTTCGTTGTTTGGTTGCATACAAGTTTTGTTATCTTTTATGATTGTCTTTATGTACAATATATGAGTGCACTCATATGTTGGGGAATGCATGTAAGGTGATCACCGGCAATGTAATGGAGTGAGGGAGACTTGGGAGGACATGTAAACCTGAGACCGAGTCATGAAGTTACTTTATTGGGGGGATATACATAGGGGACCTTAGAACTTAAGGCTATGGTGGGACTTTATGTCTTAATAAATCTTGTGCAGTCATTTACTTGGCCATAAGAACCATCATAAGGGGTTTTAGTTCATTCACTTGGCTACACCTATTTATGGCTCCTTCCTAGAAGAAACAATTAAGACTGAAACATGTGCTTCACTAATTGTGACAACCACACGAATGAAATAAAAATTGCTAGAACATTTGCTCCCTTGAGATATTTGCTACTTGAGATATTTGCTACTTGCTACTTTGAGAAACTTGCTTGAGAAAACTGCTGAGAGAAACTTGCTCTAAGAAACTTGCGTTCGAAGCTTGATTGAGAAACTTGTTACTAGATAAACCCATGTAGCGACTCAACCCAATAATATGGATCTCGTCTATGAGTATAGTGCTAGTCCCGGATCGACTCGCTAGCACACTCATTACAAATGAATAGCAGTAACAAAATGCGTCTTTATTAATACCGAATATGATCCAGATTACAAAATCCTTACAACTTGCAAAGCTCAAGGCTAGCTCAAAACAAATATAAATAGATCAAACACACAGCGGAAATAAACGATAGATGAAGCCTCAATCTTGATGCGCCACATGCGAAGCATGTCGAGTGAAGAATCATGACCTAACGACTCTCAAACCTGCAACAGTGAAATTGCAGCCGTTCACGAATACGTTCAGTACATTTGGATTTGTACTGGAAAGTGTGCTTGAATGACTAATATTTAACTCTACCTAGCATCTACATGCTTATTTGGCTTGGTGGAGTTTCAAAGGCTAATTTTGCGAAAAGCAAGATTTATCCTATCAATTTTAAATAAAACATTTTCCAACAAATTAAAACATCCATTGGACACCGATTGAAATCAGTGCTCCTACCCCTTTGTTCTCCCATCAAATTTTATTTACTGAAGTTGGAATGAATGAGAACTCTTGTAGGATCTAGTCTAGTTGGCTCAAGTTGTCCGTAACAGGGGACACGGCTAAGTACTTAGGTTAAACTCTCGAGAGTGTTGCACACTTTACCCACATGGTCTATCTAACCCCATTTACCTAAACACTCAATTTGTATATAGGTTGGGAGAAAGCTAAACCGAGACCGTTGGGTAGTAAACCCTCAAGCCATCCACCGCGCCGTACCAAACCTACTACGCTACATCTCTGGCTACGGGGACCCGAGTGTCTACTACTTAGTTAGTCAAGATGAAGCCCATATCTATATCGACATGTGGTTGTACTCGTAAGCTGCTAAACAAAGACTCCACAATCATTCTCAGGAACCTGGGTGGCCGAACACAAGTGCACCTACTCAGATACTACGGACCTGAGCAGCCACTTGATGCATGTAAAATGCATACATGAACTTTGCACCATAACACTTGTTTTCCATTCATATTTGCATCATATAAGGGGTATATTACTGTTATTTAATGATTTTTGGTAATTAATGATGATTTCCCCTTTTTATGGAATTAATCCTGCGCAGGCAGAAAACCCCTATTTCTTTCCTTATTTGTTTCAGGGCCTTAACGACGTCATAATGAGCTATAAATTTACGGGGATCATTATTTTGGAAGGAGGAAGACGTAGGAGCGAAAGAAGCAGGCGAACGGAGGCCGGAGGGGCAAAAGGGGGTGCCCCACGCGGCTACAGTACCAGGCCGCGTGGGCCCACCTATTTCAGCCCTCGTGGCCCCGTTTGCGTCGATCCTTTGCCCTGAAGCATCCTCGTGACCTAAAAACGCCTATAAAAAGAGCCCCCCGACGTTCTTCGAAGGGAGAGCCGCCACACGAGAGAAACAAGAAACAGAGACCAGGAGGCTGCAGATTGGAGGGGGGAAACTCCGGCGGAGCGCTGCCGGAGAGGTCTCCTTCTTCTCCATCGACATCTCCACCTTCTCCATGATGAAGAGGGATTAGTCCACCTCTAGACTATGGGTTTGTGGCAGTAGCATATGTATCTCTCTCTCTCTTGAGCTTCACTAATTAGCACCGTATGAGCTGCTGAACATGATTACGGTCATCGTTGTATTACCTTTGTGGTGGATCTTTCTATGAGTTAATATATGTTGAGATTGCAATGTTTATTTCAGTTATGAAAGTAGATGCATATTATGTACCCCGTTCTTGTATCCTTGTTTTGATCAAGCATGTTTATGAGAGCGTGTGAGGGGGAACGTGTGCATTAGTTGGAGTAACGGGGGTGGTGATGTGATAAGCTGACAACTTAATATCATGATCCATTGGGTGTTTACCTTACTTTGTTGCCTCACTAGGGATAAACCAAAATACCATGTTGCAAGGTGTGAGGAGTGACAAGCCTCTACCTAAGACTAGATCCATCATGTTCTTATTTTCACTTCATGTCATAAATCTGAAAGCTATACTCTGAGTCATCTTAATTACTGAGGTGTATGATTTAGTTCGCATCTTGGTGGAGTATAAGTGAGACTAATAATCAAAAGGTCTCTATGTTAGGACGTGATGCCCATATAATTAGTAACATGTCATTAAACTTGTTTGCAATCTCATATGTTAATCCTATGTCTACTTATTTGCCACACTATATTAAAGAGAGAGTGCATGTGTGAAACCATGAACCCCGGTCCATTTTTAATCATAAGAAACAACTTTCCAACCACTTTTAAGCATTTTCTACATCCAGCCATTTTAAAATCAGAAAATACAAAAACACTTTTATTCATTGCATACACATATAAAAACCCCAAAAATACCATCCATCATCATTACTATCATCCTTGCATTACTACTTACCACCATTGCATATTTATTTACTATTTTGCATTCATTATTATCTTAATATCATTCTCACACCTTGTGCTTGACAACCACTTGGTGAGGTTGAGGGCACAAAGCAATCTACTTTGTTTGCAGGAAATCTAGAGAAGGACAAGGAGATAAAATCCCACTACTGATTCCCCGAGAGTTCGATATTAAACCCTCGAGTCACCCTCGTGGGGAAGAAACTTCCACTTCTACATACTCTGCACTTGGAGGCTCAACCTATCCCATATATTATTTTCCTTTCAGGGTATCAAGAGTGCTTGTTGGCGTAGTTGAGGGAGAAACACTCTCATCAATTCCGTCATCACCACTCAACTATTTTCCACCAAAACATACCAATACCACCCAGACATCAAGTTAATTAGAGTTGTTTTATTAGATTTTGCAAAACACAACTACGAATACAACAACTTTCATAACTTGTGATCCCAAACCACGTCTAAGCAGCTAAGCAATTATCAACGGTGGTTTGAAGGATAACTAATCTACAGGAATACATATGGCTGTCCACTTGGGTGTTAGTGGACCACCTAATAGCTTAGCTTACAAACAACTCCTACACATGCATTACTACAAAAATAGCACTAAATGCGTAGGAAAATAATAGGTCATATGATTGCATCACTTGCCTTTGTTTATTGTAGTAGTTCACGCACTCGGTGTACTCGTCACAAGTGCAGTAACGATCACACCTCTCGCAATCTAGACGTAGCAAACGATACACAATAAACACCAATACAAGACAACAATTACGCAACACATGCATGCATGTCATATTAATAATCACACAAGAATTTTATTTATTTTTCTGGTTGTCTATATCTAATATGATGCATGTAAAAATATTTTTAATGCAACAATGATTTAGTTTGCAACTAAAACACTTTTAAAAGATTTAATTAGAGTTTGCTAACTTCCATCAAACTTAAGTTCATAATATTTAGATCTTAAATTCCTCTGGACAGAGAATTCAATTTAAAAACATTAGCAAAAAGATTTGATCGAAAAGGAGTTACATATTTAAAACTATATTTAAAATACTCAAATCTATGGTTTTCAATAACAGTAAATATAAGTTTGGTAAAAATACTATTTGATTACAGATTTGAGTAGATCTTAATTTTCTGAATAAAACGGTATATTATTTGCCATTTATGGACGCACGGTTGATTTGATATGATTTTTGTTGTAAGATTAAACAATTTCCGGAATTTTCAGAAACTAGTAGCTTGCACGTGCAACGCATGACCCAACAAGACCCATATATATTTGAAATCCAAAAAAGAAAAATTAGATGTGAAATATTACAATTTAAACTCCAATTTAAGCAACCAAGAAATATATCAATGTGGCAAAGAAAAATAGAGACCATGTTATGCATCATCATTTTGGTCATGACCTTTATGCCATAGAGAGTGCAATCAAATTTTTGCAATTTGACTGAATTCAAATTCAGAAGTAACTTCCTTAACACAACCTCTCCCATGCAGCAAGAGTAAAAGATTTCAATACTACATGAATAGAGAAGTTTTACAAAAGTACTACCTCCGTCATAAAATATAAGACGTTTTTGTATTTTATTTTGCCCTATCAAAACATCTTATATTTTAGGATGGAGGTAGAAGAGGATTTTCAACCATGCAGGCAAAATTCTGGCATCTTGTTGAGCAGATGATTTTTTCGTTATCTCATCCGTGAGCAATTAATGGACGTGTAACTGAAAGTCTGCGTGTTGATTGTTGGCGCACAGTAAGTAAGGGGTAGGCCAACACCATTTCTTACGGCTGGTTGCAGCATACACAAAAAATCGAGTATAGTAAGTACAAATAACAATTCGTAGTGAGATCAGTAGAATGAAATTAAAATATTCATACTAAAATCTATCTATCTATACTATAATATTGGAGTTGGACGTTCGTACGTCGCTCCTACCATCGTCTGTCATCGTCCCGCATCCCGTCTCCTCTACGCGTTGATCGCTAAAATTAGTGCGCTAATGCGTTTTCATTCCAAAAACATCTCCGTAATCGCCGCTCCTCGCAACAGGCCACATCTCGCCCGCGCAACAACCAGCCCGGAGACACCGGCGCTGACGATGCCCAAGAGATCGAACCCGACGCGTCTGCCGCCGCTGCAGCCGCCGTGACGGAGGCCCGAAACCCTAGCTCCCCGGGCGGCCCGCCATCCCCGGAGGCGCTTGTAGAAGTTTAGGTTAAGGTGTCGTACCCGTTAGGGCGCACCGCTACGTGTTTATATAGGGGTTTAACCAACAACCCAAAAGGGATTACAACAAGTTTGTTACAAACTGAATAGAGATAGATTCTAACCACTTTGGCCCTTATCATCTCGGGACGTGGTGTACAAGAAACCTATCCTATCTAGAAGGTGCGGTGCACCTAAACAACTATCACGTTAACACGCCCCCTCAATCACAGCTTGTCCAAGTTGAGATTGCTTCTGAAACCTTCAAGCTGACGAACTGTAAGAGGCTTTGTAAATCCATCTGCAACTTGATCTCCTGTTGGAATAAATTTGATGTCTAATAATTTTCGAGCTACTCTCTCTCGAACAAAATGATAATCAACTTCAATATGTTTGGTTCTAGCATGAAAGACTGGATTAGCTGAAAGATATGTTGCACCCATGTTATCACACCACAAGTAAGCTGTCGGAGGATGTGGTATTCTTAGTTCACACAAAAGAGTTTGTACCCACATAACTTCTGCTGTGGCATTAGCAAGAGACTTATATTCTGCCTCAGTGCTTGACCTTGAAACAGTGGCTTGCTTCCTTGCACTCCATGAGATTAAGTTAGGGCCAAGGAAAACAGCAAATCCACCTGTAGACCTTCTGTCATCTGGACATCCAGCCCAGTCTGCATCTGAAAAAGCACTCACACGCATAGAAGGAGACTTGCTGAACCTTAATCCAAGATTAGGGGTATCCTTAAGATATCTCAGAATTCTTTTAACAGCAGTCCAATGAGAGACAGTTGGTGCATGAAGAAACTGACAAACTTTATTGACAGAGAAAGAAATATCTGGCCTTGTAAGAGTTAGATATTGTAATGCACCAACAACACTCCTGTACCTCTTTGCATCTTCTTCTTCAAGAGGATCTCCTTCATATGCCGACAGCTTTTCACTTGTTGACATGGGTGTACTTGCAGGCTTGCAACGCTCCATTCCTACTCTCTTGAGTATATCCTTAGTATACTTCTCTTGAGTCAACAACAATCCATCTTTCGATTTCTTCACTTCAATGCCAAGGAAATAGTGAATATCACCGAGATCCTTTAAGGCAAATTCCTTCTGAAGGCCTTTAAGAAGAGCTGTAGTTGCACTTTGACAAGAACTAGCAACAATTATGTCATCAACATAAATGAGTACAAAGACAGTAATATTCTTCTTAGAGTAAAAGAATAATGAAGTATCAGCCTTGGAGGGACAGAAACCAAGTGCTTGCAATTTCATGCTCAGCTTTGAGAACCATGCTCTAGGCGCCTGTTTTAAACCGTACAGTGCCTTGTCAAGTTTGCAGATGTGTTGAACCTTTCCTTTTACTTCATACCCAGGTGGTTGTCTCATATAGACATCTTCCTCCAGAATACCGTGCAAGAACGCATTCTTCACATCTAGTTGTCGAAGATTCCACCCCCTGGAAACAGCAATAGACAACACAAGCCGAATAGTAGTTGCCTTCACTACAGGACTGAAAGTGTCCTCATAGTCTATACCATACCTTTGTTTAAAGCCTTTAGCAACTAGCCTAGCTTTATATCTATCTATACTACCATCAGCTCTATGTTTGATCTTATAAACCCACTTGCAGTCTATAACATTTTTCCCTGCTTGATGTGGTGGAACTAAATGCCAAGTTTTATTTTCTATGAGAGCTAAGTATTCTTCATCCATAGCATTCCTCCAATTTTATTTTTAGAGCCTCATCTAAATTTGTTGGCTCTCCTGTAGTAGTGAGATTGACAAATTTTACCATATTTTTATATTGTCGAGGCTGTATTTTACCTGACCTCAGCCTTGTAGTCATTCGCTGCACATGAATCTCACCATCCGCAGCCGGCGTAGAAGATCCGGCGCCCCCTGCCGCAGATCCGGTCGGAGCAGAGAGATCCGCCTCGGGATCGCGCCGCGTATCTCCCTCAGCGTCGCTTTCCGGCGCAGAGGATCCCGGCTGTTCGGTGTGGCGCGGCGAGGATGCAGTGCGGGCCACAGAAGATCCGGCTGAGCCGGTTGGCTCACGTGGGCGAGGCCCACCAGCGCCGGAAGTGCGGTCGGGCGCGGACGGTTGCGCTGGCGTGGCGCGCGGCGTCGCACCAGAATTCACCTGACCCTGGGCTTCCGTGCCGCGTCGTGTAGCGCACATGCGATCATGGTGCAAGTCCGAAAACTGCACCAATTCTGCTCCGTTTTCTTCTCCGTTTTCTTCCCTGTTTTCTGTAGTAAACTCAGAGGAAGCATTAGCAGGATCATATGAACAATTAGTCACAGTTGGATCATTACTATTTTCGCCCCCATGATCAAACTGGTCGGGATTACGAAGATGTGGAGGTAGCAGAAGAATTTCTTGAGAGAGACGCATGCCAGCATTGGAGTGCAGCTTGGAAAAGGGAAACACCGTTTCATCAAAAATAACATCTCGAGATATGTATATGCGTCCTGAATTAATATCAAGACACTTGAAGCCTTTATGAATATTGCTATAACCTAAGAAGGTGCATTGTAATGAGCGGTATTCTAATTTCCTTGCATTAAAAGGACGAAGATTTGGATAGCATGCACATCCAAAGATGCGCATGGACTTATAGTCAGGCTTGATTTTCTCAAGAACTTCTAATGGAGTAGAAAATTTAAGAAGCTTGGTGGGAAGGCGATTGATTAAATATACCGCAGCAATAAAGGCTTCATCCCAATATTTGAGTGGCATGGATGCTTGAGCAAGGAGGGATAGCCCTACTTCGACAATGTGTCTATGCTTCCTTTCTGCTGAGCCATTCTGTTGATGGGCATGAGGACAAGAGACATGGTGAGTAATGCCAATTTGTTTGAAGAAAGAATTCAACTTCTCATATTCACCTCCCCAATCAGATTGTAGGGTGATAATTTTTCTACCAAAGCGCCTTTCAACAAGGGCTTGAAATTGATGAAAGATGGTAAAAACTTCAGAACGATGTCTGATCACATAAATCCATGTAAATTTACTGAAATCATCAATGAAGCTAACATAATAGTTTTTGCGCCCAAAAGAATCTGGGGCAGGACCCCATACATCTGAAAAGATTAAATCTAAAGGATGATGTGATACACTAGTGGATCTAGGATAAGGCAATTGATGACTCTTTGCCTTTAAACATGCTTCACACACCATCTCATTATTTTCTCTAGAACAAGGAAGTTTATTTTCACTAATGACACGCTGAACTATAGGGAAGGCCGGATGGCCTAAGCGACTATGCCATCTATGATGGGACGGCTTGAAGACTCCATGAACTTGTTTTGACGTGGATGATGAGGTGGATGGCTCGGGAAAGGGATAAAGACCGTCCTCGCACGGTCCATCAAGCAGAACCTTCCTCGTGACCTGATCCTTGACACAAAAGAATTCAGGATGAATCTCAACGAAAGCATGGTTGTCATTAGTGAAACGATGAGCAGAAACCAGACTTTTGCTAGCTTCGGGTACAAGGAGAACATCTTTTAGATGGAGATTATGATCATGGGTTGGAATAATAGATTCACCAATGTGAGTAATGTTCATACCTGCGCCGTTGGCTGCATGAACTTGATCATTGCCGTGGTAGCGTTCATGTGCATGGAGCCTCTCTAGCTCGTTGGTGATGTGGTCAGTGGCGCCGGTGTCCATGACCCAGCCGCCATTGTTGTTGTAGTGGCCACCGTTGTTGTTGTAGTTGATGTTGGCGGCTGTCCTCTCTCTAGGGACGAAGTCAGGGTCGAAACGGTACCAGCAGTCACTGGCAACGTGACCCTGGATGTTGCAGACTTGGCACCGGGGCCGATCTCCACGACCATTGCCTCCATTGCCATTGCCGCGGCCGCGGCCATTGTTGTTGTAGTTGCCGCGGCCACGGCCGCCGTTGTTGTTGCCGTAGTAGCCGTTCTGGCCACCGTTGCCCCCATTGCCACCATCTTGGGGGTTGCCGCGGCCTTGATAGCCACGGCCTCCTCCTCCACGGCCACCAAAGCGACCGCGGCCGCCGCGCGTGGCAGCGTTTACAGAGGATTGAGAGACACCGCGAAGCATCTGCTGACGACTCTCATAGGATTGAAGCTGATGATACAATTCACTTACAGTGATCGGCTCGGTCCTGGCGAGGATGGCGGAGACTAGGCCGGTGTAGCAGTCCTCTTTCAGTCCGGCAAGGATGTAGGAGACCATATCTTCATCTTCCAGGGGCTTCCCGGCGGAGATCATCTCGTTCTCCAGCGACTTCATCATGGTGACGTATTCTCCCATGGATTTGTTGCCCTTCTCTGCAGATGCGAGGGCGATGCGAGTGTTGGTGGTGTGCGCACGCGATTTTGCCGCGTACATCTCCTGGATGATCTCCCAGAGCTCAGCCGCCGTCTTGACTCCAGCGGCATAAGGGAGGACTTCCCGCGAGAGTGAGCTCACGAGGAAGCTGAGGACCTTTTGGTCCTGCGCCACCCAGTCCCCATAGGCCGGGTTTGGCTCGGAGATTGTTTCCTCTCCTTTCTTGACTTCGATCTCCTCGTTGGGGGCCTCCGTGGTGCCATCGAGGTAGCCCATGAGGCGAGCTCCCCTGACCGCCGGCAGCACCTGGGTCTGCCAGAGGATGAAGTTGTTCTTGCCAAGTCTCTCAGTCACGGCCGTCCCAAAGGTGGAACTGCCGGAGGGGTTTTGGGTGGAGGATGATGTGGCCATGGCTTGCGAGGGAGAGAGATGGCGAGGTGAGGTAGATCGATCTCGATGGGGTTCGTACGCTAGATGTGTTTAGGAGGGGTAGGCTCTGATACCATGTAGAAGTTTAGGTTAAGGTGTCGTACCCGTTAGGGCGCACCGCTACGTGTTTATATAGGGGTTTAACCAACAACCCAAAAGGGATTACAACAAGTTTGTTACAAACTGAATAGAGATAGATTCTAACCACTTTGGCCCTTATCATCTCGGGACGTGGTGTACAAGAAACCTATCCTATCTAGAAGGTGCGGTGCACCTAAACAACTATCACGTTAACAGCGCTCACGGGGGAGGAGATGGTGCGGCGGCGGCGGCGCCGCCGCCGCATGGCGCGCCTCGTGGGCGTCTATCGCCGCCTCTACTGGGCCATGGCGGATGAGGTGCGCGCGCCACTGTCAGTACGTGTAGGAGCTTGACCGCAGCACGCCGCCCTCCGCCGCGGGCGAGGCGGCCAGGCCCGGCCAGGCGGTCGTGCCCCGGAGGAAGAAGTTCGGGTTCACGGGGTGCAAGTTCCCGTCTCTCATGCTGCCTTCGCTCCCGTCTCACGCCGTGCTGCACCTCCTGCCCTTGCTCCCCACATCCGTATCCTCTACAAGTGAAGCAGCAAAGTTCTCATCTGCTCCGCTTCCGAATCTGGGCGCCTCCTCCGCTCCTGGACATGCGGAGCCTCCTCCGCTCCATCGGTTCAATCCCCTATCTGTTTTACTTCACTTCATTAAGTTTTTTTCTGCCTTTCGATTTCTCTGTTAATTAATAATTGTAGGATTAAGGTTCCGCTTTAGATATTCCAGGTTTGGTTTGTGGATTTCACCTCCATGCAGCCAGTGGTCACTTATTACAATTACGAAACATGTTTTCTAATGAAAGAGGGAGCAAACAGCAGGTACATGTTATTCAGTATGATTCCTGTACAAAACGTTTAGCTGTATTCAACTATTGGTGCAAGCTTGGACACCATAAATTGGAGGGTTATTGCATTCAGTTTAATGCAATTACAAGAAGTATATCTTCTTTTCCCCATGAATATTTCTATCTTAAGTGAAACAATTGATCATCATTATATGACTGTACTGTAAATTCAATAACAGAAATTGCATATATGTGTCCAGGGAACCTACATCCATGACTGGTGATGATAGATCTAGCCCTGGACACACCGGGAGTCTTGCAGCAAGTAAGAATAAAGCCTACCGACATCAGGTTCATCCACGCTGAGATTTGTTGCATATCTGAAATCTGATTTCCTTATCTGGAATTAAAATGCTCCTAGATAGAGGTTTTATTTATAATTTGGTGAATGAATTATTGATTCAAGAGAGGTTTGTTATATATATGAAATCTGGCAGTATGCAGCTGCTGCCTTGGCCAGGTGGTGAAGCCCAAACTGAATACAACGATGTCCATGAAGAATGACCTCCTGATGAGCTTGAGGAAGAGGAAGCAATAACACATCCTGAGTTGGAGAAATATAGGTTAACATTCGATCCATTCTGAGTTTTATAAAATCGTTCATAGTTTACGAGGAAAGATGAGAATAAGTCTCTTTTCCTAAAGGAGGGAAAGCAAAATGGATCACCCCATTTTTCATGGCTCCAACGTCATCACCTCTTGACACTCGGGTAGGAAAGTGATGCAACCTTCTCCATGTAATCTGCAATGGCACATCAAGTGCACAGCTACCGCTGCCTCCAGCTCGTCCACGACACAATAGATGCATGTACACTGCCACCAGGATCTTTTCAACGCTGAAATTATCCGGTCCTTCACAATTTTCTGTTTGTCATTCTCTAGCATATGCTAAAATTGATCTCCTTCATCGGTGCTCACGTGCTACAAATAATTAGTGCTTGCACGATAAAGTGACCCAAAGCAACTTTTCTATGTTCTTTTGTCCACTTCGCAAAATAGGATCCAAGTTGCTTGGTTATATATATCCTGTTGGTACAGTCATGTATAATCAAGATTGTATTGATTTGACAACATACTCACTATTTTACTACCATGAGAGCACATAACTACAGTTCAATAGAAATGTAATATGTATATTGTGTTATCTGTGTACGAACCTGAACCAAATAAATGGTTATGAGAACCTGTACTAACATCATTTTATGTGTATGGACCTGGCCTGTTGGTACAGCGATGGATAAATTAAATTATGCAGTTCCGTACGAGTTGTCTGGACTGCGATGTGGTAACTGGTGATTTCAACTCCGCAGTTTAATTAGTTTCTTGTTGGTATTAAAAACTTGGTATATCTGAATCATTGCATCATTGCATCATGTCATTAGATTTCTCATTAATTTATTTTCTAATATTCAATTCATATCTTCGTTGTTCATTGGAAAGGAACTAAGAGGAGATGACCAAGAAGAAGACGAGGAAGAAGAGATGCTATACGGGGCATCTTTTAGCTTTGAAAATGAATGCTACAATCAATTTTAGCCTGCTACACCCTCCGTTTCTAAATATAAGCTATACAGGTTTTATTGTGTAGGTTACTTATTTTGCGAAGTATGTAGTCCACGTTACAAGATCCAAAATATCTTATAATTTGGAATGAAGAGAGTCACACTTACGATCCAATATACCTCCAAGACTTGTATGTTGTTGGAAGGTGCTCACTTAAGGTACATATTATTGGTTTCTCATTTTTGTCGAATTTCAATGATGACTCGATATACAAGGAGCAGTGCGTGGTATATTAGTGTAGCTACTTCATTTGAATGGAATTCAATACATCATGTGACTTTGTGTGGACACTGGAAATGATAAATGTTGGATGGTTATTTGTTCATATACATTTCTTCAGATGTTCTGTTTTAAGGGGGACATGTGAACTGGAGCAGGGTGTAGTAGGAAGACAAAACGTTCTCTTCTTTGAAGGTAGGGTGACTGCAAGAGGAGGGTAAAATTAAAATTACTGTTAGGTGAAACATGCACACATTCGTGAAATAAGAAAACAATCTATATCTTTCTATATCCGTAGCAACGCACGGGCATTCAACTAGTAGACATAGAATTTCATAGCCTGTAATATGAAACAGTATAACAACCTACACAGCTACGTCACTTTTACAACAAAAGGAGTAACTTTTCTCCTAGTTTAAGTTAACGGAAAAATCAAAAGAATTCAGTAATCATCTAATATGTGTCTGGTACATTATTTTGTTCTTGAAGGTCTTGTTCTCTCGCGCTCCTTTGGATCTCTTGAGTCTGGCAAATCTGATCTCACACACATTTCAGTAGCATGTTTTAACTTACCTGTCGAGGCCGGTATGCTCAAGCACAATTTTTTCAACTGGTTTTCATTAACACGTGCCTGAAAGGCCATTACGTGGAGTGAACTGTTCTTCATGTTCTTCATGGCTGTTACGGAAGGGAAGGAAGGATCTGTGCATATTAGGGCAGTACCAGAAATTAATTTTTCATAATAAACAAACCTAGCATGGAAAGAAATTAACCTCATGTATGTGTTCACCGATGTACCAGCGGCAAGCAGAACTGCCACCAAGCCCCTTATTACATGTAGTTAAAGATATGCCCATGAATGAATATTGTGGTAGGAGGTATTACTATAAACATGATGGAATCACCGAACGGAATAGCCATACAATTGAAATGATGGTCGGTAAAATAATTACGTGCTATACATCTTAGGCAATAATCCCACGAATATACCAGTGACAGTGTATGTATCACCCATAACCTAAAATACTTTCGCATTGAATTCAACTGCCAATCATCCCAGAGAACCAACCCGAATTCATCATAGCGAGCAGGAGGATGTCTCAATTAATAGAAACCACACGACAACAAATATGCCTCCATCTCTTCTCTAGGGTTCAAATTGGTTGAACAAGTGAGTGGAACAAAATTTTACCATGCCCAATCTTGAATTAACTATTGCTCTGTTCCAGGCCATTTGTCTCAAAACGGCGAATTTAGAACAAATTATCAAATAGTGTGTGAACTAAAAAAGCAAATGTATAGCAAGCACGTTAAGACATGTGAATTTAAGCAGAATCCATTCTCTCAAATCATAGCACAAATCCTAAAGAATAAAAACCCTGACTATGCTGACGTGAGTCTCATACCATGGCAGATTTTGTTAGTTTCACATGTACCCGTGTGGTCAACCTAGAAACAATACCTTAGCCATTGCCCCTCAATTTCTACAACTAAACAGTGGGGTTATCTTAACTTAGCAGACCCGCACATGACATTAAATTTGTACATAACATACCATTTAAGCCATTTCGGCTACCATGTTTAGGAGAGACAAATATGGCCATCTAGCACACTACTTATACACCTGGTTATACTAAACGATGCCAACCTTTTTCAAGCTGTAAAATACCAATGCAAACCAGTCATGTGAGTTTTATGAATGGTTGAGCAAAAATATAAACTAAAATGGCCAGTAGACAAATGGCCAAAGCGGAAGCATCCAGCACACGACAGAGACCACAAGCATTAGAACACATGCAGCTCTATCTCACCTTGAACCTCCTTTCCTCGTCCGTAGAATCCCTCTCGCTCTGCACACCACCCACACCCCCTGACGCCGATCTTGTAGGCAGGCGAAGGATGCTGGTAGAGCTCCTGCGGATGCGACGACTGAACCGCCGCATTGGATAAAGGAGGTGTGGACTGCCGCGCCGAGGTTCATTTTCTGCTTAACAACAATGGAAAGGTGTATTAAAAAGCATTTCTCGCATGATTCTGCTGCTCGTAAGAGAATATTGAATGAAGCACTTAAAGAGATGATGAAACAGATGGTAAGGCAATGGAACAATAATCTAGCCTATTTCTACTTTTCCTTAGATGATTCAAAATACCCACTACTGATTTGAGTTTTACAAAGCAAAAGTTATTTCCATTAAGAGAATGGTGCAAGAAGTAACCGGTGAAAACATCTTGAGCAATTTTATCAGTCCTAAATTTTTGGCAATAGCAAGCATGCTCAGACAAATATTCTTACTGACTCTCTGGCGTTTTATATTAGTGCTGATTACAATGATGTATATGATATTTTCAGTCCACCTACTATTGAGGATGAAAGTGATTTAATTGAGTTTGATGATCCATTATGCTCATTAGATGATAAGTCTTTATGTGGTGATTCTATTCAAAACTATGTGGTTATGTTTAACTTTAATGCTTGCAACTATTATGAGAGAGGAAGAGATAAGAATCCCCTTTATGTTTCTATTGATTATTATATGCATTGGTTACCTCAAATTTGTTGTTATTTATTCATATATAAAATTCCAATGCATAGGAAGAGAGTTAGACTTAAAATTAAATTGTTTAATATTCTGTTGTGTGTTCCCTATGCTTTAATTTCCTATTCGGTTTGAGCACACCTTTATATCTTTACCTATTGTTTGGTGACAATTAGTTTAAGATTTTCATTTTATATAAAATTTGGGAAAGTAAATGAGAAGGATGAGTAATGGAGAAGTTTTGGTCGACCTTGAACATGTGTTGTTCATGCCAATGGAACCGTTTTAAAGTCTCTATCATTAAAACTTTTCTCAAAGCTAAAACCAAATAAAAAGAGTGTTTATGTTGTATATATTTGCTTCTCCTTTTTAATTTTTTCTAAATCAAAAACAACAAAAATATTTTCCTACTTCTTTGATTGTTTCTCTTGATTCTTGCTTGGTTCTTTGTGTTTCTTTTTGATTTTTATCTTCAGCTTAAGTTTTGGATTTTTTAGTCAAGGTGCTTGTTTACTACTGTAACATCACCTTGGTATCTTATTTTTCATCTTAATGGCAAGAATAACCTCTTTTGAGAGGTAGGATTAAACAATAGCGATTTGCTGTCCAGAAAACAGATTCCTGAGTTTAACTGCGAAACATGTATAAAATCACAGAAGAGGAATTTTGACTTGATATTTTACGACAGCAATATTAAGTCATTAATACACATTTCATTAGTTCAAAGTTTTCTGATTTGAGCAACGTAAGTGCCTCTGAAAATTCACTCTTTACGAGCTGTCCAGTTTTTGACAGATTCTGTCTTTATTTTGCATTACTCTCATTACTTGTGTTTTGTGTGGTTCTATTGATCAAAGAGCAATACACAACCATAGTAATATTAGATAATGTGTAGAATCAACTCATGATATGTCTTTGCTGTACCTATGAGGATTTCATTTATGGAGACACTAACCCCTCTAATCAAGTTTTATGATGAGTTTTGTGTGAAGAGAACTTTCAAGTGTAAGAGTTGAGGGTGATGAATAAAGATCACGAGGGACAAAAACTCAAGCTTGGGGATGTTATACCTAGGCTCACCCTACATATATCAAATAAGTACAAAAATTCAAGCTTGGGGATGCCAAGCCACCTCACTCAAACCATCTTGATACCAAGTAAGAAGCCTAACTACATGGCTATAAAGAAAGCGCTTTACGGAAGGCAACCCGGTTGTTTTTATTTTTGATTTTCTTTGTGTCCTATTGCTGTAACAAGAGACTTAGTTTTTAGTTTTGTTTCTGGAATTTTTAATAAAGTGCCAAGTTTTACCCATTTTGGATTGAAAAAGTTGCTTATTGTATTCGGAGATTTTATTTCAGCACAAATCTGTGCACGGTATGATTTTTCATTCCTATTATGTAACTCCGAATGAGTTGATATTTTAACTGTAACAGAAACTTTTCATCCTATGTAAGCATGAATTTTCTCAGAAATTTTCGACATATTTAAGTAGGGTATAAAAATGCGTTTTGCTGCTGTTATTTTTGTAGACAGATTCTGTCCTATTTTGTTTGATGCATTCTTTGAACTTTTAAGTTTAATCTTCTTGATTAACTTGAGTTTATGAGGAAGCATACAACATTATACACTTTCTGGACACTTAATATGAATTTATGTTCATGAATTTCTTTTAGCAAGCATTCTATCTTTTGTACCTACTAAGGTCACCCCACAGAAAAGAGATGGGAGAAAATTTTGTGTTGAAGTTTTTTCACAGGGATTAGAGGAGATGCACCAAGAGATATCTAAGGATGGTGAAGACCATACGCTTGGGATGTCAAGGCACCCCACTGGACCAAACACTCTCGGTTTGCACACGTCTATTTTCTGTTTTTCTATCAACGCATTACTATCGCATAAACTTGGAGTGTCCTTTTATTGTTCTTTTTTATTTTTGTTTTGGTTTTTCGTCAGACCATCACTATCATTTATTTTATGGGAGAGGTACTAGAATTTTGGGTTAAATTAAGTTGGATGCTATTAAAAATATTGGGATAGGGATGTTTGAGTTGATTCAAAAAGATACATATAGTTGCATGATTCATGTGCTTTTAATGAGTATTAATTTGCAAGTGTTTTATCAAGAGCTATCTCTTATTCATATTTTGATGCTGAATGTTGATTTACTTTGCTTAACATGGATTGTATAGGTCTATGGACACTTATGCATGTATTTAGACGATCAACTTTCTCCCTCTCGCTAGCCCAAAATTCCAACAAGTAAAAACTTGTTTTCCAACACCTTCAACCAAAGTTTTTCCAGTGAGTCCACCATATCTACCTATTAGCTTTATGCTATTCCGAGTATGTTTATCATGTTATTTTGTATTATCTATACTTCTGAATTAAAATGCTTATGTTATTGATTTTTATGGGAAAAGTTGGTTAAAGAGCTCTCACGAACTTGATGCACACCTTACTTTTATTGCACTTAATAAACATGAACCATTGTGATTATGAAGCTGTGAGCTTGACAAGAGTCTTGGGTGGGGGTTAGCCCATATGTGCTGTCACATGGAAAGCTTTCAACATGTTCTTAATTATATTTAGTTGATATCATGTACTTTTGTTTATGGATGCCTATCATAGTGTCAAATAAATGTAAGTAGTTTGTACAAATGGCTAGAGAGACACCTGGGCCGCTAATCTAAGCCATGCATCATTCATGGTGGAAATTTACTTACATACTATTGTGAACCTTCAGTGATGCACCTCATAATAAAAAGCTATATCAATAGTAAATAAAAAGGGTGTTGAGATTGTTCATTATGTTTGTTTGTCTTGTCATTTTGACATGGGCTTGTTCCATGTCCTGGGACAAGAGGTACCCCAGTTGACCCTCTTAATGACGCTATTTTTACAATGACTTTAACTTGAACTTGCTTGGTAGCCCAAATTGAGTAACACCATGGTGTAGGTACTCGTATTCACGGGGCATGAAGCTTTCAACCCATACTTTGTCAAGCACACTACTCATATTTGGTTTCACCTTAAACTTTAACCATTCAAGATGTTATGATGGGGGTAATGAGAGCTTGACACCAATGAATACGACATTGCAAAAATTAACTTAAATAGAAGCATTTGGAAGTTAGATGAAACTTATTCATGTTTTACCTCTACTCATTTATATATCTTTCCAAAGTGTCCACCTTTTATATTCAGATTTACAAGAGTACTCTATGACCATCATAGGATGTTTTTACTTTTCATTATGCATACATTTGGTCCATAGTACTTTCTTCTATGTTGCACTTTGTGAATTATCATTGAACATCCTTGCATTGAATATTTGATATCACTTCACAATCTATCTTGCATATTGCTACTCCTTTGAAGAATGAATCATTTGACTTTATGTAGCAATAGTAATCATCTTTGATATCCATTGATAGTCTTAAAATGCAAAGTCCATGTTAGTTTTATCACCTTCATACTCGAGGACGAGTATAGGTTAAGCTTGGGGATGTTGATGCATGTAAAATGCATACATGAACTTTGCATTATAATACTCATATTTCAATCATATTTGCATCATATAAGGGTTATATCATTGTTTTATAATGATTTTGGGAAGATTTCACAGTTTTCCTATTTTCTGGAATTAACCCTGCACTAGCAGAAGACCGTATTTTCTATATTTTGATGTTTCAGGGACCCAAACAACAACGAGTTGACCTGAAAATTTACGAGGATCATTTTTTTGGAATGAAGAAAGCGTAGGAGCGAAGGAAGCGAACAAACGGAGACCCGAGGGCCAAAAGAGGTGGGCCCACGCGGCCAGCTTCCTTGGCCGTATGGGACCCCCATCTTGGGCCTCGTGGCTCCGATGCCGTCCGTTTTCGTCTCCGTGGCTTCGTCTTGACCTAAAACCGACTATAAAAATAGTCCCTCGAGGAGTTTCACGAGGAGGCGGCGGATAAACACAAAACCATGAAACAGAGAGTCAGAAGGCTGCCGCCAGAGAAGATCGGAGGGGGAAACGCCACCGGAATCACCTCCGGAGGGCTCCACCCCCTCCGGCGTGTTCATCATCAACATCTACAGCAAGATCATCTCCATCTCTCCACTGTAAACTCTTGGCAAACATGATGTATGATGCAATATACTATTCCCTTGATCTATTGTGTCTCCCCATCTATGTTTGAGAAGTGATTGGTTCATGGCAATAGTGAAATAGTTCATTGTTTGGTTGCATACAAGTTTTGTTATCTTTTATGATTGTCTTTATGTACAATATATGAGTGCACGCATATGTTGGGGAATGCATGTAAGGTGATCACCGGTAATGTAATGGAGTGAGGGAGACTTGGGAGGACATGTAAACCTGAGACCGAGTCATGAAGTTACTTTATTGGGGGATATACATGGGGGACCTTAGAACTTAAGGCTATGGTGGGACTTTTATGTCTTAATAAATCTTGTGCAGTCATTTACTTGGCCATAAGAACCATCATAAGGGGTTTTAGTTCATTCACTTGGCTACACCTATTTATGGCTCCTTCCTAGAAGAAACAATTAAGACTGAAACATGTGCTTCACTAATTGTGACAACCACACGAATGCATTAACAATTGCTAGAACATTTGCTCCCTTGAGATATTTGCTACTTGCTACTTTGAGAAACTTGCTTGAGAAAACTGCTGAGAGAAACTTGCTCTAAGAAACTTGCGTTCGAAGCTTGATTGAGAAACTTGTTACTAAATAAACCCATTCCACATCACATGCTTTCATTAGTTAGTTCCTTTCATATTTCAACTTATTGCCTTGCACAAACGGTCATATAAGAGGGTTATAGGGCTTTAGAGAATAGATAGTTTACCTTCAGCTCCTTGTGGGTTCGACACTCAAATACTTATCGAATTGTGCTACAGTGATTCCTTGCTCTTGGAGATTATCAGCGTCGGAGGGGGCCGAGGGGGTGCCCACAGGGCAGGGGCGGGTCCCACCCGCGGGTGGCCCTGGGGCCGCGGCAGGGGGCCGCCCTTGGCCTGTGGGTGGCCCCCCAGGATCCCCTTTGGTATCCTGGTGTCTTCCGTCAAGTAAAAATTCCCTGTAAATTTTCGTCCAGTTCCGAGAATATTTCTAGAAGTAAGTTTTCTGAAATACAAAAACAACAAAAACATAAACTGGCACTAGGCATGTTGTCAATAGGTTAGTCCGAAAAAATGCATAAAAATGATGTAATATGATAATAGAAACATGTGACAATATCACAAAACTAGCATGGATCAATAAAAAATTATAGATATGTTTGACACGTATCATGGTTCTCCTCTTTGTTCTTTCTCTCTTATTACCCCCAAAGCATTTGTTGCTTAGTTGGAATTTGAGAGTGAAGGATTTGAGCACTTGTTCTCTTGCCATTGCATTTGGTGCATCGGTTATGCTCTCTCCACGAAGATTCGTGGAAGTGATCAAGTGAAGATTGTGAGCTTGTTACTCTTGGGTCATTGGACCCTAGACGGCGTTGTGGTGATTCTTGGGAGACTCCAATTCGGTTGTGGATGCATGCCCCAAGCTTAGTGGTGTAAAGGCTCTGGATTCCGCCTAGAAGGACTCCGATAGTGGAAGGTGAACCTCACATTTGTGGTGCGGTTCATTGGAGAATAGGGTGAGGCCTTTGTGGCGTTGAGTAGGCCTGTTGTGGCGAGCTCACACCCCTCCAACGAGACGTACTCCCTTAACAAGGAGGAACTCGGGAATACATCCTCGTCTCCGCGTGGCTCGGTTATTTCTATACCCGAGCTCTTTACTTATGCAATTTACATTGTGATAGCCTTCGTGCTTGAAGTAATATATCTTGCTATTACCTTGTTGTTATCTTGCTTAGCATAAGTTGTTGGTTCACATAGGTGAACCTAGTATATTAGGTTGTTGGCTTGTTAATTTAAACACCTAGTTTTATTCCACAATTATCAATCCTTAAACCGTAAAAGTTTTAAATCGCCTATTCACCCCCCTCTAGGCGACATCCTTGTCCTTTCAATTGGTATCAGAGCTTGGGCTTTCATTATTAGGCTTTACCGCCTAGAGAGTAAAGATGTCATTTAGAGAATTAGTGCATGATCCCACTTTTAGATTCGATGGCACAAATTATGATGTATGGAAAATTCGCATTCTTAACCTTCTTAGGGACATTGACCCAAATCTAAAGAGAATTGTAGATATGGGTTTTTCTCCTCCAAAGGATTCCCAAAAGTTATCTTTAGAGGATGAGAAAAACTCTTATCACGATACTCTAGCATCTAATGGTCTTATTTGTGTTTTGAGCGATGTAGTTCTTGAGTCAATCATGCCTCTTCGGAACGCTCATGAATTGTGGACAAAGCTTCAAGATAAATACGGCAAGTCCATGATTATTGAGGATGATTGTTCTCCCTCCACCTCCGGCCGTGATGAGTTCTCATCTTCGTCTACTTTACCAAAATGTGGTATGTCACAAACTAATATGATGGTGAGTAGTGATAGGTTATGCAATAATGATAGTGAGCTCACTGTTGATGATCCTTCATCTCTATCTTATTGCAATGTTCTATCTTTGGACTTAAACTCTTCTAGCACTCCAAATGTCATACATGCTAGTGTTGATAGTCCTTGCATATCATGTAATAGTTGCTTAACTAAATCTCATGATGATATGCTTGCTTTACCTTGTTTCCATGATAAAAATGTTTGTGTTCCCTCTAATTCTTGTTCTATTAATAATGTAGAGTAAACCCAATTATCTATGGAACAAGATATGAACTTGAGTAGTTCCTTAATTAATGGTTCATCTTCATCAAACATTCTTTTCCTTATGGCTAAATCTTCAAGTAGTGATGATGATAATAATAATGATGGAGAAAATGATAATGTTGCATCCTTTCATAAGAAAGGTCTAATGATTCTTAATGCTCTTTCAAAGAATAAAATTGCTTGTGAGAACCTCCATGAAATCATGAGCACCATTATGGAGCGTGGGCTTACTATTAAGGCTTTAGAAACAAGACTTGAATAAAAGGGTAGAATTGAAAGAGAGGATGCTATGGAAAAAGCATCTTTAGATAATGTCCTTGAGGAAGAGCAAGAGAAACTCGAATCTATTGAGGAATCTCATAATGAAATAATTGCTAAACTCATTAAAGAACGTGACCATGCTCATGCTAAATATAAAGTGTTTAAAAAGGAAAATGCTAGATTGAATCATGAGCTCGTCAAGTTGTCTTCTTCCATGTCTAATGTTAATGATGCTTGTGCTACTAACTCCATTTCTTGTGAAGCATCTGTTTTGAAGGAGAATGTTGAGCTAAGGGCTCAACTTGAGTTGCTAACTAGCAAGTATGGGAAATTGGAAGAAAATCATGAAAAGCTCTCTAGCTCTAATGAGGATCTTCTAGCATCCCATGCTAGGCTAAGGTTAGCTCTTGAGGCCATCACTACCAAGGTAACATCTAGTGAGCCTCATGTGGACAATGGCACAACCTATAGTAAAAATGCTATATTGCCTTGTGCTAGTCCTCGTACTTCATCCACTCACAATGTTGGTACATCTTGTGATGAATTACTTTCTATGCCTTGTTGCTCTAACAATGATGCATCTACCTCCTCTAGCTCTTCTGTTGTCACTAACCATGTAGAGGAAAGAAATGAGCTCAAGGCTCAAGCCACTTCTTGAGAGAATTCCTTAGTTGACACCATCTTAAAATCGGCTTCCCTATTTGGCCTTAGAAAAAAATTCTTCCCAATTTGACATCTAAAGTTCATTTCTTTCCTAAAATGACACCACCGTTTGTGGCGTTACGTTTTGCCGTTAGTTTTTATTTCAATGGACCAAAATACCCTTCTGTGACTAACTTACCAAACAACAGGATTGAACAGCATCAGACCTCGATCCATCTCTTTCCCGTCCCCACCTCTCCGACCTGAACCCTAGAACTGGCGGCGCGGTGGCTCCTAGCGACGCCGGCGGCGGCGTGAGCTGAGGGGACAGACTGAATGGCGGCTACAGGTGGCGGCCAAGCCACTGCGGCGGGCAGCGTGGGGACGGCGGTGGCTGGCGGCGCGGGGAAGACTGCATCGGCCTGCGCGGGGACGGCGGCGTCGGCCTGCGCGGGGACGTCGGCGGCTGGCAGCGCGGGCACGGTTGTGTCTGGCTGCGCAGGCATCATGGAGGCAGGCGGCAGCGAGGCTCTGGACGGCGACCCATGCGGAGGCACCATGGAGATGGGCGGCAAGGGCGTGGAGCTTCCTTCAGCGAGCTCGGCGGCGGGGTATGGCCATGGTGCTCGGACGGGAGTGGCTCCAGGGCTGGTCGTGGATGCGGACGGCAAGGCTGCAGGTTCAGGCCTAGGTGCAGCATCATCGGCATGGCCGGAAGGGTGAGTTCCCTCTGCTCATTAGCCTCCAAATGTAGAGATCCTCCAAACGTACTAGTAGATAGCCATACCAGTAGGAATGCTTATGTGTATGCTTCTGTTCCATTTACAGGATGGATCAAAATTCATGTTATTTGCTGAAAATTAGATTGCTTGGCAACAAGAAAAAGGCTCGAAAAGGAATGAAATGCTTCTGTTTTGACAAGTTTATTGATTGTGACTTAACAAATTTTAAGGATTTGGTTGAATCAATCGTAGAAGAGTACCCGCCACGGTATTTGGAAGTTGCACATGTTCAATACTACGATGAAATTCTCAATATATATCCAGAAGTAAAATCTGACCAAGAGTTGATGTGTATGTTTGAGAAATTCTCCAAGACCAAGGTGAAGAATGCAACTAAGCGTTGGATATGTGAGAAGGTGAAAGATTGGTTAATTGAAGATGCAACTCTAGGAGCAAAGGAACTGCAGCAAAAGCTTAAAGAACATCACAAGCTTGGATGGATTGATTCTGCTCCACATAATTAAGAAGCTGAATGCAATGACTAGAGAATTAAACTTGGAGGTGGTACAAAGCTCAGAAGAAGTGGCTGTAGTGACGGCACTAGGAGGCAGCGGCTTTAGGTTTGTGGTCAACTTGCAAGAGAGGGCATGTTCTTGTAGGCAATGGCAAGTTTCTGGCCTTCCTTGCAAACATGCGCTTGCATTCATCACATCACTTAGCAATGCACAGATACAAAACTATGTTGAGTTGTATTACTCCATCGACAAGTTTAGAGCAGCTTATGCCTAAAACTGAGAGGTATAAAGGCTGCAGTGAGAAGAAAAGGAAATCAGGCCAGCACCTATGCCCTATTTGTAAGGACTATGGGCATCATTGGCACAATTGTAAAAAGGGTAACCCAGATGACATTGCTGCAATGATGGCAATAAGGTAATATAGGTTTAATCTTTATTTTGGAACCAACTACACATGCTGACTGCTTTTCTTGTTGCTCATGTAGAGAACCACCAAAAAAGAGGATAAAGACCAACAAAGCAACTGAGTCATCCATTGTGCCTTGCGTGGATGGAGCACCAACAAGGATGTGTTTTCCACCAAGGTCAGTCATTTACATTTATGCTCCTGATTACATGATACTGTGTTTGAATTCTAATTAGCTTCTTTCTCACCCTTAGCCAAACCTTGGAAACTACAACGAAAAAGGGAAAAAATGCAAACTCTTGTGCTGGATCATTGAAAAGGTAATTATAACCAGTTCTGTTTTTTAGATTAAATTAAATTAAAACTTATTTTGTATTCTAATTGCTATCTTCTCAAACAATAGCCAAAGCTTGGAAAAATCAAGTAGTAAAAAGGGAAAAGGGGCCAAGTCTGGTTCCGAAGGATAAAAAAGGTATTGTTTCTACTTTTAGTTCACTTCTTATGCATTGTGTTCTCTTGTTTATATTCATACTTGCTGCTGCCATACCTGTATGAGTGCAGATCAAGAACTGGCTCAAATCAACCTGAGGCAATACCCATCGAGAAAATTAATGTTCCTGTGAAGATAAGAGCCAAGAAGAAAAAGAAAGAGTCTGCTGGTATGATCCCTATAGTGCCACTGGACAGCCCAGCAATGGGTACAAGAAGCAAAAAATTTAATTCGGCAAGCCCTGCAATGAGCACTAGAAGCAAAAGAAGGCTCAGCTTGTGATTCTCATGCGTTCTCTTTTGTGTTATGGTAATGTGATGTATGTGGACTTGATCTCATGTATGTGAGACTCTGTGTGTGTTGCAGATGGACTAGTTCTGTTGTATGGGGTGAATGCGAACTCTTATGTGATGTCTGTATGACCTTGAATGGTTATTGCACTTGTGGATGCTATTTTATGCACTGTCTGTGTATATATAATGAATTTTGTTCCAGGATATGGTCAAATTACAGTAGAGGTTTTGCCCAATTATTTTATAATAAAATCTGTCCATACATACGGGATACTTGGACTTGTGATGTTGCTTTTGAGAATATTTGAGTTCACTCTCATTTCTCCACACATAGTCTATCAGGGGCATAAGAGTCTTTTCATGTTCCTATTTAACACCGTTACTCCTGAAAATGCACTAGAGGGTAATGTTAGGAAAGAAATGAACTTTAGATGTCAAATTGGGAAGAAATTTTTTTCTAGGGCCGAATAGGGAAGCCGATTTTAAGATGGTGTCAAATAAGGAATTTTCTCTTTGAAGAAAGGCTTGGAAAAGCGTCATGAAGGGAAGACCACACTTGACAACATGTTGAGTGTGCAACAATCCCCTAATGACAAGAATGGACTTGGATTCAACTCGAACAACAAGAAAAAGTCCAAGATTGACAAGAAGAAGGGCCAATAAAAAGTGAAGGATTCGGCCAAGATTATTTGTTTCAAGTGCAAAGTTGAAGGGCACCATGTTAGATCTTGCCCAATGAAGAAGAAGCCTCTTAGTGAGAAGCAACTAGGGAAGCGACCTCTTGTTCAATCTCATGCTCAACCACGATGTGAACAAAGGCCACCTCCTAAGAAGACTCAAGCCAATGCTCCTCAAGTTGAGGATACTTTTAAGAAGAAAGAGAAGAGTCGATGTTGCTACCTTTGCCGTGGCAAAGGTCACTTTGCGTCTTCATGCACTATCGGTAACCTATCCAACCCTATTATAATTGATGATGCTTATTCTCTTAGGAAGGATAGGGTTGGCAATGTGTTTGCCAAATATGTTGGTACTCAAAGTGGTGTCAAGAAAAGAACCATTTGGGTAGCCAAACCTATTGTGACTAACCTCTTAGGACCCAACTTGGTTGGGGACCAACAAGCTTCAACTTGATCAATAGGTGTTGTCTTGGAGGACATTGGAGACTTGGCTATCTTTGAAGAATTAAGGGATATTCATGATTATTATTTCCTCAAGCCATGATCAACTTATTCGGGCAGCTGGGAAAGAAGAAGGATGACTTTAGTAAAATTAATGAAGCGATCCCGCGGATACAGAAGTTGTGTTTGAAGTATGAGCTGCTGCTGCTGCTGAAAACAACATTTTTGCATGGTTCTTAGCTCATAGTGTGTGTGGGTGATTTCCATGAAATAGATACCATTGACACATTGATTATACCGAGTATGCCCCTCGGCATGATCTTTCGTTTAGCCCACTGGAGAAGATGATCACACTACTTTGGAAGAGAGACAGTCGCTGTTCGACCTCAATAATTCCTAGATAATACGAGGGCTGAAAGCCTTCATCGACAAGAGGACATGGTTGCATGACCGTGGCTCAAAACTAACATTAATATTGGCTTACTCGTACTCTGGAGAAGGATCTGTGCCCTTTTTGATAGCCGAGAGGTAAGTAGGCCATTGAAGCCTTAATTAAGCCATTATATTGCCATATCTCATATCCTATGTTCCTTCTTGCGGTAACTTGTATTTAAATTATATATACATTGAAAGTTGCTTGCTCGCTTGCATGTGTTAGTTTTGTTCCTATCATGTGCTTGTATATGTGTGCTTCTTACACAAACAAGTTCCAATTTGATGTTGTAAATTATCTTATTCCTATGTGGCATGTTAGCTCGAACAAGTTCCAATTTTCTTTTTGGTTATCTTTTGGATCTTGTTTGTGTGAGTTTGCTTTGTGTGGTTTTTCTAGAATATGTATTTCCATATTATTTGAGAAACCATTTGCTCAATATTATTCTAACCATGGCTTTGCTGGTTGGTTCGAATAGTTGAAACTACCAACAAACCTTATTCAAAATATGGTGTTTTATTTCTTATCTCTTGCCATATGATTTATCTTGTGAGGATATTCTTGGATATCTATATCACCGGGAAAATAATTCCAAATGGTCATTGTCCTTGGACAATCCATATTTATGTTTGTGGTAGAATATTTTTTTATCCTTACATTGGCATTTGCTATTATTTCCCTCATCTCTTGCCAAGTATTTTCTTCTACTCTCATTGTCTTCCTTGCCTCTTGTGGACCTTTATGTCTTATTGATCTTGTTAGTGTTTTTAAATGACATATGAAGAGTAATGATCCCTTGTGCTATCTCTAGGGAGTTGCTTTCTCATTTATTGATTTGTGTCTTATCTTCTTAAATGAAAAATGCCTTTTGAGCATGTGTCCTATCTTTATCTTCTATGCTCTTTGGCTTTGCTTAGGTGCCATCAATTGGTATTAATTGGAATTTGATGTCTCATCCATAGATATTTGTTTCAATTGATGTCTCTTGTGGGAGTTTTGATACCTTATTTCTTTATTTTACTTTACTTGATTTCGGTCAAGTATTGTCCTCTTCTTGGTATCTTTTCTCCTAGTTGGTATATTATTTTCAATTGGTGTCTTATCGATCATGTGTTGTTTTGATTCAATTCCTATTGATATCTCACTTCATGTGTTGATGTGTTTTGGAATCAATCATATGTTGATTTGATTTGTCCTCGATCATGTGTTGATTTGGATTTTGATATTATTTGGACAACCATTTCTTATCACACCTTGGTGTGCTCTCTTGGTTTAATTGGTGTTTTTGTCCAAATTGTATCTCATTTGGTTCTAGAAAGTCTTTGCATGCACGGTTACTAATTTATATTGTCATAGCATGCTTATCTTTCTTGATCCAATATATAGGGTATACTCCACCGAATCCTAACGAGGCTAAGATGTGCATGAAATTCAATTTCATATCTATATGCACATATTTATGTGGAGTGTGTCCTATGTATTGCAGTATATCTAACTACTATGGGACCCAATGAGTTTGGGAACCATGTTGTACTTGAATTTTGTTTTAGGTACAATGGAGATGCATTGGATGCTTGCCTGATTCATAAGGAAGGTGTTCTCACCTTGTGATTATTGGAGTCAAGCTTCGATGATAAACAAACTCTCATCTTCTTCATCGTCAATGTATCTCGGTAACAAGTATCTACCTCATGCATACTTTTCTAGTTTCCAATCTTGTGTAGGTTGCTTCTTGGCATGAAAGCTCCTATTTGCAATTGTTGTGGTTTTGGCTTATTTCTTTCACTTGGTATATCTTTGTGATATTTGTGATGAAAATGGCAAAAACAATTCCTTCAATTGGTATTCTTTCTCTATGAAACTTGTTCCCTATCTCAAAGCATCTTCACTATCTCTTGTTCCCTTAGTGATATGTGTGATGTCTTTGATGTATTTGAAGTTCATAAATATACAATAAGATAAAATTGAGCTATGTGTTATGCTTTCAAGCAATAATCTTTTGTTCATTTATGACTTCCCATTGGATACCTTGATCTCGTTTTCATTTAACCATTTTCATATGTACATGTTTCTTTGTGGATGTATATCTTCAACGATTTATCTCCTTAGAAACTTATACATATGAGAGAGGTCATCCTTTTAATTGGTATCCTAATTCTTTTGAATCACTTTTATTTTTTATCTTTATTTCTTTGGTGACTCCAAAAGGAATTTGTCTCATGAGTGCTTGTCTCGTTTATTTTCATCTTTGCGCACTCATATTAATTTGAAGATCTTTGACCTCATGCTTACCATGGTGAGTATGTTGATATTTATTGGCCAAATGTTATCACTAGCTTTTGGCTTTTTCAATTGGTTTAGTTTCCAATTGGTATCCTTGAGCTTGTGAACATTTTTTTAAAAGATCTTCTTTGTATCTCGGTTGGGCCTATCTTATGTTGTTTTTTAAAACTGATATCTTCTATGGATTAACCATATCTTTGTTACAAGTGCTATGGTTTGTTTTTAAGCATTTTTCGCTCTTGCACTTGTTGTGTGTTCTAGATGATTTTGGGGGAGTGAGGATTCCATATTCGTGCACTACTTCACATGGTGCATGAACATTGGGGAGCTTCTACATTTTTATTTAGAACACTCGTTTGCTCAAATCATAAAACTTTGTGTTTTAGGTTTGTTGGATCTTCTCGATTGCTTGTCTCCTTTTGGGGAGATGTTTAGGGATATATCTTTTATTTGCAATCTTTGATCCTCAATATAGTTTGATTTCGTCCATATAATATTCATTGGATATGTGCATTTGATTTCACACATATCTTGAGAAATGCACTCTTTATGGAGGAACTCATATTATATTGGCCTTCAAATTTTTTCTTCCCATTTCGGCAATCGATGCCAATGGGGGAGAAGTTTAGAGGGTTTAAGGGAATTTGGTTTTATGCTTTTGTTTGGTTCTTAAGCATTTGCCGTTAATGCTCTTGCATCCTTGCCTGCTTGTCTTGCAAGGTTGTTTTACTCATTATATAAACCCTCTTAAAAGGGATTGTCATTGATACGTGTCAAACGTATCTATAATGTTTGATGTTCCATGCCTGTTTTATACCAAATGCCACATGTGTTTATTATAATTTTATATCATTTTATGGATTTATTGGACTAACCTATTAATAGTGGCAAAAGTGCATAATGTTCTTGTTTTACACTTTGATGTGTAGGAATTACTTGGAAATTGACAAGAGTGCAAAAAGGAAACCTTGTTGGAGTCGAATTGGACTTTCCTGAAATCTGTCTGAAAACTATTTTCAAAGATGGCCCCGTACCGACCCGAAGACGACGTCGAATCGAAAAAGCTTGGTAGCGAAAGTTGTGGGGATTTTCCGCCAATCGTTCTAGACCTAAAATTCGGCCCAATCCGAGTCCGGACAGCCGAGATATCCCCGTTTTACTGAAGCCCAAAAATCTGGTGACGGGAATTCAGGAATCTTTATATAGAGAGGAAACCTAGGTCACAAGCCACCACGAATTTTCCTCCTCCAAGGCAGCCGCCGTGAGGTGGAAACCCTCCTCCATACCAGCACCATCTCCAAGCTTGAAGAGGGGGGGGGGGGGGGGGCAAGGTCTGCCGCCACCGGCCACCGTCGTCGCCGGGCTGCTGCCGCCGCCACCACGGGTTGCTACCGCCGCGGGGCTGCGCCACCACCGCCGGGCTGCTGCCAAGGTCGGGCCGCCACCGCCTCTCCGGGCTGCACCTCTCCATCAAACCCTCACTCACCATGGCCATGCGTGAGTAGTCTCCACCGGGGCTGAGGCTTATACAAGTAGCTATGTGGTTAGCTCTCTCTCCCATGATGTGATCCTCGTTGTGATCATGAGCTTTGTTAGCATAGTTGAATATATGATGTTTCCCTACATGTAATGGATATAATTTTGCTCAAATGGTGTCATCTAGTATAAGTTCAGGAGTCACCGTTGTGATCACGGTATCTCGGTGACAGTGTGGGTGCCGTGTGTGACTCTAATGATAAAAGCTTAGAGGGATCTTCATCATGAGTTTGTTATTTATTATTGTTGGATTGAATAGATCATGAGGTTTCTTGATGCTTATGTTATTGAAGAAAGAGACTATTCAAGAAATAGGTTGTGGTGTTTGTTAGTACTATCTTTGGATGCGGATAGTGACAGCATGAAGTGTCCATAGATGTGGAATACGAACTTTAAGGTGTACTTTTCGTAGCCCTACGCAATTCTCATCCTATTTGATCCACGAAAGAATGATCTCCGAGTAACGTCTACCATGCATGTGTTTTTGTGGGAACTATCATGTGTTTAATTATGTTAATGATGTTGAGAGTAGTCACTAGTGAAAGTATGAAGTCTTGGCCTTGTTTCCAAGCATTGATACACCGTTTTTCGTCACTTTTGTCACTTGTTTGCTTGCTGCCATTTTTATTACAGAATTACAAAATCACCTTTTACCATCCATATCACTTGCATTTTACTATCTCTTCGCCGAACTAGTGCACCTATACAATTATCCATTGTATTAGGTGTGTTGGGGACACAAGAGACTTCTTGTATCTTAATTGCAGGGTTGCTTGAGAGAGGATACATTCATCTTACACCTCCCTGAGATCGATATACCTTGGGTTACTCACTTAAGGGAAATTTGCTGCTGTCCTACAAACCTCTGCGCTTGGAGGCCCAACAAGTCTACAAGAATAGAAGCGTGTAGTAGACATCAAGCTCTTTTCTGGCGCCATTGCCGGGGAGGTAAGAGGGCGCACTACAATTCCTCTCCCGTCAACGAAGCTCTTTTCTGGCGCCGTTGCCGGGGAGGAAATGTAACGGTGCTCACACTCCGACGACGAAGCTAATTTCTAGCATTGTTGTTGGGGAGGTGAGTGCTTGAAGGTATCTTCTTTAGATTATGCAGTTATATCTTTTTGTTTCTTGTTTTTATTTCACTAGTTCGGTTTAATGGAAAACAACAAAAAATGAGAGCTTTATAAAATTTACCTTGAAATTGGTCATGATGCTTTTGAAGAGAAAATTAAAAAACCTATGGAACTTTATTTGCACAATAATCATGCTAGTAGCAATGTTATTAATATGATTTCTTTGAATGCCATTGTTGCTAATGCTATGGAAAATTGCAAGCTTGGGGATGCCGGTTTTGATGAATATGATCTTTTTAGTCCCCCAAGCTTTGAGGAGAAAATTTGCTTTGATGATACTTTGCCTCCAATATATGATGATTATAATGATTAATGTGATCTTTTCAGTCCACCTACTATTGAGGAAAAAGTTTACTATGATCATGATATGCCTCCTATTTATGATGATTACAATGATGGTTATGATAGTTTTACTCCCACTATTACTAATGAGAAGGATTTTACTTATGTGGAGAGTAATAATAATACTTTTATGCATGTGAATCATGAGAAAAATGCTTTATGTGATGGTTATGTTATTGAGTTTTCTTATGATTCTACTGAAAGTTATTATGAGAGAGGGAAGCGTGGTTATATAAATTTTCATCTTATGTAGGTTCCCCTCTTTATGTTGAAGGTTTTAAAGTTGCATTTGCTTTGCCTTCCTATGCTATTAGCTTTATGCTCCAATGATTTATTTTCTTATAAAATTCCAATGCGTAGGAAGTGGGTTAGACTTAAATGTGTCTGATATTGCTTCTTGATGCTCTCTTTTATGTTTCAACTCTTATTCTTATGAGAGCATCATTAAAACCACTAAGCCTAGCTAAAAGGCTATAAAGAAAAGCGCTTGTTGGGAGACAACCCATCTTTTACTTTCAGTTTGTTTTTACTTTTCTTGAGTCATGAAGTTGTTGCCTCTGTAGCAACTTCATTGTATCTTTTTGTTTTGGTTTTTTGTGCCAAGTTTAGCCTCTAATGCATTGAAAGTGCGAGGTATTGTTTTGCTGTCCAGAAACAGATTTCTGTCCTTCACTGTTCAAAAATCCAGAAAATCTCTGAATTTATATTTTTCTGATATTTTTAGATAGAAAGCCTGATACTTTTATCTATCTATCGTTAGTTTTGAGTTTTCTGATTTGAGCTACAGAAGTGCCTCGAAAAATTCGATCTTTACAGACTGTTCAGTTTTTGATAGATTCTGCTTTTATTTTGTATTCGTCACTTTTACTATCGTCAAATGTGATACTCTAGAGGAGGAGTACCACATTGAAGCTTAGTAAATAATAGCTAATACCCAATAAAGTTGTTTGCAATTTGTCTTGAGTTGAACACATGTGCATTTTAATTTATGAGCACTAACCCTCTAATCAGTTTATGAGAAGTTTTGTGTGAAGGGAGTTTTTAAGTTCCAAAGGAGAGGATAATGAAGAAATTGAAGATGGATCAGAGCTCAAGCTTGGTGATGACCCCATGGCACCCCCTCTGAATATCAAGAACCATCAAGCGTCAAAGCTTGGGGATGCCCAAGGCATCCCCTCCTCTTCATCGACTATCATGAGGTCGTCTTCGTTGAACTAAGTTTTTGTCACTTTACATATTACGTGCTATGCTTGGAGCGTCTTTTTGCATTCAGTTTTGTTTGTTTGTTTGCTGGTCATATCCTTGTTAGATCCTAGCTTTATTTGTGTGGGAGAGAGACACACTCCGCTTTTTCATTTGAATACTCCTTTGCTTCGCTTATATCTTGTTGAGTATTCTTAGCTACTGTTTGTTTGCTAGTAAGCTCTCGCTTTTAGCTTTTATCTTATTTAGGGCTGCTAGTTGTTGAGGTTAAACTCTCTTGTTCTTCACTTATACTTGTTGGAGAGTTGTTATTGATAAATTGCTTGAATTGTCAAAGTGACAAAATGCTATCCATATGATATTGGAATGAAATGAAAGCCTGTATAGTCTTGTAGATCATTGTGTGGATACTTGATACTTCTCATTTGTTTTGAGATATTAAGATGAATGCTTAAACTTGCTGGTTATTTGAGTGGAATTGATTAGTAAACAAATACTGTTAAAAGATTGAAACTGTGTGGTGTTTCGTAGTTGTTAATTCTTAAAGCTAATCTTTTCATCAAAAGAATTGTTTGGTCAACAAAGGGGACAGTGTGGAGCGTTTATGGTTATGATTGACTAATGTCTTATGTTACTCTGTTACCGGTTAATGTTAGATGTTTGCTTCAAATACCTCTTTTGCTAAGCCCAAAAATTCGTACTGAGTGTAGAGTTCACTCGCGCATCCAAATCCCAAAGCCAAACTATCTTGCCAGCTGAGTCCACCATATCTACCTATGCATGGTATTTCTTGCCATTCCAAGTAAATTTGTCATGTGCTATCTTTAAAATATTCAAAATACTCCTTTTTGTGCCTCTGTTTTTAAGCTCATGAGGAAGCAGTAGAGAGCTAGATATAACTTGTGACAAGCAAGGTCATTTCCCCCCTTTTCACCCGGTGTCGATGGTTTACATCTTCACTTGAATCAATCCGAGAACAGCTTAAGCAAAATATAAATACAACTCACCATTCTCCTCCGCGCAATGAAAATCTGAGAAATCAGCTCTAAACATTGGACAGTGGTGAAACCAAGGAGAAAGAGGAATGTACTCGTTCCTCTAAAACCAGCTGCTCTCACAAGTCTAAAAGCCTTGCTTGTTATGGGGGACTAGATAGCTTCTCTGTTGTGAAATCATTGACGAAAGAATGCATCTATCAAAATTGTTTTACTTCTGTTTTATAAAAATAAAAAGCTCCAGCACATGACTAATCCCTGCTTCCCTCTGCGAAGTGTCTTTCTTTTACTTTTAATGTTGAGTCAGTTTTCCTTTTCCTTCTATCTCCATCAAAGCAAACATACAACATTGACCCTGGGTATCATTGATCATATTGCATCGTCAGATTAAACATGAATCTTTATATTGACTTTATTTATAAGATAAGCCGTTGGAAGTTAAAGCTTTTTGCTAATACTTACATCTTCCTTGTACGTTGATTCTCAAACACTTTTGTTGTGAAACTATTACCTTTGAGAATTAGTCAAATATGTGGGTCACATTGCTTTCGTGTCTTTAACGTACTATTTATGAAAGGTTTTGTTTGAATGATTCAACTCGGTTATTCGTTGCTTTCTTGCTATCAACTATAGACAATTGTTTTGTATCAGTTCATCCACGTCCTATGCTTTACATTACTATCTTGATAAAGATTGTGTTGGTCGCATGTCTCATCAAAAATTATTTTGTTATCATTTACCTAATCGAGAACGAGTAGGAGTTAAGCTTGGGGATGCTAATACGTGTCAAACGTATCTTTAATTTTTTATGTTTCATGCCTGTTTTATATAAAATGCAACATGTGTTTATTATAATTTTATATCATTTTATGGATTTATTGGACTAACCTATTAATAGTGGCAAATGTGCACAATGTTCTTGTTTTACACTTTGATGTGTAGGAATTACTTGGAAATTGACAAGAGTGCAAAAAAAGAAACCTTGTTGGAGTCGACTTGGACTTTCCTGAAATCTGTCTGAAAACTATTTTCGAAAGAACTTGGTCGCGAAAGTTGTGGGGTATTTTCCGCCAATCGTTCTAGACCTAAAATTCGGCCCAATCCAAGTCCGGACAGCTGAGATATCCCCGTTTTATTGAAGCCCAAAAATCTGGTGAGGGGAATTCGAGAATCTTTATAAAGAGAGCAAACCTAGGTCACAAGCCACCACGAATTTTCCTCCTCCAAGGTAGCCGCCGTGAGGTGGAAACCCTCCTCCATACCAGCACCATCTCCAAGCTTGAGGGGGGGGGGGGGGGGGGGGGCAAGGGCCGCCGCCACCTAGGGCTGCCGCCGCCACCACGGGTTGCTGCCGCCGCCGGGCTGCTGCCAAGGCCGGGCCGCCACCGCCTCTCCGGGCTGCTGCCCCCAAGGGCCGCCGCTGTTGCCGTCTCCTTTCCGGGCTGCACCTATCCATCAAACCCTCACTCACCATGGCCATGCATGAGTAGTCTCCACCGGGGCTGAGGCTTATACAAGTAGCTATGTGGTTAGCTCTCTCTCCCATGATGTGATCCTCGTTGTGATCATAAGCTTTGTTAGCATAGTTGAATACATGATGTTTCCCTGCATGTAATGAATATGATTTTGCTTAAGTGGTGTCATCTAGTATAAGTTCAGGAGTCACCGTTGTGATCACGGTATCTCGGTGACAGTGTGGGTACCGTGTGTGACTCTAATGATAAAAGCTTAGAGTGATCTTAATCATGAGTTTGTTCTTTATTATTGTTGGATTGAATAGATCATGAGGTTTATTCTTTAAGAAATAGGTTGTGGTATTTGTTAGTACTATCTTTAGATACGGATAGTGACAGCATGAAGTGTCCATAGATGTGGAATATGAACTTTAAGGTGTGCTTTTTGTAGCCCTACGCAACTCTCATCCTATTTGATCCACGAAAGAATGATCTCCGAGAAACGTCTACCGTGCATGTGTTTTTGTGGGAACTATCATGTGTTTAATTATGTTAATGATGTTGAGAGTAGTCACTAGTGAAAGTATGAAGCGTAGGCCTTGTTTCCAAGCATTGATACACCGTTTTATGTCACTTTTGTCACTTGTTTGCTTTCTGCCATTTTTATTACAGAATTACAAAATCACCTTTTACCATCCATATCACTTGCATTTTACTATCTCTTCGCCGAACTAGTGCACCTATACAATTAGCCATTGTATTAGGTGTGTTGGGACACAAGAGACTTCTTGTATCTTAATTGCAAGGTTGCTTGAGAGAGGATACATTCACCTTACACCTCCCTGAGATCGATAAACCTTGGGTTACTCACTTAAGGGAAATTTGCTGCTGTCCTACAAACCTCTGCGCTTGGAGGCCCAACAAGTCTACAAGAATAGAAGCGTGTAGTAGACATCAGTCATCAATTCCCAAAATGGGGGGATTGAAAGAGCATGGTCGCCCCCATGCGTGGTTTTGGTAATTAATGACAATCTCTATTGACTAATGTGTGCTTTGAGTTATTTATAGGTTTGGTCCATTTGCATTGCTTGATCTCCATATGTTGGAGTCAAGGCTAAGGGAAGAAGATTATATGTTGATCAAGGCTTAGTGCAAGTTGATCAACACAAAGGGCTAGTGATGTATCATGAGGGATCGTATGATCTCATGCTCATGGAGGATTGTGTCATGGTGATCATCATCAAGATAATGGCCAAGTGAAGACATGTCGAAGAAGTGGTTCTCCCATATTGGTGTATGAGGGGCATCATGTGAGTCTTCACCGAGCGGAGCGCAATCAAGAAAGGTGGTCCAACTTGAGAAGACAAAGATCATCATCATCTAGCTCAAGTGGATTATGCACAAGGCAAAGGTATGATCTTGATAGGTTTTCTATTTTACCGGTCTCATGATGTCAGTTGAGAGACCGGGTTATAGGATAGATAACCGTACTATCAAGAGGGGCTCTCAAGTGAGTAACTTGGTCGAATCTTTGTGGAGAGCTCAAACCTTTGCATTCTTGGCATATCATCTTTCTTGGTTGTTATTTGGCTTTTATCCATGTGAGGATTTAGAGCTTGTGTTCATATTCATACCAAGCTCTAGTTCATCAAAAACGGATTTCATGAATATCTTGTTGCGTTTTTTATGTTGGAGGTTTTACCGGTTTGTCTTTTCGAAGAGAGGTCAAACTATCTTCTTGTGGTTTCCTCCTCACATGATGGACTATGATGTGTATATGCATGATCTTGTGGGGCCTGTGATTATCTTAGAAAACGGAATCCGGATGAAAAACTTGTTGGGTTCTTTATGTTGGAAGATTTACCGGTTGTTCTTAATACAAAGGTTTTACCTTTCTACATTTGGTTTTATTCTCCCTTGTTGGACTATGATGTTTCCCTGTATATTCTTGTAGAGCTTTTCGTTGCGATTCCAACGAGCCCAAGAACATCGAAAACGGAGTTCGGATGATAAAGATATCTTCGTTTTCGTGTTGATGTTTCTACAGTTTTTCTGTAGGCCGGAGTCTCCGGCCCTAGACCGGATTCTCCGGCCCTAGACCGGAGTCTCCGGTCTGCGCAGTTTATTTTTCGTCCAAAACGCGGTGCGGTACTGGACCCTGGTCCGGAGTTGCACCAGAGTCTCCGGCCCTTGGCCGGAATCTCCAGTCTGAGCAGACCGGAGTCTCCAGTGTAAGCTGGCTGCAACGGCTCTTTTTCGTGGGGACCTATAAAAGGCCCCCTTCTTCCCAAAAGGGTTAAGAGCTTCTTCTAGCACGTTTTTCCTCTCTCCCCCACCATTGTTGACCTTGGAAAGCTTGCCCCCCTCTCAGTCCCTCCCATGATTCTTGCATATCTTTGAGGGAAAAGTGAGAGGAGATCTAGATCCATATTTCCACCAATCAATCTCTCCTCTAAGTGAGGGGAACCTAGTGGATCTAGATCATGGAGTTCTTTTGTGGTTCTCCTCTTTGTTCTTTCTCTCTTAACCCCCGCCCCCCAAACCATTTGTTGCTTAGTTGGAATTTGAGAGTGAAGGATTTGAGCACTTGTGCGCTCTTGCCATTGCATTTGGTGCATCGGTTTGCTCTCTCCACGAAGATTCGTGGAAGTGAAGATTGTGAGCTTGTTACTCTTAGGTCATTCGGTTGTGGATGTGTGCCCCAAGCTTAGTGGTGTAAAGGCTCCGGACTCTGCCTAGAAGGACTCCGATAGTGGAAGGTGAACCTCACCTTTGTGGTGCGGTTCATCGGAGAATAGGGTGAGGCCTTTGTGGCGTTGAGTAGGCCTGTTGTGGCGAGCTCACACCCCTCCAACGAGACGTACTCCCTTAACAAGGAGGAACTCGGGAATACATCCTCGTCTCCGCGTGGCTCGGTTATTTCTATACCCGAGCTCTTTACTTATGCAATTTACATTATGATAGCCTTCGTGCTTGAAGTAATATATCTTGCTATCACCTTGTTGTTATCTTGCTTAGCATAAGTTGTTGGTTCACATAGGTGAACCTAGTATATTAGGTTGTTGGCTTGTTAATTTAAACACCTAGTTTTATTCCACAATTATCAATCCTTAAACCGTAAAAGTTTTAAATCGCCTATTCACCCCCCTCTAGGCGACATCCTTGTCCTTTCAACCTTCCCCTCGCCACCATGGCCGGCCGGAAAGATAAACAACGTAGAAGATTTGCAGAACAAGAAGATATCCCAACGAACCTCGAGCTTATTTAGAGGGTAGACCACGGGATCCACACTACCCACCTTCGACCCTGACCTCCAGGGCACCATGGGCAAGAAAATCACCGCCGCCGGCCACCGGTAACAGCTCGTGTGCACCGGCAACTCAATCCCCTTCGGCATAGCACCGTTCTCCACTGAGGAAACACACAGGGAAACTACCCTATTACTACTAGTATCTATAGAGAAGGACCTGCCCTCTCTCCTCGTCCCACTCTGGCTGGCGAGGCCGCCGGAGGAGAGGAGGAGAGAGGCCGGGAGCGGTGCGGAGACTCTCAAAACGGGATGAGGAGAGAGAAAGTGATGGGGGAAAATGCGAGCCGCTGACCATGATCATTGGTGCTGCCATAAACAGTGACCTATCTACAGCCCCAAAAGAAGGACGAACACAACCTTGGGACAGCGACCCCACGCAGTAAACCGCACGGATGAGCAAATGTTGAGATAGCAATTAAAGGCGGCTGGGCCCGTGCAGCATTTACTGTGCGTGTATAGAAATGTATTGCTGCCCTGAGCTCTTTCTTTCCACTATACCGACACAGATCCCCGCGGAACGGCCAACGGTGAGATACGATGTGGCAGCGTCCGCTGAAATCTCGACCATCCTATTGTACCCAATTAACATTCTCACCTGCTAATCAAAATCCCAGCATGCTACCTCACGTCGTCCCCATATGCTCTCATCTGGCTAGCACACTACGTCGTTGTCCGCATCGAACCTCGAACTTTTCTATCTCCCCAGCTGCCTCATCGGCTGCGCCCCCAACTCATCCTGTTGCGCTAAAAACGCGTCACACGAACACGTCCTCGTGTACCCGCGGTGCCGGGGGAGATACTCCGCAACTCGCCCCGCGGGAGGCCGACTTGTAGCGCGATACGCAAGACAACAAGCCGGCGCTTTTTGGACCAGACACCCCAGCCCCTCGGGAGGGACCCCGTCAGAGGAAGCCGGCGACGATTGGTTGAACTAAGCCAGATTTGACCGCTCTTAGCTCGATTGTCGATACTCGATGAACTCATGCGAAGTCGCCGAATAACGGAAGCAGGAACAAGGGTTTGAGAGTAAAAAGTAGGGTTTGTATTGATTGTCGATTGTTTGCTTAATTTCAATCGGCCGTCACCTCTTACATATATAATGAGGCGGCTGGACTTCCCGTACAAGCATTGTACTTCTACAAGGATTACAACTCGTGGTATAAGTCGGTTTCTATCTCTAAACTAGGTAAAATCCTTGGCCGACTTCGTACTGGACCCGGACTCCAAGCATCCTTTTCTGGCTTCTTTTAGAAAGTCGCCTTTTGCCTTTCCGTGTTGACCTTGAACTCGTTCTATCATACTGCATCCGACTTCTGTTTCTGGACCTTGCAAGCGTCAAACAACCTCAAATCCGGCTTCCCTGGCGCGGCTTCTGGAATCTTCAGGAAACTCGAGTCTGGCCTGCGCCGGGTTCTGGCTAAGCCGGGTTGGCTCCTGTCGGGTCATCACAGGTTTTCTCCAAGTCGCCATCTCCTCCTGGGTAAGCTTGAACCTGTGACCTCCCAAAAACTGGTGCTAACACATCCGCTTCTCCCTACTCATGTGGATCGATGCCAAACTCACTATTGTCGTCTTGCTCGTGGGCAATATCCTGCTATCGTGGGGTTCGTTAGGGAATTCGATAGCCGATTCATGTTGTCATGATCCCTCATTCAAGTATGAAGGCGCGGCTAGCTAAGTTAGCATCAAGAGGGCGATATTAAGGACAGACGAGCGAGCGTTGCTAGGGAAAATGAGAGGGGTGGTGGGGCGATGCTTGGCAAGGCGGGTATCACATCACAATGGTTCTAGGATAACTGGGACGCCGCTGCAAGGGGAAGGCACGTTGCTCAAGTTGGGGGGGGGGGGGGGGGGGGGTGGAGAGAGAGAGAAAGAGAGAGAGAGGCAACCGAGTGTGCATTTGGGCCACGGGTCGGCTTGATGATTTTTCTCTTGATTTGGAGTTGTGAGGCGCTTAGGTGAACAGGTTTTCTATGTACACATCACCATTTTTGTCGTGTCGGATTGGGATGTGATTTTTTTTCAAGAGTTCAGAGTTTATTTTGGACCAAATAAAAGTTTTAGGATGAAAAGTAATATTCACATGAGTTTTGGGGATCAAAAGCGGAATTTCTTCATAGAGAAACTTGTTTGCGGTTACAGATAAAACCGATCTGTCACTTCCTTTTAACGCCATTCTCGTGGGTTTTGCTTGTTTCCTGCGACCGATCTTGCGCTGAAAAGTAGGGGAACGTCAGATTTACGGTACTACGGAAGTTCCATTTTTTCAACAATAGGCTTGCACGTTGGTGTTGGCAACATTTCTATGTTGGATTCTGTTCGCAGTGAATAACGGCTCTATTCATGTCCTTGTGTCTTCGTTGTGGCCGTCGAATCTTGCACTAAGAAACATGCGGTGTTTTATTCTCGTAGATCATCGGCTTTAGATCTGGCGGTTTGTCATCAGACACTTCGGTTTGTTTTTGCGGCGGTACAATGGCCGTGTCAAGTTTTGTTCGATTTCTTGTTTTCATGTTCCAAATTTTATTCTCTCACACATTTTGTCAGCAATATATTGAGGAATCAACAGTTTGGTGGTGTGCCTTACAAAGGGGTGTGGTTTTGTCCACATAGTAATTTAACTTTCAAAAAGTAAGTATTTTTCTAGTAATTTTTGAAAAATCTTAAAAATAAGAAACAATAAAAAATTTTTTTTTTGAGAATAACAATAAAAAAATATAATCAGGTCTTGTTCCGTGGCAGGCCGTATGCTGCCCGGGCTGTTTAGTCCCGTGGTGTGCCTAGGCCGGGCCGAAAATCCATGCTAAGCACGGTCGAGATCCCGGAGATGGCCTGTTCTAGTGGGATGCTGATGTCTACTACACGCTTCTATTCTTGTAGACTTATTGAGCCTCCAAGCGCAGAGGTTTGTAGGACAGCGGCAATTTTCCCTTAAGTGAGTAACCCAAGGTTTATCGAACTCAGGGAGGTAGAGGTCAAAGATATCCCTCTTAAGCAACCCTGTAATTAAGGTACAAGAAGTCTCTTGTGTCCCCAACACACCTAATACAATTGTCAGTTGTATAGGTGCACTAGTTCGGCGAAGAGATGCTAAAATGCAAGTGATATGGATGGTAAAAGGTGATTTTGTAATTCTGTAATAAAAATGGTAGCAAGCAAACAAGTGACAAAAGTGACTAAAAACGGTGTATCAATGCTTGGAAACAAGGCCTAGGCTTCATACTTTCACTAGTGACTACTCTCAACATCATTAACATAATTAAACACATGATAGTTCCCACAAAAACACATGCATGGTAGACGTTACTCGGAGATCATTCTTTTGTGGATCAAATAGGATGAGAATTGCGTAGGGCTATGAGAAGAACACCTTAAAGTTCGTGTTCCACATCTATGCACACTTCATGCTGTCACTATCCGCATCCAAAGATAGTACTAACAAACAGCACAACCTATTTCTTGAATTGTCTCTTTCTTCAATAACACAAGCATCAAGAAACCTCATGATCTATTCAATCCAACAATAATAAAGAACAAACTCATGATGAAGATCCCTCTAATCTTGATGCATAGAGTCACACACAGCACCCACACTGTCACCGAGGTATCATGATCACAATGGTGACTCCGCAAATTATACTAGATAAGACCACTTGAGCAACATCATATCCATTACACATAGGGAAACATCATGTATTCAACTATACGAACAAAGATCATGATCGCAACGAAGATCACATCATTGGAGAGAGAGAGATAACCACATAGCTACTTGTATAAGCCTCAGCCCCAGTGAGGGACTACTCCCTCCTCATCGCGGGAAGCAGCGGCGTTGATGGAGATGGCCCCGACGGTTGATCCCCGTCCCGGCAGGGTGCCGGAACAGGACGTAAGTGATAACAAAATAATTTTTGATGAGACATGCAACCAATACAATTATGATCAAGATAGTAATGTACAACACATGATGTGAATAAGGTGATCCATAACAATTGTCTATAGTTGACATTAAGCAAACAATGATTAACATACGCTAGCTAACAAATGCTAGAAACTTTTCATGAATAAGTGTGTTGGAGACATGGAACCATACATAAGGTTTAGAAAGAAGAATTGCAAATTATGTCTCTAATGTAAAGCATCAATCATTCTTCAAAGCATCCAAGTAGTCATTCATGAAAATAGCCAAGCTCGAGTCAGGTGTCCTAATCCATCTCCTTCACAAAGCAACTGTTTCGAAGTCTACTCAACTAGTGCAAGTAAGAAGTGGCTTTGGCACCAAAATGTTATGGCAAAGAGAACAATGATGGAGGTTTGGAAGGCTAAAAAGAAAGGCTCAAACAGTGGAGAGGGTAACCACAAGACAGAAGGAAGTCCCGTAGTTGACACTGTATGAGGAGTAGTGATTGCCATGCAACAGATGCACATAGAGCTATAAGTGTATGAAAGCTCTCCAATGGAACTAGTGGGGGTGCATCCAACTTGCTTACTCATGAAGACCTAGAGCTCACTTGAGGAGGCTCATCCTTGGAATATACAAGCCAAGTTCTATAACGTTAGTTCCCCACTTAGTTATACTACTAAAAAAACATGAGAACTCTCTACAATGAAGTGTAGGTGCTACTAGCACAAGTGTGGTAAAAAGGATAGTAGTGTTGCTCCCTCTCTCTTTTTCAAAAAAATGGATTTTGGGTGGCCTCCTTGGCTCTTTTAAATGCTCTCTTTTTGGATCAGAAAGCGAATAGGTAACTGTTTCGGTAAGTAAAGTGCCTCGGATATTACAATTAGATCATCACACTTTTTGGTACTCATAATTCATAAGAATAATACATGATGTATAAAAGGAGATATGCATGATCGAGCGTAGTGTGGAAAAAATGTAGAACATGTGGCAAGCCACGTAGCACACTAACTCAATGATCAAGCAAACTATATGGTAATGAAGAACGACATCAAGTCATGTAATGTAATGATGGATGTTGCATGGCAATGTATCTCGGAACGGCTATGGAAATGCCAGGTATGGTGGCTGTTTTGAGGGAGATAGTTGGCTTATGTGTAGGAGAACAGGATGAAGTTCTCCCACGGAGTTGTATCTACTCGCGAAGTATGCACCAATCTCAATGTGAGAGAGGGCATTGCGCAGCACCGAAGAGGCCAGCAAAATATGGAAGTGGAAGTGCAAAAAAAAAAAAAAACAAAACTCACAATGCATTTCGTATATTGCAAGCAACTAGCAGTTTCAATGTTCCACAAATGGTTAGAGACACCCCGAGAGGGATCGTGGCGGCGACACAAGTGCCCCGTTGGCTTCCCCGACCGTTGCAGTAACTACCCACTAGGAACTTATTTTCAACTGAGGAGAATTCATGATACATTAGCATTGTTGACTTAGGTTGTTTAGTTCAGAAATGTACGGCTCCACGCTTTACTAACACATCTCCACTAATCAGCTCTAACACCATTAACCAACACACTTTAACCATTAGTTATTTTAATGTCTCAAAACAATTTAAAAGTATCAAATTATCCACATAGTGATCTACAAGACTATGCAGCTTTTTTCTACTTCATACCACTACCATATGCATAGCATTTTACCGATCTAATACATTAACCAAGCAACCAAAACAACTCTCTAACAAATATAAGTGAAGAACAAGAGAGTTTAATAACAACTACTAGCAGCTCTAAATAAGATAAAAGCCAAAAGCGAGAGCTTACTAGCAAACAAACAGTAGCTAAAAATACTCAACAAAATATAAGCGAAGCACAGGAGTATTCAAGTGAAAAAGCGGAGCGTGTCTCTTTCCCACACAAATAAAGCAAGGATCAAACAAGCATATGACCAGCAAAATAACAAACAAAACTGAAAGTAAAAAGACGCTCCAAGTAGAGCACATAATATGTAAAGTGATAAAAACTTAGTTCAACAAAGACGACCTCATGATAGTCGATTAAGAAGAGGGGATGCCTTGGGCATCCCCAAGCTTTGACGCTTGATAGTTCTTGATATTCAGAGGGGGTTCCATGGGGGCATCCCCAAGCTTGAGCTCTGATCCATCTTCGATTTTTTTCATCATCCTCTCCTTTGGAACTTATAAACTCTCTTCACACAAAACTTCTCATAAACTGATTAGAGGGTTAGTGCTCATAAATTAAAATGCACATGTGTTCAACTCAAGACAAATTACAAACAACTTTATTAGGCATTAGCTACTGTTCACTAAGTCTCAATGTGCCACTCCACCTCTAGAGTATCACATTTAACGATAGTAAAGAGACGAATGCAAAATAAAAGCAGAATCTATCAAAATCTGAACAGTCTGTAAAGATCGAATTTTTCGAGGCACTTATGTAGCTCAAATCAGAAAACTCAAAGCTAAAGAACAATAGATAAAAGTATCAGGCTTGCTGTCTAAAAATTTCAGAAAAAGATAAAATCCAGAGATTTTTTTGATTTTTGAACAGTGAAGGACAGAAATCTGTTTCTGGATAGCAAAACAACACCTCGCACTTTCAATGCATTAGAGGCTAAACTTGGCACAAAAAACCAAAAGAAAAAGATAAAATGAAGTTGCTACAGAGGCAACAACTTCAAGACTCAAGAAAAGTAAAAAGCAAACTGAAAGTAAAAGATGGGTTGCCTCCCAACAAGCGCTTTTCTTTAACGCCTTTTAGCTAGGCGCAATGATTTCAATGATGCTCTAATAAGAATAAGAGTTGACAAAAGAGAGCATCAAGAAACAAATACCAAACATATTTAAGCCTAACCCACTTCCTATGCATAGGCATCTTGTACAAAAATAAATCCATGAAGCACAAAGCATTAAGCATAGGAAGGTAAAACAACATAAAGATAGGTGTTTTAGTAACATGATAGCTCCAATAACCATATTTTCCTCTCTCATAATAATTTTCAGTAGCATCATGAACAAACTCAACAATATATCTATCACTTAAAACAGGCTTTTCATGATCTACAAGCACATAATTTCGGTCCATCTCAAAAATAGTGGGATCAAACCCACTTTCAATAGAATTATAATGTTTATCATCAAGTAACATAGGACCGTCGTCAAGAGCATTATCATATAAACTTTCTAAGCACAACTCTTTATTAACATGTATCTCAATGGTAGGAACAAATAAAGGATTATCATAAGATTTATCAATAAAGCATGGATTATCATATATAACAGTAGCAAACTCATCTTCATAAGCATCATTAATAGAGGCCTTATCAGCTTCATCACAGTAGCATGGGTTATCATAAATGAGAATAGAATTTTGAGTAGAAACATCATCAATATAGGATGGATTCTCATACATCACAAAGGTGTTTTGAGTTTGAGATTTACTGTCATCCTCGGATAGAGGGAGTGGAGGCTCACACTCTTCCTTTTCTTCCTCCATTAGTTCTTCCTTCTCCTCTTCATATTGGCTTATATTTTTGTATCATGCATCCTGCAAAATGTGAGAACCCTCTTGTGCAGCAAGGAGTCTCTTTTTATAATCAATGATATAATCATTATTGCTGAAATTTTCCAAACAATAATTAAGGATCCAAGAGCTTGTAAATTTAAGTTTATTAGAAGCCATGCAAGTTTCATAATTTTCGGCCATGAAGGAATCTACTTCGGAGGCTGCCACAAATGTAACAAATTGTTCTACTTGTTCAGCTCCCAGATGAGTATAGTTTAACCAATGATAGGTTGCAATTAAAGGTTCTTTACTAAAGCCACATTGGAATTTAAAATGTTTATCGTGAAGCTTAGAGCAACAATTTATATCATGAAGATCAAGCAAGAGTTCAGCAATCTGATTCAACTTTTTTAACATGCCTCTCAAGATTTTACCCTCTCTTGATTCCCTATACTTTATATATAATTCTCTAGCTTCCATCAACATAGAGGTTATAGTAAGTTCTCAAGTTTTTTATTTTTAAAGAGAGCAAATATGCAAAACAGAAATAAAGACTACACTAATTTTTTTGGGTTTTAAAATTTTGCAACAAGAAAAATAAGCTAACGGGAAATAAAACAAGCAAGACAAAAAAAAGTAAAGTGATTGAGAGTATGAGACTCCCCTTGCTGTAGCTCCAAGATCCCCGGCAACGGCGCCAGAAAAGAGCTTGATTGCTACTGATGAAGAGTTGGGTGGTGCCCCAAGCGAAGGCGGAGATGTAGCAAGCAGCAGTTTTCCCTCGATATCGAACCGAGGTTTATCGAACCAGTAGGACCTTGAAATCAACAATGAGGTGAACGTCAACGTGTCACGCGTTCCGTTGATGAACTTGGACCTGCACACACTCAACCAAAATACTTTGCCCCCAATGGCGGAAAGGTTGTCAATCTTTCTGGTCTCGCAGAAAACAAAGCGGTTAATTGTATAGTGAAATAGATGAAATATGAAAATGGACCAAAGGAGTAATGATGGTGAAAAGCAATCGATGTAAAAAGATGGACCGGGGGCCATGGGTTCACTAGTGGAGTCTCTCAAGTAAATAGAACATTCATATGATGGGTAAACAAATTACAGCTGGGCAATTGACAAGATTATAAAACAAACTTAATCTAGCTATGACAAAGTGAACATGATAATATTTAAGTAGGCATCACGACAATGAACGAAGACCATTGAGTCCAACTGCATCTTTGTCTAAAAAGTCCACCGTGGGATCGCTATCCAGCCTGTCACCCATAAGTATTAAGTTGCAAGCAACAGACATTTGCATTAAGTAAAGCGCATGAAGTAAGCAATATTAAATATCAAAATAGACTTTAACATCGCTGTTTTACCCTTAGTAGAAACAACACACCCTCGCCCTTAGACGTTTCTGTCACTCGTGCCCAGGAACAAAAGGGGGCATGAACCCACTATCTAGCATAAATACTCTCTCTTGGAGATACACACAATCACTTGGCCAAAGTAACTACGCACATTGGAGAGCATGCAAGAACATAAATCAACATATAAGAATCATGCACAATCTGATCATAACTTTATAATCCATCGGATCCCAGCAAACACATCACATAGCATTACAATAATCGATCTTGATCATGTTAGGCAGCTCACAAGATCATAAGACATGAAGCACAAGAGAGAGACTACCATCTAGCTACTGCCATGGACCCAAGGTCCAAGGTGGGACTACTCACAAATCATCCTGGAGGAAGGCATTGTGATGAAGAGCCCTCCGGGATCGATCTCCCCTCCGGCAGGGTGCCGAGATTTGCTTCAGAATCACCCCCGAATTAGGGTTTGAGGTGACGGCGCCTCGGGATGACTTTTCTGGAAAATAATGGCTGCCCCGTCGTTTTTAGGTTAATTGGGATTTTATAGGTGTCGGAGGGGGCCGAGGCGTTGCCCAGGGACAGGAGCGGGCCGCACCCGCGGGTCCAAGGGGGGCCACGGCAGGGGGGCGCCTGTGCCCTGTGGGTGGCCCCTCAGGCTCCCCTTTGGTCTTCGGGTGTCTTATTTCGCATAAAAAATCTCCGTAAATTTTCGTCCAATTCCGAGAATATTTCCAGAAGTGATTTTCTGAAATACAAAAACATCAAAAACAGGGAACTGGCACTGGGCATCTTGTCAATAGGTTAGTCCAACAAAATGCATAAAAATGATGTGATATGATAATAGAAACATGTGACAACATCACAAAATTAGCATGGATCACTCAAAAATTATAGATACGTTTGACACGTATCAGCATCCCCAAGCTTAACTCCTACTCGTCCTCGAGTAGGTAAGTGATAATAAAATAATTTTTGATGAGACATGCAACCAACATAATCTTGATCAAGATAGTAATGCAAAGCACATGATGTGAATAAGGTGATCCAAAACAATTGTCTATAGTTGACATTAAGCAACCAATGATTAACAAACGCTAGTTAACAAATGCTAAAAACTTTTTATGAATAAGTGCGTTGGAGACATGGAACCATACATATGGTTTAGAAAGAAGAATTGCAAATTATGTCTCCAATGTAAAGTATCAATCATTATTCAAAGCATCTAATTAGTCATTCATGAAAATAGCCAAGCTCAAGTCAAGTGTCCTAATCCATCTACTTCACAAATCAACTGTTTCGAAGTCTACTCAACTAGTGCAAGCAAGAAGTGGCTTTGGCACCAAGATGTTATGGCAAAGAGAACAATGATGTAGGTTTGGAAGGTCAAAAAGAAAGGTTCAAACAGTGGAGAAGGTGACCACAAGACAGAAGGAAGTCCCATAGTTGACACTGTATGAGGAGTAGTGATTGCCATGCAACGGATGCACATAGAGCTATAAGTGTATGAAAGCTCTCCAATGGAACTAGTGGGGGGTGCATCCAACTTGCTTGCTCATGAAGACCTAGAGCTCACTTGAGGAGGCTCATCCTTGGAATATACAAGCCAAGTTCTATAACGTTAGTTCCCCACTTAGTTATACTACTAAAAATAACATGAGAACTCTCTACAATGAAGTGAGGTGCTACTAGCACAAGTGTGGTAAAAAGGATAGTAGTGTTGCTCCCTCTCTCGTTTTTTTTTTGTTTTTGGATTTTGGGTGGCCTCCTTGGCTCTTTTAAATGCTCTCTCATTTGGCCTCCTTTGGGCTCTTTTATTCTTTTTTTTATTTTATACCTCACTGTAGGAGCAACACTCTATATTACAATTGGATCATCACACTTTTTGGTACTCATAACTCATAATAATAATACATGATGTATAAAAGGAGATATGCATGATCGAGCGTAGTATGGAAAAAATGTAGAACATGTGGCAAGCCACGCAGCACACTAACTCAATGATCAAGCAAACTATATGGTAATGAAGTACGACATCAAGTCATGTAATGTAATGATGGATGTTGCATGGCAATGTATCTCGGAACGGCTATGGAAATGCCGCGATAGGTAGGTATGGTGGCTGTTTTGAGGGAGATAGTTGGCTTATGTGTAGGAGAACAGGATGAAGTTCTCCCACAGAGTTGGATGTACTCACGAAGTATTCACCAATCTCAATGTGAGAGAGGGCATTGCACAGCACCGAAGAGGCTAGCAAAATATGGAATTGGAAGTGCCAAAAAAAAAAAACTCACAATGCATTTCATATATTGCAAACAACTAGCAATTTCAATGTTACACAAATGGTTAGAGACACCCCGAGAGGGATCGTGGCGGCGATTACACCCCAATTGTAATATAGAGTGTCATAGCTTAGTGATTAGACACACAAGAAACCTGTGCTATAGCTTGGTGATGTCTACTACACGCTTCTATTCTTGTAGACTTGTTGGGCCTCCAAGCGCAGAGGTTTGTAGGACAGCGGCAATTTTCCCTTAAGTGAGTAACCCAAGGTTTATCGAACTCAGGGAGGTTGAGGTCAAAGATATCCCACTCAAGCAACCCTGCAATTAAGATACAAGAAGTCTCTTGTGTCCCCAACACACCTAATACAATTGTCAGTTGTATAGGTGCACAAGTTCGGCGAAGAGATGGTAAAATGCAAGTGATATGGATGATAAAAGGTGATTTTGTAATTCTGTAATAAAAATGGCAGCAAGCAAACAAGTGACAAAAGTGACTAAAAACGGTGTATCAATGCTTGGAAACAAGGCCTAGGCTTCATACTTTCACTAGTGACTACTCTCAACATCATTAGCATAATTAAACACATGATAGTTCCCACAAAAACACATGCATGGTAGACGTTACTCGGAGATCATTCTTTTGTGGATCAAATAGGATGAGAATTGCGTAGGGCTATGAGAAGAACACCTTAAAGTTCGTATTCCACATCTATGGACACTTCATGCTGTCACTATCCGCATCCAAAGATAGTACTAACAAACACCACAACCTATTTCTTGAATAGTCTCTTTCTTCAATAACACAAGCATCAAGAAACCTCATGATCTATTCAATCCAACAATAATAAAGAACAAACTCATGATGAAGATCGCTCTAATCTTGATGCATAGAGAGTCACACACGGCACCCACACTGTCACCAAGGTACCGTGATCACAACGGTGACTCCGCAAATTATACTAGATAACACCACTTGAGAAACATCATATCCATTACACATAGGGAAACATCATGTATTCAACTATACTAACAAAGCTCATGATCACAACGGAGATCACATCATGGGAGAGAGAGATAACCACATAGCTACTTGTATAAGCCTCAGCCCCGGTGAGGGACTACTCCCTCCTCATCGCGGGAAGCAGCGGTGTTGATGGAGATGGCCCCGGCGGTCGATCCCTGTCCCGGCAGGGTGCCGGAACAGGACCTTCTGAACCCCTGAAACTTGTCGGCGATGACGGCGGAGCTCTGTATCGTATTTTGGAAAATCCTTTGGGGTTAGGGTTTTTTTGTCGGGGATGATTTTAGAGACATCGGAGGCGGCCGAGGGGGTGCCCGAGGGGCAGAGGCGGGCTGTGGCCGCGGCCCCCCTTAGACCCGCGGGTGGGACCCGCCCCTGGCCTGTGGGTCCCCCCGGGGTTGCCCTTCTGGTTACAGTCCTTATTTCTTCAATAAAAAATCATCGTAATTTTTCGTCCAATTCCGAGAATATTTCCAGAAGTAACTTTCTCTAACAAAATCAGCACAAAAACAGGGAACTGGCATAGGGCATCTTGTCGATAGGTTATTCCAACAAAATGCATAAAAATGATGTAATATGATAGTAAAAACATGTGACAACATCACAAAACTAGCATGGATCAATCAAAAATTATAGATACGTTTGACACGTATCAGCATCCCCAAGCTTAACTCCTACTCGTCGTCGAGTAGGTACGTGATAACAAAATAATTTTTGATGAGACATGCAACCAATACAATTATGATTAAGATAGTAATGTACAATACATGATGTGAATAAGGTGATACAAAACAATTTTCTATAGTTGACATTAAGCAAACAATAATTGACATACGCTAGCTAACAAATGGTAGAAACTTTTCATGAATAAGTGCGTTGGAGACATGGAACCATACATAAGGTTTAGAAAGAAGAATTGCAAATTATGTCTCTAATGTAAATCATCAATCATTCTTCAAAGCATCCAAGTAGTCATTCATGAAAATAGCCAAGCTCGAGTCAGGTGTCCTAATACATCTCCTTCACAAAGCAATTGTTTCGAAGTCTACTCAACTAGTGCAAGTAAGAAGTGGCTTTGGCACCAAAATGTTATGGCAAAGAGAACAATGATGAAGGTTTGGGAGGCCAAAAATAAAGGCTCAAACAGTGGAGAGGGTAACCAAAAGACAGAAGAAAGTCCCGTAGTTGACACTGTATGAGGAGTAGTGATTGCCATGCAATGGATGCACATAGAGCTATAAGTGATGGGGTCGCAACATAGAAAACAAAAAAATTTCCTACGCGGCAAGCGGAATAAACCCCAAGGATCTAGATCTACTAGATGAAGATAGCGAAGGTGAGATCCAATCTCTTACCCTTGAAGATCAACAAACGCGTTTTGTCGGTGCAGGGGTTGGCTAGTCGATCCCCGCAACTAGACTCGTCTAGTCGCGAGGAGATGTATTATCCTCGAGATCCAATCCGGTGAAGTGCAGCAACGGGCAGCACCTCCGCAGTGTCCACATGTATGGCTCGATGAAGACGTCAACTCCTTGACCCCGCAAGCGAGAGGACGTGGCCTTGATGATCTCAGCAGCACGATGGTAGTGCCGGTGACGATGACGATCTCCACGAGCAGGGCTTCGCCAAGCCAAGCAAGAGGAGAGGGAGAGGAGGAGGTGGCGCAGCACCCTAGGGTAACGGAGGTGCGGCAGCTCTAGATGGAGGTGAGGCGGCGGCGGCAGCCCTGCGGGGAGAGAGGGGTGCGGCTAGGGTTTGGAGGGAGGGAGGTGGTGCGGCTAGGGGTGCTTGGGGGGCAGCCTCTTGGTGTGCCGCACCCCCTCCCCTCACCCCTTTATATAGGTGGAGGGGGGAGCCCTAGGGCCGGCCGGCCAAGGGGTGGCTTGGCCCCCAAGCCGAGTCCCCCTAGGACTCCTCCTAGGGTTTGGCCGGCTCCCCCCTCCTAGGCCAATTCGGTTTGGCCCATGTGGGCCTTAGGTGGTGCGGCTGGCCCAAGTGTCCAGCTGCACCCCTTCGGTCCATGTGGGCCCCATACAATATGTGGTCCCACTTCTAGACCCTTCTAGAACATTCCGGAACCTTTCCGGTACCCTGCAAATAATTCCCGGAACTTTTCCGAAACCTCCGGAAACCACTTTCCATATATGAATCTTATTCTCCGGACTCCTCCAGAACCTCTCGTGACGTCCGGGATCCCATCCGAGACTACGAATCACCATTCTTTCATTTCATCATTTAATTCATCGTAAAACCTAATTTCATCGGAACGTTAAGTGTGTGACCCTACGGGTTCGAGAATGCATAGACATGATCATATCAATAATTAATAGCGGGACCGGGATGCCCATATTAATTCCTATACACTCAACGAAAACCTTTTCTCGATTGAACCACGACGCCGGAGATTCAATTAATCTCATATACGATTCCCTTTGTCTCACGATATTTTACTTGCCCGAGATATAATCGTTGACATCCCCATGTCTAGTTTAATCTCGTTACCGGCAAGTTCTCTTTACTCATCCATAATATAGGATCCTCGTGATTACCACCTAATCACATGTCTGCAGACTTTTGATGCTATATTACCGAGAAGGCCTGGAGATATCTTCTCCGTCACATGGAGGGACAAATCCCACTCTCGATTCATATCACCCAACAACCCACCATCGGAGATACCTGAAAGCCACCTTTATAATCACCCAGTTACGAAGTGACGTTTGATGTCCACAAAGCATTCCTCCGGTGAACGGGAGTGATATAATATCATGGTCTAAGGAAACTATATTTGGCATATTAAAAGTGTTGACAACAAAACTTTTGTGACACGATTAATTGCAACTCTTTATTTGGGTCATGTCCATCACACCATTACTCCTAATGATATGACTCCGTTATCAAGTGACTATAACAAGCCCATAGTTAGGAAACTCTAACTATCTCTTGATCAACGAACTAGTCCTGTAGAGGCTCACTAGGGACTCCTGGTGTTTATATTCCACACATGTATTATGTTTCCAATTAATACAATTATAGCATGGATAATAAACTATTATCATAAACGTGAATATGCTTAATAAACCATTTTATTATTGCCTCTAGGGCATATTCCCAACAATAAGTGTATGAAAGCTCTCCAATGGAACTAGTGGGGGTGCATCCAACTTGGTTGCTCATGAAGAACTAGAGCTCACTTGAGGAGGCTCATCCTTGGAATATACAAGCCAAGTTCTATAACGTTAGTTCCCCACTTAGTTATACTACTAAAAAAACATGAGAACTCTCTACAATGAAGTGTAGGTGCTACTAGCACAAGTGTGGTAAAAATGATAGTAGTGTTGCTCCCTCTCTCTTTTTCTATTTTTTTTTGGATTTTGGGTGGCCTCCTTGGCTCTTTTAAATGCTCTCTTTTTGGATCAGAAAGTGAATAGGTAACTGTTTCAGTAAGTAAAGTGCCTCGGAAAATTCCAGAAAATTTATATTATTTATTTTTGGAAAATTAGGAAAATTCGGGGACCAGACGGAGTACGAGACGGAGTACAGGAGGCAGGGGCGACCCTCTGCCGCGGCCCCACCTCTGGCTGCGGTGGGGACCCGCCCCTGGCCCCTGGACACCGCCTCGCCTAGTCTCGTTATCTTCCTTTTATTGCAAAAATCTCGACTATAATTTTCCCCAAAATTTTCGAGGAGCATATCTTGTGTTTTTCGCCATGTTTTTGTTCCGAGCTTTTCTTGGCAGGGTCTTGAGAGTCTCCACCTAGATGTCTTCTTGCGGATCTAGCGGGGAAAATTATGCAGCAAGGCACCTTTGCCAGATCCAGCAGACATCAGCCACGGTAACTTCATGAACTGGGCGACAGATGAGGAGATCGCCGCCAGGAAAGCGGAGCTGGAGCGCAACGTGCGGGAAGAAGTGAGAAGGGCAGCATCACGTCAGCCGGGAGGAAGAACTAGGAATCCAAGGGGAGGCAATCCTACTTTTGTGGGATCTATTAACCCTCAGCGTGCTTATTCTCATGATGTTCCAGGGACAGTGCCACAGCAGCAGGATCCCCACATTGCTCCATTGTTGGCGGAGGCTCATAGAATGAACGATCAGTTCTGCGAGCAGTTTCGTTGCTTGAAAGCGGAAGTTGCGATATTTGAGGCAGAGAATCTCGAGCTTCGCCGACGTCTTCAGTATTTTCTGACACCTCTCAATACTGTACCACTGTCTCCTCCGAAGGAGTGATTTGTCTATTGGGTAATGGCACTCCCTTGGCTTGTTCCAAGCTTGGGGGAGTGCCCCGGTATCTTTATCTTTTATCTTTTATTTTCTTAGTCACGTGAGTCGTATCATGAGTAGAGAAATTATCATGTAGTATGGTTTTGCAATGTGTCTCGTCGCTCCTTTGAGTCTTTTGTATCCGTTGGTGTGTGGTTTTCTATAATGGAATATAAATGAGAAGCGTCTTTTATTCTTCTACACTTTATATTTTATTATGGCAACCTCTCTCATCTGCTGGTCTTGTGGTAAGTGATGATTTGACATTGGGTGTATGAGTATAACTTTATTCGGTATTGACAAGCATGACTTTGTTTAACATGCAATAATTACGTTGATGCTTGAGTAGAGAAAATGAATTTGATTGCAAATATACTATCCTTTATATCTTACATTCTTGTGAATCCTCCAGCTTGCATACTTTTGTATTAGATTTATTTCTGACAGTGATGATAAGATTTATGTTTCATGTTTGGCATATTGTTCTAGATAACATATTTGGTCTACATCTCTCAACACTGTATGTTTGCTTCAAATACCTTCTTTGCTAAGCCCAAAAAAAATTCGTACTGAGTGTAGGGTTCACTCGTGCATCCAAATCCCAAAGCCAAACTATCCTGCCAGCTAAGTCCACAATATCTACCTATGCATGGTATTTTTGCCATTCCAAGTAAATTTGTCATGTGCTATCTTTAAAAATTCAAAATACTCCTTTTGTGCCTCTGTTTTTAAGCTCATGAGGGAGCAGTAGAGAGCTAGATATAACTCGTGACGAGCAAGGTTATTTCCCCCCTTTTCACCCAGTTTTGATGGATTACGTCTTCACTTGAATCAGCCCGAGAGTAGCTTAAGCAAAAATATAAATATAACTCACCATTCTCCTCCGCGCAATGAAAATCTGAGAAATCAGCTCTAAACATTGGACAGTGGTGAAACCAAGGAGAACCAGCTGCTCTCACAAGTCTAAAAGCCTTACTTGTTATGGGGGACTAGATAGCTTCTCTGTTGTGAAGTCGTTGACGAAAGCATGCATGCCTCAAAATTGTTTTACTTCTGTTTCATAAAATAAAAAGCTCTAGCACATGACTAATCCCTGCTTCCCTCTGCGAAGGGCCTTTCTCTTACTTTTAATGTTGATTCAGTCTTACTTTTTTCCTTCTATCTTCCACAAGCAAACTTACAGTGTTGACCTATGATGTTAGTAAGTATGATATCTACATTGTGTCTTTTATGTCTCATGATAGTTGTTCATTTCTCTTATGTCAGTTCTAACTCTTCTATCACAAGAATACAGACTTGATGATTTGCAACTCATGGAAAGATGACTTGATGGTTGAAGCATATAAATGGATATTTCTTGAAATATGAGCTGACAAGTAAAATTTCCTCTTGAGCGACGTCTCGGTTTGCCATTGCTTAATAAGCTTATGTTTTATTTCACCTTAACATGTTATAGTTACATTGCTTGTCTTCGAGAAGCTTTATGAGAGAAAGGTTGCTGTTTAAAAATGTATTTGTGTTTGATGAGTAAATACTGATGCTTCATGTTCGTATTCTTTATTTATCGACACTTCTCTTCATAAACCTGTGGTCATGTTTACCGAGCTCAGTTTTCGCTTGGGGACAAGCGGAGTCTAAGCTTGGAGGAGTTGATATGTCCATTTTGCATCACTATTTTACATCATAATTTAGCTTTATTCATAGATATATTTCATATTATGATGCAATACTTATATTATTTTACCTTATTTTGCAATTATTGGGGATGCATCTGCCGGAGCCCGGAATCAGCTGGAAAAGTACCTGTCAAGATACCTGACGTCGGAAGCTCCAAAAATTCCACAAAAATTCGGAGATAAATATTTTGGGAAATAAGTCAAGGAGCCAAAAGGGAGCAAGGAGGCGAGCTCCAGGGAGCAGGGGCGGCCCCCTGCCACGGCTCCACCCTGGGCCGCGGGTGGGACCCGCCCCTGGCCCCTGTGGCCCCCCTCCGGCTCCCCTTCGGCGTATTACTTCCCTTTGACCTAAAAACTTCGAGGGGATCGACCAATAATTTTTCCGCCACCTCCACGAGGTGTAAACCAGACAGAGAGAAGAAGAGCTCTGGCAGGGAGAAAACTATCAGGGAATTTCCCTCCCGGAGGGGGAGATCGCCGCCATCGTCATCGCTATCACGCCGGGCAGCATCGGGATCATCATCAACATCATCTCCACCATCAGCACCATTATCACCGCCGCCATCCCATCTCATCTCGCTGTAACAATTATCATTGTGTTGCTATTAGTCCATCGGAATCGTATCCCGGGCGTTGATTACCACTTGTAGTTGATGTTTGAGAGTTTTATTGGTGAATTATCATTACAATCAGATTATTTCCCATATTCATATCACCTCTGATCATGATCTATATGATGTCTTGTGATTAGTTCGTTTGGTTCTTGAGGACATGTGGAAAGTGTAGTTGCTAGTAATTGCATAATGTTGAGTAATATTTAATGGTTTGATTATATGTTGTGGTGTTATTCCTCTAGTGGTATCGTGTGAACGTCGACTACATGATACTTCACCTTTCAAAGGGCCTAGGGGAATGCATGGTGTATTTATTTTGCCTATGGTAGGGTTGTAGGAGTGACAGAAACCTACACCCCAACTCACGAAATAGTGCACTAGGGAATTTAGGGTCTCGGAGTTTAAGGCTGTGGTTAGGTTTTTATCTTAATTACTTTCTTGTAGTTGCGGATGCTTGCAAGGGGTTTAATCACAAGTATGTATTTGTCCAAGTAAGGGCGGTGCATTAGCATAGGTCCACCCACACAGCACTTTATCAAAACGTTGAAGATTAATCACCGGCGTGCAAAGAAAATGACTAGGCAGAAGTTCCCATGTGTCCTCGAGAACGTTTTAATCACTATAAGTAGCACAACCGGCCTGTCCTTTGAGCTTAAAAGGATTGGGCTATTCGCTGCAACTATTGTAGCACCCTTTTATTTACTTGTTCTTTATATCAAACTCCAAAAATATTTCTCTTTTAGTGCTTGCAGTAAAACCTTGCTGAAATCTACTTGTTAACACCTTCTGCTCCTCGTTGGGTTCAAGACTCTTACTTATCGAAAGGACTACGATAGATCCCCTATACTTGTGGGTCATCAAGCAACCCGGCAATTAAGATACAAGAAGTCTCTTGTGTCCCCAACACACCTAATACAATTTTCAGTTGTATAGGTGCACAAGTTCGGCGAAGAGATGGTAAAATGCAAGTGATATGGATGGTAAAAGGTGATTTTGTAATTCTATAATAAAAATGGCAGCAAGCAAACAAGTGACAAAAGTGATTAAAAATGGTGTATCAATGCTTGGAAACAAGGCCTAGGCTTCATACTTTCACTAGTAACTACTCTCAACATCATTAACATAATTAAACACATGATAGTTCCCACAAAAACACATGCATGGTAGACGTTACTCGGAGATCATTCTTTTGTGGATCAAATAGGATGAGAATTGCGTAGGGCTACAAGAAGCACACCTTAAAGTTCGTATTCCACATCTATGGATACTTCATGCTGTCACTATCCGCATCCAAAGATAGTACTAACAAACACCACAACCTATTTCTTGAATAGTCTCTTTCTTCAGTAACACAAGCATCAAGAAACCTCATGACCTATTCAATCCAACAATAATAAAGAACAAACTCATGATGAAGATCCCCTCTAATCTTGATGCATAGAGTCACACATGGAACCCACACTGTCACCGAGGTACCGTGATCACAACGGTGACTCCGCAAATTATACTAGATAAGACCACTTGAGCAACATCATATCCATTACACATAGGGAAACATCATGTATTCAACTATACTAACAAAGCTCATGATCACAACGAAGATCACATCATAGGAGAGAGAGATAAACACATAGCTACTTGTATAAGCCTCAGCCCCGGTGAGGGACTACTCCCTCCTCATCGTGGGAAGCAGCGGCGTTGATGGAGATGGCCCCGGCGGTCGATCCCCGTCCCGGCAGGGTGCCGGAACAGGACCTTCTGAACCCCCGAAACTTGTCGACGATGACGGCGGAGCTCTGTATCGTATTTGGGAAAATCCTTTGGGGGTTAGGGTTTTTTCATCGGGGATGATTTTAGAGGCATCGGAGGCGGCCGAGGGGGTGCACGAGGGGCAGAGACGGGCTGTGACCGCGGCCCCCCTTAGACCCATGGGTGGGACCCGCCCTTGGCCTATGGGTCCCCCCCGGGGTCGCCCTTCTGGCTACGGTCCTTATTTCTAAAATAAAAATTCGTCGTAAATTTTTGTCTAATTCCGAGAAATTTCCAGAAGTAACTTTCTGCAACAAAATCAGCACAAAAACAGGGAACTGGCACAGGGCATCTTGTCAATAGGTTATTCCAACAAAATGCATAAAAATGATGTAATATGATAGTAAAAACATGTGACAACATCACAAAACTAGCATGGATCAATCAAAAATTATAAATACGTTTGACACGTATCAGCATCCCCAAGCTTAACTCCTACTCGTCCTAGAGTAGGTAAGTGATAACAAAATAGTTTTTTATGAGACATGCAACCAATACAATTATGATCAAGATAGTAATGTACAACACATGATGTGAACAAGGTGATACAAAACAATTTTCTATAGTTGACATTAAGCAAACAATGATTAACATATGCTAGCTAACAAATGCTACAAACTTTTCATTAATAAGTGCCTTGGAGACATGGAACCATACATAAGGTTTAGAAAGAAGAATTACAAATTATCTCTAATGTAAAGCATCAATCATTCTTCAAAGCATCCAAGTAGTCATTCATGAAAATAGCCAAGCTCGAGTCAGGTGTCCTAATCCATCTCCTTCACAAAGCAACTGTTTCGAAGTCCACTCAACTAGTGCAAGTAAGAAGTGCCTTTGGCACCAAAATGTTATGGCAAAGATAATAATGATGGAGGTTTGGAAGGCCAAAAAGAAAGGCTCAAACAGTGGAGAGGGTAACCACAAGACAGAAGGAAGTCCCGTAGTTGACACTGTATGAGGAGTAGTGATTGCCATGTAACGGATGCACATAGAGCTATAAGTGTATGAAATCTCTCCAATGAAACTAGTGGGGGTGCATACAACTTGCTTGCTCATAAAGACCTAGAGCTCACTTGAGGAGACTCATCCTTGGAATATACAAGACAAGTTCTATAACGTTAATTCCCCACATAGTTATACTACTAAAACAAAATGAGAACTATCTACAATGAAGTGTAGGTGCTAACTAGCACAAGTGTGGTAAAAAGGATAGTAGCACTTGTGCTAGTAGCACCTACACTTCATTATAGAGAGTTTTCATGTTTTATTTGTATAACTATGTGGGGAATTAATGTTATAGAACTTGGCTTGTATATTCCAAGGATGAGCCTCCTCAAGTGAGCTCTAGGTCTTCATGAGCAAGCAAGTTGGATGCACCCCCACTAGTTCCATTAGAGAGCTTTCATACACTCATAGATCCATGTGCATCCGTTGCATGGCAATCACTACTCCTTATACAATGTCAACTACGGGACTTCGTTCTGTCTTGTGGTTACTTTCTCCACTGTTTGAGCCTTTCTTTTTGACCTTCCAAACCTCCATCATTTTTCTCTTTGTCATAACATCATGGTGCCAAAGCCACTTCTTACTTGCACTAGTTGAGTAGACTTCGAAACAGTTGATTTGTGAAGTAGATGGATTAGGACACCAGACTTGAGCTTGGCTATTTTCATGAATGACTAATTAGATGCTTTTAAGAATGATTGATACTTTACATTGGAGACATAATTCGCAATTCTTCTTTCTAAACCTTATGTATGGTTCCATGTCTCCAACGCACTTATTCATGAAAAGTTTCTAGCATTCGTTAGCTAGCGTTTGTTAATCATTGTTTACTTAATGTCAACTATAGACAATTGTTTTGGATCACCTTATTCACTTCATGTGCTTTGTATTACTATCTTGATCAAAATTGTGTTGGTTGCAAGTCTCATCAGAAATTATTTGTTATCACTTACCTACTCGAGGACGAGTAGGAGTTAAGCTTGGGGATGCTGATAGGTCTCAAATGTATCTATAATTTTTGAGTGATCCATGATAGTTTTGTGATATTGTCAAATGTTTTTACTGTCATTTATATCATTTTTATGCATTTTGTTGGACTAACCTATTGACAAGATGCCAAGTGCCAGTTCCCTATTTTTGCTATTTTTGTATTTCAGAAAATTAACTTCTGGAAATATTCTCGGAATTGGACGAAAATTTACGGAGAATGTTTACTCGACGAAAGGCACCAGAAGACCAAAGGGGAGCCTGAGGGGCCACCCACAGGGCGCAGGCGGCCTCCTGCCGCGGCCCCCCTAGGACCCGCGGGTGGGGCCCGCCCCTGCTCCTGGGGCACCCCCTCGGCCCCCTCCGACGCCTATAAAATCTCTAAAATCCTAAAAACGTGGGGGCGGCCATTATTTTCCAGAAACTCGACCCCGCTGCGCCGTCACCGAAAACCCTAGTTCGGAGTCCAATCTGAAGTGGATCCCGACACTCTGCTGGAGGGGAGATCGATCCCGGAGGGCTCTTCATCGCCATGCCTTCCTCCGGGATGATTTGTGAGTAGTCTCACCTTGGACTACGGGTCCATGGCAGTAGCTAGTTGGTAGTCTCTCTCTCTTGTGCTTCATGTCTTATGATCTTGTGAGCTGCCTAACATGATCAAGATCGATTATTGTAATGCTATGTGATGTGTTTGCTGGGATCCGATGGATTATGAAGTTATGTTCAGATTGTGCATGATTCTTATATGAGTAATTTATGTTCTTGCATGCTCTCCGATGTGTGTAGTTACTTTGGCCAAGTGATTGTGTGTATCTCCAAGAGAGGGTATTTATGCTAGATAGTGGGTTCATGCCCCCTTTTGTTCCTGGGCACGAGTGACAGAAACGTCTAAGGGTGAGGGTGTGCTGTTGCTACTAAGGGTAAAACAGCGGCGTTAATGTCTATTTTGATAGTATTGCTTACTTCATGCACTTTACTTAATGCAATTGTCTGTTGCTTGCAAATTAATACCGTTGGGTGACAGGCTGCATCGCGATCCCACGGTGGACTTTTTAGACAAAGACGCAGTTAGACTCAATGGTCTTTGTTCCTTGTCGTGATGCCTCCATAAATATTATCATGTCCTTTTTGTCATAGCTAAATTGGGTTTGTGTCATGATCTTGTCAATTGCCTAGCTGTAATTCGTTCACCCATCACATGCATATTTTATTTACTTGAGAGACTCCACTAGTGAACCCATGGCCCCCGGTCCATCTTTTTACATTGTTTACAACCTCATTTACTTGCTTTTAATCATCATTACTCTCTGGTCACTTTTCATATTTCATCATACAATTAACCACTTTGTGTTCTGCGAGACCGGAGAGTGTCGGCACAGTGGAAACCAGGGTACCACGGGCCGGCCTGCCAGGGCCCACAAGGTTCTTCAGAAGATTTTGCTAAGGACCAGGCTCTCCAAGCCTGGCGAGCCTCGCGAGGGTTTTTCCCTCGCGAGAGACCTTTCTCCTCTCCGAGGGTTTTCTCCCTTGGCGAGCGACCTCTCCTCGAGAGGGCATCTTGGACGCCACCAGCAATTCTGCTAATGACCAAGCCGAAAGGCTCGGCGAGGCCTTTTGCCTCGCGAGGCTTCCTTCCTCTTGAAGCCAGCTCTGCCTCCACGGCAGAGCACACATGGGCTCTGTATCCTCCGCAGAGTGACGACCGCACCAGCGCGCGGTGACAGCAGCGCCACAGTTGCCATTCTGATGTATAAAGGAGTCAACAAAGCCGCACCAAGCAAAGCGGACAACGAGACTTGCCACTTTGGTGATAAGGGAACCGTCTGCAGCTACGCTCCAAGGGCGACGTCACCGTGGGACACCTCCCACCTCAGCGACGCCAGCCCACCGTCCTGGCTGGACGGTGGCTTTTCCAGCTTTGGTGATGCTGCCCCCTGCCGTGGACCGCGTCCATGGACTTTACCTTTATGGTGGACTCTACCTTTATTGTGCACCTCACCTCCTCCTTCGTCGCCATGTGGTAGCCCTTCCCGCCAAGATGTTTTGGGGGGAAGAGGCCCGAGATGCCTATAAAAGGAGGAGGTGCCCGTTCGGGCAAAGGGTTCCAAGATTCATAAGCCCAAACCCTAGCCATTGTTAGCCACCTCGAGATCAACAAGCTCTCCTTGTACTGTAAACTCTCCAAGCAGTGCAATACACCAAAGCAGGACGTAGGGGTTTTACCTCACGTAGAGGGCCCTGAACCTGGGTAAGACCGTGTGTTTCCTCTCTGCAGTGCTTCCCCGCAGCGATCCAGGCGAGCTTCGTCGCCAAGGCACGTTGAGGGTTGTTTGATTCCGTGTTCAGCCCCTTACTCGATCCTTCGTGAGACACACCCAGTTCCTGGGACAGTTCTCCGACATTTGGCGCGCCAGGTAGGGGGCTGAGGCGCATCTTCAACCTTGACACCGCCATGGCAGGCTCTCGCGCCGAACGACTCGCTCGCCGGACGGCCAGCACCGCGACCGCTCCTCCTGCCGGCCGCCCGCGTGGGAGTGCTGCTCCGGAGCGCCACGTCGACCCCGAGGCCCGCGTCAAGCACCCGGAAGACGACGACATCGACCACGCTGAGAACGACCTCGGCGAAGAGGAGGCCTCCTCCCTGCACCCGTCGCGGGACCGTGCTGCCTCCTCGCTGGGCTGCCCTGCGCCCAGCCCGGCGACTGCGCTCCTCATGGCGCAGGAGCTGCTGCAGTACCGCCCCACGCCGGAGGCCCAGGAGGCCTGGCTCAACCGCCTCTCCGAGCTCGTCGGCGCCGCTCGCGTCGCCGCTCCCGCGCCGTCCCGTTCGCTGGTTCTCTCTGCTCGCGCAGGGGACGTGGCGCACGGCGCGCCGCATGCTCCTCCTCTTCCTCCTCGTCACCCCGCGCCCGCTCCAGCTCCACCGGCTCCACCGCAACCTGCTCCAGCCGGGGCTCCTCCTCGCGACAACCGCGCTGCATCGCACGCGTCGTCGCCACACGACTGCCAAATCGTGCAGCGAGCCCTGGAGGACGCACGCGTGAGCATCGAGCGCAACCAGGATCGCCACAACCGCGCCGTCCATGACGTCGCCGCCGCAGGGCGCCACCTCCGCGCCACCCTCGCCAACGGCACGGTCACCTACGGCACGACGGCCGCGTTCACTCGCAGCCTCCGTCGCGTTGTCTGGCCGGTCAAGTTCCGGCCGGATCTTCCTCCACGCTACGACGGCAAGAACAACCCCCTGGAGTTCCTGCAGTCTACACTCTGGCCATCCAGGCCGCCGGGGGCGACGACAAGGTCATGGCGAACTGGTTCCCCATGGCCCTCAAGGACTCCGCGTCCTCGTGGCTCACCAACCTTCCCGCCGAGTCCATCAACACCTGGGAGGACCTCTGACGGTGCTTCGTCGCCAACTTCAAGGGCACGTATGAGCGCGGCCTCACATACAACGATCTCCGCGCCGTGCGCCAGAGGCCTGGCGAGACCCTCCGCAAGTACATCCAGCGCTTCAGCCAAGTGCGCAACAAGATCCCCAACGCCACTGACGCGCAGGTCATTTCGGCCTTCCTGGCTGGGGTCACGGATATGCGGATGCTCGAGAAGCTTGGCATCCACCACAACATCACCACCATCGTCAAGCTTTTCGACTTGGCGGACAAGTGCGCCAAGGCTGAGGAGGGCCGCTTGTTCGTCAAGAACGACCCAGGGGACCCCGTCGAGGAGTCCAAGAAGAAGAAGAAATCCACCGAGAAGCGCAAGACCACTGCGGTCCTCGCGGCTGAGCTTGACGCCAAGCAGCCTCATCAAGCTGCCATTCCAGCCGCGGGACCTGAGAAGAGAGATGATCGTCCCTTCTGCGTCTACCACAACAGGCATTCCCATGCAACCGAGGACTGCTACGACCTCAAGAGGCTTCGCGAGGCTCGCGAGGCAAACGACCGGCATCAAGGCCGCGGAGGCCGCGGCGGCCGCGGGGGGTGACACTGGAACAACAACAACTACAACGACAACTACCAGCAGAACCCCCAGGCCAACGCCGCCCAGCCCTAAACGACAACTTGCCTACCGAGACTGATGAGGGCTACCAGGTGCCTCGCGGGGCCGCTTGCATCCTCGGCGGGGCTCAGGCCTCCAGCTCCAACCGCCACTTCAAGCAATTCGCTCGCGAGGTCGCGGCTGCCCTTCCCGGGGTCGAGGCCTCCAGGCCCCTCAAGTGGTCCCAGTGTGTCGGGGGGCAGCCCCCGAGTAGGGTCAGTATGGTGAAATAAGTGTGGACTCGACTCAAGAGTTGACCGAGTCAATGATGAACCGACATATCACACCGGCTTATCCGGAGTCAACCGGGTCAAGGCTAACCGACATAGACCTATGTCGGTTCATGCATATTATATGTCGGAATCCTCTTTGTTGTTCTTATATGCAGGAAAGGGTAAACCGAGTAAGGGACATAAGGACATGCCTATGCCGGGTGAAGGTTATCCGGATGGTGGACCAAGCTCCTTGAGACACGGAGCGAGACAAGGGCGGCGATGTGCTGCAAGTGGACGGCGTGCCAAGCCTCGGCCATGCCTCTGACGCGGGCGGCGCGGTACAGTGGCGCTAGGCCTAGGCATGGACGTGCTGTCTCATGCAGAGGGGACCGTGGCGACCAGCGCTGCCACGGTCTGGACATGGTGCAGCGGCGCCCGTGTTGGGCGGCAACCAAGGGGTATGGCGACAGTATTGATGTTTTACACTGTAACCCTGGGTTTCCCTATATAAGGAGTACCAGGGGTACCTCTTCAGAGGACGGACAACACTTCATCTGAGCGTAGACGCTGGACAAATTCTTAGTCTGTCTTTGAGAGCTAGAGGAGAGCCAGAGAGCCCTCCTGAGACTCGGTAGAGGCTTTAGAGCTCATAGTCTTTCACTCAGCTCAAGGAGCAAGCTTGTAATCAGTTGTTATCCACTTATATACATCAGACAGGCAGGAGTAGGGGTGTTATCTCCTCACGAGAGCCCCGAACCTGGGTAAAATCGTGTGTGTGTGTGTGTTCGTGTCTGTACGTCTTACATGCAAGCCCTCCCCGGTTACCTCCAGCGTCCAATCGGCCCCACCTTAAGCCTATATGGCATCTGTCCGTGCACCACCACGACAGTTGGCGCCCACCGTGGGGCCAGCAGCGGCGCTGGCTGGTGTGTTCATCCGGACGGGTTCCTTCATCGCGTCGGGTGAGCGCGTTCTCTGTGGCCTTGTCCACAGGTTCGGCTCGCTCAACGTCGTCAGCGACAACGCCGGTTGTTTCGGCAGCAGGCCGCTACCTCGGAACGGCTGCCTCATCGAGTTCGGCTCCCTCACCGTCTACGTCGCCACCGAGGTCCCTGCCGGTTTCCCGAAAGGGTGCAGGTTGCAGCGGATCCCCCCGCTGTCTGTGCAGCTCGCGGCCGACGTATCGCCCGTCCCCCGCTAGCTGTGCAGAGGTCATGATGACCGCCCCGGTTGCTGATGCCGAGGTCAGCACCAGAACTACCAGGACGGCGCGCCCGCCGCTGGAGAGGCCGGAGAATCGTCCGGAGCAGGCCGGTACATCTGCTGTGCCGGTGACGCCGAGTCCTCTTCAGGACGCAATCAAGAAGCTGGCAACGCCAGTGGCTCCGAGCGCAGATGTTGCTCTGACTCAGGCGGAGTTGGAGCAGCAGCGCCAGGAGATACTCCGAGAGGCCCAGGAGGTGGCCCGAGTTCGACAAGACTTCGACATCTCCCTCCGTGAGTACAACATCGCTCATGGTTTTACACCGGTAGCCAACCCGGTTAGTCGCATAAATGAGGTACGTGCTAGAGGTAGAGACCTCAATGCCGAGATAGCTAGAGATGGTAGACCCAGATCTAGTAGAACTGCTAGTCATGTGTCGGCGGGCCGGCCGAAATACAGTACCCCGGGCAAGAACCTTAGAGCTGCCGAGGCTGCTATAGCAGAGTTACCTAACTTATCCTGTGAAGCTCGTAGTAGGCAGCAGGACCGAGTTAATGAGTTGGTAGCTGTAGCCAACCGTTAGAATGAGGCATTCCGGAATGCAAACCCGGGTGCAGGAGGATCCGGGTACCTCTACTCCAATGGTGGTGCCGGAGGAGTGTCCAAGGGACAGGCCTCTTCGCCGTATGTCGGCGGAAGCCGTGGCCAGAGTGTGAACTCCGGCAAGAACAAGCAGCTACAGGCGTATGATCCGGTATATGCCGGAAAGCAGAAAGCTGCTCAAGGTCAACCCGGTCAGGGAGCTCCAGGACCCGTTCAGGGCAGACATGAAGCCAACCGAGTTAACCCGGCAAATCCGGGTCAGCCACCTCGGTATCCGGTACCCAATCCACCTCGTCATCAAGCGGGTGCCGGGTACGCCGAGCCGGCCGCTGACCGATATGATGATGGTTACTCGGCCATGGAGCGTGCCGGGTACACAAGATTCAGAGAGCTGGCGTCCGAGGGTGCACTCGGTGCTAGGCTGGGAGCTCGCCAGCTACCGGCTCACGACGTCCGCAACAAGCTGGACAGAATCTATCTGTCTGAGATGCTGGAGGAGCAAGGTCCACCGGGTCCTGCATGCTTTGGACCCCGGATCATGAAACAGCCACCTGTACCGAACTTCCAGCTCCCCCGGGGTGCAAAGACCTATGACGGCAGCACCAAGCCGGAGGACTGGCTGACAGATTATGTCACAGCGGTGCATATCGCTGGTGGCAGTCGCCGATGGGCCGTGCGGTATGTACCGCAAATGCTAGAGGGACCAGCCCGAATCTGGCTGAACAATCTGGAGGAGAACAGCATTGATTGCTGGCTCGATTTCTCCGAGGCCTTTGTCAGCAACTTCTCCAGCACCTACAAGAGGCCGAATCGCCCTCAGCAGCTGTCCATGTGTCGGCAGAGAGAAGATGAAACAGACCGGGAGTACCTGACCCGGTGGAGCACTATCCGGAACTCCTGTGAAGGAGTAATTGAGTCACAAGCCATTGCGTGGTTTGCGCAAGGATGCCGACATGGCTCCATGCTTTGGCAGAGACTCCAGAGGGAGATGCCGGCCACCTTGGCCGAGACAATGGCGATAGCAGATAGCTATGCACTCGGTGATCCGACACAGCCCTTGCTGACTCAAGTTGATGTGGGCAGGAGGTATCCTGCTCAAGACCGAGATAGATCAGGCCGGCGTAGCGATCGCCCGGACAACCGAAACAAGAGAAGAGACGACCGGCCGGATTACCGGTACGGGTCGGACCAGGTCGCAGCTGTTGACCAAGATCAAGCGGGTGCCGGCAGCAGCCAGCGCCAGAAGAATGATGGCCCGTCATGGGGCCAGAGCTCGGAAGGGAAGAGGCCGTGGAATGGCGAGAAGAAGCCATGGAATGGCAACAAGAAGCAATGGGATGACCAGGAGAGGTTCACTTATGAGAAAATGCTGGATGGCCCTTGCTGCTATCACACAAGGCACCCCAGTAGACCGGCTCAGCATTCGACACGGGACTGTGATTGGCACAAGTGCAAGCCAGAAGCTGCTGGTCCGACATCCAGACCTGCGCCCCTCACAGGTGCCAACACTCAGCCTCTGAACACTCAGCCGAGGCAGGAAGATGTCAACCAGGTGGCCAACAACAACAACAACTACAACCCCAACAACAACAACGCTGGTCCGAGTCGGCAGAATGACTACCGGAGGCCCCATCAGTTGACCGAGCCAACTGATAAGCAGAGTCAACACCGGCGAGCGATGGAGGTGAACGCGGTCATGCCGGCCGTGCCCAAGTTTATGTACTGGTCCGAGGATGAGGTCAGCTGGAGCATCAGGGACCATCCAAAGGTCATGCCAAACCCGGGAGGCTATGCTCTAGTTGTGAATCCGACATTCGTTGGACCCAGCATCAATGTCAGTTTCAGCAGAGTTCTCATTGATAACGGGAGCAGCATCAATATCATGTACCGAGATACCATGGTTAAACTCGGAATAACCGAGAATATGATGCAGCCAAGCAGGACAACTTTCCACGGCATCGTGCCGGGTGTCTCACATGCGCCAATGGGAACAGTCTGGGTGGATGTCTCCTTCGGGGACGAGAGAAACTGCAGGACCGAGAGTCTGTTGTTTGAGGTCGTGGATCTCGAAAGCCCGTATCATGCCCTACTCGGTAGGCCAGCACTCGCCAAGTTCATGGCATCCACTCATGTGGCCTACCTGAAGATGAAAATGCCGGGTCCAAATGGTGTCATCACCATTTCGGGTGACTACAGGCGCTCCATGGAGTGTGCCTCTGCCGGATCTCTGCTGGCCGAGTCACTCGTGATTGCTGCCGAGAAGAAGAGAATCCACGAGGTGGTGGCTCTGGCCCAATCTGCTCAACTCGGTATTCCGAGTCCGGCCAACCCGCAGCAGACTGCAACCTTCCAGGTGGCGAAGGAGTCGAAGAAAGTTGGCGTTGACGAGTCTAACCCGGACCACACCGTCATCATCGGTGCCGGGTTGGACAGCAAATAGGAAAGCGAGCTCATCCACTTCCTCCGTGAGAATCGGGATATCTTTGCATGGTCCAGTCAGGACTTGCCGGGTGTTCCGAGGGAGTTGGCTGAGCACTCTCTGCATGTCAGGCCAGATGCTAGGCCTGTGAAGCAACCGACTCGGCGTCTTGCCGAAGGAAGAAGGAAAGCTTTGGGTGACGAGTTAGCCAAGTTACTCGCATCCAATGCTGTTGTAGAAGTGAAGTACCCGGACTGGTTGGCTAACCCGGTCCTGGTAGAGAAGAAAAAAGAGGAGCCGAATGCTGCCACTGTCTGGCGCATGTGTGTTGACTACACACACCTGAACAAGGCATGTCCTAAAGATCCATTCCCGCTGCCCCGGATCGATCAAGTGATCGACTCCACGGCCGGGTGTGAACTACTCTCGTTTGTAGACGCGTACTCTGGTTTTCACCAGATACCGCTGAACCCTGATGATCAAATAAAGACTGCTTTTATCACCCCGTACGGGGCTTATTGCTATCGTGTTATGTGTTTTGGCTTGAGAAATGCTGGCGCTACTTATCAGCGTTGTATGCAAAAATGTCTGCATGACCAGATAGGTAAAAATGTGCAGGTGTATGTTGACGACATAGTCATTAAAACTAAAGAAAAACACACCCTGCTGGATGATCTCAAAGAGACATTCGCAAACTTGAGGAAATTCCGACTTAAACTTAATCCGGATAAATGTACATTCGGTGTGCCGGCAGGAAAATTACTCGGTTTCCTTGTGTCTAGCCGAGGTATCGAGGCAAACCCGACTAAGATCCGGGCGATAGAAAATATGAAATTGCCGAGATGTCTCCGAGATGTCCAGAAATTCACCGGATGTCTGGCTTCTCTGAGTCGTTTCCTAGGTCGGTTGGGAGAAAAGGCCTTGCCCTTATACCAATTAATGAAAAAATCAGACAGATTTAGCTGGACTCCGCAAGCAGATGCGGCGTTTCATGAATTGAAAATGATGTTGGCAACTGCGCCGATATTGGCTTCACCTTTACCGAGTGAGCCCATGTTGCTCTACATTGCGGCCACTAACCGAGTCGTTAGTGTCGTAGTGGTGGTGGAGCGAGAAGAAGAAGGAGCTACCGTGCAGAGGCCGGTATATTATTTGAGTGAGGTGCTCTCCACATCAAAACAAAACTACCCTCACTACCAGAAAATGACTTATGGTGTCTACATGGCAGCCAAAAAACTAAAGCATTACTTCCAGGAGCATCCCATAACTGTTGTAAGTGCGGCCCCTGTGTCGGAAATCATTGGCAACAAGGATGCCAGTGGCCGAGTCGCCAAATGGGCTATCGAGCTTGCGGCTTATGCGCCGCAGTACGCAAGAAGAGATACCATCAAATCTCAAGCGGTGGCTGAATTCCTTGTGGATTGGGCCGAGATGGAATATGAGCCGTCCCTACCGGACTCCAATTACTGGAGGATGCATTTTGACGGGTCCAAGGTAAAGGAGGGCCTGGGAGCTGGTGTAGTTCTCACCTCGCCAAAGCGAGATCAGCTGAAATATGTACTGCAAGTCCACTTCGCGGCATCCAACAATGTCGCCGAGTATGAAGCATTGATTCATGGACTCAAAGTGGCCAAGGAAATAGGAATTCGCCGGATCATCTGTTATGGTGACTCGGACCTGGTGATTCAGCAGACATCAGGCAACTGGGATGCCCTAGATGCCAACATGGCGGCCTACCGGTTTCATGTCCAGAAGATTTCAGGATTCTTTGATGGGTGCGAGTTCACTCACATTCGGCGGACAGATAATGAAAGTGCTGACATGCTGTCCAAGATTGGGTCATATCGGCAGGCCATTCCGCCCGGGGTATCACTGGAGCATCTTCACAAGCCATCAATCAAGCCTTCACCCGAGTCCGAATCAATATTCATCCCGGGTAATCCGGAACTCGGCGTCATCCCGATGGACGTGGATGTCGGGAGCAAGTTGCATGACTCGGGGACTGCCGCGCAGGACCCGGGGACTTCCATGGATGTTGAGTACATTCAGCAAGACTCGGCAACTACGCTGGAGAATTGGAAAGCTGCTTGGCGGAACTCGGGGACTCCTTGGGAGGACTCGGGGACTCGTCAGCCTATGTCGGGCGTGGTAATGTCGGTTGATGCAATGGAAATCGACGAGCCTGTACTCGGCACTCGCCCTGTACCGGCATGGGCGCAACCCATCATGACATTCATGTTGGATGGCACCCTACCGAGTGATGAGGTCTCGGCCAGACAAATTCAGAGGCGGTCCAAATCCTTCACAATCATCAATCGTGAGCTGTACAAGAGAAGCGTAACCACCGTGCTTCAGCGCTGTGTCGAACCAGAAGAGGGAGAAAAGATCCTCCGAGATATCCATCAGGGAGAGTGCGGTCATCACGCCTCTTCCCGAGCTATAGTGGCTAAAGCATTCCGATATGGATTCTACTGGCCCAGTGCTTTGCAGCAAGCAGAGGACATTGTCCGGAAATGTGAAGGATGTCAGAGGTTTGCTCACAAGATTCATATGCCGGCATCAGCTCTCAAAACTATCCCATCACTTGGCCATTTGCAGTGTGGTGTCTGGATATGGTGGGACCATTTAAACCAGCCCGAGGTAACATGACTCACATCCTGGTGATGGTGGACAAGTTCACCAAGTGGATCGAGGTGAAGCCAATTAGAAAGTGCGATGGCCGCACAGCCGTGTCATTCCTAAAGGATATTATCCTAAGGTATGGACACCCGCATAGCATTATCACGGATAATGGCACCAATTTCGCAGAGGGAGCCTTTGCTCGGTTTTGCCAGGAAAAGAGAATCCGGTTAGACCTGGCCTCGGTTGCGCATCCGCAGTCCAATGGACAGGTGGAAAGATCAAATGCACTAGTCTTATCCGGCATCAAACCCCGGTTGATTGAGCCACTGTTGCGTGCTCCGGGTTGTTGGCTGGATGAGATTCCGGCAGTACTGTGGAGTCTAAGGACTACACCGAATCGCTCCACCGGCTATACGCCATTCTTTCTGGTATACGGAGCAGAGGCAGTTCTGCCAACCGACATAGAGCATGACTCGCCAAGAGTCGCATTATATACCGAGTCTGAGGCAAAGGAAGCCCGAGAAAATGATGTCGATCTGCTCGAGGAAGCAAGAGAATTGGCATTGTCCAAATCAGCAATATATCAGCAAAATCTCCGACGCTATCATAGCCGGAAAGTGAATCCTCGCAAATTCCGAGAAGGAGACTTGGTGCTTAGGCTGGTACAGCGCACCGCCGGAATGCACAAGCTCTCACCTCCCTGGGAGGGGCCATTTATTGTGAGCAAGGCCTTGAACAACGATGCATACTATCTTATTGATGCTCAGGCACAGGTGAAGAACAGGATGGATAGATCCGGAGAGGAGACCAAGCGTCCTTGGAATGTAGCTCTTCTTCGCCCATTTTACTCTTAAGGACTCGCTGTATGTATCTCGAATCTTTGAAATGAAATGTCGGCACTCCGAAATGAAACTCGGGGACTGCCTTGCTATGAATCTGGTGTTGTATGCTTGTTTATCTCTGTTTCTGTATGTCGGATGGCTCCAAAAATCGTGCTTCCATGTTTGCAAGTATTGTATGCTATGTTTTTGTAATTTTGTGACCCGAATGCCAAGAAACCCATAAGAGGTAGGCAAGGGCAGAGATTGCAAGGGATAGTAAACAAGAAAACAGACTCGGGGACTCGGTTTAGGAGCGATTCGGTTTTCTTGTGTTGTCTTTTTTCTTTTATGTCGGATGGCTCTAGACCATGTCTCAAGGTTTTGAGTATTGTATGCTATGTTTTTGTGATTTTGTGACCCGAATGCCAAGAAACCCATTGAAGGTAGGCAAGGGCAGAGATTGCAAGGGATAGTAAACAAGAAAACAAACTCGGGGACTCGGCCCAAGTGCGATTCGGCACAAGTTGTTTCGTTCCTAACTTTTATGTCGGATGATTGTGAGCTTTGACTCAAAGTTCATTAGTATTGTATGCCGTATCTCGGTAATCTTGTGACTCGAGTGTCAAGAAACCCATAAGAGGTAGACAAGAGCAGAGGTTGCTAAGTATGGTAAACAAGAAAGCGAGCTCGGGGACTCGGTTCAGAATGATTCGGCATAATAAATAAACCATGCTAAAATGTGCAAAGAAAAAGAACCAAGTACCAAGCATAAAAGCTAAAGGTTTATATTACATTTGCACCCGGCATTCCGGGGATTTGACGATTTAAGTTTTTTCTAAGTCTAGGCAGAGCAGGATCCTAGCTACTTGGAGCAGAGGCGGCGGCATCGGTCTTGGCCGGTTCCGAGGTTGAGATCTCGGTGCTATCCTTGGTCGCAGCGGCCGAAGTGGTGCCTGTGGCTGTGTCGGGAGGAGTATCGGCTTGGATTTCTTCATCGACTTGTTCTTCGTCTTCGTCTTCGTCCTCGCCGTCGACCTCCAATTCTTCCGAGTGAGGAACCCGATCACCCGGGACAAAGCTGTGTACCGGGGCGTATTGGATGAGCGAGTGAGCCAACTCTTGGCGGCGCTGGATGTGTTCCGGGTCAGAGAGCCACCTGGACCCATCCCGCACTGTCTTCAGCATCTCGAGGTCAAGTTCCTCGTACCAAGATAGCACATAAGTTAAGGCTTCATCCGCTCCGACTCGGGCGGCTGGAGGATCGCCAGTCATCGAGCCTTTCCTCGGAGGCCATCAAGCACTGGCCAATTCGTCGACAACTGCAGGGGCCTCGCACCCGGGCCAGAGAACAATGTAATCCCGGATCGCAGAGGTGAGGATATTCATTCCGATAGATCTCATTGGTACCAAGCGTGCCTTCAGGGCCACCAAATGAGTATCCATATCCCACTCGGCCGAGATCGGGCCATCTTGGATTTCCTTGAACCGGTGCCCTTTGCGCTCTTGTCCGCTGCAGCCTTGGTGTGGGGGAAGCGTTCTGAATAGGGAATGGCTAACGCCGAGGTAAGTCACACAAGGGCAAAAGGGAGAAATTGAATAAAGGCAGAAGGGGAAGGGGGCTTACTGTCCATCTCGGAGTTGATGCTGGAGATGTCCACCAGCCACTTCGCAATCTTGGCCTTCAAAGCTCGGAGCTCGCTCTCAGCCGAGGTTGCCTGCGACTTGGATTCTTCAAGAGATTCCTTGAGCTTCCGAGTCTCCTCTTCTCGGAGCTGCTTCTCCGTGGCGGCGCTCTTCTCCGAATCGGCGGCTTGGCCCCGAGCTTTCTCCAACTCAGCTTTCAGCCGAGACACCTCCTCCTGCTCTTTCTTCAGCTCAGCCTGGTGAGCAAGCTCGCGCTCCTTCTGTGCGGCTGTGCCAAGGTAGCTGATGTCAGAATGAGAAAACTAATGCAAGTGCAAGTTGAAAGGCAAAATAGGGCTTACTCTCGATTTCCGAGATCCGCTTCTCCAATCCTTCGGCCTTGAGCGCCGAGTCAGCCACTTGATCCAGCTTGGCTCGCAGCAACTTGTATTTGTCGGAGAGGCTTTTGTGGGCCAGCAGGAGCTTGCGGTGCACATGCGTGCGTTTGGTCATGCAGATCTGAAAAGAAGAGATATTAATATTGTTGATGAAGATTCAGCCCGAGTTATCCTTACTCAGCCGAGTCTCGGTCACTCGACCCGAATCTCGGGGACTGGGGATGGATAATATCTACATTAAAGAAATAAACCGAGTTATATTTACTCGGCATAGCTTACCGCGGCTGCTTGGTCGGCTGCGAGAAGAGCGGCCTTTGCGGCATGCATCTTTTGGCCAACCAGACTCGGCCCCGCCGGATGTTCTATGACCTGGCCTGCTGGAGATCGCGAGCTCACTTCGCCCATGTCGACGGCGTTCCACTCCGTGTTGTAATGCTCAAGGGAGCCAAGGCTTTTTCCGCTAGCAGTTCGCACCGGGGCATGCACCCAGTCAGCGGGCTGAATGCTGGTTAATGCCACTAAGGGTGTCCCTTGGCTCGGTGGCACAACCAGCTGCCGTTCCGGATTAGTCGACACCGTCGTCACCGGTGCCTTTCCAGTTGTTACCCCAGTTGCAGGAACTGGAGCCTTGGATGTTTGCGGCCGTGGCTGCGGTTGTGCCGGTGGCGGTGTTGGCTTGGCCGTTGATATCGATTTTGATTTGAGGGCGAGGGCGCCGACTTGTGTTTTGGCGGCTGCTGTACTACTGGAGGCTGATTCTGCTTCTGCTTCTGCTATTGCTGCTGCGAGGGTGGTGGCTGTCCTTGCTGCTGCTGTTGCTTGTTGGTGTTGCGGCTGCATCGGCTGCTCTTGCTGCTGCTGCTGTCTTGAGGGCTCCGAGTCTTGCTGGACCTCGGTCTGCTCTGCCTCGGGAGCCAAAGAGCTGGCCCCGAGATAAATCACTTGGTCGGGCGCTGCGGTTGCGGCCTCGACCGAGTCTTCAGTTCCGGCTCCGGATCCTGGAGCCGAGATGTCCGCAATCGGACTCATTCTTGGTAGACTCGGAACCCGAGTATCGTCAGGGCCGAGGCGGCGTCGGAGTTCTTGGAGGAACCTGGGCAGTTGACCCTGGGAGTGGGAACCTTCAGAGGAGCCATGCTGAAAAGTCGAAATAGCAAGTATGTTGGCTACAAGAAAAAGGCAAGTGTAGTCAAGAGTATAAAGTATATGTCGGCAAAAGGGAGTCTTACCCCTTGGAGACAGGGTGTTTGCGTTTCGCTGCTGTCTTTGTCCTCTGCTTCTTTTGCGCGGGACCAGAGGTACGGAGGTTCCGGCATCTGCCGAGGCAGCTGTTCCCGCTGGGCGCTTCCGAGCTGCACCCTTGGGTCCTGTGGCGAGGGGCGCCACCCTCGATCACTTGTCCGAGTCAGCTGAGGGCGGGGACATCGGATATGAGTATGCAACGGGGAGAGGATCATACACCTCTAAAACCTGACAATCGTCATCTTCATCCTCAGAACCAGTCTCGGATGAAGAAGCACGAGTCTTACCCGTGGCAGGGATAGAGCGGACGTCGGGAATCGGCAAGTTATCCTCGTCGTCCGGGTCTTCCGAGTCGGCCCTCGACCCGGTCTGTACCCCAGTTGGCAGAGGGGTTCTCTCCGTCCTCCGTCCACTTGCCGATCGAATCTCTGAGAAGAGGAAAACAGGAAATGGTTAAATACCAAATACAAAGTTGTACCAACATGAGAGTTTATGTCGGTGAAAAAGTTATGTCGGCGGAGGTGCTTACATGTGGTGGAAGGTTGTTCCGGCTGTGGGGTTCTTTGCCCCATTCCCATGCCTCCGGCATCTTGGTCCGGGCTATGGCCTTGATGCGCNCGCGGTTGGCCAACCGCGACAAAAGGCCCTCACGGCCCGGGACAATAGGACCAGTCTCCACTAGTGAAGGCCTCTAACGAGATAGACGACACTTAGGAATGTAGCCGTCATCATTGCTAACAAAGTCAGCATAGAGCTTATGCTCGTAGTCTTTCACCACGACCGCCAAACCGTGTGCGAAGGTGTGCTCACTGGTTTCGCCGGAGTTTCCGTACCTGACAGCATGATCTCCGGCTGCGCAGGACCCTAATCTGCTGCATGGAGTATATAATATGCAAACGAGCCAACCTAGGAGAACCTAAACCCACTCTTCCCTGGCTGTATACACAACTTCCTTGTAGTCGTCGACTCGGACCCACGTGCACACTAGTTAGTTATACTACTAGTATTAGGTTTTTTTTTTAGATAATAAGTATTAGGAAATTACTAATCAACCTACATTAACACTAGGTTTCTGGCCGCCCCCGGTATGGCCCAAGAGGTTTCTTATGCTTCGCATATAGCTAGAAAAGGGTCTTGTGACGATCCAGATGAGCTCGTCTAGGAACTTCTCGGCCTGTCGTCCGTGGTATATCATCCACAGCTTTCCAAGACACCGAAAGATTCCCGATACTTGTATAGTTGAGAACTCGCCTCATCGCATCGCATAGCGGACGAGTACAATTAGTAGTATCGTATCGCACTTCGCGTCTCGCGAATTTGTTTATTTTGAGCGGGGTCTAGCTAAAATTAGTCAACGAAAGATGTACGGATCGGAGTACCAGAAAAAAAAAAAGAGCAAAAGGCAAAATCCCCGTCCACTAGCTCGTCGATCGGAAAATTTGCACCCTATAAATGAAGAAGGCGGGAATTTGGGGGGCACCTCACAAGCTAGACGCCACCGGCTCTCTCGCGTGACTGCGAGCGGAATCCCATTCAAGTAGACCGCCGCCGCGCCGCGCCGCACTGACTAGCTTGCTGCTAGCTTCGCCAGGTAGTTCTGTTGTTTCCGTGATGGGGGCGCGCGCGCTCCTCCTCGTCCTTCCCTGCCTCCTCGGCGCCGGCGTGGCCGTCGTCGGCGCGCAGTCTCCGCCGACGCCGCCGCCGGTGCAGCCGCGCGGGCCGTCGCCGATCGGCCTCACCATGGCGACGATCATCGCGGTGGCCATCAGCATCGTCTTCTTCCTACTCTTCTTCTGCACGTACATCAACCAGCGCCGCCCCGCCGGCGGCAGTGGCGCGACCCAGGTACACAACGTCGCGGCGGCAGCGGCAGCGGCAGCGGCGGCAGGGCCGTTCAGGAGGGGGAAGCGCGGGCTGGACCCGGCGGTTGTCGACGCGTTCCCGATCGTGTCCTACAGGGAGATCAATGAGCACAGGATCGGGAGAGGCGTGCTGGAGTGCGCCGTGTGCCTGACGGCGTTCGAGGAGGGCGACGACCTCCGCCTGCTGCCCCATTGCTCCCACGCGTTCCACCCGGAGTGCATCGACCCATGGCTCAAGGCGCGGATCACGTGCCCGCTCTGCCGCGCCAACCTCGAGAAGCCGCCGCCGCCGCCGTGGCGGCGGCAGTGCCCCCGTCGCCGGAGCAGGCGGCGCCACAGCGTCAGCCTTCGCCTTCGCCTCCGCACGCCGTGGCGATAGTGATACCGCCGGCGCAGGAAGAGGAGGAGGAGAGCGACGAGGATGCCACGAAGGAGGAGGCGATGGAACTGGAGATGCTGCGCAGCGAGCGGCGGGCGGCGAGGCTGCCGATGTCCAACTCGACGGGGCACTCGCTCTTCGCGGCATCAGCCGCCGCCGCCGAGCGGAGCGACCACGAGAGGTTCACGCTGCGGCTGCCGCAGCACGTGCGGGAGCAGGTGCTCAGGGCGCGCCGCCTGCGCCGCGCCACGAGCCTGATCGACCTCTCCGGCATGAGCCCCGAGGGGAGCTCACGCGGAGGACGGCGTGTGGGTGTCGGAGGCAGCTTCGGCAACGCAGGAGGTGGCAGCAGCCACGGCGGACGGCGGTGGCCGGCATTCCTGGCCAGGACGATGTCCTGGGCCCGAGGGGGAGGCGACGGGTCTGTGCGGAAGGGGTGGGACGGGTCGACGAGGAGGGGAAGGGGTAACGCCGAGTCGAGCGATAAGGAGGCTTCACCGGCGGCGGCGCGGCCATGATGACATCCACAGCACCACGGGAACCATGTGACTGTAAAAAATTGCGTGTAATTTGCTTCGTTTTCGTTGAGGATATTAGCTATAGCTAGCTAGAACTAGAATATCTGCGTGTCCCCTGTCATGCGGCTTGAAGTTTGCTAACTTCCTTTGACTTGTTGCTAGTGATTTTTCTTGTTCGATCTGCCCGTACATATCCTTCGTTCTTTTTTTTTTGGCTTGATTCCCTCCTATAATATTAATAACGGATTTGCTAAGTCACGACTCACGACTGCTTTTTTTCTTAAGTCTTTAGTCACTTATTGCAAATGTGCAACCAGAATTCAAAGGAAAGTGCATTTACAAAAAAAAAAAAACCCCAATTGCTAATAAGTGCTCGTTGGCTCGTTCAAGCGATCGCTTTACGACCGTCCAGTAGATCGTGATGAAGGCACATCACGGACATCCAACAACTAACGGAACTGCTGAGGGTTGAACCAGCGCGCCGCCGTCCCTTCCGGACCTTCCTCTCCGCCGCCCCACGGTGTCGCAACTCACGGACCGCCGCGCGCTTCCTTCCGGCGCCGCTGTGTATCCCCCATGCTCCTCCTCTTCCACCGGTTCTTCCTACCGCCGCCCGCCTAGCTCCCGTCACCATCGCCGGTACGCGGCCGCGTCCACCTCAATGGCGTCGGCGGCTCAAAGGGCTCCCGTGTCGCCATCCCCTCGCTGCATCTCTCTCCAACAATGGTTGTCAGCGGCACATAGAGCTTCCATAACCCCATCCCCTTACTACCTCTCTCTCTCCAACAACGGGGCTTCGAGGTCGCCGTCCACATCCCGTGCGCGGCCGCGTCGGGGCTCTCCCAACTTGTGTGCCTTGGAGCGTCGAGGCCGTCGCAGTTCCCACATACTTGGTTGGTTGAAGATCAGGATCGTCTAGGCATTTGCTTCGCCGGAGCACCACTGCTTGTCGTATGGCTCTGATACATGCTAGCTTGCTTTGTATGTGTGGATCCGATGTACGCAATGTGAATGAGGTTGACTGGAATAGCTTATCCGTATATCTACATGTGAATGATTGCTAGGATCTTGATGTGCTACTAGCTGAATGTTCTGCCCACGCACAACCGATCTGTGATGCTAGCTGTCGTGGTGGTGTCAACGAAATATCCATCAACGATGGAAAAGTTGTGGGACAAGGCGGCGATGGTGAAGGGGTCGTTGCACAGAAAAACAAAAAAAATTCTACGAAACAAGCGGAAGAAACCCCACGATCTAGATCTATTAGACGAAGGTAGCGAAGACGAGATCCAATCTCTTACCCTTGAAGATCGAACAAACGCGTTTTGTCGGTGCAGGGGTTGGCTAGTCGATCCCCGCAACTAGACTCATCTAGTCACGAGGAGATGTATTATCCACGCGATCCAATCCGATGAAGTGCCACAACGGGCAGCACCTCCGCGGTATCCACACGTACGGCTCGATGTAGACTCCGCCTTCTTGATCCCGCAAGCAAGGAGGGAGTGGCTAGATAGATCTCGGCACCACGACGGTTGTGGTGGCATTGATGGTGTAGATCTCTCCACGGACAGGGCTTCGCCAAGCCATGAGCGAGGGAGAGAGGAGGAGGAGCAAGGCGCGGCAGCCCTAGCTAGGGAGGGGTGGCGCGGCTAGGTGGTGGTGGAGAGGGAGGGGTGCGGCTAGGGTTTTAGGAGGGGAGGCGGCGGCAGCACCAAGGGTGCCGCACCCCTTGCCCTAGCCCTCCTTATATAGGAGGCAGGGTGGGGTGCGCCCCAAGCTTCCTAGGGGCAGCCGACTTGGGTGGCTTGGCCCCCAAGTTAGCCGCCCTAGGGTTAGGGCCGGCCTCCCTCAAACCCTAGCCCGCATGGGCTTTTAGGGCATTGGTGCGGCTGGCCCATTAGGCCACCGCACCACCCTTTTATTCCATGTGGGCCTGATGCATATAAAATGCATACATGAACTTTGCACTATAATACTTATATTCTATTCATATTTGTATCATATAAGAGGTATATTACTGTTATTTAATGATTTTGGGTAATTAATAATGATTTCCCGTTTTTATGGAATTAATCCTACGCAGGCAGAAAACCCCTATTTCTTTCCTTATTTATTTCAGGGCCTTAACGACGTCATAATGAGCTGTAAATTTACGGGGATCATTATTTTGGAAGGAGGAAGACCTAGGAGCGAAGGAAGCAAGCAAACGGAGGTCGGAGGGGCAAAAGAGGGTGCCCCACGCGGCCCCTGTACCTGGCCGCGTGGGCCCACCTCTTTTGGCCCTCGTGGCCCCGTTTGCGTCGATCCTTCTTCCCGAAGCTTCCTCGTGACCTGAAAACGACTATAAAAATAGTCCCCCGATGTTTTCCAGGAGGAGGCGGCGGAGAAACACAAAACCAGAAACAGAGAGACAGAAGGCTGCCGCCGGAGAAGATCGGAGGGGGGAAACGTCGCCGGAATCCACCTCCGGAGGGCTCCACCCCCCTCCGGCGTGATCATCATCAACATCTACAGCAAGATCATCTCCATCTCTCCACTGTAAACTCTTGGCAAACATGATGTATGATGCAATATACTTTTCCCGTGATCTATTGTGTCTCTCCATCTATGTTTGAGAAGTGATTTGTTCATGGCATTAGTGAAATAGTTCGTTGATTGGTTGCGTACAAGTTTTTTTATCTTTTATGATTGTCTTGATGTACAATGTATGAGTGCACGCATATGTTGGGGAATGCATGTAAGGTGATCACCGGTAAGGTAATGGAGTGAGGAGGACTTGGGAGGGCAAGTAAACCCGAGATCGAATCATGAAGTTACTCTATTGGGGGATATATGGGAGACCCTAGAACTTAAGGCTATGGTGGGACAATTATGTCTTAATAATTCTTGTGCTGCACATTTAATTGGCCATGAGATCCATCATAAGAGTTGTGTAATTTGCTCATTTACTTGGCTACAACTATTTATGGCTCCCCCCCTAGAAGAAACAATTAAGACTAAAACATGTGCTTCACTAATTGTGACAACCACACGAATGAAATAACAATTGCCAGAACATTCGCTCCCTTGAGATATTTGCTACTTACTGCTCTTAGAAACTTGCATTATAAAACTTGCTCTAAGAAACTTGTTGCTAGATAAACCTACTCCACATCACTTGCTTCCATTAGTTAGTTCCTTTCATACTCAAATTTATTGCTTGCATAAAAGGCCATATAAGAGGGTTATAGGGCTTTAGAGAATAGATAGTTTACCTTCAGCTCCTCGTGGGTTCGACACTCACATACTTATCGAATTGTGCTACAGTGATTCCTTGCTCTTGGGGATTATCAAGTACTTTTCTGTCGCCATTGCCGGGGAGCGTTGTGCTAAACTTTTATTCTTGTTTGCATTGCATACTAACATATATTTCAAAACATAAAAAAATTATAAAATGGAAAACAACCAAACATTTATAGAACTGTATAATATCTATCTTGAGTTAGGACATGAAGTGTTTGAGGAGAAAATTAAATTTTATTTGCATAACAATCATGTTTGTGGTAGTACTAATTCTTTGAACACCTTTATTGCTAATGCTAAGGAAAACCTTAAGCTTGGGGAAGTTTGTTTTGATGAATATGATATTTTCAGTCCACCTACTAGTGAGGATGAAAGTGATTTGATTGAGTTTGATGATCCATTATGCTCATTAGATGATAAGTCTTTATACGGTGATTCTATTCAAAACTATGTGGTTATGTTTAACTTTAATGCTTGCAACTATTATGAGAGAGGAAGAGATAAGAATACCCTTTATGTATCTATGTTATTTAAAATGCAAGCTATTGATTATTATATGCATTGGTTACCTCAAGTTTGCTGTTATTTATTCATATATAAAACTCCAATGCATAGGAAAGAGAGTTAGACTTAAAAGTAATTTGTTTAATATTCTGTGGTGTGTTCCTTATGCTTTAATGCCCTATTCAGTTTGAGCACACCTTTATATCCTTACAACATGTAAAATAACTTTACCTACTGTTTTCTAACAATTAGTTTAAGATTTTCACTTTACATAAAATTTGGGAAAGTAAATGAGAAGGATGAGTAATGGAGAAGTTGGGGTCGACCTTGAACATGTGTTGTTCATGCCAATGGAACCATTGCAAAGTCCCTATCATAAAAACTCTTCCCAAAGATAAAACCAAATAAAAAGAGATACATCACCTTTGTATCTTGTTTTTCATCTTAAAAGGCAAGAATAACCTCTTTTGAGAGGTAGGATTAAACAATAGTGATTTGCTGTCTAGAAAACAGATTCCTGAGCTTCACTGCAAAAAATTTTAAAAATCACAGAAGAGGAATATTGACTTGATATTTTACGAAAGCAATCTTAAGTTATTAATACACAATTCATTAGTTTAAAGTTTGTTAGTTTGAGCAACGTAAGTGCCTCTGAAAATTCACTCTTTACGGGCTGTCTAGTTTTTGACAGATTCTGTCTTTATTTCGCATTGCTCTCATTACTTGTGTTTTGTGCAGTTGTTTTGATCAAGGAGCATTACACAACCGTAGTAATAGTAGCTAATGTTTAGAATCAATTCATGATATGTCTTTGCTGTACCTATGTGAATTTAATTTATGAAGGCACTAACCCCTCTAACCAAATTTATGATGAGTTTTGTGTGAGATAAATTTTAAGGTGGAAGAATTGAGGGTGATGAACAAGATCAAAAGGGACAAAAACTCAAGCTTGGGGATGTAACCCCCTAAGCTCACCCTACATATAAGAATTTAAGCTTGGGGATGCCAAGCCACCTCACTCCAACCATCTTGATACCAAGTAAGTAAGCCTAGCTATATGGCTATAAAGAAAGCGCTTTACGGGAGGCAACCCGGTTGTTTTTACTTTTGATTTTCTTTGTCTTGTTGTAGCAAGAGAATGTTTTCTTAGTTTAGTTTCTGGAATTTTTAATAAAGTGTCAAGTTTTACCCATTTTGATATGAAAAAGTTATTGTTTTGCATGCGGAGATTTCATTCCAGCACAGGTCTGTGCACGGTTTGATTTTAGTTCTTATTCTGTAACTCTGATTGAGCTAATATTTTACTGTAACTGCAAATTTTCATCCTCTGTATGCATGAAGTTTTTCAGTATTTTTAGACATGTGAATTCAGGTAGAAAAATACGTTTTACTGCTGTCAGTTTTCTGGACAGATTCTGTCCAATATTGTTTGATGCATGTTTTGAACTTTTAACTTGAATCTTGTTGATCCAATTGAGTTTATTAATAGGCATAAAACATTATACACTTTCTGGACAATCATATGAATTTTTTT